>JBAJHW010000003.1:231129414-231729414 GCA_037013535.1 Intellagama lesueurii
CTCAGAGGAGCCTCTGTTAGTTTTGACAGCTGCTACAAGCTACCTTCTAGCCCTTTCTCAAAGGTCCTGCTCATTTAATCATGGAGAATTCCTCTTCAGGAAAGTGCTGCTGGAGCACCAGTATGTGAGTGAGCAAAAGGACATGATGCTAGAGACGTCTGGAACGGATTTCCCCATAGATGGCTACAGTAATCTTAATTTAGGGGCTGCAACAGCAATCTGGAGGCTCCCTTAAACACTGAGTTCCTTCCTTTTGTGTTGACGGAGCCAACATTCGGTATTACTTGTATCCTGTGCTGGAATGAAGTGAATCATGTTTTGCATACAATTTTATTTGTAGCACATTGTTGGTGCTGAAGAAATGTAGAAAAAATGTTGAAAGTTATAGTTTAAAAAAAGAGGAAAGCATTTTCTTCTAAGCATGATTACCACGAACATGATGTAGCTTGCTGTTTCATTTCTCGGGGGGGGGGGTGTGATAGCATGCTTTTATTTTTATTATTGTAGTGGACTAGTTTTGATCTGCTACTTTTGTAGATCTTAAAAAAGGATTGCCAGAAAAAGGAAATTCCAAGGAGCTTTCGACAATGATACTGTCAGTCCTATAAAAGAACAGTTAAGACCTTTTCATGCCACAATGCAGTTACCCCTCCAAATTCACCAGTTTGTAATTTTATAGCAATTAACCTGCTGGGATTTGAAACTTGACAGACAGGTTACCAGCCTGGAGGGGTTTTTTTACTAACAGTTTTATATCGTCTGTCACACTTAAAAAAACAACAACAAAGTAACACAAAGCGATTCTTGTGATTATGAAACATTTTGTTTCAAGCCACACAAACAGAATTTTACTAGACTTCTGTGGCCATCCATAGTGCTGAGGCTGTGTGTATTTTCTGATGAATCAGGTTCTTTGTCTCTAATTAGGCCTGCAATACACAGATTCAGATTTAGAGTTGTCTGTATGCCTGCAGGCTACTATATGTTATAGAAAATCTACAGAAACAATGAAAACAGGCACCATTTCTCTCCCAGTGCACCTTAAGTAAGTTTGAAATCTGTTGTGACTTTAGAAGCAATGGTTCCCCTTGCTTCTATTCCTGCAACATCACTACCCCACCTCTAATCACCACCATCTCATGTAGGATGGGTATAGGCAAAACCAGACAGGATTTTTGTACTTTCCATAGTCCAGTGTTCTATTGGAGATTTACGCTACCATTAAATGTAATTAAGTGAAATGTGGTGGCAAATTGATGGCAATTAGCAAGTTACCACTGCATTCATGGTCACACCCAGGTTCTTCAACTGACATGTGACCAGGAATGAGAGCAGCAGATGACCAGGTATGTGGTGGCAGTTCACCACTTGGATTTGCACAGTTCACCACTGGGGTATACACAGTTCCGTTTGTGCTTAAATTCCTAATAGAATCCTAGTCATAGTTGTATAACCAAGGGGATCTCAGCAGGTGTAGCTTTTTATACTTATCTATGGCATGCCATTCCTACTGAACATAGAGTTCTACACATACCATGTTTCCCCGAAAATAAGACATGGTCTTATATTAATTTTTGCTCCAAAAATGCATTAGGGTTTATTTTCAGGGGATGTTTTATTTTTTTCATGTACAACAATCTACATTTATTCAAATACAGTCTTGTCATCTTCTGGTTGCTGCACAATGGCGGAGGGTGGGGTTTCACTTAACTGGGGCTTATTTTGGGGGGTAGGGCTTATATTATGAGCATCCTGAAAAATCATACTAGGGCTTATTTTCAGGTTAGGTCTTATTTTTGGGGAAACAGGGTACATATGAAAAGTGCAGGAACCTGCCTTCTTTGCCTATGGAAACCCTAACTGTATATCTTTTGCCATGAGTGCTTTCTGGAGGTTAGTGAGATGCTCTTGCCTTCATTCTGTTTTCAAATTTTCTGAATACTTTTATGCACACTGAATGGCACCTGTCACACATTTGATATGAAATCAATAAAGTATTGAACAATGTATTTTGTAACTGAAACACTTAAATAAGTATAAGATTGGATACTGGAAAGTTACATAGGCATGTCTGTATAAAATATGTAGACACCAGGTGCCTCGGTGATCTTTCTGTGTTTGTTTTTCTTTATTTCATTTATTTGTTTCTGTTGGTAGAAGAATTGGTTACCTGGCAGTCTGAAAGCATGAGTTATTTACTTAAAATATTTATATCAAGTCTTTCCTTGAAAAACCTCCAGGCAGCTCCATGGAATAATTTCAAAACAAATAAAAAGTGAAATTTAAAATCACCGAAAGCAGAAAAACACGAAAAGAAAAAAAGGCAGGCCCAGCAGCAGCAGCGGCAGCAGCAGCGGTGGTGGTGGTAACATCAATATTAAAAATAAAATCAATGAAATTATTCAGTGCAGAACTTTAAAATAGTGATAGTGCAGAAACCATTTGTAAAAAAATGGAGAGATGCAGTCCCATCTTTGGGGAGCTCAAATTCCTTCATTACCGTGTATTTTTCTGTGTATAAGACAATACTTTTGTCTAAAATCTTTAGATTAAAAATTGAGGGTCGTCTTATACACGGAAGTAAGGAGAGGAGGAGGGATCAAAGTGCTTTGATTCCTGCTTTCCCCCTCCACATTTTGCAAAGAACGTGGAGGGGGAAGGCACTTTCCTCGCAAGAAGGTGGAGGGGGAAAGCAGGAATCATCAAAGCGCTTTGATTCCTGCTTTCCCCCTCCACTTTTTTGCAAGGAAAATGCTTTCCCCCTCCACTTTCTTGCGAGGAAAGTGCTTTCCCCCTCCACGTTCTTTGCGAGAAAGTGGAGGTGTAAAGCACTGTCCTCGAAAAAAAGTGCAAGAAAGTGGAGGGGGAAAGAAAGTGGAGGGGGAAAGCAGGAATCATCAAAGCACTTTGATGATTCCTGCTTTCCCCATTCACTTTCTTGCGAAGAAAGAAATTTTGGGTTAGAAAAGTGAAGGGAGCGTCTTATATATGGGGACGTCTTATACACGGAAAATACGGTAACTTCTAGGCAAGCTCAGTCTCTTTGGAGTCCCCAGCTGCCTTCACTGGGGATGGATGGAATAAAAACTGTGGAGCCATCAGAAGGCCCGGCAACAGTCCTGGCCATCTGGCTCCTTTCAGGGTGGGTTTGCACCATGCTCTGGACCCTTGCCTGGATCTTGGAATGTCACCACCTGCAACTGCTGTTCTGACTCTCACTGGTCTTTCCAGCATCTCTTCCATGTGGGCTTTAGAACTGGGACAGGTGGCAGTAGTTGTGGATGTTTTTGCTGACTGTGGTTGGGATGCCTCTATCAGGGTTCACAATATCAAGGAGACAAGCCCTTGATGTCCCTTTGGACCCCGGAGCTTGAACCAGACCCCTGCCCAGGGATCCTCCTTGAAGACATACTCAGAGAGGTCTTCAGTGATATATATGGGCATAGGAGCCTCTTCCTCAGCATAAACCAAATACTCTTCCTCCCCCCTGGCCCCAGACACCCCAGATTCCTACTCTTCCTCCTTTACCAACCTCCTCAACCTCTATTCTTGTAGCCCTCACCTGCTCACACAGCCTAGCTCCTTCTGCCTGGCTCAGATGCAGATCCTCATCTCTTGCAGCTTCCTGTCTTTCCTGGACAGGTGACCCTTTCTTAGGTGAAAATATAGAGGAACTGCTGCACCACCACCAAAGACCAAGACCATTATTCATCCATCTCAGAGCTAGACCACTTCTGACATTCAAGCACCTAAGGGGTGGGATGAGTGTCATATCTTTCTGATAAAAAATTTGCATGGAATGTAGTCACTTCTTTCATGGGCCCTGACTCTTCCTCAAAGTGGAACATTTCCACCTATCTGATCCATCCCCCACCTACTAAAGATTGATTGGACAGAACATTCAAGACATTATAAACCTTATGTTTCAGTGATCCTCATGGCAAAGTAATCTCCTTTAATTACAATCGCTATGACCATGGAAGGTCTCCTGGGGTCTATAGAGTACTTATGAGTACAGCAGTCATTCTATATCTTAAAAGAGGTGCATCATGGACTAACCTCCATCACATGAACAAACCTTGAGACAGAGGTTTTTATTATGTGAAAGAAGAGTTTTCCCTGAAGCGCATCAAATTCTTCTTGTAGCTTTCTTCCTTCAGCCCGTAGGAGTGGTGAAATGGTCAAGTGCACCAAGAAGGTTGGGATTGTGGGTAAATATGGTACCCGATACGGAGGAAGATGGTAAATAAAATTGAAATTAGCCAGCATGCCAAATACACCTGATTTCTCTGTGACAAGACCAAAATGAAGAGGAAAGCAGTTGGCATTTGGCACTGTGGCTCATGTATGAAAACAGTGGCTGGTGGTTCCTGGACATACAATACCACTTGAGCAGTGACAGTGAAATCTGCCATTAGAAGACTGAAGGAATTAAAATACCAGTTGAAACATATTTTTTTTGTTTTAGTGCTGTTTGTCTTCTTCCAGTTTCTCAGTTCATGATATATCTTGTCAATTAAAGGTGGTTGTGAAACTGTAAAAAAAAAATCTTCCTGTAAGTTCAGCTGGTGCTATTTCTGTTAGGTGCCTGAAGACATTGCTCTTGTTCTTTTGTTCTGATAGTAATTACAATCATTTGAATTATTTTTAACTGACTATTTTGCTGGATTTCCTGCTTTTATATCTGTGGCTTTATCATTGCTACTTTAAATAAATGTATTGCATTTGATTGCTTTTATTGAGGTTGACAGTAATAAAGAGAAAGGGTAGGGATATCATAGATAGATAGATAGATAGATAGATAGATAGATAGATAGATAGATAGATAGATAGATAGATAGATAGATAGATAGATAGATAGATAGATAGATAGATAGATAGAATGTGAGGCTAGATCAAAGAGTAGAATTCTTTATCTCCTGCATAGCAAATTGGATACAGCAAATCAAGATTCTATTTTTGCCCACGATGCCTTATAGCCATGGGATGGTGAGTCATACAGACTCTGTATGCCACGCAAGGGATTCATCAAAGCAATAGCAAGATGTTTCTGATGAATAACTTCTCACATATATTATTTCAGAGACACATAAAATTTACTGTAAATTACTTCAAATTATCCCACTGCTGTTTCCTGTTGTGCCCTTAGGTGAATAGCTATGATCTTCCCTGTTTTAAAAATGAAGAACCAAAAGTATGGCCCTACCCAGATCTATAAAATATTCTAATAGTAGTGTTAAAAGAAAAAAAGTAGGATGGTATGCTGTTTGGGAAAAAAATCAATCAGTTCAATAGGCAAAACATGTTACATATTTGTTATTGAGTGGCTGGCTGACTAAGAGGGGTTTTAAAATGAGATGATTTGTATTTTTGTTGCTTTTAAATCTCTTTGAGTAATGTTTTTACCTAACATTTTTAATGGACCCTGCCCAGGCTGGCCCCACCTTGGCTGTTCTTCTGCAAGTAGACAGACCTTTCTCAGACAGTCTTTCCTTCAGTGACTGACTTGTCTGGGAGGGGTTTTCAGATGGAGTATTGCTTTAAATCTGTTTTTTTCAGTTGCTCTTGTTTACCACTATTAGTGTGATATTTGTTTGGTTCTTTTTAATATTTGCATACTTACTGTTTTTAGCTTTTAAATATTGTCTTTTAATGATGTACCCTGTTTCCCCGAAAATAAGACAGGGTCTTATATTAATTGTTGCTCCAAAAACACATTAGGGCTTATTTTCAGGGGATGTCTTATTTTTTTCATGTACAGCAATCTACATTTATTCAGTTACAGTCATGTCATCTTCTTCTGGTTGCTGCACAATAGTGGAGGGCAGGGTTTCACTTAACTGGGGCTTATTTTTGGGGTAGGGCTTATATTACAAGCATCCTGAAAAATCATACTAGGGCTTATTGCCCCCCCAGTCCCGGAATAAAGACGCGAGACAGTGATATGGATTAAATACGGGCCACACTTTATTAATTCAAATCAAATCAATCTATATCTTCAAACATTATCAAAAGAGGGGGCCTGCTGTAGTGCGGAAACAGGAGAAGGCGGGGGTATCCCAATGCCCCCTGATCCGCCATTGGGCGAGTCCCCGGCCCCAGGTTCCAGCGGTCTTAAAGACAGCGGGAACCCAACCGGCCGCTAATAAACACCCCAGACCTCAAGACATCTTTAATTGATGACTGTTGGTCCGGAAGTGGCCCCAGCGCATCTTCCCCGCACCGGCCCTGTAATCGCACGATCTGCAGAGCCGGGAGGTCGGATGCGCTGTTGGCTTACCTGAATTACAAACGGGACACACCGAGACTACCTGTTTTTCCGCACTACCCACCAGTGTGACCAAAATCAACCACCAAAAATGCCAACAACCCTTCTCCAGTGTGGGATAGGCGAAAAATCCCCACATCCAAAAGCCAATCAGGATGAAGGTCAAAAATTCCTATCCGGCCCCTAAAAGGCGACCATAAAAATCACACTAGAAATAGGGAGGGCAGGTGGGTGCCCGAACAGGAAAGAGGGCGATCAAGGGGGAGTGCTTCCTTAAATAACCGCACTCCCCTACCCAAACCAGTCACGTGACCCGGGACAGTCTCGCGCCATCCGAGATGGCGGGGCAAACAGCAGCTATGCTGTTCCAGGGCGGCGGACCGCCCGTCCAGCGGCTGAAACCTTTTCAGGTTAGGTCTTATTTTCGGGGAAACAGGGTAAGCACTTTGGGTCCTTTTTAAATATTGTAATAATTTATTATTTTAGCTTTTAACTTTGTTTCTTTTAATACTCTAAGCCACCTTGGCTTCTTTAGAGCAAGGTGGCATATGAATATTATAAGTAACTAAATAAACAAAATTAAAATATTTATTTTTTAAGTAAATAAATATTTAAATAAGGAAGTAAATGTTTAAGTTAATAAATAAATAAATTTCAGATGTCAAAGGGGGCAAGAGAATAGTAAAGTTCTTTACAGCTAGTGTTGCAACAGTAAAGATTTCCAGCTAGTAACAAGTAGCAAACTGCAATTTGGTAAATGGTTTTCTATGTTCATTTGCTATTAAGAGAGTACTGAAATCCCCAGTACCTCACAACAACTAAGCATCTTTTTGGGAGCTTTCCTCCCACTCATAGGCTGAGATCCTCTTGCTCAGCATAACACAAATTATAGCAGGGATCATGTTGTTGGCTCTACCCCTTCCACCATAACTCTGTTACAAATGTCATGGAAGGGAGACTATTTACACCCCAGAAGGTATGTGTTTTGCACAGGGACCCCCCATGAATAGGCAGCAGAGATGGAGGAACCCTCCATAAATAGAAAACAGAGATAGAACAAAATTACCTTTTGAGATAGCAACATCTAGTAATGCTAGGTGTTTTTTTTCCTTTCCTTTTTTTAAATTACTACTCCGAGAAATGCCCTTACTAGTTTTTGGGATTCTTGCTGGTGGGAAGAGTGGTACCCAGTGGGATTTAGTAGACAGAGTGACAGACTGGGACTCAGGAGACCTGGGTGTGAATTTGTGCTTGGCCACAGAAACTCATTGCAGGGGTGGCACTGGTGAAACCATTCCTTAAATATCTCATATACCTTGAAAGCCCCATTAAGGTCACTGTAAGTCAGATCCTACTTGACGGTACATAAGAGATATAACTTCTTGAGGATTTCTCACTGTAGAAGTTTGCCTTAAATTTTTTTCTTCACGGGATGCAAAAGTTGGCAGAAACATTAAGAATGAGACTGATAATGAAATTAAGACTTAAATAATAGCATAAAGGATATGGAGAACAATCACTATGTTTATTTGTGCATTTATTTGTAATTTGTTTCATGTTTGTATATTGTTGCTTACTTGACACACAGTAAAGCAGTTCTGTTTAGTGAATTTTCCATCAGTCCCACTCTCAATCTTCCCAAATCATTTTAATCGACCACTCTTCACATCAATATACTGTGAAATCTGAGACATAGTGGTGAGGGCCTTAGCAACATACTTACTTCAGAGGAAATTAAACTTTCAAAATAAGAGAAAACCATCTGACGCTGCAACTTGAAACTGATGTTCTGAGCATTACACGAGAGAAGGAAATGTACGTTTAGGCTTGAGTGGCATTGCCAACATATATAGGGAAATTAGGTGACAGACATTTAAAACAGAGTAAAATCATCAGGCTGTCTTTTTTTAAAGATTGTTTTAGTTTACATTCAAGCTTTTCATAAGATAAATAATCTTTAAACAGTCCAAAATGCTTGGGGTGCTTTAGATGGAGTGTTCTTTGATGTTATTAAACAAATTGAATCCAGGATGAATCCATGAGGGCAGTAAGGAGAAATAAAGCTTCTGACTGCTTACAACTGTTACATGTTTAGTCTATGAGCCCAACAAAGTTCCTAGTAACTGAAGAGAAAAGGAGAGAAAGAGGGGTTGTTGTTTTTTTATTGCAGATGGCCATGATGGTTTTAGTTAAACTGAAGTCAGCTATATCTCACATAAAGCTGAATGTCTGTATGAGTGAAATAGTCTTTCACTGTGTGAGTGAAACACAGATATCAACCACAAATAATTGGAGCTGACACTTTGGCTTCTTGTAAAATAGCTGAGTTAAAACTTTCTTTCTTGAGTTCAGAATATACTGTGACTGGAAATGATAGCTTTCGTTTGTTTAAAGTATAATTTAACCAAACATCTTAACCAAAATTATATAAGATCCTGGTAAAATATTACATCCACACTATTATACAAATAGACTCATAGCAGATGCTTTACAAGAGAGGACAAAATCCAAAGGATGACATCTTCAGCCATTTTATTTGGGATTAATCCTTTCAAGAGCAAAAGTGGGTGTTTCAAAGAACAAAATCATTTGTGTCAGAGGTGAGAAAAAGAAGGATACAAATAAATACTCAAAACAATATCATTTATCACTTAAAGCTGCCTTTAACTAATCATGTGGGAAATATATAAGTTTAACATATTTTTCTGCCACAGCAATATCTCATTATTTTGAAAGCAACAGCAAAAGACTAGAGCATAGTTCCTTATGTTACGCTCTCAGTGCAAAGGAATGGTGTTATATCAAATAAATTAAAAACAAGGATATGACAGTAGATAACGTTGAAAGGGTAGCATTTCAAGAAGAGTTCCTTGCACTGACATTGATTTCCTAACTCACATTTTATTCAGGGATTGAAATAATATATTTATTATGAAAAATCTAGTTTATGTTGTGTTTTGCTTGTTACATTCTAATTTGTTGTATGTTTAATTCTTTAGAATGTTTTTCATTTTGACATTTATGTTTCTTTCTGGAACCATCTCTCTTCTTTTTTTAAATAATATTTTGTTTCTAGGTGTGGCAGCTGAGTAGATATGAACAGCAACATCTGGCTGCCATGAGTGTGTTCTTCCTAGTATATCTTGACATCATTCCATTACATCATTCTGATGTATTTTGGAAGAAAAGAAGTGGCTTTCACAAAACAGCATGTTTTATTTCTTTTTTGTTTTATGGTAGTGGCCATCAGTTCAACCCATGAGGCTTCAGTACATTGTGATAGCTGAGAAAACAAAATGTCTGCAGGAAACAAAATGGCCACCATAAGAACAATCTACCAGTGTCTTGTCCTCTGCTGCTTCCAACACTCCAAATTAAATAAAAAGGAATTGCATTAGTGCTTGTTTGTTTCTCTCTGCATTCCCTGTGGAATGATTCTAAATGATTGGTCCTCAGTCAATTCAAAGCTCTATTTATCCCTAAATAAATGAACATCTTAATGTTGCCCTGCCTGTACTTTGCTACAAAGTATCTTGTGCATATGTCTTACTTCTCATTATCCAGTTTGGTAGGGAAATGGATAGTCTAACATTGTGAGTATAGATCTAGTGGGTGCTTCCATTTTCCAGAATGGAAAGAATGTGAGCGCTCCAATGCTGGAAGCATTCAAGAGAAAATTAGACAGCCACCTGTCAGATCTACTTGGATTTGAACTCGCCCACTGAGCAGGGTTTAGATTCAATGGCCTAACAGGCCCCTTCCAACTCAATTATTCTATGATTCTATAACACAGCTTTTGAGGTCTTGGATTAGCATATAGTTTTGTACCTAGATGTAGCTGGATTTTGTTTTTATTTCAGTTGTGCTCTTTTACATACAGTATAAATAACTATTTTTTCCCCTCTGACAACATTTTTCTTGCTTACAAGGAATATGTTACTTCTTCATTTCCTCATGCTTCCTCACAGAGATATGGTTCCTCATTTCTCCATGGAATCTGTAGCTGCTCTAAGTTAGAGCCCAGTCACTGAAAGCACCATGGCTTCTCACTTTTTATATGGAGGGGAAGATATTGATTCCCAGGTCTTCGTAATCTGACATGAGTCAAAATCACCAAGAGACATGGAGTTAGCCTGCTACTGGTAAGTCTCTTCTTTCCTCACAACAGAACCAAGATTTGTATTTGTTCTGCTTTTTATTAAGTAACAGCCATGTTACACTATCCATCTGATCACATGGCAACGTATTCTCAAATTATTTCCTTCTGTGGTGGTATTCTGGCTCCATCTCTTAGATAATGTGGTTGTTACTTCTTCTCTTCTGTGCGCTCCCCCTTCCACATGCCCTACTGTCAGTGACTGGGTTTGCTTACCAAATTTCACTGGAAACCAAATGGTTCAAGAAGCCTCTTTGTTCCATTTTTTGAAGTGTTCTGTTATGACAAAGTGATAGCAAAACATTAACAATGTGCTACAGGGTGCATTGTGCACTGGGATCAGAAGTATGTCGTTTAGGATCATCTAAAGCAGATGGCTTAAGGATGAAGGAACGGCACTGATGTGATCCTCTGAAACTGACAACAACACTCCAACAAGTCGAAAAGCTTCCTCTATAAAAACAAGAAGAAATAAATGAGAAGTAAAACAAAGAGGGAAAAGCATCCTCTGCCAACAAAGAAAGGGAACTGAGATGAAACTTTAAAACCCACATTCAGCCAGCATAAGAAAGCAAGGACTAAAGATGGGATTTAATAGTTTAGTATCTAGGGAAAAAAAGAGAATGTGAGATTGAATTATCTATTTTGCTTTTCAGAGCCTGGCTTTTACTTTACCATCTAGAATATTTGAAGCAACAATTCTGAGTAAAGAACATTGTCCCCCCCCAGCCCGGAATAAAGAGACAGACACAGGTTGTTGGGTTAAAACTTGGGCCACAACTTTATTAACTATTTAAACTAAAAAACCACAATCTACAAGGGGGCCTACCGTAGTGCGATATTATCTCCAAATCTGGTGTAGCCTTTACATCCGGATCATTCAAGAGCAAGGCGAGTTCCTATTTCTGAATTGTGCTGTCATCTGTACAGCATGTATTCAGGTGCCTGGTGATAGGGTTACCCCCCAACGCCCCAACCCACCGAGCCTCATGACCCTAGGTGAACTGCTGCCCGGGAGGTCCCCCAATGGAGAAACCACCTCTCATCAGCAGCCCTATTGGCACCACCTGGCAGGGAGATGGAATACTTTTGCACCTTGTGACTCCCATGAACTCACCTCGACTCTTCCCCTTGCACTACCCGCCACGGCATGGGGCTATTTATATGCCCCAAGCTCACCAACACAGCCAAAAATTTCGGCCCAAAGACCCCTTTGTAGGTACCTCATAAAAAAGGCCCAAAACTGTATCAGACAAGCCAACCCTGTCATTTCTGTAAAATTCTGGCTGGTGAACTCTTATGTCCAGATCATAATCAATGACCAATCCAGCCTTTAATGCCCAGCTATTTCGCAATTCACACCATGCATTGCACCGTCAATGCACTGAAGATCACAATCAATCTTCCAAAACCATATCTTGAGGTATGCTTGATCATATCAGACTATGGGCTAGAAATTTGCCCTGTATGGCCTGCAAGACCTCACTCACCTGTAATATTAATGACCTGCCTGTTCTGTGCCAAGTCATTTCATCCCCGGTGAACAAACAATAAAATTCAGGGGGAGCCTCGCTCATACTCTGGGTTACCAGGTTCTTCAGCTGGTCCCCAAGCATGCCTCCTCTCCCCTACCATTCCGCATGCGGCCTAAGCACCAAGGCTTAAATTGCGGCCCCAACTGATGTGCAAAGGGTACTTCACCGCCCAATGTATATACTGTACTGTGGCCACAAAAAGTGACTCACACCAGGTGGCAACTGCCTGGAGTCCTGAAAGAGAACACAAACACTAGTGTCTATTGATGAAGAGAAATATAAATTTTTAACCTGCATGAAGACCACTTGCCTACTTCCTAACTGGTCTTCCTCACATCCACAGTAAGAGCTGCTGCTGTGGATGTTGCAACCATTCCAAAATGAGTGGGTGCTAAATTACAATCCCACAATGCCTGCCGTGTGCAGCCCCCAGGAAGGGACAGGCGAAACTGGGACCTTGTGAGGTGAGAGCCTTCCTTATGGCAAAATAGATTCCTTGCCAAGGTCACCTGAACTCAGCATAGGCAGATAAGGCCCTAACTGGGCAAGGTTCCTCAAATGAAAAATGTCTAAGGCTTACCACCTGACCTCTCATAATTGATCAGACTTAGATTGATGGAGATGAAACAAGACTGTCTACAGAGACCAATAAGTCGTCCATCTATCGCTGATTTTTGAATTATCAACAATTGATGCCCTTATCAGCTTGCTAATTCTAAACGTCCCAAAATTGCACAATGCGTCTCTGCTTTAAAAAAATTGACCCCATATTCTCCCGTACAAATCTCCTCTCAAACCTAACCTTACTGAATAAGTTTTTTGGGGGACATAGGGGTGGTGTTATAGGCCATGTTCTACCCAAGCCTTTGTAACAGCAAATGCAAAATATTCTGCACATGCAGTTTCATAGCTGCACTGGGAACTAGGAGCGACTGCTAAACTGCTTGCCCTGTTGGCTTCACCCTTCCAATGCTCCATGTCTCCTATCGCAATATCTCAGGTTGAGCCTGAGCTTCCTGAGCCAATGCCCTGAAACGGTAGAGCTGTTGTCGGGACAGGGCGTCACACAGCTCACCATTTATGCCAAGCGTATGGCAAACCACTCCAGGTTACCCTACAAACGGTGCAACGGGAAGGCTCACCAATTGCGTAATCCTCTGATATTTTGTGCGGGTGTTTTCTCAGATGGACCACAGCCATGAAGTCACATCAATTATGATGGCAGAATTGGATGACCCAAATTGGAACAATCTCCACTAAAGTAAAATTACTGGTGACTTCGAAGTCACTCCACTCCATCAGCCTTAGGGCCGGCCTCCATCCTTCGATGGTTGTCCTTCCACACTGCCTTGTGATCACCAAATATGACACCAGTACTGGCCCAATGTCGGCTCATAGCCATAAGGGTCCCGATATCAGGACAATCTCTATAATGAAAGATCACGGGTGACTTCGGAGTCACTCCGTTCTTTCGGCCTTAGAGCCGGCCTCCATCACTTGATGGTGATGCTTCCACACCGCCGTGTGATCACCAAATAATGACACCAGTATTGGCCCAATGTCAGCTCGTAGCCATAAGGGTCCTGATATTGGGACACTCTCTTATAAAGAAAGATCACGGGTGACTTCGGAGTCATTCCTCTCTTTTGGCCTTAGGGCTGGCCTCCATCACTTGATGGTGATGCCTCCACACCGCCGTGTGAACACGAAGTATAACGCCAATAATGGCTCAATGTCAGCTTGTAGCCATAGGGGTCCCGATATTGGAACAATCTCTTATAATGAAAGATAACGGGTGACTTCGGAGTCACTGCACTCTTTCAGCCTTAGGGCCAGCCTCCATCACTTGCTGTTGATGCTTCCACACCACCATGTGATCACCAAATATGACACAGTACTGGCCCAATGTCAGCTTGTAGCCATAGGGGTCCTGACAATGGAAAAATCTCTTACAATGAAAGATCATGGGTGACTTCGGAGTCACTTCACTCTTTCAGCCTTAGGGCCGGCCTCCATCACTCAATGGTGATGCCTCCACACCGCTGTGAGAACACAAAAAATTACACCAATACTGGCCCAATGTCAGCTTGTAGCCATGGGGGTCCCGATATTGGGACAATCTCTTATAACGTAAGATCACGGGTGACTTCGGAGTCACTCCGCTCCTTCGGCCTTAGGGCCGGCCTCCATCACTTGATGGTGATGCCTCCACATCGCCATGTGAACGCCAGATATGATGGCAGTACTGGCCCAATATCAACTTGTAGCCATAGGGGTCCCAAATGGAACAACCTCTAATAATGTAAGATCACGGGTGACTTCGGAGTCACTCTGCTCTTTCAGCCAAAGGGCCGGCCTCCATCGCTTGATGGTGACACCTCCACACTGCTGTGAACACCAAATAGGATGCCAGTATCGGCCCAATGTCATCTCGTAGCCCATAGGGCTCCCAATAATGGTAAAATCCCAAGAAGGGAATCCACGGTAACTTCAAGTCACACCATTCCATTGGCCAAGTCAGCATTCCGTGACTTGAAATAAGGGCATTTACATCATGGCCATTTCCCTGTTGTCATGCCAAAGCCAAAATTGGCCTGTATGACAGCTAAAAGCCATAGGGCTCCCAATACAGGAAAGAAAATTCCATGAATGTACAGACCCAGGCGACTTCAGAGTCACTCGGCTCCAACAGCCATGGGCCCAGCCTTCATCACTTGATGTGTGATGCTTCCACACCACTGTGTGAGCACCAGATATGATGGCAGTATTGGCCTAATGTCAGTTGGTAGCTGTAGGGCTGCAATATTAGACAAAAATCCAAGAATGGAGATTGCAGGGGGTTTAGAAGTCATGCCACTCCATCGGCACTAAGCCGGCACTCCATCAGCCCTAAAATTCATATCCCATTAACCCAGCGGAATCAGATTAGAAAAAACTCTACACCCCAGTGCCCTCATCACTCTAGAACCAAAATCAATTAAGACTAACTAATAACTGCAACCAAATGCGCAGGTCCTATTTGTTTCCACAGAAAATAGCCATCTGTGGTGCGGGTTTGTTAACCTTTCCTGGTTTTGCACAACCTTCCAGGAAAAAACCCTGCCTGGAGCAATCACTTTGCACAAAAAAGATGCGGTGACCTACTACGTCTTACCGCTCCCTCAACAGCAGCTAAAGGAACCCTAAGGTCCCTTGGCACTACTTGAAAAGTCTGTGTGAACGCTCTGCCCTGTGCTTCGGCATCCATTCCAACAATGAGCTGAGAAGGTCAAACACATCACTAGAGATGGAGCACACTATTGGCCTTGCCCAGATATAGTATAGTCCTTTGAATTGAAAACCTAACGCTCAAAATCCACTGGGTGAACTGGCAATAAAATACTGACCCAAGCTGGATTTCACTAAGCCTGTCCTGTTGCCACAGGATCTACGTAATCATCCAATTGGCGCTTCAGGTGAAGTGCATAGCTCCTGGGGAATCCTGCCGTTGACGGATTCCCCATCTAGAAAAATAACTGATGAATGAGCTAAAAAAACCCCACCGAGGACTTTATCAAGGATCACCCCCAATGGGGAGAACCACGATTGTGTACAGCTGACCCGGTGAAAGGTACAGCCATCCGCCCTTCAGCAACTCTTACTTCCAGGGATCGTGCAGCCTGCCCAATGCCACATATGTGGCTTTACATGCATTATGCACAGCGAGGTATGTAACTGACAGTCATTCGAGGCTAAGTTCCCCCTCAGGCCACATTCTTTCTAATGTATGTGTGAATGTGGTTGCTGCCTCACTTGCAACTGGCAGCACTGGTACTAGCATTGTTGGAAGGTACCTCTTACTCCTGTCTGCCAAAACCCGCCGTGGCACAGCCAAAATCTGGCTGCCATGTTATCAGGCCTGATGCCCCTTTCAGTGTCGATATTAACAGTCTGATGATCATCACCTGCGGATTCCACCGAAGACATTCTTGCTGATGCAGAACCCTCCTTTCCTGTTGTACACAGTTTTTCTAAAAGAGCAATTCGTGACAACATTACATCAAAGAATTGAAAGGTGATGTCTCAACCGTCAAACTTTAGGCTCTGCAAGAATCAATGCATGCCCTCGGTGCATATGCAACCCATGGCAACCTTTCCCAGGGTTTTCCTGGCATAAGAATACTCAGAAGTGACTCCCCACTCCCATCTTCTGGGGGCTGCCATGGGACAATTATGCAGCCCGCCCAAGAACAAAACAGACCGGCTCAACCCACAGGAGGCTCCGTGGGGAACGAAACTCCCAACCTCTGGCTCCCAGCCAAATACTCAAGCCACTGAGCCAGCCAGCTGGCCCTAGGCTTTCCTTTTTGTTATTACTATTACTATTATTATTATTATTATTATTATTATTATTATTATTATTATTATTATTATTATTATTATTATTATTATTATTATTATTATTATTATTAAAATTGAAAAGTAATGTAGAGCCCTGCAGGGGGTGTGACAACAGACCCAATTCTTACAATTAATCCTCCTCTCTCTCTCTTTTTAAAAATTTTTTTAATAATATATATTTTATTAAATATCAATAAAACCCAGGCGGAGCCCAGCCAGGTCCTTAGAATTAATAATATCTCATTCCTACCAACCATATTCTCTCTCTCTCTTTTAAAATATAATATCCCCTACTCTAAGGGACGTGGTGGCGCTGTGGGTTAAACCGCAGAAGCCTCTGTGCTGCAGGGTCAGAAGACCAGCAGTCGTAAGATCGAATCCACGCGACAGAGTGAGCTCCCGTCGCTTGTCCCAGCTCCTGCCAACCTAGCAGTTTGAAAGCATGCAAATGCAAGTAGATAAATAGGTACCACCTCTGTGGGAAGGTAACGGCGTTCCGTGTCTAGTTGCGCTGGCCACGTGACCACAGAAACTGTCTTCGGACAAAACGCTGGCTCTATGGCTTGGAAACGGGGATGAGCACCGTGCCCTAGAGTCGAACACGACTCGACTAAATATCAAGGGGAACCTTTACCTTACTCTATTGAAAATAAATGCAATCCACAATCATAATGAATAAATCCCTTGGCTTCCCTTCTGGCTTCCTTACCAGATGTAACTAATTATTAAATATTTCCTCCTTTTTTTTTTTTACACAGTTAACTAGAGGGCAACAGCAACTCCCTGCAGGCACTAGAAACAATTAAGAGGATTAAATGAGAACAACCAGGGGCCGCACTGATGCACGACCCAAAAATCCGAGGCTCCTCGCAAAGCTGCGTGCGGGGAAAGCGAAACTGCTTCCTCCGGAGCAGCACGGCTTCCCTCTTGCTCGGCCGATGCAAAAGAGGCCGGGTGAAGAGGGACTTCTATTTTTAAACGTTCAGTCCCTCTTTGAGGGCAGCAACGTCCACCCTGATCCGTTCTCCGGACGGGAGGACAAAGCGCTCCCCCCATGGCAGCTTTGTGCCTGGCGGAGCCACCATGGTGCAAAAAATTTTTTTTAATTTTTTTTTTAAAAATTAAAAATTCCATTGCCCTTCGCTGTTTGACAAAGAATTATTATTGTCTTTCTTTGGGCCAGATTTAGCTTTAAATCCATTTGTAGGCACGCAAATTCTGTGTCCTGACACCTAACAGAGCGCAGTAGATGAATAAAACTGAGACAGACCCCAGGAAACTAGTGACCAGAACGAGTGAGCAGGAGTTCAATGGGACTGACCAAGGGGGAAGACCCTACCAAAAATTTTGGTTCTGTATTCAGTCATAGATTCATAGACATTCCCAGCATGTTTCAAGACAGAGAAGACAACGCAAAGGGCACTCATACACAAACAGAATGACATGAAAATGTAATAGGGATTACGGACGGCAGATACACTTCTGTGGTGATTACCTGCAAAGTGTATGCAATGTTTGTGTGTGTATTTGAGAACAACATAGAATACAAAGGCAGCAAGTGAAAAATGGTTGCACTGTTAGACGAAAAAAGTAAAAGAACTGGAGCAGCGAGTGACCACACTTAAGGCTTTCAGAAGAGATGAAGGGTACATAGATAAAACTCATGAACAGCAACTGCCAAGTGAGGCACCAGAAGTGAAAGAACAGCAAGACAAAGCAGAGGAGTAGAATGCTGAGGAAAGAACAAACATAGTGGAGGGAGCACCATGGGAAAGGGTCACAGTTAAGAGCAGAAGAAGGAAAAGACACTTTTCACCAGTGGAATTGCAAAACCACTTTCAGATACTTGAAGTGGAGTCTGGCAGACAGCTTGCAGAGGAAGATGTACAGGAGGAGGTAATGAGAGAGGCTGAAGCTCAACCAAGCATAGACACTGAACACACAGGCTAAAAAAAGAAGAGTAGTTGTAGTAAGAGACTCTCTACTGTGTGGGATTGAAACTGAAATATGACAGAAAGATCCGTGGACCAGCAGGTATGCTGCTTCCCTGGAGCACATTTTAAGGATGTGATGCAAGTATTGCAATCATTCAGAGAACCCAGGGATGCATATCCTTTTCTTCGCATCCACATGAAAACAAATTACACAGCCAAGAGGAGCTATGAAGGAAATTCTAAAAGCACAACTACAAACAATTCCAATAAGAAAAAAATGGTGAAAGACAGCAAAGGAACTGGTTGAAGAACTCTCAGAATGGTTGTTGTGGGTTTTTCAGGCTGTTTGGCCATGTGGAGCATATGGCCAAACAGCCTGAAAAACCCACAACAACCATCGGATCCCAGCCATGAAAGCCTTTGAGAACACAACTCTCAGAATCATTGTCTATTATTTTCTTGAAATCATAGATGATGGATGAAGTGCTGGATGATTGGAGGAGGCCTAATATTGTCCCTATCTTCAAAAAGGGAGGAACCTGGGAACCTGGGACATCAATCCCAGGGAAAATTCTGGAGCAGATTGTAAAGTGGTCACTCTGCAAACTCCTTGATAGCAATACAGTAATAACTAGAAGCCAACATAGATTTGCCAAGAACAAATCTTGCCAGACTAATCTTATCTCACTGCTTTATTTTATCTCAGACCACCTTTACCAATCATGGCCCAGGTGGCTTCAATGGCATGGTGTGTTTTTGTTCTGCTTCAGCTGGTGCGCTAGTTCCAGATGTTCCAGATCAGAGACAGCTTAACCAAAGTGATACAGTCACTAGTAACTGGATTGTTGTAATGTGTTTCATCTGGAGCTGCCATTGGTGTATTAATGGGATCCCATAACAATCTTAAAATAGGTGCATTGGCTAGCTCGGTTTATGGACTGATTTCAAGGCTCCAGTCCTGATGTACAAAACCTAAAAAAATTGAAGGCAAACTTCTTTAAGCCCTACATGATTTGGGATCCAGATATTTGAATGAACATATCTCCCTGCACTCAGCTGCTTTTAGATATGCTCTTGGATATGAGGTAAGCCAGTTCTATTCCTTTGTTCTGCCACTAGAGGAAATACACTGGGTTATGGCAGGGCTCTTCTGCATGATAGCATCCCAACTGCTGATTTTCATGTATTGATGGGAGGCATAGGAGAAGCCAGGTTAACTTACATTTTTGGACCAGGGTAAGACATGTTCATTTAGCCTGATGTTTATGAGTGCTCAGTTGCTGCTGCAAAACAGTTTAGCAGCTGACAGACCATTGGGTTTTTAGATGATGGGATGAAGATGCAGATGATGCTATTTCTGGTTGTTTAACCATGATAAGAGTGGCATATAAATAGGGGAAAAATAAACTTACATAACTCTAGGATGGTGAGGTACAAGGGCCACATATAAAGCTTGTTTCTTGAATTAATTAAAGTGCATATGTCGCGGCTCCATCTTTGAGGCTTTAATTTTATTTTTGGCCCTCACAAAGACCCAAGCTGCTTCTTCCTCCTCACACTGCCACCAGATGTTTTTGGATTAAACATCAATCAATTCCGGGACACACAAGTTATTAAACACATTCAGTTTATTGATCAGGGTAGGGTTAATGATTGGTTGGAAATAACAGTGTCAATCACAGGAAGTAACTCACTTATATTAACTTGGGTTTATTTAATTCCTTCTATTAATTCAATCTATTTCCCAATCTCTGCTCTCTCATCTATCTCAATCAATCCCCTTCTCAAACCTCTGATCTCAATCACTCTTTTTCTCAAAACCTCTCTCTGAACTCCTGTTCTCCCTTCAGACTCCTCCTTTTGTACCCCTCCTTCTTTCCTGACTCTGCCTTCCGTCTTCCTCATTGACTGTCCTGCCAAGGTTCCACTGAGACGGACAGGTGACGACTGGGGTAACCGCTACATACCTCCCTCCTTAAAAAGTTGTTTCCTGGGGTGAAACCTACAGTGGTTAGCCCTAGGAACAACGCAGAGCTTAAAGGCATCTTATCATCAAACATAAATTAACATATTACATTTTAATCTTATTACTTTATGCATATAAACTTTTTACTTTTTGCATTTAAACATTTAGATAACCTTTGCATCTCCAATTGCATTTAAACTTAATCAACATTTTTATTACATACAAACCACTTCAGTCACTTTTATCCTTACCTATCATTAGTTCATCTATAAATTGCATTTTATTTTATTTCATATACCTATACACTTAGAATATTTATTTAGAACAATTTTAATACCATTAAAAGTTACATTTTCTTTGTTTCCGTCAGTCATTCTTCTGGTCTTCTGGATAAGGCGTCCTCGGCTACCAAAGTTTGAGTTCCTTAGACTCTGGATCCCCAAAGTCACAGTCTTGTGGGGTATGGCCCACCTCATCAACTTCTTATGGTTCGCTCTGATAGTCCACAACCACAGCCGTGGGGAATGGTCTGTGCCTGGAACAAAATGTTTTCCCCATATGTACGGTCCTAGCTTTCGCAAAGACCATACAATCGCCAGACACTCACGGTATATGATGGAAATGTGTCTCTCGCCAGCCTGCAGCTTCTCGCTCAGGAACGTCACTGGATGAAGGTCCCCGTTGTCGTCCTCCTGGCTCAGCACGGCTCGTAGTCCGATGTGGGATGCCTCTGTGAAGACGGTGCACCCTCGCTGGAAATCTGGTTCTCTCAGGGCAGGACCGGTCATCAGCGCAGTCTCCAACCTCTCGAAGGTCTCTTCACAGTTGCTCAACCACAGGATCTCGCCAGCTTTTCTTTTAGGGGTTAGGTCCGATAAAGGGGCCTCTATTTCACTGAAGTTCTGGATAGAGCGCCTCTCATAGCTAGCTAACCCTAAGAAAGATCTGATCTTCTTTGCTGTTGTTCTAGGCCAGCTACTGATTTCTTTCATCTTCAGTGTTAGGGGTTTGATTATGGCTTCCCCAACAATATGGCCTAATTCTTTTAATTTGGAGTTACCCAGCTGGCATTTGCTAACATTCACTGTTAATCCAGCCTCATGTATTCTTAGTATCACTATTTCATTATGGTCTAGAGGATCTGTCCACGTCTGACTATAGGTCCTTATCTCATTTTTGTATACTACTGAGAATTCTCTACGCTTGATCCAGTTCACATGGACCACTCTCTGACCTTCCTTTCCTTCCTCCTGAATTATGTAATTTATTTCATTCATCTTGGATTTTATTCTAACCGGATTTGCCCAGTTTATTTGCATCTTATTTCCTTTTATAGACCTCAGCCTCAGGGCTTCATCTCCAGGACTGAATGATCTTTCTCTGGCCTTTTTGTCAAAACCTAGTTTCTGCTTGCCTTGCTGTCTTTGTAAGTTTTCTGAAGTTAACTTCAGAGATAGTTTCAAGGGTTTCAT
The DNA here is from genome assembly GCA_037013535.1 of Intellagama lesueurii. Classification (NCBI taxonomy): domain Eukaryota; kingdom Metazoa; phylum Chordata; class Lepidosauria; order Squamata; family Agamidae; genus Intellagama; species Intellagama lesueurii. Next base: position 231,151,126 of record JBAJHW010000003.1, read on the forward strand.
TAACCTATTTATGTACTGGATCACTGACTCTGGGTATTCTCCTTGTTGTTTCTCCCAATTTTGTCTGCTTAAATCCCAGGGTCTCCGCACTTTCCCTCCAAATAGCAGTTCAAATGGACTGAACTCAGTGCTTTCCTGGAGTACAGACCGGCATGCATATACCCAGGGTTGTATCTCGTGATCCCAGTCATTGTGTTTTTCTGCTGTATAAGCTCTGATTATTCGCATTAGGGTCCCATTAAATTTTTCCATGCTAGTAACTGTAGGGAATGGTCCCACAATGTCCAGGCCTATGCGTTGAGATGGGGTAGATATGATTGGTAAAGGGCCCAATTTTGCTTTAGCTTTATCCTTGCCCGTATCCTGCCTTTGCCATACATCACCTCTTAGACAGTATGATTGTATTTGCTTCCCCATTCCTGGCCAGTAGAAATTCTGAGTGATTCTATGCTTTGTGTGTGTGATTCCTAAATGAGCATTATGTCCTTTCTCCATAATCCTTTCCCTGTATTTAAAAGGGATCACCAGTTGTTGTTGAACATTTTCCCCTCCCCTCTGAGGATTAATTAAGACCTTTCTGTATAACCGGTCTTTCTCCACACAGAACTCTTCAGGGCTTTCCGGGGTTAGTGTTCCTTCTCTGGCTGACTCAAAGCATTGTTGTAGCTTAGAATCCTGTCTTTGCTCTTGTTTAAAAGCATTTTCCTGAGGATTTCTTATAGCTATCACCTCAGATGTTTTATTGTCTTCATCTCCTCCTATAGTTCCATTAGGGATCTCACAATTTTCTGCAGGTTTTTCTCTTTTTTCTATCTGGGAGCGAGTAGTGATTAAAACACTCTTTACATGCTCAGATAGATCTAACTCAATCAAACATGGAGTAGGAATTTGATCTGGTTCTCTGCTCTCAGCTTGGGTAGTAAGATTAGCTTGGGTTGCCATGGCGCCCAGTTCCACAGTCCCGGTGGTAACTTTGTTCTGCTGTACGCAGTATACAGCTTTAGGCTTAGGCAAATTTCCTTTTTGTGGCCCAAACTCTCTGTTCTTATTACAATGGGCTAAGAAGTGTCCCTTCTCCCCACAACCAAAGCACGTTTTAAAGTTCTTTTGATCATAACTAGGGGCTTTCCCCCCCTTTTCTTCCCAATTCTTGTTTCTGATTTGGTTATGTTCTGAGGGCTTGCCTACAAAATGGCCGCCACTTGCCTGCAGGTTCTTGACGTAACCGTGGGGCTCCTTTTTACTGTCATCCCAGTTTTTCCTTTCCACTTTTACCTCAGAAAAATTTGGGTTTCGAGTGTGGGAACTAAAATCAGCGACTTCTCCTGGTTCCTGAACAATTTTGGGCTTAATATTTCTTTCAGAATCATTAAACTTTTCCGCCTCAGCTTTGAGCTGTAAAGCTTTTTTCTCAGCCCCTGCCCCTATTTTCCATTTCTCCTTAAGGTATAGTTCCATCTGTCTAAACTGGGATATCTTTTCCGATTTCCATTTTTCCAACTCTATTTGTCTTTTTCTCAGCTCACAGGTCATTTGACTGGTCTCCTGCTTATCTTCGATCACTAATGTTTTCAATTTCAATTCCATTTGTAATTTCCATTTTTGGAATTCTTGAAATTCTAGGAGTCTTTCCCCCCTCGAGGTCTCCATTTCCCCCTCTGAGGTAATTCCTCCTTGAATTTCTTCCCCCTCCTGATCTGAGGCATCTGAAACCTCAGGAGGCAACTCTGCCGCCTTTTTCCCTCGTGTGGAAGGCATGTTTATTTATTTATTGTCTTGTTTCAAAAGACAAACCTCAGTTTTAAAAGAGCACTTTTTTTTTCTTTGAGTCAGAGTGTATCTGTAAAACTGTAGCTTCCCTTGCTGCTACCAGCCTGCGTTATGCGTTACTTTGTTTTTCTCTCTGGCACCCAGCCAGTGCCAGTTCCTTGGTTTGAGACAAATTATCTGCTGCCTCTAGCCACCAACAGTAACCTTAAATATTTGTTTTCAAGTGTCCCAGCTTTTATGGCTTAAAGGTTCCTCAGCTTATTCTGACCCTGGCCTTCGCTTTGTCCCTTCAGTGCTCTCCACCTGGAGCCTCTGGACAGCTAGCCCACTGATCTTTCTTCAGCTTGAGGCAAACTATTGCCAGAAATGGTCCCCTCAGAGTTGTCCCTATCTTAGTCCCCGATCTGCGCTCAGGAGCCTCTCCACTAAGCCTTTCCCCTTGAAAAGCTCTGGAAAGTTACCCACTCCGTTCACGTCAGATCACCCTGACTAATACAGACTTTTTCAACTCTGGACCTTTCGTTTATTTGGCGTCACTGGATTATATTCGGTTCCCGCCGCTGGTCACCACTTTGTCGCGGCTCCGTCTTTGAGGCTTTAATTTTATTTTTGGCCCTCACAAAGACCCAAGCTGCTTCTTCCTCCTCACACTGCCACCAGATGTTTTTGGATTAAACATCAATCAATCCGGGACACACAAGTTATTAAACACATTCAGTTTATTGATCAGGGTAGGGTTAATGATTGGTTGGAAATAACAGTGTCAATCACAGGAAGTAACTCACTTATATTAACTTGGGTTTATTTAATTCCTTCTATTAATTCAATCTATTTCCCAATCTCTGCTCTCTCATCTATCTCAATCAATCCCCTTCTCAAACCTCTGATCTCAATCACTCTTTTTCTCAAAACCTCTCTCTGAACTCCCGTTCTCCCTTCAGACTCCTCCTTTTGTACCCCTCCTTCTTTCCTGACTCCGCCTTCCGTCTTCCTCATTGGCTGTCCTGCCAAGGTTCCACTGAGACGGACAGGTGACGACTGGGGTAACCGCTACAGCATAACTTACACACATTAAAATTAAACATGTACAGGAGTACACTAGTCCCAGAGAGAATGTTGTCCAAGTAAAAAAACTCACATAGATTCATAAGTTTTATAATTAAGCAGAAGATGGAATTTTGGCAGGTGTGATTACTCATCTCTTGAAATTGACCTTTAGGCTTGATCCTCCAGAGTTTTCATGGAAGACAGAGATTGTAGCAGTTTCTTTTTACAATAGGCAGAAGGGATGGTGTAATTATGAAACATATTTTCCTCTCTTCTGCACACTTACTTTGGTGAATGATGATATTTCCCCAGTGTTATTCAGAATCTCTGTTTCAATACTGTGGCAATCTTTGACTTTTAAGTTTGCCTTTCAGACTACTGAGAGGTGTTTTTTGTATTACTTGATTGCTATTAATAGCTAGTTTCCTTGATCATAATTTTGGTGCAATATGGCTTTTTTTCCACAATGCCAGAAAGGAAAGTACAGCTGAAATAAAAATCATTTAGCAACATGGGACTCAAAGCATGACTTGTTGTTGAACTACAGTGTGTCATATGGAGAGGAAATTAAATTTTACTTTTAAATTTCCACAATGTTTGTGTGGTGGTTTTTTTTTAATGAAAGAGATTTATTGGCGTTGGTTGGCATTAAATTCTGTAAAACACAGCAGTATGTAATGATGTAAATGACAGATTTTTCCAGGACAGCCTTTTTATGTCCTGGGATGATCCAGTATATTGGAAGTGCATCATATGAGCTAGATTTTAACAGAGATATAATCTTATAGCTACACATCTCTCAATAATTCTATGCATATCTACCTGAGAGTAAGGCCACTGAACTCACTGGGTCTAATTTCTGAGCAGCAGTTCATGGGATTGTACTGTAAATCAATGTCAAAATAACAACAGCATAAAACACTAATACTTACTGCAGACTGAGATTGTTTGTCTCACAGCAGGTGGAACAGAAATTAAATGCTTTCTGGTGTATGAATTAATTAGGAGCCATAACCTCTCCTTTAATTTCACCTCAAGCTTGAGAAACACTCATTTACTGTGATTTTTCTAATCCTCCTTGTTCCCTAAGGTCAGGTAGCAAGTTCATACATATGAATAATTTTTGGATATTTAGAACCTAATCACTTTTAAGAAAATCCCCTCAAGGCCAGTTTACATACCTACTTACTTAGTAATCCTTTTCCCATAAAGGAAGAAGAGGCTGCACATCTTTCCTTCCAACCCCTAAGGTAATATGTGAAGCAAGCACTCTGCCTGAGGACCCTGTGGCAAATTATACATTAAACCATCTTTTGGAAAGGGAATTCCTTAAGTGCTGAGAACCTCTGATTGTCACAGTAGTAGCTTTGCATACCTCCTGTAGTTGGTAAATTAGCCTCTTTCTTTTCTGGCAGGTCCTTGAAAAGTAAGTACAGGTTTCATTTGCAATTATGATTGCACATTCAAAAAATATCTGAAGCACTAACAAATGTCATATTTTAATGGTGAGCTATCTTGGGCTAAATAGGGTCACTAGAAGGTCCAGTATGCCATTTGGTGTGATTCTCCCATCCAAATGGCATATGGACCTCACACTATTTAAAAGTATGTATTAGCTATCTGTATTATGTATAACACGTTAGGCATGTGTATATGGTTTCTCAACCAACCCTTTAGGACAAGGGAAAGAAAAGATTTTTTAAAAAAGTGATGCAGCACATTTTTGCTGCCCTAATGGAGCCTGAAAAAGAAAATCACTTCCTCAGAGTCAGTATTTAATTAGCCAATATCCTGAAGTGGTTCTCTTATTAAGCCACTTCAAGATATTGGCAAATGAAAAGAGGAAGGCATTTGGTTTGTTTCCAGTGATCACACATGCTGGAAATGAACCAAAAGAGAGTGATCCAACAAAAAGTATAAGCCCCCGAAAGGAGCCAGAAATGTGTGAGTATGACCACTCTGGGGGCAGGCTGGTTTATTCCAGCAAAGATGTCATCTGATCACTGTCTTTTAGGAGCAAACCAGCCCGTCCCTACAGATGACCAAACAGTAGGCTAAATGCCAGTGTAGTCAGCCTCTTATTCATTATATTGGACAAAAATAGAGAGATTGGCTCATCCCACCTCAGGTCTTTCAGTGTTTAAGCCTGAGTTTGAATAATTTTGTAAGCTGCTCTGTAGCTCAATTTTACACCTGTATGAAGGTCAGTAAAAATATCTGTCTCCACACTAGGAGCAGCAGAACTATTGAATTAGAACTCTACAGAGGGAGGCCAGTTCTATGTCAATTTGTGGTTGGGGAATTTTACAAAATTCACACATTTCTTTATACCAGTACTTTCCAACCTTGGGCCCATAGGTGTTATTGGACTACAACTCCCAGAAATCCTGACCAGCACAGCTAGAGGTGAAGGCTTCTGGGAACTTTACTTCAAGAATATCTAGGTATCCAAGGTTGGGAACCATTGCTTTATACACATGATGAAGATCTGAACACATAAGAAAGTGAAAGTGATAAATCTTCCGAGCTCCAATTTGAACAAGAACACGCTGCTCTAATCATCAGAGAGACTGTCTTAATAACACTGGTAATACTTGCCTTAAAAATAAAGACAGACACAATGTGCTTGTTCTGATTTAGACATGGATCATTTCTTTAAGTAATTAATTACTAATTAAGGAATTATTGCATTGCAGCATGTGGCACTAATAAAATTACTGGAGGGTTTGAGCAAATTCTTTAAGAAAGTAATTCTTATTAGTTATAGTCAAAATTATTTGTTACTTTAATTAATCCTTGGCTAGACATTAATTAGTCTCAAAGTAGTTTTATGGCTGTACACTTGAACCTAATTGTGCAATTAATAACAAATGAGTCACTCTTAGTTAGGGTGATATTACTTTTGGAAAAGGAAGCCCAGAGTATTCCATCTTTACACGATGTAAAATTAAACAAAACAAACAGTTCTGTGTCCTTGAAATATGACAGAACAGACCTCAAACTTTTTTTCCTTCTTCTGAAAAAGTTCATTTCACATCATACCTGTGAAGCAGTGACTCTCAGCACCCAGAAGCCCCATCCAACATGGACCTACCTTCAGGGATTTTGAAAGTTTTAGACCTAAAATATAAAAGGGTTTATGGTTGAAACTACTGTTATAGACCTTTCTTTGTATTATGGCATCATTGAATACTTTTATGGGGAATATGCCCCTTTTTCTGAGTTATCATCTCTTGATATTCATGTCTTGGAATAACAATCAATGACCAAAATCCAATTGAATAAATGTGCTGACTAGAGATGGGCATGAACAGCCAGTTCAGTGGTTTGTGGCAATTCATTTAGTATCCAAACAGGTATTTGGTGCTTCAAAGCCCCAACTCCTTTGCTGGGCAACCACTCAGAGGCAGCGACCTGGTTTCCCTGTCCCACATCCTCCAGGCACTGCCTCTGAGTGGGCACTCACTGGAAGAGGCAGGACTATGAAGTGCTGCACCCCTGTTTGGCTGCTACAATAGTAAACTCAGGAAGAGCAACATCATGCAAATAATGAAGTATTTCATACTGCACAAAATTATGATAACAGTTGCAATCAAGGGCTTTTATGAATTGGAAGCATTGGATTGTTTGCATCTTTTTGAATAATCACACTGTCTTCTGTGTTTGATGTATATGTGCTCAAACCATGGTAATTTTGTGATGAAACATTTTGTGCAAACTGCATGCAGCTTTATGTTGGGATGGGGAATAACTCCTTGTCTTGCCTTCATGCTTGAGATGAGGAATCCTGCAGGTCTTGCTGAAGTGCCTCATCATGTCAAAAACAGCCTAAATTGACAAGAATTGCAAGTTTTGTATTTTTACACCATGTGTACCTGTTCAATACCTACAATTTCCTCCCCTTCTTTTTATAGAATACCATAAAGAAACTTTGCAAACCTATTTCTCAATTGGCTGAAATACATAAATTCTTGTAATTACTGAGCACCATGTAGAACACCACTTCAACCTAATAAATTAAATAGTCCAGTGTTCTGCAGAGTATGGTTCTTAAAGCAAAGAACCAAAAAAGACAGAAAACTTTGAATATTACTGTAAGTCTGAACATGTTCCAAAGCACAGGTAATTGATTGTAAGAAAAATAATAGGCACTAATGATATTAATTGACAGAAACCAGCATGTCTTTGGAGGGAGAAAAACCTTGAAAGGAAACTATGTGTTTTGAAGGTCAAGGCTCAGTATAGTATAATCCCTACCATCTGTGTTCAGGCTGGTGTGATTCTTAGACTGTCATATACACTCTCTCCCTTTGGAAAATAATAGACAGGAGAAAAGCTTACCCAACAGGGAGCCAAAATGTAGTTAGCTTTATAGAAAATGAAAAGGCACCACTGTATAAACTTAAGATGACCCTTAATTTTCATTCCCCTTGACCTACACATGTACAAAGTCAGCATCAGAAGTTTAGTGGCTCAGGGAATGAAAATAATTCAGCAGCCAGTAAACTTTAATTGTCTAAGAGCCAAACCATGCCCACTGCCATTGCTCAAGTATAGGATTGTCCAACAGATGCACTGATCAAGAAACCCCCAACTTTTAATTCTCTCTCTTTTTTTCTCCCCCAAACAGACGTGGTCCTGTTGACTATATATTTGAGCCACAAAGGTGGACATTTCTAGAAATATATTTGTAAGCAGTGAAATGAGAGAGAGAAGGTGGGAGGGAAACATAGTGGAGTTTTTTTCTTTAAGGATGAAAGGGGGAAAAACATTTATTTAATTAAATAAACAATGACAAGAGATATTAAGATGAACTTGCCTTATTGCTACGCTGAATAAAATTGTTTTTAGAAAATTGTTTTCCATTGGAGGATTTGATGATCTGGATCTTCATTTAACAGTTCTAGGACTAGAAAACTATGGCACACATAACCAATGGATCCTGTAGGAAAGGTGATATGTTTATCCTGTGAGACAATATGAAAAGCTCTTTGTTTATTTTATACATCTAGCTATCATAAGATACCTAACAAGTAACATAAAATGTTTTCTTTCTTTCTTTTTCTTTCTTTCTTCCTTCCTTCCTTCCTTCTGAAGGCCGCCTAGTAAAAACACAGATTCTGAGGGAAAAAACAGCCACCATAAAAAAGAGTTATAAAACATAATAGTACTCTACAGATACCTAATTATAAGGACTTCTTTGCCTTTGGGAAGGAAACCATTTTATTTGTCCTCATTAAAGTGACCTAGGAACAGACTGGTGGAATTTATTCCACCCCTCCCTCCTCCATGATGTAACCATACTAAATCACAGAACTAAAACAGAGGAAGAAACAAGGTGTCTTCTTCCCTTCCCTGTTGCCATCTTCTATGGTATTGAAATCCAAGAGTTTGTTTGTTCCATGGAATCATATGTTTCACAGTGTTTTGCCAATCTGTGCTACTGAAATCATTTGAAATGTGTTGTGAGCATTCCATTGTGAAAACATTTTATAATTATCAGAGCCTGTGATTAGAATGAACAAAATGGAATGGAAATGATAATTGTGCCTGCTTCCATTCTTCCCTGGCCAGCCATAGCTGTAGACAAAATGAAAGCTATAGTCCACAGTTGGTTTGACTCAACAGGGAAATTTTTGTCTCCTCACACATACATATTTCAAAAATTCAAGGCCAGGAACCAGGAGACTGCGTTTGAAGTACCTAATAAAATGACAATGAGCAGTGAGAGCAGAAACCTTGAGCAGTCAGCAGGGCTATAGTCTAAAAAAGTAACTTTTCCTATCCCTGAATGTGAGATAGTACAATGTAGTGGTAAGCATAGTTGAGCTATTCCTTCTCACCTGGGAATAAGCCCTACTGAAATGTACGAGATTTGATTCTGCATAGACATGTATTGAACTGTACCATACAAATCTGAATTGTGAGTTAGGAAAACTCCAGTTCAGATTTCACTTCAAACGTGACCTCGTGTTTGGATTCAAGCAAGCTGGTTTTGATGTCTCTCCTGAATCTGCAAGTGCCTTGACATAATATGAAGATGATTGAAATAATATAGTTGTAAGTACTTTGAGCATGTCAAAGGAAACATGAAAGATGAGCAGGTCCCCCCCCCCAATTCCTTTAGTGTTTCAGTATTTCCCTTCCATTCCCCTTAACCCAACTGACTAGAAGAATTTCTAAAATGAATTTCAGAAGAGAAGTGCACAAAGTTTACCATGTCTTTCAGCAAACATATTTCTTCTTCTTCTTCTTCTTCTTCTTCTTCTTCTTCTTCTTCTTCTTCTTCTTCTTCTTCTTCTTCTTCACCACTCCCTAGCCTCTGCTTATACAATCTTGCTGGTTTCTCAAGAAGAGACACATCTATGATATGTGGAATGTTTTTACAATTGCTTAAAATGTCACAGAAGTGAGTAAGAGGTTATGAGTAACTCTCCACCCTGCCCCATTCAAACACTCTGTTTCTCCACCTAGCCTTCTGAAATTTTGCAGGTGTAGGTTTCCCTCACACACAAAAACTAGCAAAGATGGGGAGAAATTTCAGAAATATTCAGACAAACAGTTTCAACAATTTCAGCTCATCCCACACCAGTTATACTAGCTCAATGTTTTTACTGGTTGTAGCTTCAAATAGCCATTTCCTAGGTTTTAATACATTTCTTTAATTAATACATATCACACACTTTCAATAACTGGACTCTTCAACAGCTCTTGTCTGAAACATAGAAGCCCAATAGGATTCTGGCCTAGGCTGTCTGACCAAAGCTGCTGAATTCAGAAAGAAAAATTCTGAAGAAAATCCTTTTCTGATCAGTATATTTCACACAAGTGCTATCAAAGAATCCAATGTTTGAAAGTGTGGGATATATGTCAATTAAAGAAATGCATTTAAATTTAAAGCCTACTTGAAGCTACAAATGGTAAAAACATTGAGCTAGAAATAACTGGTCTGAGATGGGCTGAAATAGCTGAAATGGTGTGCCTGAATATTTCTGAAACTTCTCTCCATCTTCGCTAGTTTTGGTTTATGAGGGAAACCAGCATCATTGTGTGAAGTCTGAAGAAGCATGGAAAGCATGAAAAGCTTTAGCACTTGATCCTGCTGATCATATAAATTGGCTCTAACATCCCCCCATGTCTCACCCCATGACAGGTGATACAACTGGATTAATATTTTATTCTCCTTCCCTTTTGTCGGTTTCCATTCCCACTTGTCCCAACAGTCAAAACTGTAAATACCTGAAATACTACAGTGATCTGCAAATAAGGTGTCATGTATCCACAGTAAACTGGCCTGGAAAATCTGCTTCATTGTATTTATTAGTGTTTCTCACAGAAAGCCTCAAGGTAAGTGAAAACAAAGAACTGACTGTGTATGTCTCCCTCCCCAACCCCCTGCCATCCCGTCCCCATCCCTGAAGCATCTGGGCGTAAGCCTTATTTTGTCAGCAACCATTGTGTTTATAGGCGTGTTTTACTGGGAACCTGCTGCTTCTCACAATGTTTCCTGAGTGACTGTCTTAGCAAAACTGCATCTGGAAATGACGAACACACAGCTGTAAATCTGAAAAACAGCCTGCGATACTAATAGCTAGCAGCCACAGTCAGGCTGTCCTGCTGAACGTTGAAAAGATTTGGAAAGACAATACTTAAGTGATGAAAACATTTCTGAAAATCACAGGATTGGATTACCTCCCTCCCCCACATGAAAGACACCATGTAGAGCTTTCACTGTGTCTTTTCCTTGTCCTCATCCATTCCAAAGACAATGGGCTAGACTAGACATAATGGCGGCAGTTCTGTGAATGTCCACAAAAGCCAGAGCATGGGGAAAGAAGAGGCAGCTTAGCTGAGAAAACTACACTTGGTCCCTATCAATAGGCATGCCACACCAATATAAGAACATAAGAAGACCTCTCATGTTTTCCAGATACTGATATCTGCAGAGGCAGTGTTTTTGATACTTGAGGTGACAATAGTGATTTTTGACTGCTAGCCATTGATCCTTCAGGAATTTCTCTAGTCCCCCCTTAAAGCTATACAGATCAGAAGCTACCACTATAACTCTCAGGTGTGAATCCCACCCATGGTTTAACTATTCAGTTCTTCAAAAAACCTCTGGTTTGTGAATGTGACATATCGTGCTTCTGTATCCATGATTCAAGATGCCAAGAAATGGCCCATTATTGCTGCACAATATCATGCCCACCTTGCCAGCAGGAAAAAGGATGCCAACATAGCAAGGGGCAAATTTAATGCTGACAACACCAATGACAGCAGTCAAGAGAGTCTACAGGATACCCTCTTGTGCTCACTACCATTCAAACTTGTTGGAAAACAGTCCTGACAATTGCTTTGTGTTTGGGAGGAAAGCAACAAAAAGGTTAGTCAGCTTCTGGGATTTTCCCTGTTTGGTGTTACTTTGTGAATGGTAGTGATTTTTATATTGTGCTCTTCAGGAAAGTCTGTTGAGTGGACTAAAATACCTGATCTTACTAAAATGATACTTCCGAATTGGGTATGGGGCCTCTCAGCAACTAAACACATCCCGGGAACTTTTGGTCAATGCTGATCAGTCCTTCTGTGAGTTTCTTGGACACAAAGGACATCAACTTTCCATTTATTTATTTGTGTAAAATTCAGAAGTGCATGTGCATTGGGGGGTATTAATTCATTTTTAAACTTGGTTGGTGTAAGCATTTTTTTTATTTGTTTGTTTGTTTGTTTGTTTATACACCACCTTTCTCCCTAAGAAATGACCCAAGGCAGCTTACATCACTTAAAAACAATAATAAAGCTAAAAACACTGAATTATTCAAATATTAAGTGAGTTAATAACATTATATTGAGAATGTTATGTAAAGCATTACTAAAACAGATTTAGAAGCAACAAAATGGAAACAATCTCATTTTAAAACCTCTCCTAGACAGTCTGTCATTAAGAAAAAGCCTGCCTAAAAAGAAAGGTCTTTTTCTGCTTGCAGAACAACAGCAATGATGTGGCCAGACTGGACTCCAGAAGGAGCTCAAGAGCCTGAGAGTGGCAACAGAGAAGGCCCTCTCCCATGTGCCCACAACAGCACTTCGTAAAGGCGCAGAGCTGCCTGAGCGAGGACTCTTTGCCCGCCCACTCGAAGAGTGACAGGCAGGCCTGGCTCAATGCGAGCTTTTAAAAAGGGCCTAGTGGGCTGTTCTGTCCTCTTCCCTGCCTGACGAGAGACCCACCATCCCACCCAGGGTAAGAATGAGAGTAGCTGGTCGCTTTGGGGCCGGATGAGAATTTTTGACCTGCACCAAATTTGCTTTAGGCTGCAGGTGGTTTTTCGCCCATCCCATTCTTATTCCCAGGGAGCACATGGGAGCTAAATAGGTCACTGGCAGTACAGTCACAACGGCGGGTAGTGCAAAACAGGGTAGGTTCAGGTGAGTTCCAGAGTGGGCACCCAGAGGGTGCAAGGGACCCCTCCTCTCAGAATTGCATTTACAGAGGTTTGGCTGAGGGGAGAAAAAACAGGGAGACCCCAGGGGACGCTGGGCACCTGGAGTCCAGAGACTCGAGTAGAGGGCAGCCCCAGGTACTCCGGGTGGACAGCCGAGAGGGTGCTGGACAGTTCAACAGCACTCTCTCGGGGTAGGAACTCCCAGGGGCAAAGGTCTGGACTGGTTGGTCAAGAATGACGAGGGTTCCAGACCTGTTAACACTACAGCTGGACCCCTTATAAAAAGGGGTAGTTAAAATTTAAATAGTTAATAAAGTTGTGGCCCTAGTTTTAACCCATATTACTGTGTCTTGTCTCATTATTTTGGGTTGAGTGGGCAAAGTACAACTGTGAAGATGGTGGGACATGGAGAAAGACCTCCCCTGGTAGTCTTTAGTTATTTATCCAACCCTATTGGGAGACTAGGGATGAGTAAGGATCTCATCTATATCATCATCTGTAATTTTTATGTGGGAAGTTCTGGGTGTCTGGATTTAGTAAGCCTTTGATCATGATGGTCAAGGGATTCTGCAAATAATGGTTTTGCAGAATTAACTTTTGCAAGCTGAGGTCCGGAAAAAGTCCCTTGCCTTAATGAGATCATACCATTCAACACAGTGTGGAAGATGTATGAAATATTGCAAGGGAGATTTAGCACAGGTCTGGTAGGTCTTTTTATCTACAGGACTATAAACTTGGAGACCGGCTTTTTTCCCCCACTGCAAGTTGATGCTAAGGCACTGCCAATTTGAAACAACAATAAAAGCAATAGAAATAGAAGGAGAAGGAAAGATTAAGTAGGATCCTTATGGACCAGGCCCCACATAAAGAGGGTGGACTAGGGGAATCAAAGAAAGCAGAAAATCAGAGACAGAAAAAGAGGTATTGGTGGCAGAGCATATAATTGATTGGCATGGAGTCAGCCTGCCCCAAGGCAGCCTTAGGAGTGGCTGAATTACCTCACTTGGAAAGAAGATCAAGGACTTGGAGGAAGAGAAAAACAAACATCCCTTCTGGGAGGAAGGGCCAGTGGGCAAAGATGTCTGAACAATATCATGGAGGAAGATCTGGACTCCATTTAATTTTAATCCACCACTAAAATCAAAGCCATAAGAGCAAAGCTATATGCACAAGAAGAGAGAGAGGGAAGCTGAATCTCACATTGTTGTTGAAGTGAATCTCTCCCACTCTTCCACATATCCAGAAGGCTTCTGACATCATTACATAGGAATACTTGAGATGCTAACGGAGCAGGGAAAGGAGACTTGCCTTTCTTCTTCTTTTTAATCTACTGATTGTTTGCATTTTAATAAAAATAACAGTGTGATTAAAAGCACTTTGACAATAGCCGGAGTGTGGCAGAGTCCTTGTTTCAATCATTTTTTAAAGTATCTGTAGAGAAACGAAACCATACAGGCCTTGTCTGCAGGCAGATGGCTTGAAAAGGGGGTGTGAAGGGGAGGACTGGAGAAAAGGAGGAATCAAATGCCACAAAGTCAAGAAATTAAAGAAAGTACCCAGTAGGGTGTAGTGGATAGACTGATGGAGTAGAACTCAGGAGACCTGGGTCTGAATCCCCAGTTGGCTATGGAAAATCTCAGGGTGGGGTGGGGATGGAACTGGTAAGTCCTTCCTTAAAAATCTCACTTACCTTGAACACTCTATTAAGGTTGCTATAAATTGGGTTCATTCTGACTTGACAGCTCATAACAATGGAACAAATATCTTTAAAGATGATAATCTCAAGATATGTGCATGTGCCAAAGCCCATAACTTTGCACACTGTGTGTATAGAACAAAACAAAACAGTGCTTTATTGGAAACCTTTTCTATCAGGCCATGTGTGCAGTTTTCCAGGATTCAGATGAGCAATTGTGACAAACATGCACACAGGGGAATGGGATTGTGCACCTAGCATTACTATACAAACCTTTCCTGCAATTTCCAATGTTCCATGTAGATAGAAACTGTTCAGTACCTGAAAGAAACATGATAGGAATATATAAATGCCTCTGAAACATGTGTGAGAGATATAAATCCTCACGAAACCCTTCATTCTTGACTTGAAGAAACAAGGAATTTTTATGCCCCTTGGTATTCTTCCTCTCCAAATTAGAGCAGGACAAGGAGTGTTATTTTATTTCTTGTCAAGGATTCTGTAATTTGTGCCAATTGTCACTTTGCAAAATCAGTGTCCTTCCTCTTCGAGACACATAGAAAATGTATAGCATATGCAAAATAGCAGGCTGACCGTTAAATATTGAAAAAACGAGTGCTTCTCATCTTTAAAAATCCATGCAATAAAGCAGCCACCATCGTGATTTTGTGCAATCTGCATTCTTTCCCTTAATGCTTTATCTGCATAATTTTCAGAACTTTGTTGAAAAACAGCCCTGACCATTTCAGTTTCAATTGTGCAGCCACTTTCCTTCACAGTTCCTTCTTCTTGTCCATATAGAGGAATGCTTTGTTCTGCACAAATGAAAACATAACCCATTCTACTAGCACAGGGATATGAAATATGTTTTTAGCCCTGAGGGCCAAATCCAGAGTTGATTGGAAGTTGTGGGTAACATATGCATGAACATATACTGCATACACATACACATCAGATCTCAGCACAGATACATACTTCCCCCCTCCCCACTTTTGAAACTTGCTTATACCAACCAGCCATCTCCATTGAAATGGCTATTAGCCTTGCCTTGGGGAATTGGTGTAAACTACCAATGGGTAAATGAAAGTTTCAGAAACCAGGGAACAGCATCCTATGCCCAGTCCGGCTGATCAACTAGTCTGTGAGGAAACATGGCTCTCACTGACTTCACAGTCACATGTTGCCACAGCGGCCAAAGGTTGCACATTTCTGTACTAATAATATATAAGTCTATATTTTGATTAAGTGCTACATGGATATATAGAGGGAAATGACACAACATAAATGAATGGGCAAAATTCTGAAGTGTTTTGAAGACCGATTTCAAATTTTAAGCAGGGATTGTATTCCAAAATAAATCATTTTCTCCAACATAACTCCAAATCTTCTTCTTCCATACGGGTTTTTATCCATGCTGTTTCTGGTAGCTGACGGGGTGGGGAGCTCTTAATGGTTTGATTAATTGAATAATAATTATGCTAAACAGAGTGCCATCATAGTTTAATGGCTGCTAAATAGGTGTCCACTCATCCCTACTGACCTGTAGATTAAAGGTCTCTACCTTGAAGCTTAATGGCCATTTTTCCTCATGAAGTGCATCTGATTGCTCACTGCTTTTGTCATATCTAAAATGCATGTCAGACCACTCTACTAGTTCTCAAGAGCGTTCATTTTTCAGAAAAAGAGAAATTATTCTAAATCCCAAGCTTTTAAGTGTTTCTTCTTTGTCTCTTCTGTATGTAGAGTATTTCTGGAGTGGTTGACCTGAATGAAGGTGCATGTGACAAGTCCTTATCTTAACAGGGTGTCTTCAGAGTGTGACTTGAATTATTATCCATATTTGAGAGGCAATTTTTGAGAGTCAAACACATTTCCTTCAATATCTAATGCAAGTACAGTAGTTTTAAAATTACCAGTTGGGAAGTGAAATTAAATATGGTAACAGTTTCTGTTTACTTGGGGAACTCCCTGTCTGTAATTAAGCAGAAATTTGTCTGTTTGTTAATTAAATTAAAATAATGTTGTTGTTTTTAACAAAACCTGCAATGAACTACTTATCTTCCAAAAGGAAGTTCATGTGGGCCAGCTGAGAAAAGAGGAAAGCTGCCACATGGGAGAGAAAAAGTAACACTGGTCTTTAACTTGAAGCATCTTGTAGGAGTTCTCTAAGTGGTAGCTGTTTTAGTTTGTTGTTTTAGACATGCATCATGGGGAGATCGGAGAGAAAACCAAAAGCTAAAATCTGATGGGATCTTTAAAATGTACAGATTTACTTCAGTATGAGCTTTCACAGATTATAATAGACTTCCTTAGACTCAGCATTCCTGATTTTCATATTCCACAAAAGCTCATACTGAAATAAATGTGCCAACCTTAAAAGAGCCACAGTACTTTTCTTCTTCTTTTGTTTCCATTTTTATGATGCAGTATTGTACTGGGGTAGGTCAGGATTCGGTGTGCTATATAGATATAGCTGAACACACAAGTGTATCTTATGAAGGAAAAGGAAAATGGGAGACTTTCCTCTTTTCACATTGTCCAGAACATTCATCCCCTCCGCCAACACGCACTGTACAGCTATAAAATGACATATCTGACTTTTTCCCCCCATATAGCCCAATATTGCCTCCTTTGAGTGACAGCCTTTCCAGGTGAGCAGCTTCTCATTCCCTGAAATTTCAGAGAAGGAAATGGGCCCTTGTGAAGTGAGAGATGGGTTCTTGTACAACAATTGCAAAATATTGTTGCAGAACGTGGCGGCCAGATTTCTTAGTGGAGTGAGAAAATATCATCATATCTCTCCCACTCTGGCCACTTTGCACTGGCTGCCCATTCGGTTCCACATTGACTTCAAAGTCTTAATGCTAACGCACAAAGCCCTAAACGGTTTAGGGCCTCGATATTTGGCGGAATGCCTACTCCCACCAAAATCTACCTGGATCACCCGATCGAGTCAGGAGGTGAGGCTGAGGAGCTTGATGCCGAGGGAGGCCCAGAAGGAAAAAACAAGAAACCGGGCCTTCTCGGCGGTAGCTCCTCGCCTCTGGAATAACCTTCCTCCAGCGATTCATGCGGCCCCTTCGCTGGGCACCTTTAAAAACCAATTAAAAACTTGGATGTTTACGCAGGCCTTCCCTCCAGTGAACACTTGATTTCTTTCTTCTTTTTATTTCTCTTTTCCTTTTGCCTTTTCCATCTTGAATTATTTGTCTATTGATGTTATATTTTATATTTTTATATATTTTTTATATTTTGTCATGTATGTTATGTGTGTTGGAAGCCGCCTAGAGTGGTCGTCTGACCAGATAGGCGGGGTAAAAATACAATAAATAAATAAATTAATAAATAATATTTTCTGGATCTGTGTGTCTGTTTGCTGAATCACCTCTGAAACAAATATTATGTGCTAAGTACACATTCAGACACCTTTACACTGAGCCAATGAGCCCTGGTGCAAATTGAGAGAGGAAATGGGTGTCCACACTTTAAGGACACCACAAAAAATAACATCCTTCTCCTCCTTTTCCAGCACCATTCAACTTGAGATTGGCTTCTCATGGGGATGCCTCCTTGAAAGCACAGCAGTTTCCTGAGACATCATCTGATGCCCTGAGAGTTGGCAATCGTAGTGTTTGTTTCCTGGGCAGTACACAGATTTCTCCCCCTAAAACCTGCTGCTGCCTACTAGAGCAAAGGCAAACCTAAATGGGTTGGAAAAGAGAAACACAGACTTTCCCCCTTTGTCTCTCATGAAATTCCAGACCCCTCATCCCCTTTTTTCTGTTACAGGCTGGTCACAGCCCTGGGCATAAGTCTTCGAATAGAACAGCCGTATTCAGGACTGAAGAGCCTTGAGGTAGAATGAGAACCCAGGTAGGGGTAAAAGGGTGGTGGAACTGGGGACATGCATATGAGTCCCACCCTTTTATCCCCACCCCACCTGGAAGGTTCTCAAGCCTGTGACTGTTGAACGCGAAGGTCTGCAGAAGAACATTGCAGCATGCTCATCTGAATGCACCCACGGTGCTTCCATGGTTGGAAGTCCTGATAAAGCAGAGCTCCCAAACAAGCATGGGATTTTGGGATTTCTTGCTGTGCAACCTTCCGAATTCACTAGGAATACCCCAGCCAGAATTCTGGGAGCTGCAGCCAAGAGTCTAAGTCCATAGAGAAGTTTTTCAGCGCTCACACATGGGGCTGGGTAAGGCTCCTGGTTGACCATTTGCCTCTGAAAAAGGAAAACGGATGGGAGTGACTAAGCTCCAGGGCTGCCACAAGGGATTGTGGGACTGGTAGTTTTTGAAAGGCATCCTTCACTGACCCTGGTGGGCAGCTTCACAATCCCTTGTAGCACCCCTGTAGCATAGTCCTTGCAGCCATTATGATATCCATCCTCTAGTAGGAGAGGACCAAGAAGAACACCTTATATCCAAAGGTGTGCATGTGAGAGCTTGAAAAGTCACTTTCCAAACTGCAGCTCCCAGACAAAAAGGTCATGTGGGCCAGCTGTGGGAGCAGTAGTCTAAAGGAGCAGATGTTTAATACTCTGGTGTATAGAAAGAGTCCTTCATATGTCCTTCACCCAGCATAATTTGTGTAAAAATGATCTCTTCCCCAAAAATCCAACTAGAGACTTCTCCGCTTTGAAAAGCAGAGAAAACATTAGGCACAAGAGCTGGTTATACATGTAATGTTTCCTCTTGCTGTTGTTTCTCCTTTGAACTGCTTTTGAGCCTAATCTTCACAAGCTTTAAGAACACTAGTGTGAGTTTAAAGAACAACAAATCTGAGTAGAAAGTTGCATGTATATATGTCCCTCCGGACCCCATCCTTAGCATTTCATATTGTATATAATTACTGCTGGAATGAAGAATTTGAGCAGACTGGCTATTTTCTTCATAACTAGAAAATTCTCAGCAATTAGCAGGTCTCACTATGTTATAACCAGTATGTTAATATAGACCACACTATCTCACATTTTTGGTTCCATTAAAAGAGACTAAATATTTCATGCCTGTCTAGATGATTACAGTAATAAAGGTCCAAAAAGCCAAAAAATATCACTGGAGTAGACTTGCTCTAATTTTCTGTGACCTTTGTTTCAGGACAAAATGATGTCAAGAAAACAAACAGGAGGACATGACTGGAGAGAAGGCCATATAGTTTTATTTAATTAATATGGACAGGTTTTTTAATGCTGCATTAGCCATGTCACTACTGCTCTCTTTTCAAAAGTTTTGCATGTCACAAAATTACAGAATATGGATTCATAGGTCAGTTAGATACCTGAGGAGCTGCTGAGACAAATCTTTTTTGGATTCTCCTTAAACATTAAACAGAGAGGTTTATTATGATACGTAACATCCAAACTAGACTACTGTAACACAGTATACATGCAGTTGCTCTGGAAAATGGTTCAGAAGCTTCTGTTACTGCAAACTTCAGCTGCCCATCTGCTTATGTTGTTAGATATTATACCTGAATTGGTTATTTATTCCTATCTGGGTCCAATTGCTGACCCTTATATGTGCCTTGTGGGGTGTTAATTTGCCTGGGCCATGCTATTTGACAGATGAACTGAACCCATAAAAGCCTGCTCAGGCATCAGAGTGGTCCCAGAAACCTTGCCAATGGGAGTGTCACTAAGTATAATTAGGCTTCGAAGAACTTCTCAGGGGTGACCTCCATCTTCATAGGGTAGCTCTCATCCCTCCTGAAAGATATGAGGTTCACTCCTTCCCTATTTTCGTTTTGGGAAACTAAATAAAGGAGCTTGTTGAAGGCAAATTAGGTGTGAAAGAATATGTTCTTTGCAGAGTTGTATATTCCCGACTGCTTGTGAAGGAAGAATCTTGCAACTCCTTGCACAAGCCCAAATCTCTGTTGTCATTAATAGAGCAATCCCTGGCTTGTGCAACTGCAACCTGGAGAGGAGAAATGCTGGGAGAAATACAGAGCATTTTACCTGTAGAGGTCTTATACTCTGACAGGATGCTGGCCAGTTCTTTGCATAAAGCATCCACTTCTTAGTAATATTTAATTATGGGAGATAGAGACAGAGATAATATTATTATTGCTTTTGGTTTAGTTATTTCCAAAGTATTTCTTAATGTAGTGACACTTGGAGGTATTATGATGTGCTTTATTTCACTTTTTTAGACTTCAGATTTTCAGAAAAATAGTGATCATTTTAGTAATATTTATTCTGTTGCTTCAGTGTATTATTTGGTTTTTCTTTCTTATTTTGGGGAAAGTTTTAACTATTTATGTTCTGCTTATTGACACTGGTTGGCCAATAATACTGAATGTAGCAAAATATTTCACCATGATTAAATTTCAAATGAGGTAGCTGTTGTTGTCTGTTGAAGAAAAAATAAAAATGTAATGGCATCTTAAAGACTAGCAAAATTTACCTGGAAGAAGCTTTCACAGACTGCAGACCACCTTGTCAGATGAAATATGAATCCAATAAAATGAGATGTGGTTCTCAAAAGCTTATGACAAATAAAGCTGATTAAAATGGCATTAGTTTTATTTACCATTTTGATAATATATGGGCTTAAAGATTAATTTTCAAATTTAATTTTGAGATAGTATTCATAAGCTTGAATCTGGCAAAATTATTTCACAGAATACTTGTTTGGTTAAAGGAAAAACTACTGAATGGAACGTATCCCATCCTGAAAGTTGCTGAACAAGGAACATTAAGTGTACAGATTAGAGATGGGGACAACTCACCATTTTGGCGAGTAATCCTGCTTCGTGAGTCATCAAAAGTTGACGACTCACGAAGCACGAAGTTGATCCCATGAACCGATGAATAACACATTTATTTGTCGATTTGTGGGGGGTTACTAAAAAAAAAAACACCCCACCTCCCACTGCCACACACACCGCTGCCGCTGCCACACTGGCCCCCTCCACCTCACCCCCACCCCTCGCCACCCCCGCCAACACCCCCATATGAATTTTTTAAAAAGCCATTCTATGGCTTTTCCATTCTGCCTACTGGCCTGACAATCAGCTGATTGGCTGCGGCTTCATTTAGGGTAGGGAAGCTGCAGCCGCCATTTTGCAAAGGGCAGCCAGTTTCCCTTTCTACAGCTGTGGAGGCCTGATGGACAAATAAAAATGGGGAACTATTCGTCAAGCCGTATTCGTCAGGACTTAAAATTTGACGAATACGGATCGACAAATATATGACGAATCAGCTATATTCTTCGAAAAAACCGATCCATTTTTCTATTTGTCCCCATCTCTAGTACAGATTTGTGAAGAATATGTACTCATAAATATAATGTAAAACTATTCTGACATTGTTGTAAGAGGTATTGACTAAAGATGCATATGCTTATGGGGAGAAAATGAATATATCTCACCTTTTCTCTGTGGACTGAATCTAATATCGGTCACCACAAAAGAACCTTCTCCTCCTCCACTACCCTTTTGCAGTCTTCCTCTGTACTTCTTGAAAAATGGTTCCAGCAAACCTTCCAGCTCTCCAGGGCTAGAGGACTGTACTGGAGAGGCTGCCTTGCCCTCACCTCAACTGGGTTCTACTGGATTCTGCCATTACATGAGGAGGGAGTCTGCTAGTGTATGAAACAAAATCTTTGCATAAAACATCCACTTCTTAATAGAACAGCATCAAAAAAGAACATGACTATTGAAGGAAAACAACTCTTTAAAATGGCCCTGAAGCAACTTCTGATAAAGAGTTCACTAGAATTTTGCAAGGTAATTGCAATCTTGGTATAGGTATTCCATGTAAATCAGACCAAGAATTTGCCTTCTTTAACGGGATACATAAATAATTACTGGTAAGCAAGTAATATAAATGAACAATATAACACTGATGGACTGTTACTGTTCTTATTAACAAAAAAAACACAACACAGGTGTAACTTTATTTATAAAGAGATGTTCTGCATCTTGTGAAGTAAATCTTTGTTCAAAACAAAGATGCAGAATAGCCATCCATCATTTAATGCTAGATGAAAGAGCCTCTCAGGTTGTGCATTATTCTTTTTCTTTTCCTCCTCCATTGCAGGCATGAGGAAACAGATGCATTGAGTGAAATACTGTTAATGTAATTACACCTGGAGAAGGATGATGACATCACCATCAGAGTAGATTTTCAATAATGAAAGAATTCACTTTTCTCTCCTGCAGCTTGATGACTTGCAAATAATTTGTGGCATTGTGCAGAAGCCAGGAAACTGTGGGATGAAAGAAGGAAGTCTTGCATAATGGAAAATTACTGCCACCATATGATGGCACTAGGGGGAGATTTTTGGCAAAAAATACCTCCTCCTGTTCCTCAGCTCCCACAGCTTCCATGAAACAAAACAGATTACTCACATGTAGAACAACCTGTGGGAAAGAGTGGGAAAATCTTTAATTCCTGAAAATCTCCCCCTGCCAGTGACTTCATCACCCTTCCACAAGCAGACTTGCACCAAAAGGATTTCAGCAATCTGACATTTTCAGCTAACAATGATTTGTCTTTTAGCCGGAACGAAGAAAAACTGTATTTAGTTTAGACAATCTTCTGCCATCGATAGGTTTGGATCATAGTTGCCATCAGCCAGAAGCAGCAATGATCTGTGATGTTAGGATTTGTGTAAAACATCTGGTAGGTATCAGCCTGGAACAGGTTAAATTATAATTTAGTTTGTTTTGTATGAAGAAGCCAAGGTCACACTATCATTGGCAATCCTGACTCAAGTTACCAAACCAACTGCATTTCCTGGTTCAAACAAAAAAACAAACTGGAGTTAGATGAACGTGAAAGTAGGTGCTTCTCATCTCCCCCTTGTAGCTATATGCCCTCACAATCAGCCAGAACAGGCTTGTCCATGCTAAATTATGTGTGAATCAGGTTACCAATTCCTCTACAGAAAATTCATACAAAGGTATATTTCTATATATGATTACAATCCATCAATCCAAATGGTTAGTCAACCGAAATGGAGACTGTAGCCCAAAAATCAGAAGATTTAGACTCAGAAGGGCAGCTATGAAGGAACTAGAAATTATCAAGTCTAAGGATGTGTCACTGGAGATAAATGCAAAGGCCATCTATACTATGGTATTTCCAGTTAGTATGTACTGAACGTTTGATTGATTGATTGATTGATTGATTGATTGATTGATTGATTGATTGATTTGATTTGATTTTTATACTGCCCATCTGGCTGCCAAGGCCACTCTCGGTGGTTTAAAAAAACAAAATAAAACAATAACATAAAAACAAAGATAATCAGCAACAACCAAACAAAATATAAAAACTACTAAACGAATTACACGAAGAAATCACATAATAAAAGGATTATTTAGATGTGCAGTGAAGAAAGCTAACAAGAAAAAATCAGTTATTTCAGCAGAAGCCTATGCAGCTTATATGGGGAACCTGAGCCTCCATTCAACAGCTATGTCAATTTACCATTCAGCAATTTGATTTAGTGGATTTACTCAAGATTCAGTTGGATGTAGGCAGTTTACAGCAATAGGTTGCACCAATCTGATACACCAATTCTGGACTCCCAGAAAGACAAAGAAGTGAGTCCTAGAGCAAATCAATCCTGAACTATCTCTCGAAGCAAAAGTAAAACTGAGGCTGTTCTACTTTGGACACATCATGAGAAGATAGGATTCACTGGGAAAGATAATAATGCTGGAAAAGGTTAAAGGCAGCAGGAAAAGAGGAAGATGAAATACGAGATGGATTGACTCCCTAAAGGAAGCCACAGGCTTGAGTTTGCAAGAGTTAAGCAGGATTGTTGAGGACAAGATATTTTGAAGATCATTCATTCATAGGGTTGCCATAATTCAGAGGTGACTTAATGACACATAACAACAACTACAATCTGATAGAGATCACACTTGAGCCCTGTGGGATCAAGGACACATTACAATAAGCTAATCCTAGGAATCTGGGAATCCTTTGGATTCAGAACTATTTCCTTTGCCCATGCCATATTTCCATTCTTCTCTCTGTTCCTTCTTGCCAGAGTTAGGGGATCAGGGCTAGAGATGGGGATGAATCTGAAAAAAATGGTGTTTTGTCGGGAATCATCATTCGTCAAAGTTGACAAATGGATGAAGCACCAAAGCACCAAATTTTAGCGATGAATTGATGAATATTCATCGATTTGCTGTTAAAACACAATGTCCCGCCAAACAGCTGATCAGCGGGATATTGACAAGCTGGCTGTGGGAAGGCAAACCCCTGGTTTAGTTCCCACAGCCAGCCTGGTTGTCAATGTCCCACCGATCAGCTGATTGGCAGGACACTGACAACCAGGCTGGCTGCGGGAAGGCAAACCCTGCCAGTCTGCACAAAGGGACAAATAAAAATGGATAAATATTTGTCCCTTTGTATTTGTCAGGGTCTCTGAACCTGACGAATATCCCATGAATCAGCAATATTTCATGAATATCATGATATTTTTGGTCCCCATGTCTAATCAGGGTTAAATATCTTTCCATGAACTCTCCCTTTCTGAGACAAGCTGAGAGTGAGAAATCAAAACTCTCTTTGGTTCCATCAATCATAGGCCTTCTCTGTAGGTATTGGTGTGCAGGTATAAAGTACTGTGAAGATATTTATAACCTTGCATATAATGGGGCGAAACCATCTAATGATTATTTGCATTCACAGAACAACATGGATCTGGTATCTTTTTGTTCTTTGACAATTGGCTATGTCCACATGGATATACAGTATAAAATGTAAAATAGTTAGTTTAAAAAATATATGATTAAGGTCACCAACATCTCATTTACACAATTGTATACTCATTGTAACTATCCACACATATCATGTTTGCTAGATAATGTCATTTTATGTCATGAAATTTGCTTCAAATTCAGCAGCCAGGTATACATACCATACTACATCAACAGTGCAGCTCTGTGTATCTCTATTCAGAAATAAGTTCCATTGATCCCAATAGGAATTACTCTCACATGCATGTATATAGCATTGCAGATTACCTGAAACACAATTAACAAGCACACTTACAAAACTTTTTTCTTTTTCTTTTGCAAGAAGTAAAGAATAATGTATATTTTCCTAATTCAATCGGATAACCAGCTTGGCCCTATCTTCTGGGACAGAAGAGGCTGAACTGACAACAAAATGGTCCCTCCACTCTCCTTCTCTCTCTCTTTCTCTCTCACACACCCACACACTCTTCATAGTTTGATTATCCATCAAAAGGCATTTTTCCTAGGATTAAAAGTTTATTTTATTTATTTATTTATTATTAGATTTTTACCCCGCCCCCCTAGACAAAGTCTACTCGGGGCGGCTTACATACATAATAAAAACATAATAACATTAAAACATCATAACATTTAAAACAGCATAATTTTAACATTTATATTAAATTAAATCAGTACCAAGATGATAAGAGTAAAAATCAGTTATTGACTGGAGGGAAGGCCTGCCTGAAAAACCAGGTTTTCAAATGAGTTTTAAAAGCGCCCAGCGAGGGTGCCAGACGAATTTCAGTAGGGAGGCTGTTCCATAGCCGAGGGGCCACTGCCGAGAAGGCCCGGTTTCTTGTTCTTTCTTTCTGGGCCTCTCTCGGCGTTAGGCCCCTCAGCCGTCCCTGCTGGCTATTCCGGGTGGTTCGGGTAGATCTAGGTGGGAGAAGACGATCTGCCAAGTATCGAGGTCCCAAAACGTTTAGGGCTTTATACGTCATCATTAACACTTTGAAGTCAATGCGGAAACGAATGGGCAGCCAATGCAAGGCAGCCAGAGTGGGAGAGATATGCTGATATTTCCTCACCCCACTAAGGAGCCTGGCTGCCGCATTCTGCACCATTTGAAGTTTCCGCATCAATCTCAAAGGCAGCCCCACGTAGAGCGCATTACAATGGTCTAATCTCGAGATTACGAGCGCATGGACAAGAGTAGTGAGGGCCTCCCCATCTAGATATGGTCGCAGCTGGGCAATCCGCCATAGATGGAAATAGGCGGAACGGGCCACGGACGCCACCTGGGTTTCCATGGTAAGCGCCGGGTCCAGATGTATCCCCAAGCTGCGAACCTCACTCTTTGCGGTAAGGGTCGTCCCCCCAAAAGAGAGGGAGTCGCCCAAACCGCCGATGGAGGGACCTCCCACCCTCAAGACCTCCGTCTTGTCCGGGTTCAGCCTCAACCCATTCAATTGCATCCATTGCAGTACAGCCTCCAGGCAGCGCTGAAGGGACAGAACGGCATCCACTGAGGTAGATGAAAAGGAGATGTAGAGCTGCGTGTCATCAGCATACTGATGGCACGAAGCACCACACCCCCTGATGACCCCACCCAGCGGCCTCATATAGATATTAAACAGCATTGGGGAGATGATCGACCCCTGCGGAACCCCACAACTGAGACTCCATGGGGCCGAAGCATTCTCCCCAAGCTGTACTCTCTGGGGACGGTCCTCCAAGAAGGATCGGAGCCAGGCAAGCGCCAGGCCACCGATTCCCAACTCAGAGAGCCTCCCCAGGAGGATACCGTGGTCGACGGTATCAAAGGCGGCTGAGATATCGAGGAGGACCAACAAGGACATATTACCCCTGTCGGCCTCCCTCAACAGGTCATCCAACAGTGCGACCAGTGCCGTCTCTGTGCCATAACGCGGCCTGAAGAACGACTGAAATGGGTCCAGGGCGTTGGTTTCGTCCAAAAGTGTCTGAAGTTGGTCTGCCACCACCCTCTCCACCACTTTGCTAAGGAAAGAAACATTAGCGACGGGCCTATAATTTCCAATATCATCCGCCGCCAAATTTGGTTTCTTCCTTATGGGCCTAATGAGTGTCTCCTTGAGGGCAAGAGGAACCTTGCCCTCTTGGAGAGACCCATTAATTATTGCTGTGGCCTATTCCGTTGTTACAGGCCTGGCTGCTTTGATTAGCCAGGCCGGGCAAGGGTCAAGGGAGGAGGTGGTGGCCCGACAGCGATCAAGCACTTTGTCCACCAGGTCCGGCGTCACAGGCTGAAAGAATTCAAGAGTCACCGGGCAGGGCGGAGCGCTGGACATCTCTGCTCGATCCACTGTATTTAAAAAAGGAGATAGGTCCCGGCGGATGGCCTCCACTTTTGATTTAAAAAATGCTGCAAATTGGTCAGGTGAGATATTAATGGGAGGCCCATCACCCAGACCAATTCCGGATAGATCGCGAACTATACGGAAAAGTTCCGCCTGCTGATTAGAAGCATCACTTATCCGGTCAGCGATGTATGATCGTCTGGCAGCCTTTACCTTAGCCAGGTAACGGTTAGTTGCGATCCTGACAGTTTTCTTATTATAATCCGTCGGTTCCTCTCTCCAAATGCACTCTAGCCGTCTCCTATTTCGCTTCATTGCTCGTAGGTCCTGGTTATACCAGGCACCTGGCCGAGCTCTGCTCCTGAGAGGGCGTTTAGGAGCGATCGTGTCTACAGCCCTAGTGGCGGCGGCAAGCCATCCGTCAACCAGAGCTTCGACAGGAGCGCCAGACAGCTCAGCTGGAATCCCTCTCATGGTATCCTGGAATCTCAATGGATCCAGTAACCTTCGAGGGCGGACCATCAAAGTAGGTCCATGCTCCCTGCGGGGAGGGAGTGCCACGGAGAGGTTACATTTTATTAGATGGTGATCTGTCCATGACAAGGGGACTGACACCAGGTCAGTCACCATCAGACCACACTCGCTCCGTTCAGTGGAAAATACCAGGTCTAGCGTATGGCCGCCCGTATGAGTGGGACATTTAACATGTTGGGACATGTCCAAGGAAGCCATGGTTTCCAAGAACTCAAGAGCTGGACCGGAAACCTCTGCCTCCGCATGGATGTTGAAGTCACCCAAGACCAAAAGCCTCGGGGACTCCAACAGTGCCGCGGAGACAAAGTCCGCCAGCTCCGGAAGGGAGGTGGCTGGGTCGCGGGGAGCGCGGTAACCCAGCAAGATCCCAATACCATCCCTGGCCCCAACAAACACGTGGAGGGCCTCCAGACCTGGCTTTACCACCTTAGAGCGCCTAGTAACCTCAAGAGTATTTCTATAAACAATGGCTACTCCCCCCCCGCCCCTCCAATCTACCCTGGTGCTGGACTGCATAACCAGACGGACAGGCTAGGGTCAGGGGAACCCCCCCTTCCCCGCCCATCCAGGTCTCGGTTATGCATGCCAGGTCTGCGTCCTCCTCCAGAATAAGATCTTGAATCAGCTGGGATTTGTTGGACACAGACCTGGCATTCAACAGCACCAGTTTTAGGGTGGAGGGCCGGCTGAGCTGGCTACCTCGAGACTGGTAGTTGGACACAGTGCCAGAACAGTGAACAGCCTTCAAACATCTGTTCACTGTTCTTCTAAAACGAGTAGGCACTGAGCCAACGTCATATCTCCCTCTACCCGTAATCACCCTGATGTTAGACCCCTCGCTGGGGGGGCAGGCCCTCCTCTCCATGTCCAGAAAGAAGAAAGAAAAGAAAAAAACAAGATGCACTAATGTAATACAATAAACAATAATAAGGTCACATAATAATCAATATTTGAATTAATCAGACTATCAAATTAAACAATATACCAAAATAACAATTTAACAGAATTTAAATTAGGCAACTAAAACATAAAACAATTAACAATCAGGTGGACAAAACATAAATTAAATTATCGTAAAAATAAATCTAAAAAACAAAAAACATGAATAAACAATTATAAAACCAAAGTTTTTTCCCCAGAACTCCTCCCTCCACTCACTGTCCTGCTCGTGAGGTTGGTTTTAATGTTGGTTTTGATATTGAGGTGAGTTTGTTTTGCATACGGTGAGAGCAACAG
The DNA here is from genome assembly GCA_037013535.1 of Intellagama lesueurii. Lineage (NCBI taxonomy): Eukaryota > Metazoa > Chordata > Lepidosauria > Squamata > Agamidae > Intellagama > Intellagama lesueurii. The sequence goes on from JBAJHW010000003.1 coordinate 231,179,901, forward strand.
TAGCAAGAAAGCTGGAAAGTAAAATGAGGCTACTGTTGCCCTTCTCCAGGCCAGATGACTATTGAACGTGTCCTCGCTGGTCCACTTAAGGAGAGAGGCAGGGGGAGTTGTTGCCGATGGAAATTGGGACATGACAACATACAGGGGAGCAACCAGCAGGACCCCACAATACATGGGACCCCACCGCCCACCCCCCTGCTCCAGACGCCCCGAAGAAGCCGCCACTCCCCTACCAAAGCCGGAAAACGCTCTGCACCTCCAGTTCTCCCGGCAGCCTGCCAAGCCCTCCACACTGGGTCCCGCCGACATCACCGGAGTTCCAAATGAGCTCCCCCGGTTCGACCTCCAGGCAGAACTCCACTGGCACCCCTTGCTCTCAGCTCCCAGCGCGCTGTTTTCCGGGCTCGGCCAACCTGCCTCGAACTACTCCCTCTGTTCGAGCCTCTGTGCCGGCTGTGGGCGCGCTGTTCTCCTCCTCGTCTCTCCCGTCTCGCCCCGAACTACTTCCTCCGTTCGAGCCTCTGTGCCGGCTGTGGGCGCGGTGTTCTCCTCCTCGTCTCTCCCGTCTCGCCTCGAACTACTTCCTCCGTTCGAACCTCTGTGCCGGCTGTGGGCGCGCAGTTCACCTCCTCGTCTCTCCCGTCTCGCCTCGTCTCGCCTGGCTTCCTCCGCCGTTCACCCCCGCCTCGAGAGAGACCCGCTCCACCAGCCCCCACGGACTCAAACAGCACAGCCCCCACGGACCCAAACAGCACAGGTCGGGAAGGAGTCGACCCAGGCGAACAAACAGAAAAAAGAAAGAAGAGAAAAAGAAAAGAAAGAAAAACAGACCGGAGCGGCGGAGAACAACGCCTCCGACCCACTACCGATCCGCCATCTTGGTACTGTTTAAAAAAAATGAAGGCAATAGCTTACTTAGGTAAACATTGAATTAGGGATAGCAAAACATGTTTTCCCCATTTATGTCTGACCAATTCATGGTTGGCCTTAGTAGACAGAATCATAGAATCATTGAGTTGGAAGGGGCCTGAAAGGCCATGAAGTCCAACCCCATGTTCAATGCAGGAATCCAAGTCAAAGCAGATCTGACAGATGGTTGTCCAATTTTCTTTGGATGCTTTTCCAACTCATCATTGCCCTTACAAAACTGCAGCCCCATGAACACATACATGCACACAGCATTTCATATATGTCCCATTGCCATGTCTACCTTCAGTCCTTTCACCTCTTAGGACTATATTTTTGATAGGCTGTTTAGGATCTCTATTTTGTGGCTGTGCAAGGATACTTCAGAGAAACTGCACCATAAACTTGATAACCAAGATGAAAAGGAACTAGAATTTTCTTTAAACCTCCCCCCTCTTATATTAAATCCCGGAGTCTGAGAAGTACTGAAATGGAGCAATGTCCCCAAAATGGCTATGTCTTCTACAAGGAGCAATACCTGAAGCTGAAGTTGGTTTGCATTTAGTGTTTGGCTATCTGCTTTTTGTTCTCCTCTGACCTTTTAGTATTTTTCTCCCTCTACTTTTGGTTGTATGGATAGCTCAAGCTGCAGAGGTGGGGCTCACTAATTTCAGCCTCTGAGAGGGAGAGAAAAAAAATCAAATGCTTGCATTAGAGGCAGTTTTATTTCTTTTAGATGTCGTCTTTCATGCTGCTATTTGCAGAGTCTCTGTCAGGAATCCAGCCATTATTGCCTTCATTTCATCAATTAGGCTAATTAAAGAAGTCTCTTTGGTCCCCCAAGATGCTCAGAATAGTTAGTTGCTTGCTTCCTTGCCCGGAGGAGCTGCAAGCTGAGAACAAATTGTATCAGTTCATTGACATTCCTGCCATGAACTCTGATCTTCAGAGACTCATCCTTAATGTTTTCCTAGGTTACCTTTGTGGCAAGTTGGACTGGCAAGTTCTTTTCTGTGCCATGAGATTTTCAGAAGCAGCCGTTCCCAGGGGACAAAGGACTTATGGACAAGAAATCAGCCTCTAGTAACTTTGGATGTTTTGGACTACAAATCCTCTCAGACCCACCCCACATGAACATTTATCTGGGATGATGGGAGCTGTAATCCATCTACAGGACACCAGCCTGGGAAAAGATTAGGTTACATTATATCTGAAGGTTGGCTTTATTTCTAACTATATTACCAGCATCTGAATTCTATCCTTCATGGATTCCTTTGAAGAATGGAATGCCTTCCAATTGTTAACATGAAATATTAAAATTAAAGTGGTGGTATGTCAGAATTGTATAAGATTTCACTGCTTGTAAAAAGCAGCAGTAACACACAGATGGCTGGCCACTCAGAGAAGCATAAAATAAAATACTTTGCTGTAATACAATGATGTCATTAAAATAATGTATAGAAGGCATCCAAATACAGGTATAACTATGCTTTTATTAATTCTGGGAATATTTCTGATGTGTGTGTGTTTTTTTTTTCCTGTTGACACAGATTAAGAATGAGGAGTTGCCACATCTCTTGAAAGAGAGTTTAATCTGAAACAGCCAGCTGTGCAGTACAAAGACTGGACAGTTTTTACTCCAGATGTTTGCTATGAGATGCCATTGGCCTTCATTTATTATGTGAGGAAAGTTGCTTTTTACATCTCCAAGAATAGCCTAGCCCATATAGGCAGTGCCCATGCTGGTGGGGATATTCTAGAATTTGTATTCTCCAAAAGGAACTTCCTCTATCTTTGCATTTAAACCTAGCATAATTTAACTTAGGGCCTATCCGGACGGGGGGAATTTGGAGCACTCTGGTCCACAGCTAAAAGATTCTTATCTTCTGTGCCATCTATTTTCTCTATCCTTCCATTTCAATGCTTATTCTTCTGTGAGAAGGGTCCACACAAGTCTTTGGATTGTTAGTTTACTAATGATTAAGGTTTCAGCAGCCTACTTTTGAGTACGTTTGCCCAGTTTACTCATGAGTAAGGGGTTAGCAGCAGGGCAAGCTCACGGTGGTGATACTGGCATGAAAGGAAAAGGTTGGGGTGAAGGCTGGGGAGACAGAAGGGAGAGAACCTCCCCTCTTTCTTGCCTTTCTCCTCAGGCGGGGCTCTGTTGCGGCTGCATTGCCTTGTGGAGGTCAACATAGTTCTCTTCTCCACCTTTTTTCACAGCTGTTATTCAAGAGGCTGTACTGGCTCTCCTTTTTTTTTTTTTTTTGGTTAAATAAAGAAAGTGGCATATTGAAAGAGTGATGCATTAATCTAGCATGATAGTAGAATTACACTGCATCAATTAGGGAAACACCACCCACTTCCACTTGGGTGAGAACTAGCCATCCACACAGGTTACACAACAGGGCATTAGGAGTGTGCTGAATTGTGCCAAAAAACCCACAATGACTCAGAAACCCCTAGCCCTGTACCATAGCACTAATTAATCTGTATTCAACATTTGAGAGGCTTAAATTCTAACCCAGCATCTATGAAAGTGATGCTAGTCACAACTCATAATGGATATATACTCCTTCGAGTACAAAGGATGATGTACCTCAGTAAATCTGTTCTGGAAAACAGAACCAATAGGATGCTTTTACACTTACATCCTGCTTTTGGAATTCCCATCAGTAAGGGGGTGGCTAACATGTGGACAGAAGGCTGGGCCAGATCAGCCTTTATTCTGATCCAGTATAGATCTTCTTAAGAGGGGCACTCTGTTCATTTAATGGGGTTTCATCTAGCATCAATTCACAGAATCAGTATAAGTTGGAAGCAATATGATGGCACCTTCCAATAAAAAAATGTAGTCTGTGATTGTGTGGTAAGAAGAAAAGAATGATAGAAATGATATGAATATTTAACTATAAAAACAAGCAGACAAATAACAAAGTCACAAATCATAGCTAGACATTTTCAACTAAGAGTTCATAAAAGATGATAAATGTTTGAAGTCAAGAAGAGAGATTTAGAAACAGTAACTGAAGCAGACAGTCAATATGATATAATGGCTAGAGTGATAGATTCATACAAGAAAGACCCATATTCAAATCTCTTCTCAACCATTAACATCACTGGGTGACTTAGACCTGTCACTATTCCTCAACCTTACCTACTATACTGGATTATTGTGAAGATAAAGTAGAGGGAAGACATCATGGGTACTTCTGTAAGCAGTCTGGGGGAAGAGTGTGATAGAAACATGATCTTAAGAAAAGTTACTCATACATGTCCATTAGGACCCTAAGCTATATAACACAGGAAAAATACAATATTAACTCACATTGATCAATTGCTGCTGTAACTCAAATGTCTTAACTTTAGTGGCAAATTATTGTAAGTTACAAAATCAGCAAGGACAGTATTTGGTGCATGTTAAATTGTGTAACTCAGTATACAGCAGACAATATCTACTTTGACTTTGTAACTTGCAGAAATTAGCTGCCAAAAGTTACACTATTTACATTACATTTGCATAGGATTTTGTCCAACATATATGACCATCATGTGAAAAGATTCATGAAAAGTTATGAAATCCATCTAGTTTCAAATCTATACTGATGACATCTGAACGTATATTACTGAAATTTGATCCTGTCATTGAGCCTCTAAGTGAATTCAGTGGTACAATCCCTCCTGGAACATGTTTTCAGGCTCAGAGAAGCAGCATTATTATCAAAGCTACATTTTTGCCTTGCTGTTACAAATCTCCATGAAATTGAATCCATGCTAGAGGGTATTTTCCTATGTTAATAAATATGTTATGTTTAATTGTGAAATGTCTAACTTTTGGGAAAACACCAGTGTGAAATTATGCCAAATAATGACCATGAAATAAGCAATTGCATACCTCAGATAAACAGGGCTTTACCTGGATGCGTATTGAGAATTGTTAGGAATCTTAAAGCTCCTACTAAATATGCAACCATCCAGACAAGACACCATCTAGAAACAACTGAAGCATTAGTGGTCGCTTGTATTGGGGAGCTTCCAATTTTATACTCTTTGGTCATGGAGTTGTTGTTGTTTAGTTGCTAAGTCGTGTCCGACTCTTCGTGACCCCATGGACCAGAGCACGCCAGGCCCTCCTGTCTTCCACTGCCTCCCGGAGTTGGGTCAAATTCATGTTGGTAGCTTCGATTACACTGTCCAACCATCTCGTCCTCTGTCGTCCCCTTCTCCTCTTGCCTTCACATTTTCCCAACATCAGGGTCTTTTCCAAGGAGTCTTCTCTTCTCATGAGATGGCCAAAGTATTGGAGCCTCAGCTTCAGGATCTGTCCTTCCAGTGAGCACTCAGGGTTGATTTCATTCAGAACGGATAGGTTTGATCTCCTTGCAGTCCAGGGGACTCTCAAAAGTCTCCTCCAACACCATAATTCAAAAGCATCAATTCTTCGGCGGTCAGCCTTCTTTATGGTCCAGCTCTCACTTCCATACATCGCTACTGGAAAAACCATAGCTTTGACTATGCGGACCTTTGTCGGCAAGGTGATGTCTCTGCTTTTTAAGATGTTGTCTAGGTTTGTCATCGCTTTCCTCACAAGAGGAATGTCTATCAGATCTGGTTGGAGAAAGAATTGGATATGCACTGTTGGCCAGCTGACACTGTTGATGCCATCAAGAAGAGAGGAAGCAATGGTAAGGCATGCCTCTGTTTTGCCGCAATCTACTTCCCAGAGCCCTCCCTATCTCCAGCTACATACTGCCATTGCTAAGGCCATCAAAAGAAAAGGAAACACCCCCCCACTGTACTTAGATACTATTCTATGATGATCTGCTGAGTTACTACCTGTCATGACAAAAGGTTTGGGGTGTGTGGAAAAGAAAGGCTGTTAAGTCCTAGATGAAAGGAAATGCTGCTTCAATTGAACACAACTGAAATGATACCAGGGTAGGACAGGGTTCTGTGAAAGTCGATTGCTTGGAACCCATACTGTGGAAGTAGCCTTGCAATTTTAATTTACTGCTATTATGTTCTCTACTATTACTACTACCACCATTATAGTCATTACCACAATCACTGTCATGATCGTATCTTAGTGTGATTTGATTAGATTATGGAAGCTGCCTTGGCTGTGTGAACACACACAAAGGCAGACTATAAGTGGAAACAGAATGCTGCAGTTCCAGCTTTCTACCTTGTAAACCATTAATTAGTAAATAGGTCACTTGACCAGATGAAGAACTTTTATGTCCATATGTATGGGTAACAACTGATCATACACAGAACCTGTATGGTACCATCCACATCACCAACCAGGAATATGATGGGAAGAAAGCAACCCAAATACTCTTGTTACAGGACCAAATGGAAGTCATTTAAAAGTGCTTCCAACAGAGTATAATCTTTATTAAATGGAGGACCTTGCAGCTGATAGCAGCCGCAAATGTGACTTATATAGGGCAACAGCCAAAAGCCATTTCTCAGTTCCAGATTACCATAGAAATAGCAATGGGATTTAGGGAAAGAAATTTCTGTTACAGGAATGGACATTAAATGATACTGAAAGTTCCCATGTCTATTCATGAGTCAGACATAACTATGAAGAGAATCCCACACAGAGACTGAAATGCTGGTCCTTATTTACAAATAGAGATGAATATATGTTCTCCTCTTTCCAATTTTTGGTTTAATCAAAGGCGTTGTTTGATCATATATTCCTAGAAGTAAAGGCAGCAATACAGGAAATGGCCACTGGACAATCGGACTTCAGCTATGCAGGATCATTGACAAGGGTTTGCAAAAGGTCACCATAAATGCTGCCCTTCAGGCAGTTTAGTCATCATAATGAGTGGTCCTGTTCTCAGCCTAATTTCAATGGTCTATGGATTTAAGGTGAAGATGAAAAGGGCTTTGTAGCAAAGCAAGTATTTAGACATCTCCGCATGACCTCACTCATTTTTGATGACTATAGACAGACCTAGTCTTTATGGCAAGGGTCAGATGTGACATTTCTTAAGAAGAGGGAGAAGAACATGGACTGAAGAATAAGGAGGAATTCGAGAATATGAAATGTATATCATCTACTGTTGAAATATATTGTTCTGCTTCTTGAAAGTAGTTCACTCTTTTCAGAGAAAAACAGCTTTATAATGAAATTTCTCAAGTGTTTGTGAAAAACATTATCTACATTTCAAATCAAAATTTTGAAGTTAATTAGCAACTATAAGTGAGGTCAACAACAATATTTTACTGGACTATTGAGCATTATTAATGAAAATGCATTTATGATAGCCATTCAGTCATTCTGATGAAAACATTTACAAATATTTGTTTAGAAATTAAATAATTGTTTTTGTTCTAGTCTTTTTCTTGAAACATTCCTGAAAATTTGATTCTTACTTTATGAAAAAAAAGTGCACCACACATGAATGCCCATCACAGCATGACAACATCACAGGATTATAGAAATAGAGAAGTTATGGAATGCAAAATAAATCTTCCACATTGCTATATGCAGAGTTGGCAAAGACCATTAGAACGATGGCCCTGCTGGCTGGGGGACTCTGAGAATTGTGATTAACATTCCCCCCCCCCCAAGCTCTTCTCTTTTGATATATGCATATTTTATTATTGTGTCCATAATAACCTGGTAGCTAAATGTCTAAAGTGAGTTCTGCTTATGGGAATCACATAACAATGGAAGGGAGAAAACATCTTCTCCCTTGTCCATTTTGAGTCTTCAAAAGTAGGTTGTGGAAGACTAGGGGACCCTCTGGGTCAGTGAAGAGATCTGTAGGGGAAGGAAGAGATGGTGACAATTTCTTTCCCTGCCACTGCAGTCACTAGCATTTGATGCTGGTTGAGTCTGTTGAATGGAAGGAGTGCATCCATTTGTAGAAACCTAGGATGGATACTGAATTACTTACCTCTTTGTTCCTTTTATATTCCATCTTTCTTCCAAGATGAAGTACATGACCTTCCTCCTCCTTGCTTTATCTTTCCAATAATGCTATATAGTACATCAGGCTATAGGAGTGACTGTGTGGTGGTTCTAACCATACTGCCTAATTTCTCATCCTACACACACACACACACACACACAGAGAGAGAGAGAGAGAGAGAGAGAGAGAGAGAGCATAATAATTATTTACTAAATAATTAGTTAAATATTTATTTAACTGTATGAATCCAATGGTCTAAGGTGATGTTAACTCTTTTTCTTAAAAAAGAAGGTCTCTTTCTATCAGATCCATATATTATCTTATGACAAATATGCAAAAGTATTTGAATATTTCCAGAAAAGCTGTGGTGTGGAGGAAATAGGCATACGTTGCTCATAGGGTGAAGCACTAGCCCATCGATCCTTCATGTTCCAGTGAGTATTTGTGGGGTTAAAAAGGTTTTAACCACATAAGCTCAATGACTGAACTGAGGAAACAAAAATTGAAAAGATGGAGTGCTAAAGAAGATGGTGAGTTATGCCTGATCTCCCCCCCCCCCAAAAAATACTATATTTTCTCTGGACACTCCAACCAATAAAGCACTCTACAGGATTCATACTCAGGTCACTACGTGTTATATGTATAGATCCCCTTGCAGCTGCTCCAGTAGCCATTTTGTTTAGGTGCAGGATGAAATGAAAGATTTGTGTCATCATTGCCAGCTATTATTTATGTCCTAAAATGATCTTTTTTCTCTCTTACTCAATTTTCTCAATTAATTTACTTAGCAGTTTACTACTAGGACTGAGTGTGTGTGACTCTGGATGAATGCCTTTGTTCCTCCTATATGGATTTTGGATAGGCCAGAACTAGTTCACTAGTTTTTTCTCCACTTCTCCCTCAACCTTCTTTTCCCCTCTTTTTGGTGGTGAGAATCCCACAGCCTTCCAGCTTTTGCACAATTGCTATATGAGTGCTGAAGTAAAATCCTCCTGTCTACCACATCCATAAAATTGATGATGCTATGTATTGGTTTATTTGATTGATTGCTTCATTGATTATATCATTTGTAGGCCGTCTTTCTTCTAGTGAGGGGACCCAAGATGGCTCACAACATTAAAGCAAATCACACAAAAAACAGAGTAAAATATAAGGCTAAAATAATAATAATTAAACATCTATTAATAATTTAAAATCAATTAATTAATTGTATAATAATTAAAATTAATTTCAAATTTTTAAAGATACATATAGGAAAAAGAGAGAGCATCCAGGGAATCAACCAAAGGTATGAAGAGGTAGGTCTTTAACTGTAAGAGGAAAGATAAAAGGGAGGGGGGCAACCTAACTTCCCGAGGGAGAGCATTTCACAACCTTTACCCCCCACATCCACCCCAGTTATAGCTGTTTACATTTTCTCTATTTACAGGAATGGTGTTTTCAATAGATATACAGAAATACAAATACAGACTTGGACAAAAATCCATTTGGAGTGTCACAAAAAGGGTATAGGGCAGGAATCTAACTGGATCCTATTATTCAGACATGGACCAGACTAGGGCGGGGGGGGGGGGCTATTGTAAATCCCTACATTCCACTAGAAATAGAGCCAATTCCTATAATTTGTCCTAAACCATTTCCCTCTTTCTCTTTTTTATTCTGTTATGAAATTCTGCCAAGGGTGTACTCAATGCACTTGTAGCAAGTCAGAGTTCTCAGTGTTGTTATGAAATAGTTCAAAAGCTACACAGAAGGCATTTCTGACCCAAAATTAATAAAGAAATGTTGAACAATCTAGAGATTATCCACAGGCATTAGGCGGGACTATAAATGTGCTTTGCTTTGAAATAAAGGAGTGATGAAAGAATCTTCGTGTCTGCTATGAAGCTGATGCTGCCATTTTCCCATACAAGAGTCATTTCTGCTGCTTTCAGTCAAACAGTTAACTTCTGTAGTTCAATTCATTTTTAATGATGAACCCATCAAGAACACTTAAATGTTGCCAGGCATTGTTTTTATTTTATAATAATTTATTATTTGCAAGAAACTTATTGAAAAGAATTTATATTATTTATTTAGACTTCTAAGCCCATATATTCCCATGGGCCCAGGACAGGTTATAAAACTGTATTTTTGAAAGGCACAAGTATACAATATATTCAATATATTCAAGTCGCTAAAATAATCCTATTTAGTCCTGCAGCACTGAACATGATCAAATAAGATTTATTGTCTTTTTTTATATTTATACAATCCTATTTGCCATGGGAAGAGCCTCAGATTCTGACCTTGTGGAAACTTCTTGAGAATAGGAATTACATTTCAAGCTTGGACAGCAGCCAATAAAAAGAAATGTTCAAAAAAGAGTGATACTATGAGTCTTCGTTCAATGGATTCACAGAAAAAAGTGGATGTGGGCCACCTTACCCATGTCAATCTATTGAAATGTTGACATAGAAGCTGTAAAGATACAGCTTCAGCTTTTTGTTTTGTTTTGTTCATAACATGTATAATCTACAATGTCTCTGTGAAACCGACCCATATATAAAGCACATATATAGCTTTCAGGTGCTCCTCCCCAGGCAGAAGGAAACAAAAATCAGATAGGCTCAATGTGAAATGGATATGGCTGTCCTGTGCTAAGATAGGTCTGCCTTCACATTCCCACTGTTGTCTCCCCACATATGTTAATCTCAGTTACCTGTGTTTAACTAATAGGGCAGCAAACTCCTGGGTGCCAAAATTACTAGTTATGTGTTATGAAGTAGATTATGCTGAAAAAGTATGGCTGGCCCCAATTCACCAAGTATATTTCATGGTCAAGTGAGGATTTTGTCATGTCCTAGGCTTCCACCTGGATATGGATTCAGAGGCTAAGAATCCCACAAAAAGTAATTCTGAAGTCAGCTAGGCCTGAGGTTTCCATGACAGCCAAGCCTGTGTCTCCAGAATCAGGCTCACACAACACTCCTGAACCTAGTGGCACCTGAAGGACGTGATCGCAAGACCAGGATAGGCCTACTACTTCCAGGAGCTCCACAATGCTGGGAACCAATATGCTGACAGAATACAGGAATTCTTGAAGAAGAAACAAATAGTCAGGCTGCAGTCCAGGGAGCTGTTTCTCAAGAGCGTTTACTGTATTTGCTGATAATGAAGATGAAGCTTGGAGGGAGTAAACCTGAGCCAGCAGTATAAAAGTCTATCTTGGCTGCTGCCCCTCCCCTATGGGCTCTCCAGGCCTCCCCTGAACATGACAGATTAAACTCAAGTCTAGAGATGGGCACAAATTAAAAAACAAATTGCAAATTTAATCAAAAATCACTTCTTTATCCATGTGTATTTGTTCAAATTAATGCCCCCGAATGAATACAAAACAATACATTTTAGTGATTTTTTTAATTTGGACTATAAAATACCCTCTCCAGGCACCTAGAAACACCAATATTGTAGGGAAGTGTCCCCTGACTCTCCTCTACAATCCCTCCAAGCTTGGTGAAGATTGGGTTTCAGATGTCTAAGTTATACACCCACAAAGAGGGCCCCCCAGAAAAGTTTTCCCCCAGGCATCTAGAGACTCCAAAATTACAGAGAAGCTTCCCCTGACTCTCTTCTATAATCTCTCCAAGTTTGGTGAAGATTGGTTGTCCTCAACGCAGCTGCTAAATGCCACTTCTCTGGGGGGGACCCACTTTGTGAGTGTATAACTTGGATATCTGAAACCAAATCTTCACCAAACATGGAGGGATTGTAGAGGAGAGCCAGGGGAAGCTTGTCTTTAATTTTGTTGTCTCTAGGTATCTGGAGGGAACTTTTCTGGAGGGCAGTCTTTGTGGGCATGTAACTTGAATGTTCAAAACCCAAACTTCACCAAACTTGCAGGCCTTGTAGAAGAGAGTTGGGGAAGCTTCTCTATGATTTTAGTGTCTCTAGGTGTTGAGGGGGCAGTTTATAGGGTTTTAAAGGCAAACATGAAAAAAATCAAATTCATTATTTATGATTCATCAACCTTGATGATTCACAAATCAAACAAATCACCATTTTTCCCCAATTCGTACTTATTTCTACTTAAGTCACCTGAGTCCTAACCTACTTGACTGTAAATTATCTATAGAAGAATTTCTACCCCAGCTTTCTAATATTTAAACATTGCTCCCAGTGGTTTAGGATGATTGAGAGATTATAACTTGGCAATGAAAGCCCAACAGCAAGACCACATACAATCAAATACAACAAAATACAAAAGACCTTAAAATATGTAAGATACTGGCTGGATGGATAAGTAAGTGGTTTAGGTATCTGGCTGTGGATCAAGAGGTTGGGAATTCAATTCCCCACTGTGCTTCCTGGAGAAGAGCTAGCCTGCATAGTCATGAGCAAGCTACATAAAGAAGAAGGGACTGGTAAACCACTTCTGTGTATTCTCCACCTAGAAAACCCTAGAAAGGGTTGCCTTAAGTCAGAATGGACTTGATGGCACACTATAATTATTATTCAAAAATACCAGGCACAGTCAATATATATATATTTTAAAAATGACTGGTATTATATAACAGATACAAGTTTTAACCAAATATCTGTTAAATATCAACACAGTATGTATGCTGTTCCCAATATTGTATTTTCGTAGCCATTATTATCATCATCAATCATCATCATCATCATCATTAAAGACACAGAAAAAGAGCACAGATAGGACAGTATCTTCAGCTGAATTGTCAAGGGGAAAAAATCTGGAGGAACAAAAATTTTACCAATTGAAGAAAGATAATAAAAGATGGAAGCCACCCAGGCATCATGGAATAAGTTATTTCACAATTTCAGTGCAGTCGAGGCTAAAGTGCTCACTCTTCTCCATGTCCTATGAGCTTCTTGCACAGAAGGAACACAGAGAATGACATCAGGAGACAAATGTTAGGCCGAGTGACTCTAGAGAAGGAGAAAGTTTGACTTCTGCGATGTGGCCCTTAAGCCTGTGTACCCATCTCCACCCATTCTTAGTTGGAACCAGGGCTTACTGGCTTGAAGCAAATGTGTGTGGGTGGGTGTGGTGTTTTCTTTCCTCCCAACCCTTGCTTTCTCACCTTTGAAGCATCATAAGGGCTCATGAAGTCTAAGGGAATGGGATGCTCTTTGACCTTACAACCCTAGCCAGAGTGATTCATGTGACTGGCAACTCAGCATTTCTGGAAGTGGATAGACAACCCAATGTACAATCACTGATACAAATGCAGGATCTATGCAAATATTCAGGGCTAAACTGTATATTATAGATAGCTTGTTATTAGAAGAAGGGATACCCTAACTGCTGAAAACATCTCATTGTCGTAATAGGATAATTTGGCCCTTCCATGGTTTGAAAATTAGCCTGTTTAGTTTTGTGACTCATCATTGGGAGGGAAATAGTGCATAGGCTTTGCTTGCAAATATGATCACTCCCTCAGGAAAGGCTGTCTGAGTTACGTCTCTAGAAAATGAATTCATTTCAGTTTCTAATGATACACTATCTATAGTGTATAGTTTCACTTAAATGCAAGAAGGTTTGGACTAGAATCAGCCTATACAATTCTACTCCTCCCTCTCCACATTTTATCAAGAGTGGAGGGGGAAGGACCCAAGAAATTCCCCTTGGCTCCAGAACAAAGTGTGAAAAGCATATGTCTATTTTATGTGAGAAACAGTGGAGGGTGGGGGTGTGATTGTGTTAAACTGTTATAGAGCTTTACATTCTGGAAAATCTTAGACATATGCACAAATTAACAGAGGAACTTTTAAGTGGGGAATACTTTCATCTTGCATTTATATCTGATCTGGAAAGCCTGTTTTTCCTACAGATAGAACAAACACAGAGTGCTTACATTAAATAGAAAATAAGAAAGAAACCCACAGTTTATGTAGAGATTATTTTATGTTTAGATATCACTCTCTGGCAACTGGGGCCCAGCCAACCATAGATCTGCAAAAACAGCAGACTTTACACATTAGGTGACTCTTACAGCTGTTGGTTAAGTATGACATGTAGTATAAATCTACTAGTTCCAACTGTTCCCCACCTTGATACTAGACCTGGTTGACAGGATAGCAGTAGGTCAACATTTTAATAAAAATCATGAAGACAATAATGAGGAAAAAATCAAGTTACATACATGCATTCTTCTTCATAACAAAACTTTCTGCTACAGTAAATGACTAACACATGTTAGGAAGCCAAAGTGGGTGTTTTTTTTAAAAAAAAATAGGAGCTGATAAATACTGCATTAAAAAAACTATCATCTAAATTTTGTCTTAAAGGACAGAATGCAACTGTAATATGTAGTGAAAGGAAAATTCGAAAATTTGGAAAGGGTTAGATTTTTGTCAGGCTTCAAAGTAGGGAAAAATAATATAAAAGTATATTTTAGGGCCTTAGACCTCGATTTAATAAGGCTTAGGGGAAAAAGACTGCCCATGGCAGCTTGCCTTTCTTCTTGCAGAAAATAAACAGTAGCTTATGACTTTGCTTAGAAAACCAAGGCCAGGCGCATGCCTGATCAGTCTATCACTACAGCTTTGTCTTTAATCATTTCTTGCATAGCAGAACAGAATCTGCATGGCACTTTCTTAAAAAGAGATCAAACCACTATGGACTAGAAAACGTTGTTAGAATAACCTCACTCAGATTTAACAGCCAAACACCTGCACACTTATTGTAGTATTTACCCTCATTATTCAATCGGATTTCCTTCCAAATAAGGACCAAAGCTATATGTCATGGCTTCACACTTAAATTAAAAAAATAAAAGATGGGCAGAAGAAAGGTAGGTAGGAAATGTTGACAAGAGAAAGTGTTGTCTAAATGTTTGTACAATACGTTTCTGTCATGATGATGATGGTTACAAGATGCCTGTTCAACAGATGTGTAGCTAACAAAAATATACCAACTAGACTTTAACCAACATCTGTATTTCAGGAATCAAGGATACTGTTCCAAATTTTAAAATGAGGAGAGGAAGAGCCGAAATCCTTAGACCTATTCAGACACAAATACAGTATCATATATAATAACAATATTTGTAATGCATAGCAATCATTCTCAGCCTGAATGCACAAGCTTGGATTTAAGCAAAGGGATTTGTGCTTTTGGTATGTAAACCAGAACACAAGTACTTGTAGTTGTTTATATTTGTAGGCATTCCATGACTGTAGAAGCAGTGAGTGACCATAGAATAAAGTGGTATGTTAGACTCCATCATATGTTAAATACCTAGAACAGAGTGCTCACACAATCAAGTCCTCCCAACAAGTTTAGTGTCTTCCTGATATTCTGCCTCTAATGTTCAATGGTGTGGGCATTTGCAGGAATAACCTAATCTTCAGAGACCATTGTACAAGTATGTTTTCTCAGAGAGTATGTGTAAGCTTCCTGCTTGTTTATAGAAATTCATTCAGGGGTCCCCTGCAGACACCTCTACACTTTATGTGTGGGCATTAGAAATGGGCCCAGGGAGGCAGCACAAACTCAAGGGTATGATAAAGGGAATGGAAACAATTGTGTGATTGTGTGAGTAAGGAATGGTCCAAGTTGTAGACTAACAATATCTGGAGGGTATTACCTAGCCCTCCTATAAACCAAGAGTGGGAACCTTTTTGATTCCAAATTTCATCCAGGGAGGATTTTGGCAGTCATGTTCCATGGTGATTGGGCCAAAGGCTGAAACCAAACCTATTTGCATATTTTAACATAAATCTCTTACTACCAGCAATGAAACCTTAGAAGAGGCATGTCCACTTTTCAGAATTGGGAAAAAATATGCCACAAATTGGAAACCATGAAATGATGGCTTGTTGGGAAGAGCCTTGTTCATAGAGGAAAACCCAGAAAGGCAGACTGCGACCTCAGGAGTCTTGATTTGGCCATGGATCCAGGGCTGCCAACCCTAGTTATAAGCATTTCTTGGCTTTATTTGTTCTTAATAGAAGCATAAGAACACTTCCTATTACAGAGATGTGTAGAGCTAGCAGTGTAGCCCTGATGGTCCTTAATTGCATGAGCACTCTTTCACACATATAACACATGAAGGGGTCTTAAGTCTGCAGCCCTCTTCAGTCATTACTTATCCCATTTTGTCCAGGACTGACAGAGAACAGCACTTAGCAACTCTCCTATCAGGACTACACTGCTGGTTCTACCCACCAATTGATTTCTACACATGGAGAGCAATGTGGGTGTAGATGAGAGGTTCTTCAATACGTAACTTTGCAAAACTTCAATTCTTGCTTGCATGGAGATGCTGTACATGAGCAGAAACCTCTCCCCTGCAGTGGCATAATTCCATATGTGGAGAAAGCAATGGAGATAGGAAGAGCTGGGCACTCCCCTCTTAAGTATATTGGAGAGGACTGGTACGGCAACATGCATTAACTACATACATTCTGAAACGTAGCATTTTTGCCACTTGGAACATATTTACTATTGTATAAATAATTCCCTGTAGCAGCCTACTGCACATTTAAACTAACTTAAATTGCCTGGATTTCACAGGAATTACCTTCTTAGTCAATACACACAATCCTTTCATACCACATGGACTCTGTGTAGATTGAATGGAATCCCAATGGGATATGTGTATGTAGGAAAGTGTGGGTCTGAAAGGAAGATACAATAACCCAAATGGACCAGAAAGAGAGCCATGAATATAAGAGTATGAGAAGCTCACTTTCAGTGAGCAAACCTTTGGTACATCTAAGTGAGTATTGCCAACTCTGACTGAGAGCAGCTGTCCAGGATTTCATACACACTATTAGAGTAAATCCTAACCACCATCTACTTTCAGTAATGTCAGAAGAACCAAGCAATATATAGAAATCACAAAACTGACACGAAGTGCTTTTGAGAGATTCTGGATACTGTGCATTTGTCCTGCACACATTTATGTGGATCCTATTTTTCCACTTATTTTCCAAACTTACACAGAGGTTTTGCCACTTGGGTTGACTGAAAGCTGAGATTCTCATTCATTAATATAAAGTATAGGAGTCTGGAAATCTCTTCTTACCTTCTGTCAAGGGCTAACTGGTGAAGCAGATTATACAAGAAGTGACTCTCATTGGAGCATAGATATTACCTTTCTCAACTTACTGATTTAATTATTTGCTGAGGTTGAGCCACCAAGCAGACTCCTTGGCTCCTTCTCTGCATTGTATAATGCTCCAGTGTGCCTCCTGCCATTTGGAAACCATTTCATGCTGCAATGACTAATGGGTGCATCCCATAGAACACACACACAGACACAGACACAGAAACACACACAGAGACACACACAGGGCAACAGATCTTTTTCCTGAGAGTTCTACCATTAAATTACCCAATGTAATTTTGGAACGAGAGAAAGAGGCACAGTGGTTTTTCCCTCATGTATCCATCTGCAAATCAGGAAGATATTTGGCTGGCTCCCCTGCTTTTTGCCACTTCAAAGTGATTAATATGACTAGCGGCATGTGACATTTGAAACATACCACACATCCTTGCATTTGACTGGAGGGAGTAGCTAGAGAATTAAAAGAGCTGAATAGCAGAAGGTTTTGGAAATTTGCACAGTTTTTTTTCTTTTTTAAGGATTTGCTATTATATAAGGGCTGGAAACTGAGTTTTAAGAGAACTGATGGTGATCAAAGAGGGCCACAATGTTCTGTACAATTATTTAAAATTGCAGTCTAAAAAAAGTAACTCTCCTGAGCTCTTCTCACTTCCTTTATCCCTATTAACCTCTGGTCAAAGATGTTCTGCTAATGTTGAAGCACTCCAGAGGTTTCTAGAGAGAGAGAGAGTTGTGATGGGTGTTCCACCGCTTGCACTCCAAGGAATTATCTTCAGCGATGGAGGAAACTGTGGCATTCCAAATGTTACTGGGATGCAGAGTCCCACCAGATTTTCCACCACTGTCTATGCTGGCCAGTGCTAATGAAAACTGTAGTTCAATAACTTCTAGATTGCTAAGCAATCACCACAGAATACTCAGTAATGGATGAGCCCTCACTGTGATATATTAAGAAGTGGCACACAAAATTTGAACAGTTACCTCAGAGTTACTTTTGTTTAGGCAATTGGTGACTTATGAAATAGCCCTTGGCTTCTACCCTGCTACACTATAGTCTTCCTAAAGATAATATTTTCTTGAAATTCCAACATACTCTGTATTTTGCATGTTCCACACGGGCTTAGTTGCCTGTGAAGTTCTTACCATGTAATAGTGGAAATAAGTTGAATAGAGAAGAGATCACTACCACCTCATATTTATAATAAATAGCAATTCTGGTTTAAGTGATTGGCACATTCTGACAAAGGACACATTTTCTCAACACCTTGTAAGTTGTCATCTTTGAAGCTTTTTTTAAAAAAAATTCACACAAGGCTCCGCAAAACAAAACAAAACAAAACAAAAAGGTTTTAAAAGTCATACAAACACCTTGACAATTTCATATGTAAGTTCCAATGGTATCCCAGGGTGCTTTATGTCAAACAATACAAGATTTTAAATAAAGATTTGTCTGTATCAAAATAATCCCCAAGTAAGGCAGAACCCAGCATGCAAAGCATAGAGTTCTAAACTGCAACTTCTTTAAAAAAAAATTTCAGCATGAAGACATAGGAGCCTCTACTGTTACACAAGCATATTTTCATTCTCATACTATCACGCTTTATTTCATAAGAAGAAATCACAGCATCTTCTTTTATTTTGTTGTCAACGTTACATTTGCACATTAATGTCAGCATTTGCTTCCAACTGCTGGAGTACCAAAGCATCCACAAAGCTCTCCTAGCTACTGAACACAGGGGCCAGGAAGAAAAAGGTCATGGAAGGAAAAGCTTTGAGCTGGTCCAAGAGGCTGCTACTCATAAACAGAAGCACTAGTGGCTGATGGTCTTTCATTGAGAAGAGGCATGTCTTGGTGTTAAAGTAATCAATATGACCACCTGGGTATAAAGAAATATGTGGACTGTTCTGGGATCAGTTTCCTTGTATGTAGCTGTTGAAAATTTCAACAAAGGAAATTTTAGAAGAGGAAGACGAGAAGGAGGAGGACTGGAAAATCAATTATTTTGTGGATGTGCAAATTGTCCTTCATAGTGCGGGCATCATTGTTCAATCAGAGCGGCTTACAGTAAGATTACTACTACACACAGAACTTCAGCACGTTTCCCTATATAAATAGCATACTGCAGTTCGGAAAACACAGGATCTTAACATACTTCAAATTCCTTCTACTCATGTGCACAACAAACATATAAGTCAACGTATTTCAACAAACCGGTGCTTGAGCAGAAGGCAACAACACTTAGTAATGGCTTCATCAAAAGAACTGAGGCTCCTCCAGCCATATATCTGAAGAGGAGATGAGAAATGATCACTCTAGTGGCAGCAGTCAATGCCATAGGTCTTTAAGAGGTGTGTAAAGACCCACAACTGGATTGATACTTGACTTAAAGTATTGTGTCACTGAAGCTGCTACTTTGTTTGTTTGCTCTTTTAAAGTAGTTCCATGCTACCCTTCTACACCAAGGTATATAATATTTCAAAGGTTCAAAATATTTAAAAATAAACAATAATCAAATACAATAATAATAAAGCAATTTAAATCACTGAAAAATTTAATGCCTTTTTTTTTTTAAGTGACTTTACCACTTTCTTGAACATAGGGTGAAGACCAATCATGACTCTGAAAGGAGTGCACTCCAGAATTTGGGAGCAACACAAGAGCTGTCCCATGTCCGCATGAAGCATGTTTCTATGAGCAAGAGTATCTTCAAATGTGCCCCTTCTAATCTTGACAACCAAGCAGGTTCCTATTGACAAGTGGCTTCTGAGATAGAGTTGGAAGGGGTCTATAAGGCCATCGAGTCCAACCCCCTAGCCTGGCCTTAGGACATGTAGAGCTTTAAAGATCAAAATAAACACTTTGAGGCCAGACAAGAAGTGCAGCATTTCAATGCTGAATGGATCTGATCACAGTACTGTATACCAGTTAGCAGCATAGCTGCTGCACTTTACACCAAATTAGGCTTTTAGATGCTCTTCAGGGCTGCATTGCTGTGGTCGCAACACCTTGTGGAGAATGGGGGGGGGGGCTGGGGGATAACTAAAATGAAGGTATATCAAACAATTTAGGGTGTGATCACATGGAAAAGTAGATTGCATTTGGATTGCTTGTGGAGCATTCTGGTGCAATTTCTTTCCTGGTGATCAGACAACACACAGGGAAATGTGCTCCTGCCCAACCCTGATCCATGCCCAAGCTGGACCTTTTTGGTCCAGTTAAAGGGCTTCTACTTTTGGGGGTCATGCTGGACCGATTACCCAGAAGACAGAGGGGTGGCTTTAAAGGAGATCACTCCCATTAAAGAGATCCTTTCTGTGGTGATCAGGTGCATACTTTTTCAGCTGTCTGCTTACACTTTTAGACATGGAGAAAGAAGGAAAGCAATTGAGAAGGGATGTTAACAGACACCAGAGATAGATATTAGTAGGCAGTTACAACATTTTAGTTTTCTGTGTCTTTGTTCAGGAAACTTTTTAACTGCTAAAAAACCAATATATTTCAAGGTAAGTATTAAGCTGCTGATGCATCATGTCAGTTTGTGAACAGTACATACTCCTGAGTTCATAATTTCTAGAATATGTATCATGAACATTTAATGTTAGCTCCATACCTTTTTTCAATAGATGTAATACAGATACATTTCTGTTGCTGAAAAATATTGTTGAAGCCTATCTGCAAGAAAGAGAGATTTGTTCCATAATGAATAGGCACCATTAACATGAATTGTCGCAATCTGAAACAGGCCACATCACGAGCAATAATCTGAAAACATGTATTTACCATAGAGAACTGACAATAGCCCTTTCCATGCCATAGCCATTGGATTAAATATTTATGTTGATGTTTGTTTTGTAAATAAAGTGAGGAGAATTAGGAAAACATGAAAGTGTATGATCAATTTTAATTGCTGGGGTTTGGGTCAGCTTGTTTTATGATGTGGTCTTTTTTGCATAGTTGATTCAAGGCAACATATTAAATAATACATACCATCTTGAAAATATTTCCAGATAGTTTCCTTTTCATGGCTGAATCTGTGCTGAAATAATAAACACAATAAATGTGCTGGTATTCTTAAGTACATACGGGAGACACCATTTCTATAGCAATTGGCATAACTAAGGTAGTTGGGCAAATCTACGGTTCCCGTGGGAATGCACATGTATCCCTATGCAACAGCAGCAGCAGAATTTATCTTGGTTTTCCATGGAAGATGCCACAAAATTTTACAGCATTTTACCCCAGCTTTTTGCTTTCTCAGAATGCTATTTAAATTGGCAGGTTTCCCAAGTCCCACTATTGTTACCCTAGTGCTGTGGAAACCATAGCAGCAGCATTCCTTCCCACATCACTTGTAACTTGGGCAGGTTGGAACAATGCTGAAGGTATTGACTGCAGAAGGCATCCACTGTGCTATTCTGCTCTTTCCTAGTATCAGTCTAGTCTCTTTGGGGCTAGTGCAGGTGATAGAGGAACCACAGTTCAGGTTGATGAGACTGCTCGTGCACAGAGTGTGTGAGCCCCAGGATCAAAGCAGGAATTCTTTCCTATGCATAGGATTTTCAGATTTTTAACTACAGATCCCATATTTCTCCATTCTGGGAGTTTCACCCGAAAGGGCCACACCTACAGACACTTAAATGTGACTTACCTAGAGAAAAGGCCAAGATGCTAGGTAAAACATCCTTTCTGAACAAGAAGCTAGGGCGGAGCTAGGCCTATACCAGCTCATGAAGCCTTACCAGCAAGGTCTTTTCTCAAGGTGAGTCACATTTAGGTGTCTGTAGGAGTGGACCTCTTAGATGGAGAATTATCCAGAAGGGAGAATTATCCAAAATAAAATTCAAATATCCCATGCCTTCTCTTTAGTTACTGGCAATCTCCCCTTGTTGATAATGTCATCTCCTTAGGCCAGTATCCTCCACACAACAGAATTTTGACTAATATTGACCTACGTGAACTGAGACCATATATCCTAGAATAAGAGTAGCCAACCGAGATAATCTAAAATATCCGCAACATTTTCCTACTGCTTCACATTACATAGGAAATTAGTAGTAGTGGGTGCATGACTTTCAGGGATATTTATCTCACTTTACTATCTGTCTCAGATTTTCTGAAAAATCTCTGTTGTTCCCAAACACAATTTGAAATATGTTATTTAACGGCATTCACAGTTCAAGGTGAAAAGAAAGTTTGCATATAGAGGTAAACATACACTTTTTGTAAGGGTCATTCTGTGTGGAAAGAACTAACATGCACTTTGCATAGTGTGATGGGGTTAAAGCCAGAGCTTTGGAATTCCTTCTATCACTGGTTTGTTGGCAGTGTGATAAATGAGAGTATGCACAAAACTGATTCTAGGTTCTTCACATTGGTCTCCTCAACGCTTCATGTAGCAACCAAAGCAGCAGAGATTACATCCTTTGCACAGTGTGAGGTCATGGAAGAAAGGGTGGTCCAGAACATTGGTTTGGTGTAGCTAAAATAAGAACATGAGCAGGTTTTAGTCAACTATTTTTAATCACACTGTTTTTGTCTTGCTCAGCAGAGGAAGTAGTCATGGAAAACATTGTGTTTTTCATTGCTGTAAACGTTGGTGTACACTTCGTTGTTATCCACGTGATTCTTTTTTCATGAGCCATGTTTCAGCTTAAAGAAATATTGACAGCAGCCTTTTTTCCAAGACATTTCCTCACTGACATCTTTTGACAATACTTTGTGTGTGTTTTTCCCCCTTTGTCACACAAGGCAAGGGAGAGAAGTAAGTAAATGTCTCCAATACAAAATAAATGGCAAGGCATCGCATGCTTGGTATATTGAAAGGCCTGTTGATTTCTATGGGATTTAAGTATTTTAGCCAATCATGGAATTGCAGTGTGAAATTAAAAACAGACACATTTTGTATTCTTTGGACAAGGTCAGCAAAGACTATCTAGGCATCCTCTGTTATCAGAGAAAGGTGCTTGCATTTTCCAATCTAGTTAAAGCTGTCAGTGCTCATGACATAATGCACATTCCATAAACTGGGTTATCAACACAGCTCAGAGATACCCTTGTATATTTTTATGTTCTGCTTCAGCCTGATAATGGTCTCCTGTGGCACATTCTTTGGGTTTTACACCCATATATCGTGAGTGTCAAATGTTAGCGTAGTGTTCCTAGATTTCCAATCTGATCCTTCGCAGTAGTTTAAGCAACCTCAGTGATTTACACTTGGCAGATACTCCCAAAGTTGGTTTCAAAGAGAAAATTAGTGTTTAATGATGCATCTTGGCACCTCAAACTGAATTGACTGCCTGCTACGGCCTTCAGCATTTTTCAAGGCCTAACCAGAGGTGAAACAACAGATAATACACTCACATTTAGGAGTATGATCTCATGCTGAATTCTAAAATGTAAGACAATAAACCTTAAGGGCAAGTTAAACCATGACAAATTCAGCTACCTGGTGAATATGTGCAATGTTATAAAGCAAATGCAAAGGGAGGAAACTTTTAACAAAGAAGCTGATGCAATATATCTCTCAAAGTGAAAGATTTTATGGCAGATGCATGTCCATAATGATAAAATATTAGTGTAAATGTAATGGGGTAGCAAAATTTTACAAAGAGAGTGCACATTCACCTGTTTCTTCATCACTTAACATTCATTTTTTCAACAGATTAAGTATTTGTTAGGGTTATTTCAACCCCATTTGTCTGAGGTAAAACTTTTCTTGATTTAGAAATGGATAGAAATAATTAGGGATTCAAAAACAGATAGAAACATCTCTTTATTAGTTCACACGTGAGTTGGAGTATCCCATGGGCTACAGTCACAAGCTAGTCCACATGGATATATGTGATGTATCATTGTCAACATCCCTTGTTGCCCAGTATACAGGATGGGCAAAATACTAATTTTTTAGATTCATTTATTTTGAAATCAATGGCTTCATCTGAGTTTTGTTCCTTCACACTAATGTAGGTATCTAAGAATGTAAAATTAAATGATGGACTTTTCAGCTCTTGATGTGGTTTATGAAATTGCAACTTCACAAACTTCATGTGTTTATTGCCCATACATGTAAAACCAAGGGCTATATGATAAATTCCAGGGTTATTCCAGGGACATTCCAGGCAGGTAAGACATCTCCAGGAACCACTTCTATTGTGATGTCACAGAATGGAAAATGTCCCCTGAACATACTGCTTAGAAATATACAAGGGAGTCTCATGGTTGGGACAGGAGGTTTGCTCCCCCGTCCTGACATCTTAGGATAAGGTCCCCTCCCCTTCCCACTCCATGAACTGTTGCTGGCACTTAGAAAGATTATTGCTACTCACAATAGTGACCCTTTGAAATAAAATCAATTATTTTAACATAGACAGTGGTTTGTGATAATCAAAGGCTGTGTGAGTTTTAATCAGGTTTAATAATTGTTACATTTAACTGTTAGCTTGTTCTTGTCTAAGACAAGTTGCATCTGTATGTGATATTGCCTGCCAGTGCCTTGGTTTTTGGGTGGGCTAATAATGTAGCTAGCTGGCTAGCAAATGCAGATAAGAGTAGTGTGAAGGAAAAGAAATTAAATGGAAGACATGTTTATACAAATAAGCACAGAGGTTCATCTGTAGGTTGTCAACAGCCAGTGGTGTGACACATTTTCTTTGGGTAGTCTGTGATGTATCAAGATAGGCTATTCTTCCTAATGTTTCTCACTGCTCATACAGGTACACCCAGGCTATATCAGCTGCTGGGGGAAAAAACTGAGTTTTTTAGGTTTCTTTTATCTTAAAAAAAAACACCAAGAATCCCCCCCTTTTTGAAAAAAGTCTGTACTTCTCCAACCATTTAATGTCAGGGAAGTTTAAACTTTTCCCTTGCTCAGAAGAAATGTTCCACCATAGTAAAGAAGCATAACGATGAATTACTCTGTCAGCAATAAAAATGTGAGAAATGTTGGGTGAAATTGAACAGGGTAAAGCAATGGATGGAAAGGATTCAAATGGGAAATGGAAAGTGGTAAAAGATAAATTAATGGTGGAAAGTTTTACATGCGGTATTGAGATAGTGTAATGCACACATCTTGTTCAGTCAACTTTAGCAATAATGGGCCCTTATTTCTATCCAATTCAGGTTTTCATTTTAAGAAGAATCTCAACTTTAATCTAGCTCTAGAGAAGTGAAATGGCTTCTTAGGAATTCTGGTGCCATAGGTACTAACTGTTTTTATCTTTTCAACAACCAAACTAGACATTAGTTGTTACTGGTTCTAGAAAAGTTAGGTTCATGGGTTCCATTCACCATAGCTCTGAGTAAGCATGTGATAATTTAATCCACAAGGAAGAGCAATGAACATGTGTACTACAAGTGACATGTTCTCACAGTCATATGTTCTGGGTGGAAAGGGGAAATGAGAAGAATATGATTGCTCCACAACTAAGTTTATATTCTTGAGTAATTCTGAAGCACAGAATGCCTGAGGGGCACACATACCATAGCACAGAACCTGAAAATAGGGAAGAACACAAAGCTTTCATTCATCACTCATTCACAGTTCTTGTATTATCTTTACAGAACAGATGATGTATGGTGAACTGTAAAATCTGGGTAACCATGGTGACACCACACAGAAATGTCACAATTTATGACTAAGCCTTTTTTTTCTCTTCAATAAGAACCACAATATGACAATTTATGTTGAGGGCTGGACTTAACTGCATGAGTCCACATATCCTGAGAGAGTCCTTCACCTATTCGGTATGAGAAACGTGCTGCAGATTTTCAACAGAGGAGGAGGGTAGAGACAACAAGAGCCGTTTTCATTTGCAAGAAACAAAGGATGTAAAAAGATATTGCAGCAAAAAAATCCAAGTACTTTCCAGACAGTTTACACTGACTCCGGTAGAGTTTGTAACGAACAGTTTTGGCAGGCTTGATGAAGCTAAGCTGTTCTCAGAGCAGCACCAAACTAGCAATGATCAGTCTTAATACATCAATAACCCTAGAGAAGCTTGATGCCAATTAGATAACTGGTGTTAATGCAGAGTGTAGGTGGGAAGCTCATATAAAGGAAGAAACAGAGTTGTCAATGCCAAATGATAGAAATGAGGTCCAAAGCAACCTGCTAAAATTAGGAGCAGACCCAGATAAGTAGCATGTCTAAATTAGAAATGCAACTCTTGGAAGGCTATAAGGAAAACAAGAGTTTGATCTCAAAGTCTACTGGCATTGTGAAAAGGGTAGATTTTTGGAGATCACTCATTTATATGGTCACCATAAGTTGGAGACAACCTGACAGCAAAGAACAACAGCAATTCACCAGGCAATTGTGTTTAAAGAATGTAAGGTACTTCCATTTAAAGAAGGTACTTTTACCTTTTCCTCTACCAGTGTTATTTATGCCATATTTTCCCATATGCACTCCACATAGAACAAACGGGACAATCTCTATGCAAAGAATTAATGGACACAAATCAGACATCAGGAATGGCAACACACAGAAACCCATTTCATGTCATTTTAATTTACCAGGACATTATACACATAATCTAAAAGTGGCCATTCTCTAAAAAAAAACCCCTGCAGGATAAGAATCCAGAAAGAGACAGCTGAGATACACACCCTAGACACCCATCTCAATGGACACAATATAAGTCAAGTCTTTTTAGGACACTACAAAATAAAAACACTACAATAATTATACTGTACTTTATCGCACAGATATATTTTCCTCTTCGACAGATCCATTTAAAAAACTTCAAAGGTAAACTAGAGAGTTTTAACTCATTGCCATGTTGCTCATGGCTACCCACTAACCATGAACCACCACCACAATGGATAATGCCTACAGAAATTTCTTACCTTACAGTAGGTCACATCTACAAGCAGTGTAACTTTGAGATGTGACTAAAGATGGGAACAAATCTGAAAAATGGTAGTTCATGATGTTTAGCCATGAACCATCATGAATTAACTGGAGAACCAATTTGTGGTTTGGTTTTCGGTGTGTGCCCAGTAGAGAAGTATCTGTCTGCTCCTGTCATGCTGCTGTTGCCATCATCATACCTTCTCTCTCAGCAGTCACTTAGCAGCAACCATTCTAATAGGTTGTCTGAAATGTTTCCATCCCAGCAGGTAGAATAAGATCCAAAACCTAAAGAACAGTTTCCTGAGCTTGTTTTTCCCTCTTTCCCTCTACATGGCCCTTTCCTTGCAGATTGTGATAAGAGAATTGTCAGAATGCATCACTGCATTGAGAATAGTTAGCTAGCTAGCTAACCATTGAACTAAAAGTGATACTGTAATATCAACACATGGATGGAGCAGATACCATGAACATATTTTCATTTGTATGTAGTTAATTAAGTGCATGAGCGTCAACATCGTATATATTTGGGGTATGGAATAATAAAGAAATAAGCAGTGTAACTGTGTGTATTCTGGTCTCTGCCACCTACCTTATTAATTCAGTGTTATAATTAAAATTAATTCATAATTAAATTTAATCAGTGTTTTGTTTAGCATGCCTCTAGCTCTGTGGCATTTGGCTGTCTCCGTTAAGTAGGTTACTTTCTTGTCAGTAGAGAAACCATGTAGAAAACTGCATGCTCAGGTTTCCATGAACTACACTAACTGATGTTGCAAGAGCAGATGAGGCCCAAACATTCCAAGCAAGCAGACATATTTTTATGACAATTATTAACTGTCTAACTCCACTTTTGTTGAATGTCTTGGTTGATTCAATTAATACCTCAACAATAGGGATGTGTAAGGCTTTCAACTGGCTTATTATGCAGCAAGAAATTACCTGTTCTGTATTTCAACACATTGCTGTATGAAAAGGGAGAAAGAGGTCCAGCTGGGTTTTCAAATGCTGACTCAGTAGCTATAAGGGTGTGGCTGGAGCTAATGAAAAACAGAAAAAATAAGAGAATTCTGCTTAATT
Source organism: Intellagama lesueurii (assembly GCA_037013535.1). Classification (NCBI taxonomy): domain Eukaryota; kingdom Metazoa; phylum Chordata; class Lepidosauria; order Squamata; family Agamidae; genus Intellagama; species Intellagama lesueurii. Next base: position 231,207,747 of record JBAJHW010000003.1, read on the forward strand.
CTTTGACATGGGAGAATTCTCAAGATGTCAACATTCTCAAAATGGCACAGAACTATTGCTGCAGTGCCCAACACTACTATAGATAGGCAACCAACATCCTCTAGATATTTAGGAACACAGTGTCCATAAACCATGCACATTGGTCATGCTGTCTGGGGCTGGAGGGATAGTAGAAAACACTCAAATACACAAGATCTTTTACTGCTGGACTAAACTAAGATAATCACTTCTGAAATGATAAACACCCTGTGAGTTTACAAGTAATTGGGTTTCCCACACACACATTATTCACATTATGTGTCAGCTTCCTCATGCACGCACCTGTCCTGAAACCAAAACAAGGAAGATACACTTATTTTTAAATATTTTGAGACATATTTTTGTTTTCCTTCTGATACAATTGAGCATTGTATTAGAAAAAAAAACTGATTAAATTTATGCATATGCTTACTTTCAGTTAGGCACATGATCTATCTTTGGACAAATGTGTACATATAAACTGAATGAAGGGTATGTGTTTCTGAGGTAACCATCGGGTGGAACAGTCAGCCAATAATTGACCACAGGGCGTAGCAACACTCCCATGTGTCCTTCATATTGAATCCTACGCATCATGAGTGCAAGTGGGGGAAAAGGAAGAAAAACTGAGGAACACAAAAGACAGTATGCTCTTTTCTTTACCTTAGAAATGACTCTTCCTTGCCTTTCCCCCTATAAAATCATTGATTTAAATCATTAGCTTGTGGTCACAGCACCATTAATTTCAGATCCAGGGACCAGAAAGTGTTTGGACAGAGACAAAGAGTAGAAAAGTGTAGAAGACCAGGCTCTCTGCCCAAAAAGGACCTCACATATAAAGATCATTTTTCATTAGAAGCTACTTTCCAATTAGCATGCCAAAACCTAATTTGTATCTTCTTTACAGGGATTTAAATGAGCCAGTGTTGGCTAATTCTGCTTGGCAGTAAATCTGGTGTTCAAAGAGCTCTTCTGGCACAAGTACTTCTCATTCAGTGGTTTACCAAATTTAAGTTAACTGCAAATTCTAACACGCTATGCAAATGCTGATGGGTTGATATGTGACCACTTGCTCAGAGATCACCCACTCGACAGCATATCAGTAAAGGCTGGTTGATCCTCTCCTTAATATCTTACACACAAGCCACTGGGTAGGCTTCAGCTGTTCATTAGTTCTCAGACTAAGCTATCTCAACTTTCTTTTTCTGGAAATAAAATGTGTAATGCATTTTCCTACATCAGGATTGGGAAATGTGTGGTTCTTCACTGGACTGTAATTCCCATCAGACAGAGCCCAGCACAACAAGGAGTGAGATGGGAGGGGAGTAGCCCTCTAACAACATCTGAAGGGACATACATATCCCATCCCTGTTCTGCAGTAAAACTGCTAGAGAAATCACTTTCAATGCTAATGATAAAATGTGTGGCCACTGTATCAACTTGTCATCTTTCCAAAGCACCCAAAGAATAATATCATGCCTTTTGACAAATTGTTGATACAGCAGTTGGAAACCTCATTCTCGCTGAAAGACAAGTCCTTATAATTCAGCATTTGTTTCACTTTTGAAGAGATGATGTACAAAATATCAGCTCCGAGTTAGCCATCACTTAATTTAGCCTTTATCCAAGTGGAATGAATCATTTTCTCTGAATGCTGCTCTTCATTCATTCACATGAATACTTTCCTGATAATAGCATATCATTCATAAGCCACTCATCAAACATGTGACTACAGATAAAGTTTATCAAGAACATCTCTTTCATCCAAATCTCTGCTGCAGCAAACCATTGAGCAGAAAGAAAGAGGGACATAAACTAGGAAGGGGCTTTTTGAACATCCTGTTATAGGTGGCTTATGATTAGAGAAGTGGCATGTATCCAAATTTGGGAGTGACGCTCTCCCACTTAGTCCACATGCCATCTGGGCATCTGGTCCATCCCCTTGCTTGATGCAGGAAATAGAGAAATACCTGGGCTAAACTGCCCATCCCCTTATTTTAAAAGATCATGAAAATCAAGGGCTCTCAGCTAGTTTGGACAAATGGATGTATTCTAAGAATTTTTCAGTGAAAAACACTGTTGTGATCAACAGTTCAGGAATTTAGATTAAGAGCCAGATATGTGGAATTAAAATCCATGTGGCTCCTCATGATGACACACAGGTAAAAGTGTCTAAAAGTTTCCCAAAAAGTGCCACAGGTGACAGCCAGCAAGACCCCATAATCTACTGCGCCATGGCCACTGTTCATTGTGTTATTCCTTATTGCCACAGAGACAACACTGCATGATATACCACCTTTTCCACAGGAATGTGACATAGAAAAGAAATACCACTGGGCCTTGGTGACCATGATTAATTACTATTGATGTGCTTTTTTTTCCTAGTGCAAAAATGTAGGTGGGACTTGGCTCGATTTTTGTTGTTGCCAGGGAAGGCAAACCAGCCTCTGCCACCTTTTAATTTTTTTGGAAGTTGATCCTCTCTTTCAGTCATAAGAAGCATTTTCTCTCTTGTTCCCCCTGCCAATGCCCCTGTGAAACAAAAAAGTTGCTGGGCTAGCAATATCTTTTTCATTACTTCATGGCTATGAAATTATTTCTGCTTAATCTTCCAGAAAACATACCACCTATGAGATCATCTCAACTTTTTATGAGAGTTCTTTCTTTCTTTCTTTCTTTCTTTCTTTCTTTCTTTCTTTCTTTCTTTCTTTCTAATTATTAGTAGCAATTGTTCATGAGGTAAGGGTTGCAAGTCCAATGTATTCTTTTAGACAATATTTTTAAACTCTCAGTCTGTCCTCCCCTGCTCTGTTTTTTAACGCAATTGGACTTTACTGTCACCGATTCAAAGACTTAAACATGCTTTGAATAGATTCCTTATTTGTTTCTGATTTTCTTTTCTTTCTTTTCTTTATTATTATTAGAAGGTATAAATTTCCAGCAGAGCTTGTTGCTTGACAAGGCTCCATTATTTGCACATGACAAGGTTTATCAAGAACAGTTGGATTTTTATGAGGAGTCTTTTTATGTTTCCTCCATAAAATATAAATAAATGAAAAGGATTAAACTGAGGAAGCAAAGTGTAATTTATCACCCATGTGAAGCAAGGGAAACTGAATGCAGATGGATGAACTGCAAAACCTAGTATGAGAAGAAGAAAAACACTGTTGTGATCAACAGTTCAGGAATTTAGATTAAGAGCCAGATATGTGGAATTAAAATCCATGTGGCTCCTCATGATGACGCTTTGACTATGCTTGCTACAAGTAGTATTATATTTAAAGAAAACAGTCACATCTCACATCTCACTCAAATTGGCTTGTAGCAGAGACACAAACTTACAAGGTTTCCTATGAGTTTCCTATGAGTTTTAATAATGAAAGGGGGATATTTACTCAAATGCTTCACATGCATTCTTCATAACATTATGTTTTTTTTAAAAAAATATTCCACATTTCTTTCTTTCTAAATGAGGACTTTATAATGAGTTTGTGGTCTCCTGACGGGGTTACATTTCCCAGCAGCCTTTTCTGCAACATGTTTCTGAGGGTGCTTCCAGTGAAGAAGTGGGACGACTTAGACAGTAAAATGAAGGACTACATTTTAGGAGAAGGGATGTGAGGGCTGAGGTGGAGTCAAAGGTCCAACAGTTTTGAGCAAAGATAATTCTGGGACTGTGGAGAAAGCCTTGGAACAAGAAGGCCTAACACCCTGTTGAAGGTACTGATGGCTCAACTTTCACATCAGGCAAAAAACAAAATGGAGCCAAAACAAAAACAACAAACCAAGAGAAAAAATGTTGTGGCACCCTAAAGACTGTTATATTTTAATGTAAGCTTTCGGATAGCAAGTCCACTTCCTCAGATAGGAAAACTCACAGTAAAACAGATCAATTAGTCTTCAAGGTGCCACAATGTTTTTCTCTCTTGTGGGTTTTGTTTTGTTTTTAGTTTTTTTTGTTTGTCTGATATGCTTGCACAGACTAACATGGCTACTCCTTCAAAAACTTCAACTTTCGCAGTTTTTGTTCTTTTATGCCACCCTCTACATGGCTTGAAACTTTCAATTTCTACATCTACCTCCCTGAATAATTTGTTGTTAAAGCGATCATTTGAACTCACTGTTAGGAAACAGTGAAGGGCCTTCAGCTGTTCCCTTCAGTCCTGAACACAGAGGTGCACTACCAGTCTTATTATAGCTTCAAACTTTATTCTTCTTTGGAGCGACTAAAAGGAACTAGGCCACTCACGCAGAAGCATCTTAGCCCTATTCTTCCTGCACCACTAGGACAACATCCTTCCTACATTTATTCCATTAGAGGCTGCATGTAATTGTGGCTATACTTACTTTGGATGTAACTGCTCAAAACAACTGTTGTATTGCATCCAAACCAATTCTCAAGATTCTTCAGCCAATAAGTTCTTCTGTTTCCTGAATTTCTTCCATTTATTTTGTCCAGAATGATCAGCTGGAACAATCTGCACATTTTGTTTCTTATCACATGATTGTAGTTTTCTCACTTTCTGAATTTTATGAATCTTATGATTTCTTGGTTTTCATTCATTCATCTTATTTCTTCTTCACCGATCACATTCTGAGCCCATAAAATTCCTAGCATCCTGCAATAAATCCACATTTCAAATGTTTCCTTTTTGTAGTAGCCTCTTGGAAACTCCATTGACAATGACGCCTATCAATCTATCAATCTACTATTTGCCATCATGGAGTCCTGCTCATAAGGTGGCTGGAGCTGGAATTGGAGATCCTCAGTCAGAACCATGTGACTTGAAGTATCAGTAGGGGCCTGGATTGTTCTATATAACTTGTTCCAAATTATGTTCCTTAGGGTTGGGTTATAATGTATGTCAGGTTTAATCATAGCCTGTCCTCTTTTAATTAATGGCACACTTGTCCAAAAACAAAAAAACAAAATAACAGAGCAGCAGTACAAATAATCTTGGGCCTATAATTGCTGTCTCAAGTTCTTTATTTTCCATATGCCCAATTTACAACCTGTTCTGTTTTGTTATACTATGTCTTTTCTTCTTGGTCTACCTGATCTCTAGCTGACCTATGACCACCTCATCTGCTTCTAATCCAGTTAACTCATGCCTACCCTGCCAGAATCTAGAATACAGGGCTGTAAACTTTGGAGGATTTCTAGCTCCATACAACAGGAACTCTTTATTAGAAACATGTTCTTCACTCCCAACAGCTATACCAATCATGCTACAAAATACATACCAGTTTAAATTAATATAGAAAATAAGCACATATAAAACATTAATATTTTGAATTGGGAAATCCATGCCAAGGATGCTTTTTTCTACAGGTTCACCTTCCTTAGACTTGAACAGCTGGTTCATTTACTCTTTGTATTATTAAGTGAACAAGCTCCATCCTCTATTCATTGCTGAGGCCTCCTGCTTCCTTTATTCATTAAAAGTGAATCATCACAATCCTGTTGTAGCCTTTTACCGGGTCACATTCATAAGATAATGAAGCAACATTCTCAAATGTTCCCATATTCTTAATTCAATTGCATCACAAACCAATCAAGCAATATAATTGTGTTTCTTATCTCTTTCTTTTGCTTACTGAACAAGTATTTTTACAATGTGTGGGTGAGACCAGTATTAAAGGAACAAACTTAGCATATATTACATTGATTAAATTGCAGCTTTAACTGAAACAAGAGTTAGATTACTACATCTAGAACAAAGTTGGTGGGTTGTAGTGGTATTACAACAGGAAAACTGATTTTTATTTCAGAACTGTACCTTTTCCTCAGCTAGTGAGCTTTGAGAGGAGAGCCTGAAAAGGAAAATTTTGCTTTAACTGCACAAGGAAAATGCAGAGATTATTCTAATATATTTTAGTAGATGCACATTAGTACATACATGTTGTTGATACAATTTCTTAATATAACTGGAAAGGAACTAATTCAGTCAATGAGGCTTGCTTCTTTTTACACGACACACAGATGAGGGAAAGCAGTAAGTGAGCACAGAACAGCAGGCAGTTATGACCATAGAAGTGCTGTCCTTGAATTAAACTAGCAAATCAGTTAGCTTGACCTCTGAGATCAACCCCTCCCAGCAGGTTTTGGGCTCCCCCACTGTCCTTCTGAAAAGTAGCCAAATCCTAGGTAAGACATAACAAGAATCTATGGAATCTCTTGCATACATTCTTTTGAAGAGGCAAGATGGGAAGGGCCCAGTATTAGCTGGCCATACAAGAATAAGAAACAGCAATTATTTCACTTTGTGACAAAAGCGAATAGGAGCAGTTGGGGTCCTTGTTATCCACTCAGGACTATATTGCTATACCAGCAAGCAGGGAACAATTGTTCAGTTGAGTTGTTTATGCCCCCTTAAAGCCAGAGATTATTGCTGTGTGTTCTTCCAGGGCCTAAATGGATGTATGTGGACTCTCCAGACAAATATGCAGAACTGGACCATGTCAGTGATAACTACAGGGTAAAGAGACACTGATGCCCCAGCAGGGAGCAACATCACAATGGATGCTTCTTGTTCCATTCAGTGTTCATGGGGTTTAAAAGAGGGTCAGAAATTTGAATTGAGGAAATAGCAAAGTGAAAATAACTAGCACTGAGTGGTGGTGCCAAAGGAGAATGGGCGTGTGACAGGTGAATCTCTCAATAAAGCCCAAACTCTCTCCTGGACACTCCACCTACATAAAACATTAAACATGTGTGTGTGTGTGTGGTTTGGTGGCAACCTGGAAAAAAAAACCTAAGTGCTTCTGTACATTTAGTAGTTGTGCAAAACAGGGAGATTCGTCTCGACTTACAGACGGCTCCACTTACGGACTTTTCGACATCTGTACTTCTCTGGCCGCAAAGTTTCACTTCGACTTGAGGCCGGAGAATCGACCTACGGACCAGAAGAGGGAGGTGGGGAAAGCGCCAAATTCAAATTTGGCGCTTTCCCCGCCTCCCCCTTCCAGTCCGTAGGCCACGGATCTGCCTCCGGATGCTTTCCAGGGCTTCTCCGCCGCCATGGGAGGCCTCTCGGAAGTCCCCCCCACCGCCGATAGTGCCTCCGAAGCACAATCGGCGGTGGGGGGGACCTCCGAGAGGCCTCCCATGGCGGCGGAGAAGGCATCCGGAGGTCCGCCGCCGCCGGGAGCCAAGCCGCGCCGGGCGATCCCGGCCATGCTCGGACTCCTGGACTCCTGGAGCCGCTCGGCTCCCAGCGGCGGCGGCGGGGGAAGTCCAGGAGTCCGAGCATGGCAGGGATCGCCCGGCGCGGCTCGGCTCCCAGCAGCGGTGGCGGGGGACCTCCGGAGGCCTTCCCCACCGCCATCTGAGGCCTCTCGGAGGTCCACCCCCACCACCAATCGTGCTTCGGAGGCACTATCGGCGGCGGCGGGGAACCTCCGAGAGGCCTCCCATGGCGGCAGGGAAGGCCTCCGGGGGTTCCCCCCCGCCGATGCAGGCTTTCCCAGGGTGGACCGGGCCTACCAGGGGAGGGCTTCCCCCGGTAGGCCCGGTCTACTCCCTGGGAAAGCCTGGGGTCTACCAGGCTTTCCCGGGCAGTAGACTGGGCCTACCAGGGGAAGCCCTCCCCTGGTAGGCCCGGTCCACCTTGGGAAAGCCTGCATCGGCGGGGGGGGGGGGGGGAGACCTCCGAGAGGCCTCCGGCAGCGGCGCCGAAGCCCTCAGAGTCCTCCGGCAGCGGTGATGGAGGCGGTGGGGGAGCTCCGAGAGGCCTCCGGCAGCAGCGCCAAAGCCCTCGGAGTTGTCCGGTAGCGGCAATGGCGGCGGCGGGGGACCCCTGGAAGGCTTCGGAAAGGTAAGTTCCCTTTTTAAAAACAATTTTTGTGGGGGGGGGGGCGTTTTCTTGGGCCGGTTACGGATTAAATGGTTTTCAATGCATTCCTATGGGAAATGCATTTTCGACCTGCGGACTTTTCGACCTATGGACCCCGTTCCAATACGGATTAATTCCGTAGGTCGAGACCCCACTGTAATACTTTTAGGACAATTTGCAGTTGCTAAAATACATATTTTTATAGAACTGTTAAAGGTGTAGGAGCCCTTTCCTCTTTTCCATGCAGAAATATTAATAGGCAGGAAAGAATAATAGATTCCTTCTTTTAAAAACCTTTGCATTTAACTTTGGTAACTTTGTGGCATAGGCATTTTTGTTGGCTGTCTCACTACTTGAAGAGTAAACTAGCGTCATGTAAAAGTGTCTGAAAAGTCCTGCTGTATAAAACCAACAGCCTCTTTAATCCAACCTTCTGCTATCATGATACTAAACATTTCCAGAGCAAGTTGATGGAGTTAGTCTGGGGCAGAAAAAAAACACAAAGAGTCGTGACACCTTAAGGACTAACATTTAGTTATTACATCATAAACTTCCTTAGATTATCACCTAACTTCATCAGAAACATGAGGTACTACCCCAGCTGACAGCTCATTATACACGTGCCGGGGTAGGTGAGTATGAATGGCTCTGAGGACTGTAATCAGCAAGATCAAGAGGAATTGAAATAAAAAGTACAAACAGTGATAACAATAGCCATTAACAGTAGTTAATGAATAACACATCCTTGAATTGATGAGCTGCTTAACACATGCAGTGCCATGAAAAAGCATGTCTGTCCCTGTTAAAACTGAATCTCTAGATGGATTCTTGGTCATTCCGTGCTGGAAGTTCTTTTATTCAAAAAGGCCACCTGTAGGCCAAAGTCAATGTGACCTGGAAGATTTAAATGTTCTCCCACTTTTTCTGAGTATTGCCTTTTCTGTGGCCAGTTTTGTATCCATTTATTTATTCATTTACTTACTTAGTTAGTGCATAGTGCTGTCCTATGAAGAATGGAGTAGAGCATTTCTGACAAAAGATGCAGGATGATACATCAGAAGTAGAGGTGGGCATGAACTGCTGAACCAGCTATTTGTGCCAGTTTGTTTCTCAGCCATACAGGTGTACGGCACTTCCCAGTCCTGCCTCCTCTGGTGGGTGCCCACTCAAAGGTAGTGCCCTGGCTTCCCTGCCCCACCTCCTTCGGGCACTGCCTCTGAGAGGGTGACCGCTGGATGAGACCAGGCTGGCAATCACTGAATACCTGTTCAGCTGAGAAATAAACCAGAACATACTGTCGGTTTGGTGGTTTGTGCCCATCTTTAATCAAAAGATTAGCAGAACAGGCTATGGATCAATTCTGTTGCAGTAGATGGTATTATAGATGCTGTAATAGCTGTAAAATAATGACACAAGGGTCATAAGGTGGTATGTCTCTCTGTCACAGGATCTGTCAGTTTCTGTATCACTTTGGTCAGGTCTGCTGTTGCTGGTGAATTTCCTTAGAGAGCTGTAAGCAAGTGCAAAACTATCACTCAAGCATCCAAAAGTAAGCGAATCTCTTTTTAGTAGTGGTTTATGTCTAATTATATAATGATATGGTAATTTATTGTGATCCTAGCTGTGCACGTGTTTTTATCATTTGTAAGCCACCTTGGAATTTTGTTTAGGAAAAAGGTGAGGTAGAAAATGAATAAATAAATAAATAAGCACAAAACATCAGGGGTTGATGACTAAACACGCTAAGGCATCACAAACAATGACATTTCTGACTGCTTATTGTCCATGTTTGTGTATGATGTCAGTGTAATCAGATTTCAACATCTATGGTTACTAAGATTTTTTTTTTTCTAGGTGACTATCAATGGATTATTGTTAGGAGGATCTATAAATAACTCACAGGAAACAAACCAGAACAGGATTTCAAGAACACCTTCATGCTGATGTCCACCAGCAGCTGGCATTAGCTGTTGAGTTCTTAGCTTTATACCAGCAGATAGAAATTATGGGTCTCTAAGAAAGGTACATAGTTTCTTCAGCTTTACTATATTGGTTCTCAAACTTCAATGAAAAGTTGTGTTTATGATGAATTTTCTTGTCTCTATCCAATTAAGTCTATACAGAATATTTAAGGCTGAGGTTATTGGTGCAGATTCCAGGAAGGGTCTTTTTACAGTTAATTTTTCATTCACTCAACATAATCTGTTCTCTCTTACCTCACACCAATCTTTCACTTTCCATCAGCTGCTTTCAAGACTCATTAAGTATATCAGTCAGTCTCCAGAAGTCCATTCCAGCAGGATCAAAAACCAAGATTCTCTATGAACTATTTTGCATTCATTTTGTGAAAATCAACAACAGTGCCTCAACTCAAATGCCCTAGTATAATACAACAAACAGAGTCTGAATAGGATCTGCTGAGTTGTAAATAATTACTCTCCACTGAGTGCTTCTAAAAAGATGCTTTTGCACTTTGCTGCAATCTACTCAAGCATAGACTCCAGTCATTGGTGCAGTACCACAAACATTGATATGGTTTGGTGTGGACAAAAAGATAGAACTGGGTGCCATCATCATACCAAAGACACTGCATTTGCAGTTCCAGATTATTTTTCACCGTAACCTCATATAATTTAAGACAGGCCAAACTCCAGCTTGGTTCATTGCTCAAGGACAGTGGGAGACACAGAAAACAGAAGATGTATCCCCATAATTACCACCCTCTTCATACTAAATAGCTTCTCTAGATAAAGATACTTCAGGCTGGGGATTGACTGAAAACTGTTTTCCCTGCACACATCATCAGAGATCCATGATGGGAAGATTGATTTCCAGACGAGAACAGCAAAGAGCAACTAACAAATTCCATATGGATACAGCAAACGTTTGAGCTTAAATTGGCCAAGAGTTTCATGGATATAAGCTGTATAGAAGTATAATGAGAAACAGTCATTAAACTGGGCCCAAGGGGTGTGGGGGAATGCCACTGATTGGGAGCGTGCATGAAAATAAAATAAAAGTATACTTCCCACCCACATCCTATTGAACACGGTTAGACATTTGGTGCTACCATTCTTACATTAAACAGTGCTTACTCAAGTATTTGTTCCAACAAATCTGCTTAGGAAAGAAAGCAATGTCAGCTATAAAAGCTGGAAAAAAACCCGAATCCACTTTCATTACTGAAAAACCAACTGCAGAACTATTGGTTTAATACTACTGAGTAGAGACTATTTCTATCATATCACATCTATGGCCTAAGAACAGGACAAGAGGTAAGGTATCTTGATATTTCCATTGTTGTTCAGTGCCTTTTTAGTGCTGGCATCTTAATGGTAGAAATGATTATACCTCTGAGAAGCAGACCTGTCACTTATATTGTGGTCTTTTTAGTATCAGGTGAGAATCTTTTTATTTTCCCATTTTTTCAAGCTTAAAGTCTTTTGGTGCTGTTGAAATTCTTTTCACTAATCTTATATCCTATTGTTAGATTAATTTTTGTGTGTGTTATACTCTCGCTTGTTTTATTGTGGTTTTACTAGTTATAGGGTGTTTTAAAATTGTACTGTAAAGTGCCCTGATTTATTGGTTAAATGCAAAAATGGTAAGTAAAAGTAAGTAAATACATAAATGATGTTGAAACAAATGGCAGATCAAAGACAAGCCAAAAAGTGTACAACATCTAACTACTGTGGGACATCATCTGCATATTCAGAGCTTGAGTATTTTAGGACATTAGGGAGAACTTAATATAGCTGGATACACATTTGGAAATTTCACATAGACTCCCAGTAAAGGCAGTGGTCAGCATTTGTGCCTGGCCCAGAGCTAGCTACGGTATTTGGAGGAAAGAGGAAAGAATATTCATCCTTTCCTATGCAAGCAGGTGTCCCAGCAAGAATGGATCTCGAAAGTTCTTTATTCAATGGGCCGACAGACAGTCTACGAAACCAATCATATGGCATTTAACTTGCACAGTTTCCCTTGAATGTTTTAATATAAAAATGGCATCTTGTTTTTGTTCCATTTCTTTCACATTTGGAAGAACAAAAAGTAACAAAAAGTATATATAATGAACTGTGCCCAATTTTCTTTAAAAATATATGGCCGTGAGTAGGTATTTGAATAACAGTTTTCTTTCATCTGAAATATTGTTGTGGTGATACTTGGGAAATGTCTGAAAACAAAATTATTTCAAGTACTCTTCACATCCCTACTTCACATTCACACACAGAGATATATGCACACGCACGCACACACACACACAACACACTTACACATACACTAAAACAGTCATGAGAAGAGGTCCTTCATTGTGAGGGAGCTACAAAATAGCTTCATACTACAGGTTAAGCTGCCTTTAATCTATTTCTTCTTGGCTTGCCATTTAGAAATCTTAAGTCAACCCAACATGCTGTTTCTCTCATTATTTTGACTCTCGTTCTTGATCTGTGACACCTATGAAATAAGTAACCTAAATATAACCACAACAACATTAGTCAAGATGCAAGGCATTCATCAATGCCTCAGCACTAGTCAAGATGGAAGGTATTTAATGGAAAATGTATGTTCACATTATAAGGACGGAAACTTGGCTAAAGAAGATGGATCCACTCCATGGTATGTGGTCCCCAGAATATTTGGTTGGACGAAAACAGAGCATAGCTTTGAAGTTTCTTATAAAATACCCAGGACTATACCTGGTTCAACAGAAGATTATGACCATTAAAGAAACTAAGCTTCGCTGGTTCACAATTTATTTGAGCATAAATGCCATTTAATGGGTAAAAATAAAAAGAGCTCAACAAGAAGTCTTTATGACACAAACGGGGAAACTATTCCAAATCCCTGTTTTTTCTCTAACAATGAATTCATTTGGCATGTTTTGGAAACTGTTCTAAAATATATCAACAGGTTTTCTTCCTATTCTTTACAGGCAGTGTATTGCCCAGGATTAACTTTCTTTAATTTTTAATTGCCCATCTAATTATTTTTGTTGTTTCATGCAAGACGTTGTGACTTTATTTCTTGGATTTGTTTTTGATAATGATATTAAGTCCGAGCAGCAGTTATTTCAGGACTGGATGATAGATCCAAACAGACTGGTTGGGGCAGATTGGAACAATGCTAATGTAGCCTATAGAAAGATAAAGATTAAGCCTTATATTTCATATTGGGTGCCTCTTCAAGCTAAATTCATTTATATTCTGTAATTTAGTTTAGAAGCTGAAAAGTAAACTGCAATTACACTAAAAGTAAAGCAGTACTGTTTGGTAATTTTAGTTATGATTATTCAGTCAACATAACTTGAGTTTATGAAAGGTGGTTGTTGTTGTTGATACATGCCATCAAGTCGCCTCTGACTTATGGTGACCCTATGAATGAGTGATCACCAAAAGGCTAGGGATTTAAAACAGAAGTCTGTTTGTTAGCCTTCATAAATATTTCTTCCAGTATGAAATAAGATCTAAAACATCATAAAAATGCAAACTATAATAGTAAAGTGAATAAAACACTGATAAACAATACGAGAGAGGGAGATGTCCAAAACCCCTCCTTGACCTTGAAAGACTGCAGCCATCTCAAGTGTCTCTGACAACTCCTGGGGGGGGGGGGAGAGATTTAAAAAGGGTCATCACTCTTTCCTCCTATGGGCATGGAGACAGTTTTGTCAAATTTATCTTATGATCTCTTTTTGAACCACTTTCTTAGGTCTAAAACAGTTCTGGGAACCAGGAGTGTGGAGAAATTGCCATCTTACTGTCAACAGAACCAAAAAAAAGGCCTTTTGGGGAGAAAACCTGGGGTGCTGGAAGCACTTGAGGCACCTGCACACAATTCATGAGCAACAAGTAGACAGGACAACATATTTCCAATGTTTAAAATATAGCTTGCTTAAAATAGCTCAGTAAACAGAAATGTCTTCACCTGCTGCTTCAAACAGAAGAGACCATTTGCTGCTTACAGGTCTTTGAATATAATGCTCCACCATGTGGGTGCCACTCTGTTTTGTTGCCACTCACCTGATCCGTAGTGACTGTTTCAAATCAAAGTTGTTTTAAAGGAGTCTATGTTCCTGACTATGAGGTGCTTCAAATGTTGAGATTGATGTCTGCAACTGAGCCCAGAAGTGAGGTGATGACCACTAAAGATCTCTTAGAATCTACTAACTCTGTGGTGCATTCATCATAGTCCAGAGTAAGTAATTTTACAAGTCCAATCAAAATCAGCTTTTGCCACATAGAAGCTTAAAACAAAGCAGTGATCCTCCGTCTCAGTGACAGAATATATATAAATACTATTTATGCACTGACAGAATGAGCAGGGTCAGACCACTGGTCACCTAGCCCAGTATTTTGCCAATGCAGGAAGCAGCTATCCAGAAATGGTTTTCTCAGCCCTACCTAGCAACTCTGTGGATCAAGCCTGAGGTCTTCTACACACATGATGTATATTCTGTCACCAAGATGCACTGTAGTACTTATAGGATACATGTGGGAATTCAAGATAGTGGATAATGTTGAACCTTGTCCATTATGTTTCCTATGAAAAAGTATTGTAACTCTTGTGTACCAGTCTTCAAACAATCCCTTATGAGAGTTTATGAGATTGTTCTGTTTATTGTCTGACTCTGGATCTTTACACAGTACAATAAGATACATGAAAATGATATGTGAAGAGAGAGAGAGAGAGACCTGCTTTTTGTACTTTTGGTGCAATGTCTTTCATGCCCCAAAATAGGAATACCCCTGACAGAGACAAAGCACATTCATTTCTGCTTGGAAAGAGTCTGCAAGCCCTGCTTTCCAGTGGTGTTTTCACATATATAGTTCTTGCCGTTTCTAAGCTAGGTAGACCAGCCGCATCCCTTAATTTACAACAAACTACAAAGAAACCAGATGCCTCCTGCATCTGTCTCTATGAGGCCTGCAGATGGAATGAATTTTTGAGTACAGTTGGATGACTAAAGGGAATATGGGTTTGTACATTAGATCTGAGCGGAAAAGGTGTTTGAACAGAGCTTGGAAAGTTAGTACCAAAAGCCTAATTCATTGCCATTTTAGACAGAGGACCCCAAAACTTCATTTAGTTTAGATTAACATGACTGGGTAAATGTGTGAATTCATTAAATTCAACACCACATTAAACAGGCAGGCCAGTATTCTGTTGTATCTTGCTACTCATGCAATACTCCATTGCAAGAGAAGTTCGACAGTAACTGAGCTGGTGTAAGGAGATATATAGCTTTCTCTGCCTCTGCAGTAGAGATCATGTGGAGCGATATGTGAAGAATGTAATGCTTTTTCCGCATGGAAATTGCCCCACACTATTAGTTAATTTTAAAAGGAACTCTGAAGAAAATGGACCACAGAATTCTATTATCATTATTTGTAATTGTTTAATTATTTCATTCTTTTGTAAACTTCCTTGCAATCTGTGTTGGAAAAGAGAAATGAAATTTATTCAAACAAATTAATTTTTAAAGGGACATAACAGGGCTTAGTGTGATCATTGTAAAGTGTCTGGTATCTCAAAACAGGACTATACAAATGCTGAGTGGCACATGTTACACTTCTGCTTTTGCTTTGATGTGGGAGCAAACTCCCAAGCAGACAGGGCTTTGAGATATAATTTTATTAATATGGATAGCATTCTTGCAAACTCTTCTTACAGATGAAACATTTTTGCAAGTTTCTTGATATTCGAGAATACATTTCTTGATATTACCTTACATTTTATAGAGCTGTACTTCTTCATACATAATTATTGTTATCAAAGCCTTGAATAAAGCATGTCATTTAAAATTAAGAGGAAAAATAAGGAGGTAATATAAGATGTTTGGGGAATTTATGTAGGCATGGATAACATATCTTCAGTGTCAGGAAAACCTGCAATATTTAACCAAGTAAGATTTCACAGGAGGGCTATGACCAACCTTGAGCTCCAAACTGATCTTCTCACAGAAATAAGCAACAAAACTGTCAGCTGCATGGCATAATATTTCCATGAAAAGGAATCAAGTGGAGTGTCTGAGATTTCCTATGATCATTAGCAGATAAAACACAGACAATGACCCTGAGAAATGTGGTTTGTTTTTTTTTTGAAAAACAAACAAACCCTGCCATTCTTGATTCATTTCAGTAGTTTGTTGAAACTAAAGCTGAAAACATTTCATTATAAGAAGCCTACTTTTTGACAATTTTCATGAAATAATTACTTCAATTTGTTCTGTACTCTTCTTGTATCTTAAATGACATTGGCTGTACTGCAACTGTTGACTTTAAACACTGAAGGGTTCACCTGAATGTAATCGCAGTGCAGCTGACAAAATATCACACATTCATGACTCATGCATGTTCTCATTTCCCTGGACAACATTCAGTCATAAAATTTGCATATGGCTTTCAAAGAGATATTTCCTGTAGCTGGCTTAGATAATTTTCACAGTCATGTTTCCAGAAGTCCTGTCTTCATTCAACCTCTTTAGAACCTACCACCAAAGTAGAAACATTCCTCCCACCCACCTCTCTCCTCTTCCACATATTTATGACACTAAAGGGAGGGGGGTTCATAGTATTTGAGATTATTTATTTACTGTGACATATTTCTAGCCTCCTTTAAGGACAAATGCCCTCCCAAATGGGCTAATGTAAGAAAACCCCGTACAATAATAAAACAGTGATAAGTAATCAATAACTATTGACTATTACAGTGATAATAGTAAATTAGCTATTTATTTATTTATTTATTTATTTATTTTATTTATATCCCGCCCATCTGGTATATTCTACCACTCTGGGCGGCTAATAGCTAGTGAATTAGGTATCTAGCTGTGGAGACAGAGGTTGGGAGTTCAGTCCCTGACTGTGTATTCCAGAAAAGCCAGCCTCTGTGGTCTTGGGGAAGCTGCACAGTCCCAGGGTGTTCCCAGAGGAATGGAATGCTAAACCATTTCTGTGTATTCTCTACCTTGAAAACCATAAAAAGGGTCTCCATAAGTCAGCATTTTTCAGCACTTTTCTGAAAGCCTACATTGAAGGGGCCTGATAGATTGCAGATGAAAACCACTCCATAGTTGTGGAGCAGTTTAGAAAAGGCCTTGTTTGAACTTGCAAATAGAGATGAAAATCCTTGTACAATATATATTGTAAGGATCATGTGTAAGGATTTAGGATGAAGAACTGAAAAATTAATCTCCTCTTTTCATTGAAGAGCAGATAGTTGTATTTTGTGGTGTGCTTGATGACAGAAGAGAACAAGATCTTTTGTATGCGTCCAAATTAGCCAAAATTATCAAAATGCAAATAGCACAAAATGGCAATAGCTGCTGCCTTGTTTTATGGACTTTTAAAGATTAGAAGCATCATAAGGATTGTTTGAATCTTATAAAACATTCAGCCAGTATTCTGTACCTGTTGTGTATTTGTACTTTACTCTTCTAGGGATACAACATGAGTTTTACGCAAAGATGGTTTGCACATATTACAGATACATTGACAATTAAATAGTGCTAATTCTCTCATTCATACCCAAAGGTGAGGATTCTTGTAAGGTTTGAAAAATCTTTGTTGAGATCTCTCATTTGGTTGAACAGCACAAGTGACAAGAATGGGGGCGGGGAATCTCTACTCTTTATATCCCTACTTTCCATCCTAATTGCCCTTGAGTACAGTAGGACCCCTATATCTGCAGAGTATTGGTTCCAAGCCCCCCCCCCCGTAGATCTTCACTGAAAACCGCAGATAATAGTGAACAATATACATAGCATAGTAGAAGAAGAAAAAAGTATTTTCACCATGTTTTACCAGAACTGGCCACTAGGGGGAGCCAGAAACATGTTATGTATACTTCACCAACAAGAATATATAAAATGGTATCTGCCTTCCTCTAGTGGCCAGTTCTGATAAATAAGTTGTAAAAATACATATTTTTAGGGTCCCCCCCCCCCCACCGTTTTAATATTTTCAAACCACAGATAAGTGAAACCATGGATACTGATCCCATGGATACAGGGGTATGGACAATTGAGAAAGGCTTTAATTACTGAACTTAAAATGAAAGAAGGCTTATAGGAATGAAGGCAGCTTTTGGATTAAAACTGTCTAAGGCTTCAAAGCCTGAGTGCTGGGTGCAGTGAGCACCCTGAGTGCTCACTGGAAGGACAGATCCTGAAGCTGAGACTCCAATACTTTGGCCATCTCATGAGAAGAGAAGAGTCCCTGGAAAAGACCCTGATGTTGGGAAAGTGTGAAGGCAAGAGGAGAAGGGGACGACAGAGGATGAGATGGTTGGACAGTGTCATCAAAGCTACCAACATGAATTTGACCCAACTTCAGGAGGCAGTGGAAGACAGGAGGGCCTGGCGTGCTCTGGTCCATGGGGTCACGAAGAGTCGAACACGACTAAACGACTAAACAACAACAACAAGGCTTCAAAAATTACAGCCAGAATGATATGCTTAAAAACAAACTGGAAACAGCTACTTCAATTTAGGTGTCACATGATGTTGCCTGCACTCTGTACCAAATGAAGCTTCTATCTCTAGGCAACCCCACAAGAAATACATTATAGTGGCCCAACCCAAATATTGCTAGTGTATAAATTACCACTGCTATGAGAAGCAGAATTTTGATTTTCAGTGCAGGTGACTCCCTCTGCTCCTTTTCTGAATGGTTCTCTTTCTAGAAGTTTTGGCTTAAAAGCCCATGAGCCACACCCAACATGGACAATGATCAGGGATAAATAGAAATATTGGCCAAGACCTCTGGAAAGGCCCATGTCAAGGAAGGTTACTTTAGAATGTACAGAATGGGTTACTTTAATGTTTCTTGTGTAACTATGAAACCATGATGAAAATATGCAGTCATAAGTAACAAACTGATTTAAAAGTTAAGTACATGTTTGGCAAGTATTTCTAAGGACCACTTTACTTGTTATGCTATGAACATTACAAATGTAGTACAACCAACATGTTAATTATTATTTGTGGTTAGAGATAAATGGATTTACTTTGTTTTATTCTATTACTGCGATATGTGTCCAGTTTGCCCTATGTTCCATTTCATTTGACCAGCAATTTAACTTGGAGAGGTCTAAGATAAATTCTACAGTTAATTTCAGAATTGCCTACTTTTGCGGTTCCTGTCCATTACCAGAGGTTTTTTTCCTTGCAGATTGCAGATGGATTCCAGAGCATACGCACAGCAATTGACGCTATGGGGATGAGGGGAAGAGAAGAATCTTACTGGAATGGCAAAATTATAAGAAAATTCCTTTTTGAGCTTAGATTTCATAAATGTAGGGGGAAATATGAACAAAGTGTTAAATTGTCACATTATTTTTTTGTTGTGATTTAATCAAAGAGCATCTTCACTGGTATGCACCTATAACTTGTAAGGGTTGATTTTTCAATGAGAGTTGAAAAATGTGGCAACATTCACAATGGCCTAAACCAGCGATAGCGAACCTATAGCATGCATGCCACAGCTGGCACGCAGAGCCCTCTCTGTGGGCACACGAGCAATAAGTCGCTGGATCGCTGCCTCTGGCAGCCAAACCTAAGGAGGCGGCTGTAGCCGTATTGCTAGCGCCCCGACAGGCAGCAGGCCAGGATCCGGAGCAGCTGGCGCTGGCGGTGGTTGGCCAGCCAAGCTATAGGTAGTGGCAGGGTTGGGCACGACTGGAGGCGGGTCCGGAATGGGGTCTGGAGGCACCTCCGTGCCCGGGATTCCCACTTCTGCCGCCACTTCCGCTGCTGCCGCTGCTGCCACTCGCCGCCCGCTGGGTTGGGTTTTTTAGTTTGGTTGTTTGTTTTTGTAGTTTGGACACTCGGGCTCAAAAAGGTTCACCATCACTGGCCTAAACTAACTGGGAATCAAATATAGAATAGATATTCACTAATACATCTGTACTCAGGACATGCATCGGATTTGGGTAAAGCTCACAGTACCAGTTGTATCAAGCACCTTCAGATTCATTCTAGATTTGGAAGATGAGGCGGGGGGGGGGATAGTATCTATTAGGTTTTGTTTCTTTGAAAAAATCCAAACTGGAGTAAAGGATGGAGTGGGGTTAAGACATGGACATGCCCACCTCTTAATCCTAGGCCACATTTGGCAGAGCTTACTAATTGCTGTTCTTATGTCTGGGGCAAGGATGGAACTTTGGGATGGCATTTCCCCCAAATGCTACCATAGTTCTCCATTAAAAACTATTAAATAGGATTACAAGCACCATAACTTCCTAGAGCCATCATAATGTCATGCACCCCTACAGCCATCCAGCTGGGACTTTTTAGCTTTCTTCCTGGGGCTGATCTGTGCCATTATAGCAAAACCTCCCCCAACTCTTCCTCCCCAAAACCTCCCCCAACTCTTGGTTTGCCATTATTATTTTCATCATAATGGCAAACCAAGAATCTAAAGGAATGTGTGCCTCCATTTTAAATACTTTCCAAATAGAAATTGTTGTTGTTTAGTCGTTAAGTCGTGTCCGACTCTTCGTGACCCCACGGACCAGAGCACGCCAGGCCCTCCTGTCTTCCACTGCCTCCCGGAGTTTTGTCAAATTCATGTTGGTAGCTTCGATGACACTGTCCAACCATCTTGTCCTCTGTCGTCCCCTTCTCCTCTTGCCCTCACACTTTCCCAACATCAGGGTATTTTCCAGGGAGTCTTCTCTTCTCATGAGATGGCCAAAGTATTGGAGTCTCAGCTTCAGGATCTGTCCTTTCAGTGAGCACTCAGGGTTGATTTCTTTCAAAATGGATAGGTTTGTTCTCCTTGAAGTCCAGGGGACTCTCAAGAGTCTCCTCCAGCACCACAGTTCAAAAGCATTAATCTTTGGCGGTCAGCCTTCTTTATGGTCCAGCTCTCACTTCCATACATCACTACTGGAAAAACCATAGCTTTGACTATGCGGACCTTTGTCAGCAAGGTGATGTCTCTTGCTGTATTCTGCATATAAGTTAAATAAGCAGGGAGACAATATACAGCCTTGTCGTACTCCTTTCCCAATTTTGAACCAATCAGTTGTTCCATATCCAGTTCTAACTGTTGCTTCCTGTCCCACATATAGATTTCTCTGGAGACAGATAAGGTGGTCAGGCACTCCCATTTCTTTAAGAACTTGCCATAGTTTGTTGTGGTCCACACAGTCAAAGGCTTTTGCATAGTCAATGAAGCAGAAGTAGATGTTTTTCTGGAACTCTCTGGCTTTCTCCATAATCCAGTGCATGTTAGCAATTTGGTCTCTAGTGCCTCTGCCCCTTCGAAATCCAGCTTGTACTTCTGGAAGTTCTCGGTCCACATACTGCTGAAGCCTACCTTGTAGGATTTTGAGCATAACCTTGCTAGCGTGTGAAATGAGTGCAACTGTATGGTAGTTGGAGCATTCTTTGGCACTGCCCTTCTTTGGGATTGGGATGTAGACTGATCTTTTCCAATCCTCTGGCCACTGCTGAGTTTTCCAAACTTACTGTCATATTGAGTGTAGCACCTTAACAGCATCACCTTTTAAGATTTTAAATAGTTCAACTGGAATGCCATCACCTCCACTGGCCTTGTTGTTAGGCATGCTTTCTAAGGCCCACTTGACTTCACTCTCCAGGATGTCTGGCTCAAGCTCAGCAACCACACTATCTGAGTTGTCCGGGACATCCAGATCTTTCTGGTATAATTCCTCTGTGTATTCTTGCCACCTCTTCTTGATGTCTTCTGCTTCTGTGAGGTCCCTACCATTTTTGTCCTTTATCATGTCCATCTTTGCAGAAAATGTTCCTTTAATATCTCCAATTTTCTTGAACAGATCTCTGGTTTTTCCCTTTCTATTCTTTTCCTCTATATCTTTGCACTGTTCATTTAAGAAGGCCCTCTTGTCTCTCCTTGCTATTCTTTGGAAGTCTGCATTCCATTTTCTGTAACTTTCCCTATCTCCCTTGCATTTTGTTTCCCTTCTCTTCTCTGCTATTTGTAAGGCCTCGTGGGACAGCCACTTTGCTTTCTTGCATTTCCTTTTCTTTGGGATGGTTTTTGTTGCTGCCTCCTGTACAATGTTACGAGCCTCCATCCATAGTTCTTCAGGCACTCTGTCCACCAAATCTAGTTCCTTAAATCTGTTCTTCACTTCCACTGTGTATTCATCAGGGATTTGGTTTAGATTATACCTGACTAGCCCAGTGGTTTTTCCTACTTTCTTCAGTTTAAGCTTGAAGTTTCCTATAAGAAGCTGATGATCAGAGCCACAATCAGCTCCAGGTCTTGTTTTTGCTGAATGTATAGAGCTTCTCCATCTTTGGCTGCAGAGAACATAATCAATCTGATTTCGGTATTGCCCATCTGGTGATGTCCATGTGTAGAGTCGCCTCTTGCGTTGTTGGAAAAGAGTGCTTGTGATGACCAGCTTGTTCTCTTGACAAAACTCTATTAGCCTTTGCCCTGCTTCGTTTTGAACTCCAAGGCCAAACTTACCTGTTGTTCCTTTTATCTCTTGACTCTCTACTTTAGCATTCCAGTCCCCTATAATGAGAATAACATCTTTCTTTGGTGTCAGTTCTAGAAGGTGTTGTAGGTCTTCATAGAATTGGTCAATTTCAGCCTCTTCAGCATCCGTGGTTGGTGCATAAACTTGGATTACTGTGATGTTGAAAGGTCTTCCTTGGATTCATCTTGAAATCATTCTGTCATTTTTGAGATTGTATCCCAGTATAGCTTTTCCCACTCTTTTGTTGACTATGAGTGCTACTCCATTTCTTCTACGGGATTCTTGCCCACAATAGTAGATATGATAATCGTCTGAATTGAATTCACCCATTCCCGTCCATTTTAGTTCACTGACACCCAGGATGTCAATGTTTATTCTTGCCATCTCCTGTCTGACCACATCCAGCTTACCAAGGTTCATAGATCTTACATTCCAGGTTCCTATGCAGTATTCTTCTTTGCAGCATCAGACTTTCCTTTCACTTCCAGGCGCGTCCGCAGCTGAGCGTCCTTTCAGCTTTGGCCCAACCACTTCATTAGCTCTGGAGCTACTTGTCCTTGTCCTCCGCTCTTCCTCAGTAGCATGTTGGATGCCTTCCGACCTGAGGGGCTCATCTTCCAGTGTCATATCTTTTAGCCTTTTGTTTCTGTTCATGGAGTTTTCTTGGCAAAGATACTGGAGTGGCTTGCCAGTTCCTGCTCCAAGTGGATCACATTTAGTCAGAACTCTCCACTATGACCTGTCCGTCTTGGGTGTCCCTGCATGGCATAGCCCATAGCTTCTCTGAATTACTCAAGCCCCTTCGCCACGACAAGGCAGCAATCCATGAAGGGGCCAAATAGAAATACTGCTTTGCAAAAAAAAAAAAAAAAAAAAAAAGAAAAAGAAAAAAAAGAAAAAAAATCCCATTCCTATGGTCCTCAAAATTTAGAAAATTTATTTCTTCTGAAGATAAATTTGCTTATTTCCTCCAATTTTGCCAAGAAATAGAAATTTAAAAATAAATGAAAATTATCTTGGTTGTTTGAAGAAGAAAATTTCAAAGATGCATCATACTCGAACTTTTGCATGTATTCATCTGCAATCAGACAGCTATGATGCCACTGAAAAAGGTTATTACACCTCTCAAGTCATTCAATTTGGATAAACTAATTGAAATAAAATGTTAGAGTTGTTTTTCAATTATAGTCCATATGGGGCAGAAATCTTTGGATTTTCAAATCTCAGGTCAGGTTCAGGACCCAAATTAAAGCAGACTGGCTCCAGGTAGGTCTGAGCTGAAGTCACCTATTTTCTAAATCTGTTCAGGGTGTGAAATGAAGCTTGTGGTTAGTGTACATGAGTGTACATCGCCTATTTGTACCAGTTAAGGAACAAGGTAAACCAGAATCAATCGTCAATAAAAGGATTAATCTTAACCATTGAGTTCAGCTCTCTCTATACTAGCCCTAATGTGTGCAGAGCTAGGTCTGAAAATGATTATATTCCATGCATAGAAACTGTTATCTTCTTCAGATTTAGCTGTCTATATGGGAAAGCTAAGGTGGTGGGACTGGTTCCTCTGCTCATGGGTTAAGTAAAAGCAGTCTTGAAAATAACATAGTTCTTGGGGGAACTGTTAAGTGGTGCTTAGGTCTGTGGGGTGTCTGTGTTTATGTGTGCCTCCAGAGGGATGATTTGGATATTGAGGTCAATGTTTGTAACTGATTTTGAAAATCAACATTCAAACATTGGATTTCAAATGCTAAAGAGATACCATGGAAAAGTAGGGTTGTCTTTTACCTTACTGGTGGAGATTCTGTATTACCTCAGGTACCATGGTGTTTCTATGCTTAAGACATATCCTGCCATTTATTTTGGCTGTGACCCTGAGAAGAGATATCTTCAGAAGTACAGTAGGGTAGGAAAGGAGGTGTAAGGTAGCAAGTAAAAGAAACATTGATATATAGTCCCCCTTAATGTGCTTGTCCCATCTGTTCTGGACATTAAATTATCTGAGACCACTTACTTATACTCCAGAGACTAGATAGTGGATCAGGTTTCAGCATTTAATGTTGTCCAAGTTTGGCTTCCACTTACTTCAGTTTACATCTGTTGTGAGGCCAGTGGCTGTACTATAGATTTTCACCACTGCAACTTTTTGGCTGGTTGTCACTGTCCAAGACATCTCATTAGCCTGAGGTAATTTGTTTCCAGTATTTGTGAATTTGTTCTGTTCCATCACACACAGAAAAAGTTTTACTATTCTTCTGTGTCAAATAAAGTGCCTCAGAGACCACTAACACATGCAGTGTCTGTATAACAAAAGTTACATGTAAAATCTACGTTTTCCCTGATGATCCCCCAAGCAGATACATAGAATGTCTGTACATCCCCCAGCCCCTTTTCCCTGTAGGGCTGCAATATATTGCTGACATTATATTCTATTGTATGAAATTCCATGAAGTTCCTTTGATGTACTGATTGAACTTCGTATTGCCAAAAATGTGCCTAGATTTCTGACATGTTTGAAACATTTAACAGGTAGGTTTCCTCTTTTTTTATATAATGGTATGTTTTGATTGTGATCCCACAGCAACCATATGTTATTGTGTATACAAAGTCTTGGGTATTCAAATATTTTTACTCTTGTGGGTATTTACAGGGCAAGCAGGGTATAATAAAATGCTGCTTTTAAATTTATTTGCCTTGCTGTGTAACTTTCTGTAAACATGTCTCCAAGCCATTTGAGAAAATTGTGTCAGAGCCAGTATTTAATAACATTTCCATTTATTAAGATTTACATGGCTTCCCTTTGCTTTCAAGAATAAGATCACAGATTATGGCTGTGTATACACTCAAGCACAAACATCCCCCCCCCAAAAAAATTGTGCACATGCACACATGGTTGTTTATAGCCCATTTACACAAATAAATGCAATATTTAACATAAAATAAAGAGCAACAGACAGGGGATTTGTAAACATGAAGATAAAAAAGGTACCAAAAGAAGAAGAACTGCTTTATATAAAATGTTTAATAGTAAACACCATGTCAAGGATAGAGGTTTAAGCATAATAAATTGATTATCTGGGTTGTTCTTGTCTTCTTTTTAACCATATGTTGATATTATAGCCATTATATGCCGGGCAAAGAAATCCTACCAGATGAAAGGGAAAAAATCTAACAGAGAATAACGACTTCATTACATGGCCTGCTGAGTTTGTAGTGCCAGATAGAGGTTGCTGCTGGGAGGCTCTCCTCCCCTCCCCTGGTGGACCTCATGGACCCACAGCTGCCCTCAAACTGAGAATATAAAACAGTTACATTTTTGGTTCACAGCCCCCTGAATCTGGGAGTTCACTCAGTCACCATGTATCTGATGGCTTATCCAGAATCACACCATTTTAAATGTCCCTGAAATGGTTAATTTTTTTTTAGTCTTGGATGACAGTGCAATATTGGATGCCACCTGGATTGATCTGACTTGTATGACCATGTGGAACATTTGCACACACACACCACAGGACTCAGCAGCACATAATAGTTCCCTTGAGCTGTGTGTTGTTTTCAAGACTGCTTTTGCTACATAAAAGCTGTAGTTTGGAACAGGTTTCCAGGTCATTTTATTAAAAGGTGAAGGTCTCTTAATCATGTTTTTTAATCTTTGGAATTCTTGTGCAAAGTTCAGTTTGAGATTCGTGGGCCTCCCAAGTGGAATATAAATGAAATAAATAAATAAATATTTGTTAACTATATGCCATTATTCAATACATTTTACAAGAAATAACTTTGACAAGTCTTTACATGTGGAACATTCACAGCAGAGCAGCATCTCAGTGAAATGACTGAGATATAGAAAATCCAAATAATGGTTCTTCCAAATCGGACATTTGCTCTATACCTAATTCATTCACTGACATTATCAGTAGGTCTTGTCTTATTAGCATCAGTGATAAAATCTATGGTTTTCCATGGTTTTTGTCCCTCCCAAAGACATCTTCCCAGAAAGAGGCATTAATTGGTTTCAAACTGGAAGATGGACAAACAAACACTAGAACAGAACCTCTAGCAAGCAAATGGATTTTCTATAAAATCATTAAAGGATTCCTAGGTTTTGTAGAAGAGAAGTGGTTTCCGAAGAAGAAGCTTTTTAAAACTGAATGTTGGTAAATGAAGTTAAAAACAAAAGCAAGCCCCACTTTCCTTCCTAAAGAGCCATGACTGGCAGTGACCAATAGCAGTGATGTTCTTTCCACCATTAGAAAGAGCCTTGTGTGTGCTTTTGTATAAAAACATTAACGGGAAATAGAACAAATATGCCCTCACACTAACTTTGCATTAATTTTTCGTTAATATGAGTGTTAAAAATGATATGATTGTTAAAACAAAATTGTTTTTCAGACTCAACTTGATTATTTACATTGATTAGTATTGGAAGGATTCTCTTGCATTAGATTGACTGCCTAGGACTCTGTTCTGCTTACAAGTTATGCTTCATATTCCTTGTGTAGAAGTGTCTTTATATTTAAATAATCATGGGAGGTGTGTGAAAATTCTTGTACATAGACACCATCCAGTTAAGGTAGGTTTGCTTCTTCACTCCTTAACTGCATTCTGAGTAAAAAAAAAATCTATGTTCTCAGATGTGTACAAGCTTTGGGTAGTGGGAAGTATTGACTGCATGTTACCTGCATGGTGTAGTGGATAAGAATGCTGGATAAAGCCTTGACAGGTCCAGATTCAAGTCTCCACTACTCCATTAAACTTAATTGATGACATTGGGCTCCCAAGTCTTATTCTGATATAATTCACAAGGTCACTGTAGGGGTAACACGGAATGGCAGAGAACCTTGATCTTGCTAGAGGAAATTTAGGTTATATAAATTATAAGAGGTGATTTTGCTTTAACATTAAGAACTTCCTGGCAGTAAGAGCTGTTCAACAGGGCAACAGAATGCCTTAGGATGTGGTGAAGTCACCTTCACTGTAGATTTTTAAGTGAAAGTTAGATATCAACCTGTCTGGGTGACTTTAGCACTGGATTGTTTGCTTCTGAAAAGATGGACTTGATGATCCTTGGGGTCACATCCAGCACAGCCTTTCTGTGATTCTATTATTACTTAGAACATAAAGGAGAGGTTAAATGCTTCCATATTAAACTGGAGCAAATCACAAGGAAGGCTAATAATTTGATAAACATTTACTCTTTGTCTCCCTCTGTGGCCTAGTAGTGTGTACAGGAAGTTCAGAAGTATGTTTCTCAATGTAGAAGCTTCCAAAATGGAATAAGAGATGACGGTCAATGTTTTCTATGAGCATGTTTTCCCTTCTGTCTGTTTTCAGTTAGAAAAAAACTGCCCATGTTCCATAAATAGGTCATAAATAGATATCACATACAACTGAGTCACAATAGACTTCTAAAGCTCCCAGTAATATTTTTTTAAATCCCAGCAGTACAACCACTGGTTTGTTTCATGTTTTTAAGACATGAATGCTGCTCCTTTCAATTCAGATGTGTAACATGGCTTACGAAAAGTAAAAGCAGTAGGATTATGTGTTTCATCCCCATATTTATCCTTTCAAAAAAGTCTCCAAGAGGTCTTAGGAGTGCAATTCAAACAGTAAAACCATAAAAGCAAACAATCCAGGAGCACACAAAATGAAATAAACTTTCCACCCCAACAAAAATCATATTGACGTATTACATTATATCCTCTTGGACTAGTGGAAAGTGCTTTTGTTTGTGCTAAGCAGGGTACCTTATTTCTGCTGATCTCCTGGTGTAGAAAATTGCAGTTACTGGGGAAATGTGTGAAATGGAAGTAGCCTACCTTGAAGAAGTGGAAGTGCTTTCTACTAGTGCAGTGGCTCCCAACCTTGGGTCCCCAGATGTTCTTGGATTAAACTCTCAGAAGGTTTCACCACTAGCTGTGTTGGCCAGGATTTCTGGGAACTGTAGTCCAAGAACATCCAAAATACTGAATTACTTTACCACTTCTTTTTAAAAAACTGGACTTTTAGCTGACAAGTGGGATTCACAACACTTTGATTAATTTACTTAGTTAATTAGTTAGTATAATTTCTATCCCAATTTTCTCCCCTTGTGAGGAACCATCCGTTGAAAAATTATTAAAAGCATAGTTAATTAAAAGCATTACTAATTAAAAATGTAAAACTATAACATGCAACCATATTAGAATATTATTTCAAAATCACAAAACAAAGTTTTAACTGCCCACTAAACCTTTCCATCTTAATTGATCACAAACTCCTCAAAAGCCTTTCTAGCGAGGTAGATCTTCAACTGCAAGTAGAAGGAAAGGAGAAAAGAGGCCAACCAAACCTCCCAAAGAAGAGAGTTCTATAATCTGGTTGCCATCACAGGAAAAGTCTTTACCAGCTGTGCATGTGAAACTGGTGAGACTAGATTCAGGCATTTCATGTTTAAATGAGAGACTGAAAACCTGGAAGAGGCTCTCTTTTGTGTAATTAATATTCTTTAATGATTGCCAAAAGAGAGCCTCTACACATGAATAATTTTGTGTATATGTTGTGCTGCATGAGTGACACTGAATCTATACTGCTGACAATATAAACTAATATTTGCATAGGTCTGGTGATGGGTTTTTCTTCTCATGCATTATTCCCTGCTTTTTAGAGTAGATTAATTCTCTGTTGCCTTTTCATTGCTCTTCTAGAGTAGTTTTAAGGGTTCTGTAGGACTTTGGAGTGCCAGAAAACATGAATAAGAAACTCAAAATAGGCTTTCTCTTCCATGTAAAATAAAAGACTGGTACATGAAAAATATGAAAATGAGAGAACCCCCCCCCAAAAAAAACCCACAAAAATTTTCTCCATGCTCATCTCTAGACTTACTTATCTTAATACTCATGGGGGTTCTTACAAAGAGATACAGTCTTTCAGAAAGCCTGGATCTGCACTGTAAATGGATTTTAAAGGTCATGATGACCAGCACTTTGAACAGAGCCTGGAAACAAACTAAAAGCCTGTGAAGCTGTTGTAAGGGGATCACACAATCCTGAAAAACAGCCTCAGTCAACAGTCTGGGTGCAGTATTTTGTACCAACTGATGTTTCCAAACGGTCCTTGGAGGCAGGCCCATGCAGAGTACATTGCAGTAATCCAAACACAAGTTACTTATGTAAAAGTAATTAAATTAGAACGGCGTCAATGAAATCACTGTAACAACATTCCTAAATATAGGGAGAAATGTATCAGTCGCTTTCCAGTCCATGCCATTTTTTTATCCAGTCCTAAGTCAGTTTAATCATATTTCTGCAGTCTGCCTTTAAAAACTAAAAAGCATGGAAATTCCTATATACTCTACAGTGTAGTTATCTCTCTCTCTCTCTCTCTCTTTCAAAAAAGCATTTGATGTGCAGTTTTACAAACTTGCATGCACTTTTTAAGCTGAAAATTTTTTAAAGGAGTGTGGAAAGAGTACCTGTGTCCCAGTCTGTGTTTAGTGATTAGGTTGGCTTGCTTAAAAGAGTATGCAAAATGAAATCCACCCCCATGCCTACTAAAATTTATGATGGCTGGTTAAGCAATTTGTGGATCATGGCTAATGGTATCTCATCACAACTGCATGGATTATTGCTTTCAGCTTGTAGATTCAATTATTATTATTAAATCTTCACATTTCTTTTTACCATTTAAGTTGTGCATATGGCTCAAGGTAAAGCATGGAAGAATTATGCTACTTTATTCCCTCAGGAAGACTGTGAGGTAGATTTGGCTGATAACTGTCTATCAGGACACATGAAAGGAAAGAATGAAAATGACCTATTCGTATCGACAACCACCCTTTGTAACAAAGCCTGTGCATGTACGTATATGTATATACATAGATTATCTGGAACCCTCTATACATATATATGTATGACTTCTCTGATCATAAATGAAGCTTGGGATATAGCTATGCATTTAGACTAGAGATGGGGATGACCCACCATTTCGGCGAGTCGTCCCACTTCATGAGTTGTCAAAAGTTGACGACTCACGAAGCACAAAGTTGCTCCCATGAAGCAACGAATAACAAAGTTACTCGTCGATTTGTGGGGTTATTTAAAAAAAACCACACCACCGCCCCTCCCACTGCCACCCCCACCGCCACGCCGCTGCCCCCCTCTGGGCCCCCCCACCCCCACCGACACCCCCTTACCGGCAGGCTAAGGGAATCCAGGCTGCCCTTTGCAAAGATGGCAGCTGCAGCTTCCCTACCTTAAATGAAGCCGCAGCCACCATCTTTGCAAAGGGCAGCCAGTCTCCCTTTTTACACGCCGTGGCTGCTGAGGCCAGATGGAGACCTCGGCGGCAATTACGGTAAAGGGGTGTTGGCGGAGGTGGGGGGGGACTAAGATAGGGAGAGGAAGGGGGTGGGGGTAGACTGTGGGGGTGGGTGGCTGTGGGACAGTGTGGCTGCCTATCGACCTGCTGATCAGCTGATCAGTGGCCGGTAGGCAGAATGGTGTGTTTTTTTAAAAAATTACCAAGGACGAATAAAAACGGGAAAATATTCGACGATCTGTATTCGTCAGGACTTAAAATTTGACAAATATGGATCGACGAATATTTAACGGATCGGCTATTTTCGTCAAAAAAACCAATCTGTTTTTATATCCGTCCCCATCTCTAATTTAGACTCCATTCTGTGCTGCTAATGAATGTGAATGAGAATTTTGCTTCAGTTTGGTTTTGGTAAGGATTGACTGAACTTTTTGTGCACAAACTGGAAAGCACTTTAGTTTCTTTGAAAAGAAGATTGTAGCAGAAATGAAAACTGACAGATTTGTCTATCCAGGACCCAGAGCTTTGAGTGCTTCACTCTTAAAAGAAACTCTAGCTTTGAATCAATGTGTACTCAAACATGTTTGTGCTGAATTAGGTTTCTGTCTCTTTCTCTCTCTCTCTATTTCTTTTCTGAATGATTTCTTAATCTTAAATATCCCTCCCCCAAACTGAGTGAGTAAAGCAGCCTCAGTAACATGAGGATTCACATTCTGATTATTTTTTTCTAACCAATTCTGTCTTTGTTCACTACATCATACTTTCTTTGGATTTTTCCCCCTTCCTAATTTTATGTACATAAGCAATGTCTTTCCCCTACTCTTTGCTGCCACTTCAGTATGCAACTTTTTATAAGCAGATTACGAGATGATTATATACTAGGCTGCTAACTTTATTAGAAGTATTGTCTGTCCATGAGTCCCCCAAAGCAATGTACAACACAGAAATATATATAAAGAGAGAGGTCAACAAATGAAAGCCACTTTACAATATTTTTCAATATGAGACAATTATTAAATCTTCACATTTCTTTTTACCCTTTAAATGGTAAAATTTAAAGGGTAAAAAGTTGACAGAAATATTTAATTGGTGAGATAATAATAATAACAACAACCTTGTATCTGTAGTATCACTTTCATGTACAGAGAAAAATCAAATCCCAATGGATTGGGAGAGGAGGATAACAGGCAGTTTTCCCTGAATTCCCTTTCTCATTAAATCACCTTGTCATGTTGTTCTGGAGGTTACTTCCAGCCCCTGCAGCTTCATTTCATGAGGCACAAAGGTTGAATGGAGAGGAACGAACCCACTACGTTCCTTCCACCAATTGTGACAGTGATAATGAAATAAACGTAGTATTTTATAGAGTTCAAGGTTAAAAAAATTTGTCCCAAAGAATTTCCAATCTAAAAAAATGACACAAGGCAGATAGAATGGATTAAAATAAACATAGGAACTTCAAGACTAACTATTCTATTTCAACATGAGCTTTTGTGGACATGTCCACTTCAGTTAGCTATAACCAGGTTTAGTTACCATTACTATATTAGTAGCAAAGATTGCAGTGAAAATGTGAGCTTTAAGGAGTAATCTGAAGGAAGCCATGATACCACAAAAAAGTCCAGGGAATTTTATCTAGAAGGTTCATTGTTCATGGCTATTTAGAAAAAAGATGTGAAAGAATGTGTTCTAAACATTTTCACTCAACTGATATTTACTTTAAATTTTCTTAAATATTCAACAAAGGCCTCTGTAATGAGACTTTTTAATGTCTCTGAAGCAAGCAGTTAATGAACTAAAAAACCAAGCATGTACTGCATCAGTCTGAGTAATAAAAACTATACACATACATCTTGTATACAAAGCAACATGATTTAAATCAAGTGAAAACTTAATTGAAATGTTTCTTCTGCTGACTGAACTCTAGAGTTGAATGCCAGTCAAAACAAATACATTTTATAATGTCACAAAACTGGTCTGGGAATCTTAGTGCAAGAAAAGGAAGGGGGTCCTTGGTTAATACTGGAAGAAAAGAAAATAGTATTGGTCGTCTTTTTTTCCTTGGGCTTGAATATGTTGAAATAAAATGACACATTAATTGTTTTTATCTATTCATTTATTTGACCTGAACCACAAACCTTCCAGGAATCCCTGGTGGAAGAATTGGAACATCTGAGTTTTGTAACATGAGCCTAATCTTATAGATGATATGCACACTCTACATGGAGGCCTGATCCACTAGCTAAATTTTCACAACAGCTTTATGAAATCATTATCATTCAGGGATACTTATCACATGTAAAAAGGAGTATTCTAATCCTGTCCCTGTCTGACATAAGTTCCTTTGCTCACCTACTCAGGGAGTGAGATGCATTTGAAGAGTTGTTGCTGTTGTTACGTGCTGTCAAGTTGCCTCCAACATATGGCAACCCTATGAATGAGTGATTTTCAAAATGTCCTATCCTCAACAGCCCTGTTCAGTTCTTGCAAACTGAAGCCTGTGGATTCCTTTAGAGAGTCAATCCATCTTGTATTTGGTCTTCCTCTTTTCCTGCTACCTGCAACCGTTCCCAGCTTTATTACATTTCCCAAAGAATCCTGTCTTCTCATTATGTGCCCGTGGTAGGATAGCCTCAGCTTCATCATTTTTGCCTTCAGAGATAGTTCAGGCTTGAGTTGATCTAGGACCCACTTGTTTGTCTTTCTAGCAGTCCAGGGTGTTCACAGAGATCTCCTCCAGCACTACCTTTTAAACAAATCATTTTTTCCTTCCCTGCTTTCTCTACTGTCCAGCTTTTACACCCTTATACAGTACGTAGATCAGAAATAAAAGAGTGTGGATGATCTTGGTCTTGGTTTCCAGTTATACATCCATACATTTCATGATTTGTCCTAATTCCTTCATTGCTGCTCTTTCGAGTCTGAGCCTTCTTCTGATTTCATGGCTGAATTTTCCATTTGGATTGAAGATTGAACCAAGGCATACAAAATCTCTAACTAGTTTAGTTTCTTCATTGTCAATATTAAAGTGTTTGAAGAGGGAGAACTCTACTAATTGTGGTGACTCTCAGCATGAATCCAGTTATTTTCCAGGGTACAAACTCATGTGGAAAACATCTATGGATAGCAGCAACTCTCCCTCTTCAGACTTGTCACACTGAATGTGCTGTGTGGATAAGGCAGGGATACTACACTCCTTTCTATACATATCTTGGTTGCTATAAAACAACTGAGTAAGGCTGTCCTGGCTCTCTGTGGTCGTGTTGAAATGCATCTCCCATTATCCACGGTCAATATGGCCAGATAGTATTGCTAGATCACATAGGCAGCACATGGGGGCGGTATTGCTGTAAATTTTTCAGATTTGCAAAGTGCTCAGGGGGATAAAGAAAATCAGTCTTATATACCTGTTGGCTTTCAAGATATGTAACATATTGATACTTAACTTAAGTAAGAAAAAAGTATGCTGATAAGCTTCTTGATTGAAATTTTTCACACTAAATAAAGGCTTCTTTACAATGAGTGATTCAACAGCCACACACTGGAAGCCCATCTATTAAACATTAGTTTCTTATTCTGTATAACAGAAAAAGACACTGGGGCAGAGATGGGTACAAATCAGAAAAAATGATGATTCATTTTGATTTGTGATTTGTCAAGGTTGATGAATCACAAATTCATGAATTTTTTCTTATGAATCGAATTGATTTGTCAATTCATTTTTTAATTTAAAACCCTATAAAATGGCCTCCCAAGTACCTAAATACACGAAATTCGCAGGGAAGCTTCCCATAATTATTTTCTACAAGCTCTGCAAGTTTGGTGAAGTTTGGGTTTTGGGCATCCGAGTTATACACCCACAACAAGCCCTACCAGGAAAGTCCCCCCCCCCGGCACCAAGAGACACAAAAATTCAGAGAAGCTTCCCCTGACACTTCACTACAATCCCTCTAAGTTTGGTAAAGATTGGATTTCAGACACCCACAAGGTTGGTCCTCCCAGGAAAGTGCCCTGTAGCAGCTCTCTTGAGGAAACCCAAACTTCATCAAACTTGGAGGGATTCTAGAGGAGAGTCAATAGAAGCTTCCCTGTGATTTTGGTGTCTCTAGGTGCCTGGGGGAACTTTCCTTGGGGGGGCTCTTTGTGGGTGTATGACTCGGACATCTGAAACCCAATCTTCACCAAACTTTCAGGGCTTGTAGAGGAGGATTCTCTGCAAATTTGGTGTCTCTAGGTGCCGGGGGGGGGGGGGGCTTTTATAGCCAAACAAATTGACAAATGAAAAATCACTAAAAATTCATTGTTTAGTATTCATGGGGGCATTGATTAATATGAGTAGAAATCAACAAATCAGTGATTTTTTCAACAAATTTGGTGATTCATTTTGTAATTCATGTCCATCTCTACTCTGGGGTTTAACTCCATGTCCAGAGATTTTGGTGTAGAGTAGCTCGTCTATGCTATTCCGTATTACAGTCCTATATTGTAAGAACTGTGGGAGTAAAGAGTAAAATTAAAATTAAAATTTTAATTATGTAAACAAGGAAGCCAACACAATCTGCACAAATCTCAAACTAGCAGCATGGTTACAACTTAATTTTTAGAAAATGTTAATAATGTGTTGACCTGGTTCAGTTTCTGTTAGTTTTTAACCTGTGATATTGCATTTGTAGAACAAAATATTTCTAATTAATTAATACTTTTCTTTTATGAATTATCAATAGAAACAATCAGAAAAAATATGAAATGAGAAACTAATAGAGACATAAATTCACCCGAATGACAGCTGACTTAGTAATCATGCTACACAGAAACTTGTAACTATGCAGAACCAAAAGTGAATAATTTCACTCAACTCCTATTACATGCAAATACAGAATATTCTTCATTTTTTTACTGTAGTTCACCATTCATCAACCAATGTTACTGCAATTC
This sequence comes from Intellagama lesueurii, assembly GCA_037013535.1. Classification (NCBI taxonomy): domain Eukaryota; kingdom Metazoa; phylum Chordata; class Lepidosauria; order Squamata; family Agamidae; genus Intellagama; species Intellagama lesueurii. The sequence continues at coordinate 231,243,308 of JBAJHW010000003.1, forward strand.
ATAACTTGTCTAACAAAGAGAATCACATGACACTGAGGAGAAAAAGCACAGATTTACAAAATAATTTCAAGGGCACAAAATCATTGCAAGCACTGGCTGAAATCCTGCTGTTTGGTATAAGAAAATCTGTAACTTTCCATCTGTACTTTGCTGCTAAAGAAAGAGGCCCTCTCATCATTCTTGAGTGAGGCTCAGACTGACATGATACACCCCTGAGAATCACAGTGGGGATTTCTGATTTGCTAGTTAGGAACAGACTGAAAGTTATAAAATTTTCTTATGTTAAGCAACAGGATGCCAACCAGTATGTTAACTGATTTAAAACAAACAAACAACTTTCTAACATGTATTTTCGAAGGCTTTCATGGCCAGGATCCGATGGTTGTTGTAGGTTTTCTGGGCTGTTTGGCCGTGTTCTGAAGGTTTTTCTTCCTAACGTTTCACCAGTCTCTGTGGCTGGCATCTTCAGAGGACAGGAGTTAGAACTTTGTCTGTGTTCCGGTGTAGTATAGTTGAGTATTTGTAGCGGTGGGATCAGCTTTTTGTCCTTTTCAGGAGATTGGGTGATTAAGTTTATCAGCGTGTTTTTTGTTATGGGTGTATTATTGTGATAAGGGGGGGGGGAGATGATCTGTCACTGTGCTTGATGGGTGTTGTTAGCTAGTCTTTTGTGTGCAGTGATCACCAGTCCTTGTGGCTGGGTAGAGTTCGTTGACCTTTTGCAGGCTGTATTTTTCAGTGCTGGGAGCCAGGCTTTGTTGAGTTTTAGACTTTCTTCTTTTTTGTTGAAGCTCTGCTGGTGTTTGTGAATTTCAGTGGCTTCCCTGTGTAGTCTAACATAATGATTGCTTGTGTTGTCCAGTACTTCAGTATTTTGAAATAGAATTTCATGTCCAGCTTGTTTCAGGACATGTTCAGCTACTGCTGATTTTCCTGGTTGTTTTAGTCTGCTGTGTCTTTGTGACCCCTTTGATGTATGGCAGAAATACTTTATTTGTGGGTGGCAGTTTTTCTTCTTCAGTTCGGTGTTGTTTTCTCGGTTTGATGGCTCTTGTGATTTCATTCTTGGAATAGCCATTTACCTGTAGGGCCCAATTCAGATGGTTGGTGCTGAGAAATTGAGCTTCACAGTTCCGATTTGCATGGTCTATCAGTGTTTTGATTATGCCTCTTTTTTGTCGTGGGTGGTGGTTGGAGTTTTTGTGTAGGTACCGGTCTGTGTGGGTGGGTTTTCTGTAGACCTTGTGTCCCAATAGGAGGTCAGATTTGTGTATGAACATAACATCTAAGAAAGGGAGTTGGCCCTCTATGTCTTTTTCCATGGTGAATTGTATATTTGGGTGGATGCTATTGAGAGTATTTCTGCCATACATCAAAGGGGTCACGGACCACATGGGGAAACTTTTTAAAAAACACAACCTACAAACAGTATTCAGGTCCACCACAAAAATACAACAAATGTTACGGTCAGCAAAGGACAAAAGGAACCCCCTCACCACTACAGGAGTATACCAGATACCTTGCAGTTGGGGCCAGGTATATATTGGGACCACAAAACGCAGCATCCACACCAGAATCAAAGAACATGAGAGACACTGCAGACTAAAACAACTGGAAAAATTGGCAGGTGTTTGGCACTTCCCAGCCCCACCTCCTCCAGCAGGCACCCACTCAGAGACAGCACTGGGAGAAAGCAAGGCAAGGAAGTCCAAGTGATGCCTCTGAATAGGCACCCACCAGAGGAGGCAGGGCTGGCAACCACTGACCACCTGTTTGTCCACAGAATGAGCTGGTTCATGCCCATATCTAGTGTTTGGAGAATGAGCTTATAGGAAGCTTTCCTAACCACTAGGGCACTGATCTGCCTGGCAAGCACCCATGTCAAGCACCACAAAGGTAATGTAATTGAGTGGTAAGTGGACCCTCTCTGTGGTGACCCGATAAACCTTCACAACCGCTGTGGCTACTCTGCAAACCATTTCATGAAACTGTTGAGTGGAAACTAACACCCATGTTGCTGTTCAGATAGACTTCTTGCAGTTTGGAATGTTCTTCTTTTTCCTGGTTCTCTCTGCTATGAACATTCACAGTTCACACAGAAGTATGACATTGGTAATAATAATCTTATAATCTTAGAACTGCAGACCAGGAAGGGACCCTATAGATCACTGAGTCCAGGCCCCTGTCAAGGAGGCAGCGTGAAGAATCAAATTCCCAAACTCTGGCTCTGCAGCCAGAGACCTACACCAGCTATCCAGCAGTTTTACTGATGACAATGAACTGTTCAGCAGATTTTTCAAATGTCTAGATAGATAGATAGATAGATAGATAGATAGATAGATAGATAGATAGATAGATAGATAGATAGATAGATAGATAGATAGATAGATAGATAGATAGATAGATAGATAGAGTGTGCAAAGAGAACAGAGAAGGCCACAATTTGAAGTCAACAAATTTGATGTAAATGGGTCTATCCTTCAAAATAAAAACAAATAATGTGTCTATTAAATGCATCTTCTGTAGTGCATACCCATTGCATAGAGAATGTGGGTTAAATATTGATAGGGTGATGTTAAAAAAGAAAAAGAAATAAGATATAAGAAGAAATAATTATATCTGAGCGATCTGGCTATGTCAACATGACAGATTTTGAGGACAATGTTTTAAGCCCTAAACATGGAGAAAGAAGGGTGATGCTAAAAGTGTCCCTCCACTTCTGGGCAGGCTTCACATCATGAATCCATTCTTCCATTGACTGCAAGGTTTGTTGTCTGATGGAGAGCCTGCCAGAGCAGGGGAGGGGAACTTATGCAATTCCCCTCACTTCTGAGGCTTGGGAAACTTCCTAGAAGAATTTTAGAAGACATAGCCATGTTAGTCTGTGCTAGCCTAAGGAAGTGGACTTGTCCACTTAAGCTCACATTAAAATATATAGCAGTTTAAAGTATCATAACGTTTTTGTCTTCTTTAATTTTTTTTCTTTTGTTTTTGCCTGATATCCTAGAAGAAGATGGCATGTTTGCAAGGGGGCCAAGTAGGAAAAGGGACTGAAGCAATTAGAGCTTAGAAAAGTTACTTAGAAAAGTTCCCAGATTTCCCTAGCCTATATGATGCTTAATAATAAATAATTATGTCATTTCTAGCTTATGGCAACACTTTCCAGGGTTTTTCTAGACAGAGAATACTCTGAAGTGATTTGCCATTCCCTTCTTCTGAGCAGGCCGAGGCAAAGAGGCAGTCCCGAAACCAGCAAAATCAGGGAGCTGGACAGGGGACAGATTGTACTTGTCTTCAGTGTGGAAGGGATTGTCACTCTCGAATTGGCCTTCTCAGCCACACTAGACGCTGTTCCAAGTCCTCCATACAGAGCATGTTACCATCGTCTCTTGAGACTGAAGGATGCCTACACACTTTTGAGGATGCCCTGGGACTGTGCAGCTTGCCCAAGGCCACACAGGATGACTCTTCTGGGATGCACAGTGCGTAATTAAGCTCCCAACCTCTAGCTCTGCAGCCAGATATCTAAATCATTGAGCTATCCAGCCAGCTATGTATGTTGATTACAACATCCCAAATCCCTACCAAACTGGCCATGCTGGCTAGGGATTCTGGGACCCATAGTCCAAAAAGCAGGTTTTTGACACTCTGAGTGATGAATAACCTCATCCCCTTGCAATCAAGAGAATTTCTGAAAACATACGATCTTAGTGGTTGTTGTGGGTTTTCTGGGTTGTTTGGCCGTGTTCTTAAGGCTTTTCTTAAGAACATGGCCAAACAACCCGGAAAACTCACAACAACCATCGGATCCCGGCCGTGAAAGCCTTCGAGAATACATACGATCTTAGTCTCCAAGTCTATTTTTTGCTTCTCTGAATATGAGTGCATGCACGCACACGCACAGACATTGCTAAACACCTACACAACAGTCTACATTTATGGAGCACACCTGGAATGGGAGTTGCCTTATCCCTTCTTTAACCTCTTGCTGTTAACTATTGCAGCCTTTTCAACTTGTGAGAACAAGATTAAAAAATGTGTGCTCCCCCGTCACTCACATTATTGAAACCTTCTCTTTTCTATTCTCCTCTCCTACTTAGAGTTCCTCCTCCCTCCAGCAGGCCTTATAAGAAATTCCCCTCCCTCCACCTCCCTTATCCCATTGCAAAGTTGTTTGTTCTTACAAGCAAAATTCCACTATATGAATGAGGGCACCCTGGGTGTCTAATCCCAGAGACGAGACATTCTTAAAATGGGGAGATTAAAGAGTATTAGCAAGGGGAGAAGTGAAATACATTTGAGTCTAGTCACATAGCATCGGTTAATAGAAAAGTTAACACCACCTTCAAACTATAAAATAACAACTTGGAATGCTACCATACAAGATTATTCTTTTTCATTATAGATGTTCTCCTTCTGCAGCCTGAGCACAAGACCTTAAAGGGCTTTGAACTGAAAACTTAAGGCCTGAAATTCCTTGGAAACATGTCATTAACGTCAGTGCTTGCAAGATTCAAAAGCATAGACTCATAAGCACAGACAGAAAGAAACAACAACAAAAAAAATCAGAACACGCCCACATTTCAAGCTACATATTTGTGCCTACTTACTGAAGTTCAGGTGCAAAACTGCAGCATATGGAGCCATTATTTAAAAAGATTATTTGCACTGACAGGGCAGATAATGTCCCTACAATCCCATAAGAAATAGCAAAACATCGAACAAAATCTGATTGTCAGGAAACTCTGCAAACAATCACTAGTAATTTACAAAGATCTAAATGAGAAGCAAAATACTAAATACTAAATGATTCCAAGGAATTTGTATGCTTTTCAGTATGCTGATGACTTTGCTTATAGCTTGACATACTTCCTTGCCTGTTGCATGGTGTAGTCATTATGATGTGCAAGGCTGGCTCACAGCTGTCAAATCATTTCAATCATAACCTCTTGTTTATCGGTTTTGATCCACTGGTCTCCCCAACCAAATTATCTTACTTCATTGTATTTAGATGAGGTGTCACCATTTCTAGCTATTGCTCAGCAGGTCTAAAGTTTTTCAGCAGGAAAGAGAAATTGACATACTACTAGTGCCACCCCCATTCTTTAGATACAGGGAGTGCTATCAGGTAAGAAATAGTAAAACTTGTTCTGCACAGGAGCTCCCCTGGCAAAATGACTGGAGGGGAAGCAATCATGAAACTGGACAAAAATAATACTGCAGCACAAGGTTCCCTCCAAAGTAAGCACACCTGACTCTGCCCCCTCCATGCAACTTTCCTTCTCCTCCACACGCCCACAGTGAGAGTTTCCAGCCCCTTTGGCTCTGGTCACAACAGAAGCCCACAGAGGGGGTGGAGTCATACATGGGGGGGCAGAGCCCCTCCAGGTGGGGCTGAAAGTTAGAGGGAACATGGCTGCAGCAGTCTTGCCAGCAAAGGGGAGAAAATGAGAAATAATCGGGTTATAAACCAGGTCAGGTAGTGGCAGAGGGATAGGACAAAACTAGGTATAAGAGCTCTTACTTCCCCATAGCTTGGAATTAATTTAATAAAACAATCATTATTCATAACTTACTATAATGTTTAATAATTATTTTAGAAGTTGTGATTTTAACAGTGAAATCAACAGTTTCAGTAACAGTTATCATTCTGTTTAATTTCATTTGGGGAAGCAATTTGGAGGTGGCCATTTGAGGAGCATTCTTAGTCATTTTAACTGACTCCTTTAAAAAAAAATTAAAAGTAAAGCCTCAGTAAAGTGTTGTGAACAATAAACACAACAAATTAGTTTTAAAATATTTGCTGAACCAATGTGAGCAAATTGATCAGCTGGCAGATGAGCCCCTAAAAGGATGGGGAAAGTCTGGGTGAGGGAAGGGAGCTGACTTACTCCAGATCTAAAATTCTCCCAAGTGCAGGGACACAGCCAAGGTGTTGGCACAAAGTTAGGTGAAGGTGTGTGTAGTCTTAAGGAACCTCCAGCATTGCTAGGCTGGGTAGGATTTGGATTCAGCACAGCTTCACCTAACCTAGTGTCAATTCAGATGTCCTTCAGCCACTATGATTAGTTAGACCTGCACCCTTATACTGTGAGATTTAGCACTAACATTTCTAATTTCTGCCCTAATTACATGTCCAATTGGAACAGGGATCTAAAGCAGGGACAAATGGACTTATGAAGACTTCCTTAATCTGTCTTCAAAGCAGACAAAGTTATCTATGGGGAAAGGTGAGCATTTTACGTTCTATTGCATTTTTTTACAAAGATTTGTTAGTGTCATTAGATTTCTGTATTAGTTTATACATTTCTTTTCAAAAGTCCAAGTGAAAATGTGTATGCTTTTTTCACAGTCATTTTTATACACACGAACATCTACCTGTGTTCCTATGTACGATATTCTCCTACTATACACATTTCTAAAGGTTCATTAGCATTATCTTAATATTGCAGAGCTGGAGGGACCCAATGGACTGAGTCCAGCCCCTGTCAAAGAGGCACATTGGAGAATATCTACTCAGAAGTAATGCCCACTGAGTTTAACAAGCATCATTCCCAGATAATTGATGGAAGTGAAGTTTGAGCCAAGAAATACTAATATCAATTTTGAATCAAACAGATTCCCCCAATGAGAGCTGATTGTAAGGAATTAGTCTTCACTAGGTATAATTGTAGGTATATATACACAACACTTCAGAAAAACTTTCTCAGTTTAAACCTTTGTCTTCCATCCTCCAATATTAGATTCATCATAAGGCCATTTTAATATTTCAGACACTCTTCCTGTCTCAACAGGGTATCACTGAGTTTCATGTTCTTCAGATGTGAAAGTGACATAACAAGGTTTTCATTTCAAGCAGCAAATTCAGTATTCTCTTCCCTGAGACATCGGTGAATCTCAAGACATCTTTATTGTTCGCAGGGGATGGAACAGATCATTGAACGGAGATGGGAAATTGAGCTGAAGGGATGTGAGTTGGCTTCAAAGGCAAAGAAAAAATTAAATCACACTTGCTCTGACTTTCTTCAAATAGATCCTGCTCAGCACCAGCCAGAAGCACTTGTGCAGCGTATATTGAACATACAAAATCAATTTACTTGCAGGCATATGATCTTTCATAAAAAGAAATCTTTTAAGAACATTAATACAATGCACTGTACCTTGGTTTCAAAATAATAATAATGATTATAAAAGGATGAGCAGAAAATATGAGTCACCTTTGCTGACCTGCAGGCTTTACAAATCATTACTATCACATTTCATTTTAAAATTTGAATTCCTCAAAGGCTGTGAATGTGTCCTGTGTGGTTTTAAATAAGAAGTTATTACAGTATGTAAATGGAAACGTTAAACAGGAAAATGGCTTTCACCATCACAACAACCTTGTGAAGTAGGCTGAGAGATAGTGACAGACTCAATCTTCACAGCTGAGTGGGAATTGGAATTCGCGTTCCAATTGTCTCACCTTGACTTCACAAAGTAAGGAATCCAATCGTAATTTTCCACTGTTACTCTTATTCCAAGTATGAAATTAATCTTGTCACTGTGTTTTCCAACCTTACTGAATATGGCCCACTATCATTCCTTTGTTACATAGATTCTTCTCAATAGTTTTGCTGTTATAGACACAATAAAATGCCTAACATTTCTACAACAAATTTCAAATGTTCAGAGTTACTTTCCCTATCTTGGGTTGGTAATCCTTTGGACTTGAATTATGAACATCATATTTCCCCCCAAAACCTGCTTCATTTTAGTCAGATAAACTGTAAACAGATAAAAACCCACTATAATTATATTCCCAATTCTGTTTCTTTTCTACCACATTTCAGTTACAGTTTGGTATCCTGTCCATTCTATTAAAATGCTTCCCTCTTCGATAAAACTGTAGGTTTCTTATTCTTGTTTCGACTTATATATCGCTCCATAGTGCTAGAGCACTCTCTGGGTAGTTTACAACAGAATTATGCAAACAACAACTTGCTCTCCCAGAGAGCTCGGAAAACATTTTATCAACCATGGAAGGATGGAAGGCTGAGGTGCCCAATGATACCTGAACCCCTTGGGAACAAACTCAGGTCATGAACAGAGGTCTGACTGTAGCATTGCAGTTCAACCACTGTGCCGGGGTTTCCTTTTTTAAAAAGGAAGAAATTGAGACCAGAAGGAAATTGGCTTGCCTTGGAAATATTGTTCTTCCCATATGATATTAAAAGATAATTTCATCCAGTGTTCTTCAAAGTACAGTGACTAGGACTTTATGGGGAAACTGTTTTTTCTCTCTCTGCTGAAAACATATTGCTATTGTTGGCTGAAACATGGACCTTTCTCACTCCTCTCACTGCCATTGCAATTTCCAAACTTCTGTCTCATATTGCAAACTCAAGTTACGTTTAGATGGATCCATATGATGAACAAAAGCACATGCAGATAAACAACATTTGCTTTTCTGTATGAAGGGTCATAGATAATATGGAAAAGCTGTCGCCTCTGGAATGAGATACAGAACAAAATTTATATCGACCTCGTAAACAACATCATTTTCCTTGGCACTTCCTGTCTGACTGGTTCTCTCTCAAACAACTGAGCTTTGTTTATTCAGATTTAAAGTGTTTACTTTTGCCATGATTTTAGAATAAAAGCTCATGTCCTGGAAGCAGGCAATTTGCAATGAACAATGCAGGCCAGGAAAGTGGTTTCAAAAATATCCATCATGATAACATTGCTAATCTTTTCATTTTGGGAAATTAGCTCCTCAAACAAGGAAGACATTACATTCATTTTTCTACCATTACAGTCAGAATTTCCTAACCAAAGAGACCTCAAACTTCTGAATAATATTCCTTGAATTCATGTTCTGTTAAAATATCCATGTGCTTATGTTCTGTAGGCTGCCCTACTGCCTTTATCATGTTTAATAACATGTATGTCTACTTCCACAGAGGGTGCTTTGTCCACCACTTACAAATGTCTTCTATATATATTGTGGAGGAAATATATAAACATGTATATATTCCATGACAAGAGCCCCCTTAAAAAACATAGTGTTGTCAGACCAACACTTTGCTTTATTAAGCAAAGTACTAGGGAGCGGACAGATACCCTGCCAGCATCAGGTCCAGCCACACCTCTCTTGCCCCCCCTCAGTATATCCATCTGTTAGTGAGGTCACCTGCAAAGAAAAATGGTTAACTTTTCATATATATCTATCCATGCAAAAGGAACAGTGGCACAGTATGGCATTCTGAGGATGTGTGTGCATGTGGATATTCACACACAATCTGGTACTCATCTGTGCAGGTCATTTCTTGGAAGACCATCACTTGAAGAACTGAGGTGGGACCATGGAATGTGTTTGTTTTGTGGGTGGAAACAGAAAAGATTACTCACTGGCAGCACTCTTATGATGCCTTGTCACATGACCAGCAGGCAAACAGACCTAGGGTTACTTTACCTGCCAGTAGAGATTTGGGCACCATATGGTTTGATGTGGCCCATTTATCAGCCCAACAGTTGATCTGTGGTTTGGCACTTCAGCCACTCCAGCAGGTTTCCACTTGAAGGCAGAGCCCCAGCTTCCCAGCCCCACTTCCTCCAGGTGCTGCCTCTGAGTGGGTGCCCACCAGAGGGGATGAGGCGCCGAACCACAGATCAGCTTTTGGAATGGTAAATGAACCATGCCGAACCACTAAACCAGCAATGTGTGCCCATCTCCACCTGCCAGTAGTCATGTTTCTCAGGTCCATTCGTACAGCATGGCATGGGATCCAAGGCGACACATTATTATTTTTTTAAAAAAGTTAAAAGCTAAATAATAAATTATTACAATATTTAAAAAGCATTACACAGATACCATATTAAAAACTCACAAATAAGAACAATATTAAAAATACAAGTAAAACAACAGAATAAAATAATCCTTTTAAAATATCCCCTTAGTTGACCAGTCATTTAAAGGAAAACCTGCCTGAAGAGAAAGGTCTTTGTTTCTTGCGGAAGGACAGCAAAGGGCCAGTCTGGCCTCCTGTGGGAGGCAGTTCCAAAGTCTGGGAGCAGTAACAGAGAAGACCCTCTCCCATATACCCTCCAAACATATCTGTGAAGGTGGCAGGACCAAGAGAAAGGCCTCTCCTTAACACCTAGGTAGGCTCATACAAGGCAATACAGATAGCTTGGACCCAAGCCATTTATTTATTTTATTTATTTATTTATATAAAATATTTCTATCTATAAAGTTTAAGGCTATATAAGTTAGAGGGGACGTGGTGGCGCTGCGGGTTAAACCGCAGAAGCCTCTGTGCTGCGAGGTCAGAAGACCAGCAGTCGTAAGATCGAATCCATGCGATGGAGTGAGCTCCCATCGCTTGTCCCAGCTCCTGCTAACCTAGCAGTTCGAAAGCATGCAAATGCAAGTAGATAAATAGGTACCACCACGGTGGGAAGGTAACGGCATTCCGTGTCTAGTCGCGCTGGCCACGTGACCACGGAAACTGTCTACGGACAAACGCTGGCTCTATGGCTTGGAAACAGGGATGAGCACTGCCCCCTAGAGTTGGACACGACTGGACATTTGTCAAGGGGAACCTTTACCTTAAGTTAGAACCAGCACTTTGAATTGTGTCTGGAAATGAATCAGATCTCTCAAGGAACAAGCACAGCTGGCACACTAGTTTTAAAGAACTTCTGGCCACCATTTTGTACACATGTTTTGATACAACAGCTGAGTCCCGATAAAGCCTCCTCTTCCATGTTGCTTTTGCCAGGTCCAACTTATGGACAAAGGTCATAGGCCAGGAGCAAAGCATGTGCTCTCCATGCAGAAAGTCTTAGAAGCAGTCTTGGGTACTTCTAGTTAAATAAGCTGGGAAGCAGGTGTCAAGGAAAGACCACCACTGAGACACTGGAGTGAGAGTCTGGTCTAACAACACTATGGCTGAAATCCAGTATTAAGTTACAGCTAGAGAAGCCCATTGAATTAGTGGGGATTTGGTGAGCCAACTCCTCCATAAGTTCTATTAAGTTGATAGATTTTCTCTAGCTTTGACTTACTACTGGATTTCAGCCCATACTTGGTTTAACAAATAGCCTTCAATGGTATAAAGCAGCAATTGTATTCCCATAGTAGCCACACCAGAGCATCATTGCACAAGAAAAGTCAGCTAGGATAACTATTTCACTATTTCACATTTCCCCATGGGACTTCAGGCCATAGGTGGTAGCTGTCAGCTTTCAAGAGGCTTCACTCTACAGTCCAAGCACACCTATCACTTATTCTGGCTCCAAGCAACACAAATGGACTCCATTTCATCATTCACTTCATCCCAGTTGAGGTAATAGGTGAGTTCTACCGCCCACTCCCTATTTGAAAGGAACAATAAATAAATAAATTTCCAGATCATAAGGAGAGCTGCAACAGCATGACATGGAACAACCTACCGTAACCAGGCTCAAGCCACTGCTGCACTTAATCACTTGGCATTAGAGATGGGCACAAACCACATTGGTACCAATGTTTCATTAAACCACTGGTTCGGCAGTTCATGCTGGTTCAGGTGTTCAACGCTTCAAAGCCCTGCCTCCTCTGGTGAGCACCCACTTGGAGGCAGTGGCCTCACTTCCCTGCCTTCATCCTCTGGGTGCTGCCTCTGAGTGGGTGCTTGCCGGAAGAGATGGGGCTTTGATGTGTCAAACACCTCTTTGGCCACTAAATAAACTGGCATGGACTGCCAGACTGGTGGTTCATGCTTATCTACACTTGGCATATCTCCATATAGCTTCACAAAAAATCTATTTCTTCCTTAGCAAGGACAGTATATTACCATTGTCCAATGACTTAAAAATCAGGAGCAGCCTGTATCTCTCAGTCTATTTTTTTTTAAATATGACTTACAGGATTATGTGATTTATTTTACAAGGTTATGTTATATTTGTTCTTTTATTCCACAGATTGAGCTTTACAACAATACCCTTCCCTTTTTTTTTACCCCTTTGAAATGGAAATCCCCATTGAAGAGCCACACTGACAAAGTTGATTTACTGCCGCACGAAACCATTCAGGACCTCTTTTAAAAATAAGAAGGCAACTTTAATATTAGAATGTCTCTCCAAGGTCTGCTTTGGTACCAACGTTTCATTAAATTAAAACTTAATTAGAGTCTAGGAATGAAAGATGAACATCCCTGCTGCAGTGATTTGCATTCCTTAAAAGATTGTTCAGATGGCAGGGTGCCATTCTGGCCTGCTTAATCCAAAGTAGTTCTGCTGAACTTTGTCTGGTTTCCTGAACAAATAGCAGGTATCTATCTGCACACCAGGTGCCTGAGTTATGCAGAATTAGACACTTTTCACTCCCTGGGAGAGACAATATATTATGTAATGAGGAGCAGCCTCATTTATTTCCAAATCTAGTGACACTGATTACAAGCATTTATTTATTTTTTTCGCTCTGCCCTTTTGTCACTAGAGTATAAGAGGCATCTTTCAGTGCCCAGAAATAGATTGTTACCCATCTTTCTCTTCAGGTGTTCTGCCTTGGTTTCCAGGTATTTTCATTCACCGAGGGAACTCACTAAAGCATGGAAGTTTTGGGAACAGCCAGTGAAATTTAATTAATTATCCCCGTCCTAAGGAAGTTGGCTCAAAGGTCTCATTGTAACTAAAGCAATTATGGGTTTTATCTCAAAACAATGGGATGCCATTCTTGACACTGAAGGTACGTTTTAGCAGGGCTGCCCTGTTTCGAGTCATTGACCCTTGGTGGCTCAGCGTTATTGATACGGGGAGAGAAAGTTCATCTGTGACATTAAACACAAGATTGTTGTCTGCCATTTTTTTAAAAAGAGTAAAAATTCTAAATTGGAAAAGAGATGAGATTAACTGTCTTATCTTTTGTTGATGGTTATCTAATAAGAATGTCAAGCTTAAATTTTAACAAGGGCTCAGTTTCATTCCAAAAAACATTGCTGCCTTGTACGTATAAAATAAACTAGTAAGCATTATGTTTAAAATGTGCATGTTCTGTTGGTGAGTAAAGGGTGACAGTTATGTCTGTGATATTAAAAAGTTCAACATCATAAACATATATACAGTTTCAGCATTAAATTAATAGCTATGTCTTCTCCCAGAGAGTTTGAAAATAGGTTGTAAGTTCTGGACAATTCTGTAAGAACTAAGCATGGTTGATACACCATTGTATGTGTTTACAGAAATGTTGACAGTATACTTCTCATTATTCAGTTTCTAGTATTCTAAATGTTCTTTCAGGAAGTGACATGATGGCTGGGGAAGGAAAAATGCAATATTTTTTAAAAATAAAATTATATATATTAAGAGTTCAGTACAAGAAGCATACTAGGCAGGAATGTGAAGATCTTAAGGCTTTGTTCTGTTGTCACATTATGTTCATGGCATAATTTACTATGCTATGGGGACAAAAATTAATGTGGCAGACCTTTAAGAAAACTGAGGTAGCTGCCTCAGGAGGTATGTGTGATAAGGAGCAACAGAAAGATTTTGAAGAAGAGACTTATGTGGGCTGTAAAGCCTGCTCTCCATCACCTGAGCTATCCTGCTCTTCGTAAGTTACAGTCTAACAAATTGTTCCTCATAACCAGTGATGAAGTAAGATTCAGGTGCCAATCTAGCCAGCTTCTGTACATAAAACAAGAAGAATGCCATCTTGTCCTTGTCTACCAGCAACAAAATATCTTGGGCAGCTCCAGAGTAGCAGTCAGTAGGGGCCCCCAATTTAGCCAGAGTTAATACTTATGCTAAACATTTTGCTTCACATTTCATGTTTTGTGCTGTCAGGTTGCATCCAACTTATGAGGGCCCTAAATGAACATTTTAACTAGTGCCACCCTGCCACTGAGTGGGAATTTGAACCCAGGTCCCCTGAGTTCTGTCCATTACACCGCACTGCTTAATCCAGTGCAGATCGCTATGTGCAAGAAAAGAGAGGCAGGAAGTGAGAGAGACACAGACTCACTCATTTTTAAAATACAAATGCTACTGATCCTCATTGCTTCAATTCTATGCTATGGCACATGGCATAGCTGACTGATGGTGCTTCCTGCCAGAAAAATCCTATCATTTTTGGAGCGGGGGGGAGGAGCCATATGTTTTTATATGTTGTGTGGAAGCTGCTATTGCATACTGTGTCCTTAAGAGACAAATCAGAAAGTCTCAAAGCTTGCAAGATTTTTGGGGTGCCTAGAAGGGAAGACGCTAACTGGAACACGTAGGACCTACATGGCCCAGTTAGATGGCAGAGGAAACCTAGGTTTATTCAGCTACATGTTATGCTTCTTTAAAATCAGGTGGTCCTCTGGATCCCACAACATTTTAAATAAGTTATGTCAAGGCAAAATGGGACACTACGTGGACACTACATGTTGAAAGAATTAAAACCATTGAAACACAATCCTGTGAGCTTTTCTGGTTTCTGATAGACTTTCTGGCTTGTGACTGGTCATTAGGCATTAAAAACACTGCCTTTGTCTGTGGACCTACTGCTCAGGCACAATGTTCAGGCAGGTTTGCATGCCTGAAATAGTCATAGGTTTTGTTCTTCTAATGATGTGATCACTAAACCTTCCAATCTGTCTGTTAATCAAAACAATGTGTGTGTATGCCGTGTACAAAAGCTACCCTCTACCCTCAAGTGGTGCTGGTGGGGAATATTTCAGCTGTCCCGCAGCAACCAAACAGTGGACACTAGTATAACTGTTCTGAGGACATCATTGTTATTTCTGCACTGATGCTGTCATCCTCTTAAACCGTTTAGCTCCTGTATTTACAGAGCAGCTTATAGGATCAGGCCACAAGACTGATTTTAAATAGTCTTAATTTCATTGGCTTCAACAGAATTAACACTCTAGTCAGATTTGCATAGCTACAGCACCATATAGAGTGATGCACATCTCATCCTGCTATGGAGTAAAACCATATTTATCTTGGGCTAACACTATATCATCCAAGTGCTGCATCAGGAGGAGGTTTCTGTAAGCATGCATGGCTGCTTGGTGGGCAAAGAAAGAGCCACCAGATGGTATCCTGCCTCTTTTGGCTCCATCTGCAAGCATAGCCCATTCAGTTTACGTATCTTTCTGATTTGGACCAACCTGTACCCCCACTGTTGCCTAACTGTAAGTGGTTACTTGGCTTTATGATCCAATGCTGCCAGCTGAATGTCCAGCATGGCAGACTGTGCAGACTTCCAGTTCTAAAGGCTGGTTGCACAGCTACAACTTCAGCCTTTTCCCTCTTGTACCCTTTCCCATTCATATTAGAAACATGATATCTGCCATTTTCTCAATAGATTGTAAATCCCCAGGTCAGACAGTCATACTTTTGGGGGCTAAACTGGGCACTTAAATGCATCATTGCCTTATGGAAACTTTACCATTTTGGGTTACACCTCTTAGCTGTTGACCATGCTCACTAGATTTTCTGGGAACTGTAGTCCAGAAATCAACTTCTCTAACCTTTGCTTTTAAATGTACATATATTACAAATGTATACACATACAAACACACCAATAAGCATTTTCAGGAGCACAGTGGGTAGAGAGGGAGAACACCAACAATCCTGATGAAAATTCTCCATGGCCTGGTGCTGCTTATTTACACTGGGATGAAATTTCCCATGGATCTGGAAAGAGCTTCTTTGATTTCGCCCATCTGAATATTAGCTGTGGAGGTGCAAGGAGATGGCCATTTTCATCAGTATCACAGGTGAGGAAGAACAGGTTAAATACCCAGGGCCAAATCCCATGGAATCAACTAGACTTCTGTGTCGACAAGTCAAGCTCCATTCATTCAGTGGGTCTGCCTCAGCTGGAATTAACGACAGAATTTTGCCTTGAATTTTCCCACTGCAGCCCAGCTAGAATGCATCTTCATAGTAAAATAATGCATGTAACATCATGCTTCTCTTGGCCTTATTCTGCAGCACCTCCTAGCTCATTGTTTGTACTGAATATGTGAAACGGTCATGGCACTCTTGGCTGTTATTAAATGCATCATTCACAATTTATAAAAATTAGGAGATGCATATTTTTCTTTTACTCATTTGAACCAAAGGAGATGGAATATATATTCTGCAGGATTGTTTCACTTTCTGCCGCATGATGAGAGAGTATTCTATTCATCTCATTAGAAATTATTTGACAGGAAACACAGAGGATTTGCTCCCACAAAACTGAGCCTGTAAGTGAAAGAATAAACAGCACTGCCTTTTCATTAGCCTCTGACAGTAATCCCTGCTATATCACGGAGACGTTTACAATATCGAACATGCCTTTTGATAATAACTCCCTTTTCATACTCTGTTTAGAGGTTGATAACAGCAGAGGAGGTTATCTAGAAACCCTGGAATTTCTGCATACCCAGTAAAGTCTCCACCACACTCCCCCTACCTAATAGTGAGCAGACACAGGGCATCAGGCTGACTAGGAAAAACCCCAGGTTTGGAAAGAAAGAAAGAAAGAAAGAAAGAAAGAAAGAAAGAAAGAAAGAAAGAAAGAAAGAAAGAAAGAAAGAAAGATGTGAGTTCACATAAAGAACAAATTTGCAGTGCTAAATTCAATTGACTGTGAACTAAAAGAACTTTAGATTGAAATCAGAGATCTCATTGGACAGACAAGAAGCAAAAGTAAAAGGTTTCAGAAATAGGGTTAGAACCCTGAGTGCAGCTTTGTAGCAACTGCCATGTAGAGACAAAGAGAACTATTACAATAGGCAGTACAAAGAAATAGAAGAAAACAACAAAAGGGGAAAAACAAAACATCATTCCAGAAGGTCAAAGAAATCAAAGGGGAATTTAAGCCTAGGTTAGGAGTGGTGAAAGATCAAAGATATTTATTTTCACCAAGTGAAAATAAAGAGAAGGTGGAAACAGTATATCGAAGACCTAAACAAGAGAGAAAGAAGGATGACAAAAATATAAGGAACATATAAAAATATAAGGGATCCAGTAGATGGTCAATGTAATCCTTTTTTTAGTACCAATCAACCTTTTTTTCCCCCAAAATAACTAAACTGCTATAAAATTTTATTTTGTTGAAGATGTGGCAAAAAGAAGTGAAAAAGAATAAAGTTCCAAACAGTTTCAAAAGACAGTTTCAAAAATCTAAAAGCAGTCAAAAAGGTCCATCAAATAACCCTTCAAAAGATCTTGAGGCAAAGGCAATTTCAGGACAGTTCCCACAGAAAATAAGAAAGCTAATTATCCTAAGCTGAAACTCATATTCAAGCAGAACTTCAGCATGATTCTAGAAAATGTGGAGACTAGAGTACAATACTTTGGCCATCTCATGAGAAGAGAAATCTCCCTGGAAAAGACCCTGATGTTGGGAAAGTGTGAAGGCAAGAGGAGAAGGGGACGACAGAGGACGAGATGGTTGGACAGTGTCATCGAAGCTACCAACATGAATTTGACCCAACTCCGGGAGGCAGTGGAAGACAGGAGGGCCTGGCGTGCTCTGGTCCATGGGGTCACGAAGAGTCGGACACGACTTAACAACTAAGCAACAACAAGAGTACTTATCAGGTAACAAAACAGCAGGTGAGCATAGCATTTTCCTGAGAGGCTAAACTAAGCAAACTCTCTTTCCATTTTTATACCTGTCATTCCACTTCCTAGATCTTTCAAGACAATTTGCCAATCAGACCTCAGTTTGCCCCAAACCTTCTTGAAGATGAGGGTAACTTCTCCAAAATAATTTTACTCTTTCCCCCTTCCTTCACTTCAGCTGAAACCATTTTTGTTAATTAGCTCATACCAGGACTGAGTTCTTGGCCTTGAAAAATCCTTCTTATGCAGATAAGACGACAAAAAATTCCAATTAGCGGGCAAGTTCTCCCCACTCTGCTCATTCCAGATACAAGCTAACAAGCCTGTATTTCAAAGGGCAGCTAGACCCATGTTCTGGTGTGCAACACTTCTCCCAGGTTCATTTGCTGGCTTTCTGTTCTTTCCCTCCTTTTCTGAGTCCATTTTGGCAAAGCAAGAACCCTGGCCCCAACCATCTAGTAATCCCTAGTATCTAGTAATCCCTAGTCCTCCCTGCTACTGTCCAAATCAGAGGAAGACTCACCTGAGGAGCTGCTAGAATCCAACTTGGATCTCTTGTTGTGTGATTTCTTCCTCCTGGAATTTTTCTTCCTCTGACTTTTGGCCCAGTGTCACCTATGTGTGGTTTCTCCTTGCCACTCCAAGCCTCATATACACTTTGGATGCAGCTCTGGATACTCCCACTGCTGTCTGGTTCTCAACCAGCATTGCTGCCTTTCTCCCAGTTCTGGATCCCAGCTGTTCCATGCATTCCATAGGAGGGTTGCGGTTTTTTTAATTCTCTGCAACACACTCCCTTCTTCTGGTTCTGAAGCTCCCTGTCCTTCCACCACCTCTGCAGGCACAATAGCATTTGCTGGGCCTTGACTTCTTGTGGCCCTTCTCCATGGTCCCAGTGCTTTCCATGCCTTACTTATTTGCTCCGCCCTTCCTTGTGTAGCTGGCCATGAACGTGCCTGACCTACTGGCCTCTTCCTAGGTACTATCTCCTATAATTAACAAGACCGCATTAATACCCCACAATAAATGATTCAATATTAAGCCGAAAGGTCAGACACTCAGTAGTTCACCCTGACAACATTCCCTTGTTTAAAAATACCTTTAGTTGTGCAGAATGAGTACCCCTTGTTCAGTGTTATGGCACAAGGCCAAGTGTTTTTCTCCCAAGGCTGCACTTACAAGGTGCCAAATGAATGGGCTGAACTCCTTATCAATATACTACAGGGTGGTCAAGTGACATCAATCCTCAGACTCATGAGGTGGCCAAGGGGGTGCCCCCTTTCTTCATCCCTCAGGGAAGAAAGGTTCAACAGGAAGGGCTCAAGCAATTTTTGCTCCAAGGCACTCCCTACGCCCTGTAGCCACTTCTCAGTGCTTTGATGCTGCCACTGGGTCGTGCTACCTCTTGCCGCTGCTTCCCTGCCACTGCTTCTAGGTGCTTCCACCTCTGACCACTGCTAGCTGTGTCGCCACCACCTTCTCCCACTTTTCCCCTGATTGGATATGCCCACCACTGCCTTGTGCTCTGCTGCCAATCTTGCCACCATTGTCATCACTCAAAGATCCTGCAAACATTCTTCAGAATTTCCCATATCAACTGCCTGCTGGGAGCTTAGCATGAACTGGCCTTGCCACACTCCAAACAGGGGCTTCAGGTAAGGTGGAACTTGGGGACCTAGCTTCTCCCCCACTTTCAATTCTAGCTGGCCCTACTCTAAAAACTGCTCACACAGACTATTACATTCCAATTATGCCAACCAAACAAAGTTCAAACATTTAACTGCCAATCATACTAGCATTCTGTCCATGCATATTCCCAATACAGGCATAAAAAGCTATTCCCATACAAACCTGACATTGTTAATTATAAATATATATATACAGAGTTCAACAAATAGATAAGTATAAGCATAACAAATAGATAAGTATAAGCAGGAATTAACGTGGTGATTCCACCCTTTCTAAACTTCCATGGAGAGAGAGAGAGAGAGAGAGAGAGAGAGAGAGAGAGAGAGAGAGAGAGAGAGAGATCTACATGGAAGTTTAGAAAGGGTGGAATCACCACGTTAATTAAAATATATATTTTAATTGTTTTATCTTTTTTATTGTATTTTAATTGTTGTAAGCCACCCAGAGTTAAATAAAATAAATAAATAAATAAATAAATAAATAAATAAAATAATAAATAATTTCTGCTTATACTTATCTATTTGTTGAACTCTGTTCTGGATGATCAGACACTATCTACTTCACAGAGACTTCTACTCTGTTGTTGTTAATGCCACATAAAGTAATTTAATCTAGTAGGTCATTAATCTTATCTGATACTGACTCTTACACAAACTGCAGGGGGTTCCATTCAGCAGATGATTGTTGTGCTGTGAAATCTCAGTGAAATATGCACCCGACAATTTCATTAAATTTGTGTAAACAACCGTTTTCTAGAAATGTGAAGGTGGTACTGTACAGCTATAACAGCTTGCAGCATATACCTTACATGTCTGTGGGTTCTTTTTTGTATACCTGCATACTAAGCAACTGTGGTCAATACACTGAATTCTAAAATTGATGGAACACACTCATTCTCTTTGGCTAATATAGATGAAGCATTGTCTCAAAGCCTCCAGGACCACATCTCTGGCCACAGTGACACATGCCCTAGTTAGATCTCAACTGGATGACTGGAACGTGTTCTACGTGGGGCTGCCTTTGGAAAGTGTCTGGAAACTCCAGAGGGTCCAAAATGCAGCAGCCAGATTGTTGACTGGGGCTGGTTACAGAGGTCACATGACCCCCGTTACAGCAACTCCATTAGCTGCCGATCTGTTTCCCAGCACATATCCTAGGTCTAAGCTTTCTAAAAGACTGCATCTCCTTCTATGAGGCTGCCCAGGCTTTAAGATCATCAGGAGAGGCCCTTCTTTCAGTCTCACCACCCTCACAGATATGCTTGGTGGGGACACAGAAGAGGGCCTTCTCTATTGCTGCTCTCAGACTCTGGAACTCTGGAGTTCCTAACTTGGCTGGCCTGATCATTGCTGTCCTTCTGCAAGCAGGCAAAGACCTTTCTGATGGTTGTTGTGGGTTTTCCGGGCTGTTTGGCCGTGTTCTTAAGGTTTTTTTAAGGTTTTTCTTCCAGGCCAAACAGCCCGGAAAACCCACAACAACCATCGGATCCCAGCCGTGAAAGCCTTTGAGAATACAAAGACCTTTCTCTTCAGGCAGGCTTTTTCTTAATAACTGGTGGTCTGAGAGGTGTTTTTAAATGGATTGTTGTGCTCTGTTGTTTTAAATGTGTTTTAGTATTGATTTTATTACTGTTTTTAATGTAATACTTGCTTATATATATATATATATATATATATATATATATATATATATATATATATATATATATATATATATATATATTTGTATACCTACTGTTTTTAGTTTTCAAATATTGTATTTTTATGATGTAATCCACTTTTAAGGAGAAAGTTGGGATATAAATATTTTAAGTAAAAAAAAAAATCTCATATGATCTATCCTCCACATTTTAAAAAAAGAGCTTCTTAAACTGCCCTCCTCTTCTTTCAGTTTCTTCTGATCATTTCTTCATAGTTCATCATTTCTGATCCAATAGATTTTACAGAACACTTTTTAAAGTCCAGCCCAGGATGCACTATTATTTATTTGTGTTCAGCCAGCAATTATTGAACTCAGTTGTTCACAGTAGAGAACGCTAAGAACCAGATTACCTATCCCAAATACCAACATGGATTTCAGTGGGATTTTGCTACCTTACATGTGGTCCGATGAATACTCATAGAGGAGCAATCCACCTTTAGTTAAGCCAGATGATTCCTGCATGATTATGTACCAGGAAACTGAATGTTGAGTGATTCTTGCACCTTCACTTCTACCAGCACGACACATTCTCTTCTTAGCATTTCCATTTATTATACTGAGTGTCTACATTAGTGGATTTACAGCCGGGTTTTGTCTCATTAAATATTTCCCATTATGCACGTTATCTGAATTAATTAGTTGTGAATTTAATTATTTTGCAGCAGTACAAGTTACAGAGAAAATGTCCTCTGTTTGAAGAGCTGTACAGTTCAAGTCTGGTTTAACGAAAAGAAACCTATGAAAGAAAGCCTAGACGTTGCCCATTACATAGCAGTGCATATAGAAAAAGCAACACATTATTTTCCTAGTACCCTAAATGTTAACTCTCACTCTTCTGCTGTAATCACTTCAGGCACTACACTGCAGAATTAGAATATTGCTGTCTTTTTTATTTCTACTAAAAGTCCCATAATCCCCCATCCACCATGGCCACTGACCCTTTGCCCACCCAAATCCCGGAATAAAGACGCGAGACATTGATATGGATTAAATATGGGCCACACTTTATTAAATCAACATCAAATTGTATATCGCAAACATTGGCAAAGGAGGGGGCCTGCTGTAGTGCGGAACAGGTGAAAGGTAGGGGTATCCAAATACCCCTTGATCAATAAATGGGCGAGTCCCCGGCCCCAGGTTCCAGCGGTCTTAAAGACAGCAGGAACCCAGCCGGCCGCTAATAAACACCCCCAGACCTCAAGACATCTTTAATTGATGACTGTTGGTCTGGAAGTGGCCCAGTGCACCTTCCCACCACCGGCGCTGTAATCGCACGATCCGCAGAGCCAGGAGGTCGGATGCGCTGTTGGCTTACCTGAAATTACAAATGGGACACATTTGTAATCGCACGATCCTCAGAGCCAGGAGGTCGGATGCGCTGTTGGCTTACCTGAAATTACAAATGGGACACACCGAAAACACCTGTATTTCCGCACTACCCGCCACAGCATAGGGACTAGCCTAGCTATGTCCCATGCCCGCCACAGAGCCCTTTGAGCTCCACAAGCAGGCCCCCTTTGACATCTTCCAAAAATATGTCCAAACCTGCATCAGACAGGTGGACACCATCACTTCGAAACAAATCAATGCTGCTCAATTGGATCCTATGGTGATTAATCACCGATCTGATGCCGCCGCTGCAGACACCTCTACACACTTGTCTGTTAACGCCCCGCCGGGCCTTGTTAACATCATCAATATTCCGGGTGCCTGGCCAGGCTAACCGCGGAATGATCGTGGACCACACGATCCGCATCGCAGGATACCTGGCATTCAACCTCTTAAGGTCTCTCAGAATGTCCAGGATCAAAGCCTTACCCGATGATCCGGGCAGATCATTGCCTCCAAGATGAATTACCAAAACATCAGGCGGGGACTGGTCGAAAGCCGTCATCCTACCAAGCTGGATCCAATGCATGCCACGCAAGCCTCTCCAAGTAATACAAGCATGGGCACCAAGCCCCAAATCGTTCCCCCACGGGGACGAAGCAGCATAACATGCCGCCCAATAAACAAAGCTGTGGCTGACGATCATTACGTGTCTTCGACCTTGGGAACCTATGATACCTGAAACGACATAAACAGCCCCTGACTACACGTTAGGTAGGGGTCTAATATACCTTTGATAGCTAAATGAAGACCATTGCCCCAGCTGTTTAATTTGCTCCGTGTTATAACCTAGGACTGCTGCCGTGGATGCTGCTCCGATTTTAAACGAATGCGTACCAAATCTCATGCCCTGAACTCTTACTCTATCCAGCGCCATATCTGTAAGTTTCCAAAACTGATATTTGGTCAAAGGTGACCTATCAGCATGCTGGAAAAAATACCCTAAGCCTTGTCCTCTAAGTTCCATAAATGCTTGCGTGGCCTCCACGGGACAAATGCACTTGACACTGCATTGCCCTGAGACCAATCGTTTGCCCTTCCCTGTCTGATCAACCTTGGACCGCCTGATGTTAATTAACAGTTGGCCATCCTGAACCACCACATCTTTCTACTGTAAGGCAGTCCGGGAGGTGTCTGCCCTCCCCATTGCCACCAACTCACTAATCCTAAAGGCACCGAAAAAAGCTACCAAGGCAGCCGCTTTAAATAATGCCACCTCGTATTGGTCCCTACATAAGTTAGCCCATTGTTCACATATGCGTTCAAGAAGCGATGGAGAAATGGGTGTCCTGGAATCGGACACCCTCCCCCTCTCCTTGGACCACCCTTCCAACATTTTCTTTAGCCTAAAGTCACCTGAAAAATCCCTGTGTCCATTCATTTTTGCATAAAACGCCAGAGCTGACAGTTTACCCTGTATGGTGCCTGGCGCTATCCCTTTTCTGTGGAGAAAAATTATAAATTGTTGGAGTTGTTCCACTGGAGCTGGCCAAACCTGTTCCAGTTCCATCGACCTCCTAAATTCTTGAAACTCGTTACTTGCAGCTAAGTAACCCCTTCGTGTCCTCGGAGCCAATGCCAAACCTATCGCTCTCGATGCTTCTTCACGCCAATCTGCCAGACCTCCGCTGGAAGAACTTCTGGCAGCTCCCTGGCTTCTGGAGCTAGCTCCCTGAAGCGAACGATCTGTTGGTGTGAGAGCATCAGCTATCCTATTGTCCATACCAGGGACACGTAGGGCATGCACCAGCACATTAAATTGCAATGCCTGCAAGGTAAAAGCCCTAACCAAATCCATTCGCCTATCTGAGTGTGAGGACAGATTGTTAATGATGTAGACAACCGCTTGGTTGTCGCACCAGAAACGAACCACAGCATTAGACCATTCTTCGACCCAAATCCAAAGAGCCCCTATAATTGGGAAAAACTCCAAAAATGTTAAGTCCCTTGTGACGCCCTCATTATGCCATTCCTCGGGCCATGTACCAGCACACCATCTGCCGCAAAAATAAATTCCGAATCCAAAGGCCCCGGCTGCATCGGAATTCACCTGGAAATCCGCTCTCAATCTGATTTCTGATTTCCAAAAGGAGACCCCATTAAAACGCTCGAGGAATCACTTCCAAACAATAAGGTCCTCCTTCATACCCTTAGTTACCCTAGTTTTATGCATTGGCCGCTTAAGGCCTGATATGGTGTTGCATAGCCGCCTTAAAAAGGCCTGGCCCGGTGCTACTACTCTGCATGCAAAGTTTAAATGTCCTACCATCTCTTGTAATTCCTTAAGCGTCACCTTTTTCTTCATTGACAATTCACTCACTCTGGCCCTAAGTTCCTTCAGTTTATTTTGGGGCAGCTTTGAAGTCTGCTGCATCGTATCCAACTCGATCCCGAGAAAGGTGAGGGACGTGGCCGGTCCCTCCATTTTCTCTTCTGCCAAAGGCAAGCCCAGCTCACTCGCTAATGCCTTAAAATTCTCTAAAATCATCCTACACCTTCCTGAGTTCCCTCTCCCACAAAAAAGAAAATCATCAAGGTAATGGGCTGTTGAAGAACAGTGCACCCTTTGCCTGACTTTCCATTCAATGAAGGTGCTAAATTTTTCGAAAGCAGTGCACGAAATCGAGCAGCCCATAGGTAAAGCCCTATCTATGTAGTATGAACCTTGAAATTGAAAACCTAAGAGATTAAAATCAAGGAGGTGAACTGGCAAAATTCTAAATGCTGATTTGATATCACATTTCGCCAGCTCCGCCCCCACCCCACAGGCCCTGACCATGTTAACAGCCTCATCAAATGAGGTGTATCTTACAGAACACAACTCTGAGGGAATGGCGTTGTTGACCGACGCCCCCTCCGGAAAGGATAAATGGTGTATTAAATGAAACTCACCGGGGGCCTTTTTAGGTACTATTCCCAAAGGAGAAACTCTCAAATTCTCTATGGGCGGCTCGGAGAAACGTCCAAGGACCCTACCCTCTTTGACTTCTTTGTCAATTTTACTCTGTACAATAGCCTCCAAACCGTTTACTGATCGGAGGTTTCTTGCAAAAAATGCTGTACGCTCACCTAATGCTGAGATTCTAAAACCATATCGAAAACCCTGGCGTAAATACAGCGCATCTTCCCTGCGTGGGTATGATAACAACCAAGCCTCCAATACATCAATTCTAATTGGGGAGGGTCCCCTTACCAGGGGTGCCACTGCTCCCGTTAGACTTTTTACCACCTCCTGCCCCTTTATTTTGGTGCTGGGAACCCGCTTTAAAACAGGTGAAATTTGGGTGTCTATCGCTGCAAGTAATGCATTCATGCCTAAACCTGCATGGGGTTCTTGTACATAAACCTTTGTGATTGTAGTCGTAGCAGGGCAGACAGGGTTGAACTGCCTGCCCCGCTCCAGGGTGGGGAGTAGGTGTGTTAAACATTTTCTTATTCAAATGACCACTATCAAATCTGTCCCCTGTGTTAGGCCTAGCCGGAGTCATATGTTGTAACCACAAACCCAGCTGTGGCTCGTCCCATCTCAAATTGGGCTGAATGGCACTCCTCAACCTAAAAGCTTGGTCATACAGAAGCCAAGCCTGCCCCGCAAAATCTGTGTATGCCCTATAAATGATATTGAAATATTGAAGGAGTGCAGAGGCTCTCCAAGGTTGAGCCTTAACTAAGACTCCCGCATAAATTATAAAACCAGGGATCCAATTGGCCCAGATCCTATCTGGTTTTTACTTTCTACGCTTTTCCTTTTCTTTTTCATCATCTTTATTGATATCCTTGCTGTCTACTTCACGATTCAATAGGTCAAAAAAGTCCACGTATTTTCCCTAGAAATTTTCTCCTTTGTAGCCGGGGTTAAATGATCTCCCAGCGGCATCGAGTAATCCCCGTATGGCAAGGCCGCTGAGGCAACTGTATTGTAGCCCATGTTAGGTACTGACGGGTGTTGCCACCCACCTGCGCCAGATCCTGTATTAGATGCACCTGCAGTTGGAGGAGCTGCATACGGCGTACTCCATCCACCAAAATGTTATTAGCATAAGGCCAAACTACATTGGGTAACCCCATGGGCAGTACATTGTAGGGTGTGGCTGTAGCGTAAACAGGGAGAGAACTGCCGGCCCATGGCCAAGCAAGAGGGGGTGTTTGTGTGCAGTGTGCAGAGGAAGATTCACCAGATGATACTGCAGCTGTGCTGGAATCATCTAACACCTGCGGTGTACTGCAACCAGCCTCCTCTGTCACATCATACCCTAACTGCGAAGCGGCTGCTGTTTCAGATGTTCCCGTACCGGCTACCCTTCCTCGCTTTCTTGTGCTTGGGACCTTAGGTGTAGCTGGAGCTCCTTCTGCGACTGCCTGCTCCTCAATCTCAGGAACCTGTACAGACTCCAAGGCAACAAACCGCTCCATCAGATCTTGCACTAAAGCTTTCAAATTAGCCTTCCGACGGTTCTTAGTGTCCCTAGCCGATCTGCGAGGGGAAACCTTGCGTTGCTGAGGTATTTGTTTTCCCAACCTCTGTGCCTCTAGGGCCGACACTTTTTCCTGCAGTTGCCTCCAAACCAGCCATGATTCCTCCTCAGAGGATGATTGTTCTGGTGACACCTGTGGTACAGGTCTCTTTTTTACCGGGTTTTTACCTTTACTTGGACCACGCTCCTTCCTTGAAGCCATTATGACCCAAATTAGCCCAAGGCAACACTCACCTGTTCAAAATCAGCTATCACTCTAGATCTGCTCACTAATAACCCTTCTTATCCTTGAACAAAACTTTCTATTAATTGACCAACAGATGGCGCCCTACCAAGCTTGTCCCTATCCCAATACAATGATAAAAAGACCCTTAATGATAATTAGAATTCAACATCCACTGATCAATCAATTATGAAACCTGATTAACTGTAGGCAATTATATAGATCAAAATTAATTATTAAATTTTATTTGCCAATTAAAACTATGTAACTTTAAGACTAGCCCCCACAATTAATTCTATCAGCTAATTATATTTAAATTTATTCCTATCTTATTCTAATTATTAATTTATAATATTCTAATTACAACAATAATCAATAAAATCAATTAGTCTATAAATAATATTAATTTAGCAATTAACCAATAATTAAATTTATTCTATGTAAAACAGCCAATATAAACAATATTATCGTTACTAATTAACCTGAAATCAAATTCATTCTAGGTAAAAAACAGCCAATATAAACAATATTATTTTTAGCAACTAATAATTAAATTTATCCTATATAAAACGAGCAAATAATACTGATATCCTAAATCAAAATGGCGGATGAGAGAAAAAGGTGTGAAAATGCAAAAACAAAATGGCGTCCCTTGAGCTATAATACCCCTTATTGATTATTATTATTATTATTATTTGGTAAATTAACCGGACTAACAAACAAAACTAAATCATCAATTCGTGAACTCAGGAAAATGATTAGTGAACGTCCTGAACCACCAAGTCAAACTACAATGTAATTAAAAGAATGGATCGCCTCAACGCGCAGTGCCGCGGCAGGCGCGAACCCACCCCGCTGCTTCTCGCCCCTCTCGCCCTCAAAAGCAAATAATTAAATCAATAAATCTAGGAAATGAAGCCCTAAACGAAAGAATACAACCCTGGGAGGGAGCGAAAAGCTGCCCTCCCGTCAGTAAATTCCACAGCTGTCTCCTCCGTTGACTCAAACCACAAATGCTCTTTTCCTTAGCCACCGACACTCCGTCCTTTTTGGTGCCCGAAACAGGAAAGAGGGTGAAGCAAGGGGGAGCGCTGCTTTAAATAATCACGCTCCCCCTCCCAAAACTAATCACATGACCCAGTGCAGACTCGCCTCTTCCGGGACAGTGGGCAAAAGCCAGCCACGCTGTTCCAGGTCAGTAGACCGTCCAGCGGCTGAAACCGTTGCATGGCAATTCTGGGAGTTGTAGTCCAAAAATCATTTTTGCCTGCTTGTCTTACTGGTGCATTATTTCATCATTTGCATGCTGCCTTTGTGTGACATGGCAAAAAAAGGTAGTATACAACATTAATCTTATAGTGCAAGCTGAATAATTGTCTATACGAGATGGACTGATTCCCTAAAAGAAGCCACAGGCTTGAGGCTACAAGAGCCGAGGAGGGCTGTTTGGACAGGACATTTTAAAGATCGCTCCTTTGTAGGATTCTTATGAGTCAGAAGCAACTTGATGACACATGACAGCAGCAAATAGTGCAGCATTGAACCAGTTCTCTAATTGCCTCCTAATAGACCACCCTCCATTCACAAACATGCTTTTGGTGAACAAACCTGCTGTACGTCCAATGCATTATTTTCATTTTGTAATATTTTGGAAGCCGCTTGTCTGAAGAAGTAATTATATCCTTGCTCTTTTATAAATGAATTAGAGCTTCAGCAAGCAGGGCTATGATATGAATGATCTACGTATATTTTCCTCTAGAAATTAAACCATAAAATAATCAAGATGCTCTCAGGCAATCCCTTTGATAAACATTCATAGGGTGAATTGCATTGCATCATATAAATCTGCATACTGGCTAGACTCAGTCACCTCATAATTCTGGTTAACTAAACCTTCTCTGAAATCAGAATGGATGATGGATTTGCTTGGCTGGAACTGCAAGGAAATGTTGGAGCAAATGGTATAAATTCAGAGCAGCATTCTTTCCATCTCTTCGCAACACACTTTACAGCTGGGATTAAACAAAATGGGCTAATTATGAACGGTGCCTTGAGCTCTTCTATTCATTCAGTCACTCTCTTTGGAATGGAAACTACATGATTTTCACTTTCCTTCTGCATTCCTGGGGACTGATGTGTGAACTTTAATAGTCACAAAGAGATGAAAATGGAGCTCAATTTTCTCATTTCTTGATGTGTGTGTGTGTGTGTTTGTGTGTAAAAGTTAATTTAAGTAGCAGACTTTACATACTGAAGGGAGCTAGCTTGAATACACTGTTAATGGTAAGAAGGTTACAGTGTGGAGGATTATTTCCAAGTTTATAATATTCATACACATATATTTTCAAATGAAAATTCACTTATTCATCCTCAGAAGCCATTGTCACATAGTAAAATTAGAGTGTTCCATTAAATAGTTGCTGACCCATTTGGATAAGTGTTCTTTTGACTTCAAAGTGCCAGAGTGGTTCATTTCACAGAATTTATTTCAACTTGTTTTTGAAATGCAAGCTTATATTTTGGATTCAGAACTTCCCCAGTAAACCATCTGTGTGTTAAAATAACACACTGAATATATACTTGTGGATTCTATATAGTTTTGTAGATGCTGAAGCCCAAACTACCGTGTTTCCCCAAAAATAAGACAGGGTCTTATATTAATGTTTGCTCCAAAAAAAACGCATTAGGGCTTATTTTCAGGGGACGTTTTATTTTTTTTTCATGTACAACAGTCTACATTTATTCAAATACAGTCATGTCATCTTCTTCTGGTTGCTGCACAATGGTGGAGGGCGGGGTTTCACTTAACTGGGGCTTATTTTTGGGGTAGGGCTTATATTACGAGCATCCTGAAAAATCATACTAGGGTTTATTTTCAGGTTAAGTCTTATTTTCGGGGAAACAGGGTAGGAAATAAATAACCTTCCCAAATTGAAAGTATTAGTCTTTAAGATACCACAAGAGAACTAGCATGGGGTTTAGATTGCAGTGCAAGATTAGCATTGGGAAGACTCAGGTTCAAATCTTTACACAGTTATGAAGTTTACTGAGTGACTGTGGAGTGATTATCATTTCTCTTAACTCAGCGTACCTAAAAGAGGTGATATGAAGATAAAAATAGGCATGGGAAGGAACGCATGACATGCCTAAAACTCTTGGAGCAAAAGTCGGATGTAACTGTAACAAATACGACTAGAGATGGGGACGAATATAAGAACGGATTGGCTTTTTCGACAAAAATAGCCAATTTGTTAAATATTCATCCCTTCATATTCGTGGGTTCCAGAGACCCCCACGAATACAAAGGGATGAATAGTTACCTGTTTTTATTCATCCTTCATATTAAAAAACAAAACAAAAAAACCCATTCTGCCTACCGGCCGCCGATCAGCTGATCGGTGGGGAATAGGCAGCCAACACACCCCACAGTCACCCAACCCCACAGCCTACCCTCTCACCCCCTTCCTCTCCCTACCTTAGCCCTCCCCCACCCCACCGACACCCCCCTTTCTATTAAAAAGAACAATAAAAAAACACCATTCTGCTTACCAGCCACCGATTAGCTGATCAGCGGCAGATAGGCAGCCATCCCCCTCCCACAGCCAGCCACCCCAACAGCCTACCTCCCACTCCCTTCCTTTCCCTACCTTAGCCCCCACCCCACCCCCACCGACACCCCCTTACTTTAATCGCTGCTGCCGAGGTCTCTTTCTGGCCTCCCAGCCACGCATGTAAAAAGGGAGACTGGCTGTCCTTTGCAAGGATGGCAATTGTGGCTTCCCTACCCTAAATGAAGCCACAGTCACCATCTTCACGAAGGGCAGCCAGTCTCCCTTTTTACATGTGTGGCTGGGAGGCCAGAAGGAGACCTCGGCAGCAGCGATTAATGTAAGGGGGTGTCGGTTGGGGTCGGGTGGGGTGGGGGCTAAGCTAGGGAAAGGAAGGGAGTGAGTGGGTAGGCTGTGGGTGTGGCTGGCTGTGGGGGGGGGGGGTGGCTGCATATCGGCCTCCGATCAGCTGATCGGCAGCCAGTAGGCAGAATGGTGGGTTTTTTGTTTTGTTTTGTTTTGTAATGTTCCTGAAGACAAACTCAATGCCTCATGCGTGCCTCTCAGTGCCAAAGACCTCTCATTCTGCTGGGGCCAAAAATAATTCCCTCAATACCACGGGCTTCTGTGCCATGTAGTAAACTCTCCTTTGTTGTTGTTGTTGTTTAGTCCAACCACCAACCACGACAAAAAAGAAGCATAATCAAAACACTGGTAGACCGTGCAAATCGGAACTGTGAAGCTCAATTTCTCAGCACCGAACTCAACCATCTGAATTGGGCCCTACAGGCAAATGGCTATTCCAAGAACTCAAAAGAGCCATCAAACGAAGAAAACAACACCAAACTGAAGAGGAAAAATAGCCACCCACAAATAAAGTATTTCTGCCATACATCAAAGGGGTCACGGACCGCATGGTGAAACTTTTGAACAAACACAACCTACAAACAGTATTCAGGCCCACCACAAAAATATAACAAATGTTACGGTCAGCAAAGGACAAAAGGGACCCCCTCACCACTGCAGGAGTATACCGGATACCTTGCAGTTGTGGCCTGTATGTATTGGAACCACAAAATGCAGCATTCACACCAGAATCAAAGAACATGAGAGACACAGCAGACTAAAACAACCGGAAAAATCGGCAGTAGCTGAACATGCCCTAAAACAAGCTGGACATGAAATTCTATTTCAAAATACTGAAGTACTGGACAACACCAGCAATCATTATGTTAGACTGCACAGGGAAGCCATTGAAATCCACAAACACCAGCAGAGCTTCAACAAAAAAGAAGAAAGTTTAAAACTCAACAAAGCCTGGCTCCCAGCACTGAAAAATACAGCCTGCAAAAGGTCAACGAACTCTACCCAGTCACAAGGACCGGTGATCACTGCACACAAAAGACCAGCTAACGACACCCATCAATCACAGTGACACATCATCTCTCCCCCTTATCACAACAATACACCCACAACAAAAACACACTGATCACCTTAATCACCCAATCTCCTGAAAAGGACAAAAGCTGATCCCACAGCTATAAATACTCAACTATCCAACAAACTGCACCAGAGCACAGACAGAGTTCTGACTTCTGTCCTCTGAAGATGCCGGCCACAGAAACTGGAGAAACGTTAAGAAGAAAAATCTTAAGAACACGGCCAAACAGCCCGGAAAACCCACAACCACCATTGGATCCCGGCCATGAAAGCTTTCGAGAATACACAGACAGATTGATTTGTCGATTCGTCGGAGAATATTCATATATTCATATTCGTTGAGTCATTAACCTTGATGAATCACGAATCAAAATGAATCGCCTTTTTTTAAATTTGTCCCCATCTCTTAATACGACTCTTCATTTGTTTTGCAGCAGAGAAGCACTCTGACGGTTAAAAAAATGAAAACATTATATATGAGTGTGCATTTATGTATATGTGTGCTCATATATATTCATTTCAACAGAGCTTTCCCCCTCCATGCAGATTGTGCGTGTATGTGTGTATGATTGAGATTAGAACAACAGTAAGGGAGCAATGAGTCCTCTACCTCCATGCTAGGATCCTAATCTAGATTGAATTCCCACTCTTCCATTTTGATTATGAAAAAAGAACCAAAGTAGCTGCATGCTACATGTTAAAGGCAATGGCCAGAATCCTCCTGGTTAGTTAAACCAGTGTTAAGTGCAATGACACAAACTGCATGAGTGAATTGCTACTAATTAACAAGTCACTACTTGTGTCCTCATCACACACCAATGACATGAGTTCATGCATGATGCAGCAACTTCTCAACTAGTGGCAATTTACTGGTGCAGTTTAAGCCACTGCACTTATGTTGGCGTAACTGACCAGCAGGATTCTGTCCAATATCTTCCTTGACCCTCATATTCCATTATAAACCAAATATGAAAAATCCATTGCAAACCTACTTTAAGATGCCTACTTCAGGCATCTGATACACAGATTTCACACACATACAAAGCTTGGACCCTCAGTATGTTCCTTTGCTTATCTGGTTAAGTGCCAAATGTCTCTTTGATGTTTTCATTCCAAATCACTAATGCATGATTTAGAGCAGATTGTCCCTATTGCATACAAACTGCCATCATATAATAATATTTATTCCTTTGGTGGTGATTGGTCATTGAACTAAAGGTGTAGGCTATTTTAGAGCTGGGATATAATGTCCCATCCTACTCTCTTTCTCGAGCACATAATGTCTCCCCACTCCTTCAAGAAACACCTCTGGAAAGGTTGGCAAGTCTGTTTAATATGCCTTTAAATTCAGCTATACAGAAGTCTGTGTCAGACAGGACACACCCTAGCTTGTCTTAACATATCTTATCCCCAGCCATGTGCCAAATCATAGACAGCTTCTCAGCTACAAGGTGACTAATGTGCAATCACCTTATGGCAAAGCTAAGTATTTTGGTGGAGATGGAAAGGGTTTCTTCTTATCTACCAAAATGGCAGCATATGCTCTAGCATTTGAAACATCACCACAAAATCCCAGGTCGTGCTATGTGGGTCAGCAGTCATTCCCATGCCAATGCCAAAGGTATCGAAACATATTAGGTATTAACATGCATGTAGTGCCAGTATGGTATAATGGGCAGAGTGTCAGACTAAGACTCAGGAGCCCTGGGTTCAACTCCACACTTGGGGTGTGTGTGGCAATGATAAAACTACTCTTTAAATATCTCACATAATCTTGAAAACTCTATTAGGGTCACTATACAATACAATGTTTACAATACAATGTTTTATTAAGGTAATTGACCAGCAAAAGTAAGCAACATTATTTCAATTAGGAAACATAAAATCAATCTAAAAACACTAAAAACATCTATATACATATATATATAACTACATTCATACATCTTATTAGATATCTCCTGCCTCCCTATCATAGGCCTTGTCTATGGGCTATTGTAGCTTGCATAGAATGACAGAATTGTTACTTAGAAGCTCATAGATCCCGTATGATCATTAAGGCCTCCACGTGTATACACCAATTTACAGATACTATAGCTGCGCTTTGGGTGGAACCTTTCCTTCACGGATTTTGATTACAGCAGCACAGAATTTAGCTACTTTTGTCAACATATCTGAATTTTGGTTTAGCCCAGTATATCTGCCAGGGCATCGCCCTGTCAGCAAGAGCACTGTGTAATGTGCCTCCAATCGTCCAGGAAATGCCCTTATGTAAGGGTTAATGAGGACGTCTCAAATGCCAGAATAAAAAGCACAATGAAGTAACACATGGAAGATGGTTTTGATCTCACCAGAGTTACAGGGGCATATACACAGAGTGTAAGGGGTGTTGTTATACTTCCCTTCCTGAACTGCTGATGGAAGTGAATTGAAGCAGGCCAGAGTAACGGCTTCACTATAATTCTGATGCAGCTTGACAGCAAAGAAAAACAACAATTAACCTGTATACCTGAGGTATTAACATGACCTGTGAATCTCCTCAGATTTTGTGATCTCTGCCTTGTGTGCTATGCCAATCCGTTGTCCTCTCCCTTGCGCACAAAGCACAGCACATGACAGTAGACCTGTGTGCTTTGGACAGTAGGCCTGCAGCTTCTCCCCACAGAATTCACAAAGTAAAATAAAAAGGCAGACAGAGCATGAGAGTATGGGAACCTTATACATACATACTTTACAGATCATACTTTTCTACAAACACCTACTTGATATTTGATACCTGCAGCCCAAGCCCAGGATGGAGGAAGGGTCACCCTCCAATATTGGGATGGGAAACCCTCTCCTACATAGACCATGGGTCACTAAAGCCAGATACAGAGATCTTTCTCAGAGCTCTGTCACCAAATCAGCTCAGTTCAAGATTAGAGATGGGCATGAACCAGGAAAACAGCATTTTGTGGGGGTTCATGGGTTGTTGCTATTCATAAAACACAAACTTTTACAAACTTCCCTGCTGTCTAAAGACCACTTTCTTGCAATACCTGCTTTGGGGGGCTGTGACTTGGACATCCTAAATCAAATTTTCTCCAAACTTGGAGGGGATGGGGACGAGAGTCAACTGAAGATACCCTGGCCCAGTGAAATCCCAAACCTCTCTTGGAACCAGTTGCAGAACCATGGGGAAGACTTGGGTTGATCTCACTGGACACTGTTTATACCCAAGCCACCCAACCAAGCAACTCTTAACCCATGAACAAAAAAAAACCCCATGAACCAGGCTGGTTCATAGTTTGTTTCATAAACTGTTTAGGGAACTATACTTTCATAAAGCAAAACAAAATGCTGAACTTTTTCATCATTGACATTTCATTTTACTTCATTCCCCCTCTCCATTTAGAGATGGGCCCAAACAGAACAAACCATGAACCAGTTTATTTTTTAAAAAAAAATTCGGCATGGTTCATGGTTCGTGGACACCAATGAACCACAAACCATCATGAACTGCCATTGTGCCAGTTTGTGCCCATCTCTACTCCTAATTTCTATGCCAAATATTTGGATACAAAATGGATCAGACATCATTAGCACATATCTAGTTGCTACACTCTGGCCTAACCCGGCTCATCACTTTCTATTCTGTTGCCTTTGGCATTTTGTATTAATTTAGTTTTTATTAAGTTAGCTGTTTCAAGAAGTTCCATCTGAAGAGAGAATTAAAATTTAGTACCTAAATAAAATAAATAAAATTAACTGATAAGTAACAAGCCTGCACATGTGGGTCTAATGTCTCCTTTTATCCAGATTTGGGCTACATAAGAATACTTCAAGTTGTCTTATCCACATGAAGACAAGATAGGTCTATCTGCAAATCAGGCCTAAATCCCTGAAGACTAATAGCTTTAGTTTTCTACACATATTATTTGGTGGTCAGTGGCAAACCCTGATGACAAGAAATCCACATTTCACATAAAAAGAAATGTCTGAGCCAGCAAACATATTTTTAATGTTTCATGTTTTTAATGCTTCCAGGGAGGGTTGTGTATATGTATCAATCATCACCCACTGATTGTCATGGGTAATTGATTTGTTTAATTAATCAAATAATTTATCTTGGGTGCTATGGCAGGTTTGGTGTAAGATAACTGTGGGAAATCGGCAGAGGGGCCTTTATCAGTTAAGATTCACTGAAAGGAATGTCTAAGTGAAAGTTCTTTCCTCCCATTCTTTTGAGCTTTGTTGTTTGTTTGGGGTTTTTTTCTTATAATTGTTTCCTCCTAAGAATTATATCCCCTGAAGCTCTCCTTGGCAAGAGCAGTCAAGTGAGTGCAGATGCTGATAAGCAGGCATCACTAGGAAATCCCTCCCTGTTCCAGGCTTCATTCCCCCACCAGGATTTTGATTTTTCTGGCAGTGGGTTGTCTTAGTTGTCTCTGCCGCCCGGAGTAGACCTTTGGTCTAGATGGGCGGGGTAGAAATCCAATAAAATAAATAAATAAATAAATAAATTTGTAAGATTTAGGATGTCAACAAAGTAAATTGAAATGTGTAGGGGTTGTTCTTCTTGTTGTTGTTGTTTTTAAAAAATACAATCCATTTATCAAATCATGATGAACTCTTTCCTTGGAAGAAAATAGATCCAGATTGCCAAACAGTCTGGCATCATAAGCAAATAAATTACAAGAGCCGTACAATCAATGCTCAATTGCCAAAAGGCCAATCTATTAAAAGTTTTCTCAGCTCTCTTGAAAAATGTTAGGGATATAGCAGCTTTTGTTCCCACTGGAAACTAAGTTGGGCCATTGGAACCAGAGCTTTGAAGTTAATTTTTTGGACTACAGCCTAGAACACCTCAGGAAGCATGGGGAATTCTGGGGGACATATTCCAAAACTCTCTCTCTCTCCCCTCCCCCCAAACTCTGGCTGGAAGTATGAATTTTGGTGAAAGAAAAACGTGTTATTATGAGAGCCATAGTTTGCTGTAGGGATGCAAATTTCACAGTGTCGTATTCTCAGGGAAAAATGAGGGAGAAAATTTCTCTTTTCAAGGAGATTTATTTCTGCTAGATATATATATGTATGTAGTAATAGTAGCAATAGTATTTAAATCTTATGAGGCTCCTTGGCTGTTTCATGATCATTTTTTTTTCAGAAAAAAGACCAGTCTCCACAGAATTACAATACTTTCCACAGTGACATCTTTCCTGAACCAGATTCCCTGGAAAGGGTACTTTGCTGCATAAAATTTGCTAGTTTCTTGCACAGATGAAAAGGCAAGAAAAGGGGGAGTGGGGGAGGGAACAAGACTGGAATTTTGTTTTTGTGAGGAGCTGAGAAATCTCATTGGTGTGAGAGGAGGTCTCAGCTAGAAGCCTCAACAAGGTGAGCATTCTTTCTTGGCTTGATGTACTCTTTGTGTTCCAGGCCTTGCTTTGAAGCATAAGGAAGTTTCCAATACTTCAAAGAGAGGGGAAAAAAGTTAACTAGCTGTATGCCAGACAAAAATCAGTTTCCCATCACACCCTCTGTTATCATATCTCAATGGTTTCCATACCTTTCCATTACATTCTAAAAGTTTGCAAAGAAAATTCTGTATTTTTACATCCTCTCTGCACTGAATCAGAAGCCCTCATGAAAAGATTCTGCATCCCAGTAAATGCTGTGACTTACTCATCAAGGGGGTTTCCTCTCTCTCTCTCTCGCTCGCTCTCTTTAACCACCTAAATTGTCTACCCTGTTCAGACCCATTGCCTTTCTTGGGCCTACTTTCTTTTCTATGAACAGTCTTCCATCAAGTAGCACTACTTAAATCTGAGGACAGTATTTTCACAGGAACCTTTGTCTGTATAAACTGTATAAACTTGTATACAATCTGTATAAACTCTAGCTCTTTGTGAAGCCATCTCCACATCAGTGCCCTTTAAGACCACAATACCATTGAACAAAACTATGAGGAATAATAATTAACTCTGCTGTTTTTCTTCCTTATTCCTTGTTGACCAGCACATGTCTTGAGTGCATGACCGAGTGCAAGAAAGCTTCCATGACCTGAGGAATCCGAGAAGCAAGACAGTTAGCAACAGAGATAGGCTCACTTGCACAATTGTCTACTTATGCTGGGTGGGACCAGTGGGATTCTGCCTTATACATCATAGGCTACAATTCCCATCAGCCCCAGAGGTGTGGAATTACAGGAAATGTAGTATAAAACACCTGGGGGAGCATCAGTTTGAGATCTCATGGTACTCAACTCCCTTAACTCTTGTTTTCTCTTCAGATTGTATAGTCTATGGCTGGAATACTGCCAGTTGCGACCTACACTGTGTGGGTTAGAATATGTAAAGAATAGCATCATGTTTTAATCTCTAGACCAAATAATGCATCTTATGTCACCTCAGAGACCCATCTCTCCCACTGTGATGAGTGCTCTGTACTGGAGGAGTACGGAAACTAGCCAGGATGAAACCCCTGCATGTGAAGATTAGGTCAATAAGAGACCCCATATGGGTTCTTTAAGTCACACAACAATAATAGCATGCAGATGTGCCTTGGGCCATCCTTGGCATGCCCTTCAAATAGAAATGCTGTGTATGGGGAACTTCATCATGGAGATCCGTCAATATACAGCAAATTACATAGAGCCAAAATAGAACTTAACTTGGAAGGAATGTCAATGTTAATGACTTCCAAATATGTTTGCCATGTGTGTAACACTGGAACAAAAATACCACTATTCCAAATAAGAAGAGAGACATGCTTACAAGTTCAGATTTGCACTCTACTTGACATACCTGCTAAGTTACTTGGATGCCCATTCATGCCTCAAAAGAAACCAAATCTCCTATGCTGAGCCACAAGTGAATAAATGCTGTTATGTTAAGGTTCTATCATTTTGTCATAATGCTAAGAAACAGAAATGCACATGTGTGAAGCATTTCAAGGTAGCTATTGTGTCCAAAGCAATCCCAGTCTTTCTGGTATAGCATCTTTCAAGTGCAGATGAAGCATATAAACCAAAGTACGGTACCTAACAGTGAGAAAATGCTCCCTTCCAAGTTTTTCAAAGTAGACTAACCACTTCATTATTGATATTTGCATTGATACTTTATTATTGATAGTTGTAGCAATGCAATGTACCACAAAATCATCATTCAGAATGCAGTTGTCCTTTTTCTTACCTCTTTGTCCCATATTTCCCCATTAGCACGGATTCTACATTGACTAACGGTGGTGGGTCCCCTACTCTTCAAAACCAGGTAACATCTGATGCCCATTGTATAGTGGCAG
Organism: Intellagama lesueurii; assembly: GCA_037013535.1. NCBI lineage: Eukaryota > Metazoa > Chordata > Lepidosauria > Squamata > Agamidae > Intellagama > Intellagama lesueurii. Next base: position 231,282,625 of record JBAJHW010000003.1, read on the forward strand.
TTCTGTATTTGGCACCAGGCACTGTGTCAGCATGGCTTGGTAGAGTCTAATTCTTTCCATCTGTTTTCCTCCTTCCTCCCCCTTTCATTCCTTCAGAGTTAGAAGTATCAAGGCCAGCAGCTAACTAAAAAGAGGCAGCTCTTTTTGAACTACAACCATACCCTTGACCCAGTCAGCGCAGAGTATTTGGGCAGATGCTGATGCATCCCCACTGACTTCAGTGTGACCAAAATGGATTTAAAAATCAAAAATATTTTGGCTTAAATGTCTTGCAAAATGAGCAGTTATTAAGGTTCAGAAATGTGAGTGCCTTCTTGATGTAATTCCCATTGTCTGAGAATTTGGCCACAGTATTTCAAGTGTGCCAAAGATCTATACGTTGTAAACCACCCGGAGTGGCCTTCGGCCAGATGGGTAGTATAAAAATGAAATGAAATAAATAAATAAATAAATAAATAAATAAATAAATATGGAGAAACATCAAAAGTCATTAAGCCACCCAGCTGGCTTTTGTTAGGATCTGGCCATCTTCTCAGAAGAGGGAAAAGGCTTGGAAACTGTCATCATTCAGCTTTTATGTATCATTAGATTTAAATTTACATTCCTCAAATAAGTATGAAGGGAAAACTTTGTGTTATTTCATTTTGCTGCTCCACTACAGTTCATGCTAGTAATAAATCTTACAGCAGTTTGGGTTCTTTTTATACTAATGTCCATAAGCTGTTTACTTTGTGTTCACAAGCTATCAGATGTTTTGATACATATTTCTTTCTCTCTCTCTCTCTCTCTTTCGCTGGGTTCCCAACTTCCTGATATGAATCGTATGGACAAAGTAAACAGAGTGCTCTGTTAGAGTTTCCCACTTTACAAATGAGCCATAAAATCGCCCATTAATCACTCTTGCCTCCCTAAGGGCCAGTCTGCATTGTTGAGGTTTCCTTTTTCCATTACAGATCCTTGCTTTGCTGAGAATATTATAAGAACAACAAAAGTCACATGAAAGAACAAACAACCCCCCCAACACACACACACACACACACACACACACACACACACACACACACACACCAGGGCCTTTTTGTTGGTCAGGAAATTTTTTTTTATAAAAATCTTCTTTACAGCTAAAATAAAGTTTTGATCAGAGTGTATCATCAGGCTAAGAAATTCAACTGTTACTTGCATTAGCTTACAGTAAAACAATTTCCTCTGCACAACCTCTCCCCTATCTAAAGGGCATCTCTTTAAACAAATATTACAACTTTGTAAGAATAAAAGTGGGGGAGAAAGCCTTTTGGTTACTCCTAATTTTTCTGACTCTAGAACAGAAATAATGAATGCTAGAAGAATGCAACTAGGAGTCAGGTTTTTCAAGAGACTTGCTTCTTGTCCATTCCTGAAGAAAAACATCAGCTGCAGCAGGGAATCTTGTCATTGCACTGCTACAAACCCATATGTCAAATGTATATCTAAATCTACTTTAGCAGCACCATTATGGGATCCAACAACATCATCTGCAATATCAGAGCCTTGTTTAATTGCTGTCACAAATCCCATGTCCTCCATAAGGAAATCATATTCCCCTTGTTTGGTTTATTAAAGAATGTTTGACAGCAGGAACTACAATGTCCATCAGCTGCTAGGTTAGACTAGTTCTGACATTAGATAAGGTTCTGGGCTTGCTTGGTAAATCCCATTAGGTATAATATCTAGGGAGAAAGGTACAATCAGGAGCACATACAGATAAGTTAATTTTGGATCAGATTGGGACCACCATTAAAATAACTTCATTGAGTGCTGTATCACTGGTGTGGTAAATATGGTCAGGATTAGAAACATGACTGGTGGAAGTCTGGGCTTGCCTGAGAAGATGGAGCTTCCCCTTCTCCACAGAATCCTAGAACTCTGAAGCCAATAGGAAAGGATTAACAGTGTTCTCTCCACCAGAGACAACAGCTCCAAGAACTCCACTGACTCACATTTGGGAAGAAATACAGGAGCATAAACTGCCCAGTCTCCTCTTCACAAACTCCTTCTTACTATTCTGGGATACATCCAGACTCCTGCACTTTTGCCTTACTCCAGAGTTCCTCACCTTGTGTTTTTACCCTTCCTGGTTGTCTGTGCTGTTCAGTTTCCTTCCCTGTCATCCATGTCTTCCGCTCACCAGCTGGCTGTTTCTGCCAGCTGAGGGTGTTTGTAGGCTTTGGACTAGTGAGACTGGGAGATTTTTGAGAGTTTGTTGCTGCTACCTAATAACTTTCAAAATTCTACAGTGCATTGTGGTAAAAGACCAAAGAACAAAATACCATATTTGATGGTGGATGCATGAAGTGGTGTGCATGCATTCTACTAATGGCATACATTCACTCTCTCTCAGCAACCCTCTGGCAAAACACAACAAAACTAGTGCGTATATATTTACTAGTGCATAACTATAGGCATGCATGTAAGACTAATAGCCAATGCTGAAAAGGACTATAAGATTAATAGGACCAGTCTCTGATGAGATGCTTCAGTTCAGTCCTGATGAGTCCAGCTACAATCAGAACCTATATACTCAGGGAAGAAGGAATTTAGGAAACTCGCCATGGAGGGATTGTTAAAAGCAGCCAGAGCTACAAGCAGAGGCTTAGGAAACACACTTTAGTAAGCAGCTTGAAGAATTTGTTTATGCCTCAGGAAAATGTCTAGCAGTTAATATTATACCAATTGCAGCCACAGACATTTGTAAAGAACAAGTTTTGGGGTAGGGGTCTTCTGGCTTATGGGTTTGTTTAAAGGGCCAGATGCTGATTAAAGAACAGAGCAGCCAATGCTGACACTAACATCAATAAAGTTTGTGATGCCCAGAATGCATTGTTTTAGGTGGTGGATATGCTTTGAAAGCACACATTAAAACAACTTTTCTGCAGCTGATCAGGTCTCATAGGGTGGTCTAAGAATTTACTAGCTTTCTTTTCTTTTTTCTTTTTTACATATACTAAATGCTGATAGTGCTAGAAAATGCCAATCCTCCTGTGTACATTCCAACAGAGACCATAAATGTCTTTGGGAATGATGATATGTGCTCTTCACCCCAGGGAAGTTGCATGAAAAGAAACATGGCTTCCTCCATTGACTCATTGGTATAGACAGGGTCTTCTTCCCTATTCAGTGTCCCTGGTGCAACCACTCATAATTTACATACCATTGTTCCCAAGACAAGGTGAGTCCATCAGGCTGGGCATTACAGAGGGGGAATGGTCAGAAGAAGCATAAAAGTTCCAAAATCCATGGCCAGATGTCAAACAAGACTCTAGCCCTTATGATTAGACAGATCGTATAAGTAAATGTATGTTTGTTTGTTTTTTTAAATGTGGGCAGCTAAATGAGTACATTGAAAAACATGCACAAATGCATTTTCATCCATGAAATAAATGTGTACAAAAATGCACGTGTTGGATAAAAACATAAATGTGCACAATATAGAAAATGTAGATGAAATTCCATGTGGGAAGAAAAAGGTCCTGCAATCTGATATAAACACAAGATGGGATAAGAATGCAAGCTAGATTCTCTGAAATGCAACAAAATTGACCAGACAAATTGCTCCACCAAATTTGATGTTGTTATGTGCTGTCATGTTGCCTCCAACTCATAGCAATTCTATGAGTGAGCAATCTCCAAAAGGTCCTGTTCTCAACAGAGCTGCTCAGCTCTTGCAGACTTCAGTGACTGGATTCCTTTAGGGAGTCCATTCATCTCATATTTAGTCTTCCTCCTTTTTTGCTGTTTTCCACCTTTCCTGGCATTATTGTCTTTTCCAGAGAACCTTATCTCATCAGATTGTGCCCAAAGTAGGACAGTCTCCGTTTCAATATTTCTGCCTCCAGAAATTTGAGATTGACAGTTTTTTATATCCCTAATCCAAAGCCAGAAAAATCCAGGAAGGATTCCTAGTTCTCAGGGGTCTGCCACTTAGGATGTGTTTATAACTTTTGTTCCTTCAAATAACCAACAGAAGCTAGTCTGAAAACCAGTTGCAACTTGGCTTAATTTGGCTTAATGTATTAGTTAACCACAGACTTGCTCATGGATGAATTTAACAATCTACTGTAAAACAGTACAGTATTTTCATATCCTGAATGGAGAAATTATACAGTTTTCAGCAAGGAGGGTTTATCCAAACTGGGCCCAATATCTCTCAAGTTAAGAATCGGCTTGTTTTGATGTTCACTACCACTTTTCTTTTTCATCCCCCAAAATCTTAGCTGGTGGCAGAGATTACTCACAGTACACAAGATGTTACGGCAGTACCTGGGACCATTGGAAATTGCCATGGTTCCCAGTGACACTGGATGTGGCCAGAACAAAGGTCTATGCAAGTGTTAAACCCCAGTGGAATATCCACCATTTACGAAGTGTACATACTGTTGATTTAACACCTGAAAAAGGTTCAGCATGTAACAGTATTCAAGTCCTAATAAGGGCCTCAACATAAGCCTCTACTGTTTTTTTAAATTATAGAATGAGAATGCTGGGCTCATAGAAAGCCTATGTTTAGTGTTGTTCACATTTATTTGCCCTGGTGGCATCATTAAGAGGTTGTCAGGACACTAATCTCAAGAGGCGCTTATAAAATATGATTGATCTCTTCTTTATTTGGAAAATAAATCATGTTGTTCAAGCCCACTTGAAACCAAATAGAATGTGAAGCTTGCCCGTCACATGCATTTTTCAGAACAGTGTGTAAAAACATTAGGTGAACTGTTCACCTGAAAATATCAGGAGTGGAGAAAACCCCCAGTGTTTAATATGGGAAAGCCATCTGAAGGTTAGCCTGAAAGGCAAACAGTTTTATCACATGAAAGGCTCGGCTAAGTAGAGCAACAGTACACATCCCCATGTGTAAGGCAAAACTGTTCCTCTCACTGAAGCCCCAGTTGATCTATGATCTAATCTGGTCTCTTTAAATAAGCTTCAGTGTGTTTAACTAAGAACTTTTTATCTGTTATTAATGTTTCTTTTTGTTATCACCACCAGTAACTTAAACACCATTGTCCTATTTTATTTATACTTCTATAAATCTCTTGGCCTCAATAAATATGTGAAACTAGACAGGAATTTTTCAGTTACCAATGAGCTCAATGCCATTTCTTAACATCAGCTCTAAACTTGTACAATTCCGAGTATTTGGACTACTATTTGGACACTAAAATTCATTTTAGTGAATAATTCTGCCATTCAAGAATGATGCTCAACAGAAGTGTGGGGTTCCTGAGCTGTAGGGAGTATTAGTCCAGGGTACTGGCATACTTGTAATTTAAGGGTCACTGATTTGCCTAACTGCAGTGTTTTGTTGATGAAGCACAACCTCATCTAATTAAAACATGCTGATATTCATACAAAAAATCCATATCTTTCAGGCAGTAGTATGATGTTGTTGTTGTTTAGTCGTTAAGTCATGTCCGACTCTTCGTGACCCCATGGACCAGAGCACGCCAGGCCCCCCTGTCTTCCACTCCCTCCCGGAGTTTGGTCAAAATTATGTTGGTAGCTTCGATGACACTGTCCAACCATCTCGTCCTCTGTCGTCCCCTTCTCCTCTTGCCTTCACACTTTCCCAACATCAGGGTCTTTTCCAGGGAGTCTTCTCTTCTCATGAGATGGCCAACGTATTGGAGCCTCAGCTTCAGGATCTGTCCTTCCAGTGAGCACTCAGGATTGATTTCCTTCAGAATGGATAAGTTTGATCTCCTTGTAGTCCAGGGGACTCTCAAGAGTCTCCTCCAGCACCACAATTCAAAAGCATCAATTCTTCGGCAGTTAGCCTTCTTTATGCTCCAGCTCCCACTTCCATACATCACTACTGGAAAAACCATCGCTTTGATTATGCGGACCTTTGTCGGCAAGATGATGTCTCTGCTTTTTAAGATGCTGTCTAGGTTTGTCATCACTTTCCTCCCAAGAACCAGGTGTCTTTTAATTTGGTGGCTGCTGTCACCATCTGCAGTGATCATGGAGCCCAAGAAAGTATGATACTGGGGTGTTAATATATCTCATTTTACATACCATTATCTACAGAACATAGATACACATACGTGCACACACACTATGTGAGCATTCATCATGGATGGCCATTGGGAAACTTCAAATACTTTAGTCCATACAATTGCATGAGACCAAATATCTTGTTCGCTTGCTCCATCTTTCTCTCTTGCTCTTCCACTCTTCTCTCACAGCAGAGCTTTCCTTATCCAGTGGCGGAAAAATTTGAGGAGAGAAGGGTCTTCAAGAGGCAGCACATCACAAATGAAAAGCTTTTCTCCTGGCCAGCCACAACCAAAGAGGTAGTTTGTCATTTGTTTTATTCTCACTGGCAGGAACAAAAATTCAGTAGGGATGTCCTACTGATATATGAATGGGCTTTTTTATTCCATTTATTATTGTATTATATGTGTGTTGTGATGTAGAAAGCTTCTCTACTAATTATATGTAACATTATCAGTATCAAGTGGTGATTTCAAACTTTATAAACGATTTGCACTCTCTTATACACCAATAAAGAACACTGAGGACATTGACTATTGAGTCATCTGAAATAGATCGTATGCCTTGCTCTGTGCAGAAAATACATGTAAGCCTCATCACAGTTAATGAACTGGACTTACCTAACCATCAGTAGGAAAACATAAAACTAAGTCTATCAATGTAGATAAAGTTTCTAGTTATGGCGTCTACCCTAGTGTTTATTTGTACAGGTTACAGGCATGTCATGAAAACACACTAAGACCTTGGAAAACTCAGATCATCTAAATTTCCTGAAATTTGCATAAAATACACATTGCACAATATTTTTAGGCATTCCATTACTGCCCGAAAGCATTAGGGCTGTAACTAGAGTGGAGCAACAGCTTTGCCTCAGTCCACCAAGATTTAGAGTGAAATCAAGTGGTGAATCTACTGATAAACAGCCCCATTTGCTTTCTCTTTTCTTGGAAGCCCCCACCCAAAATCCCCTTGTCTCAGAAGAATATTGAATTCTTCTCCTTTTCCAAGAGGGACTTGTGATCATGCCTCAAGGTGGAGTGAGTGGGACATGTTGTCACTTGCCCCAGGTTATAAAATGGCTAGTCCCAGCTGAGTGTCAAGCTTTGCCTGTTTCTACTCAGCAGTGGGCTAGTAAAGCCCTGATAAACTAATAAAGCTTTTGTGTGTGTGCAGAACCCCAACTCTTCACAAACAAAGAACAAAATCCCAATACAAATGCTGAGCACAAAATCATATGAAAATAAAATCCCATGCCAAGCCTTAACAGTGCTGATTTATTGGCAAAAAAATGATAAAAACCACATGTATAATGCAGAGCACAAGTCATTTCCATTTGACTGACTGACATGCACGGACACCATTTTACATCACAACACTTTTGGAGGTTTTCATGTTTTACTCACTTGGTCTAATATACAATCTGCAAGTTTTTCCCTTCATAGAAACTTGACATTACAGTGTTTAATTATGAGTTTTGCATTGTATTTTTAATAATGAGCAGAATTAATCAGCTTTTATTGCAAAACCCATATAAATATACATAAAAATTAATATTCACCTTTCTTTTACGCTTTCTCTCTTTGATGATCCATTAAAATTGTGCTTTATTATTGGCCTTTTGGAACATTAAATTGGATAGATTAGCTTGATGTTGGAAGCTGAAAGCATTCTGCTCACATCATGCTGCTGTAACAGTTCCCAGCTGAACGTGATATTTAGCAAACAGAGGTAAATTAACAAAGCTATTTTCCTGCCTCTATTTCCCCATCATTGATGAAATAGAAAATACTTGGATTGGTCACTCTTTTTGTACATAGCATTTTTTAAATGGTCCTTTCAAATGTTTATTTGTATTAAATATTTAGATGGCAATTTGAGAGCTATGCCTATACATCTGCTCACTTTCTTTTGATTGGTACCTATTCTGTACCTAAGACCTCTTTTATTTTGATAAATTTGTGGACTGAAAGAGGACTTACAGTTAGTGATAAAATTATTTCTTTTCTGAGATCCTTTTTTGTCCCACACTGTACCTTGTGTTCTTGAATGCTCATCTAACCAGTGGCCTGTTCTCATGTTAGCCAGAATGTGTGAGAGCTAAAAGTGGAGATGGGGCATGAAGCCATCCATGATAGCTCCACCTGTGGTGCCCTTTTATGTATTTCCCCCATATATTTCACCCCAGTCTTCACATTTTTCATCATGAAGGATTAAGAGACATCTACTGTGCTCAGTAGGTTGACTATGTTTAGAAGTCTCCCCCAAATTAGGTAATCTTATTAAGCAGGGTTATTTATCCTGGGATGTTTTGAAGATATTCACCTCTATGTAAAGTCCCCTTGAGACATAAATGCTTAAAGCATGGAGTGAAATGGGCAGTGGTGGAGACAAGAAAGAAACATACACCTTAATGGGCCATTCTCAATTTTAATCCTCAGACATTAAAAAAAATTCTGACATTAATATCCCTCTAACTTATGAAAAGTCACAGTCCTTTTTAAACATGAGCTTAACATTATCCTTCCTTCCTTCCTTCCTTCCTTCCTTCCTTCCTTCCTTCCTTCCTTCCTTCCTTCCTTCCTTCCTTCCTTCCTTCCTTCCTTCCTTCCTTCCTTCCTTCCTTCCTTCCTATTTTACTGATGCCATACATTTATACCAACATTTCAACACACTACACTGAACACATTGATCTTCTCAGATACTGGAAGCTAAGCAGAGCTCCAGCTCTGCAGTACTTGGATGGGAGATGATCAGGGAATACTTCAGATCTGGCTAAGAAAGAATCCTACTTCAAATTCCAGAGAGCTGCTGTCCATCAGGTTGATTATATTGGACTAGAGGAACCAATGGTTTAACTAAAGCAGTTTTCTATATTGCTATATCTACCTAACCCTCCACAAAATACATTCCTGGTACAGTACCATTGTACCCAAAACCACATCCAGATTGTTCTTCTGCTATGGTTTTGAGCATTTATAACTAGTTGTACATGGTGCTGTGGTGCAAAGGGAAAGATACACAGGCAGTCGAAGGTGTGACAAAATGGAACGTGCACACTTCTCTATGAGACTTAGCTGTAGGGCAAAACAATGAAACTTTCTAATATGTTGGCTCCATTCCAGAAAGAGCACCAGCTGACTCAAAACTAAGTTCTGAGTAGAAATGTGGATGAGGAAATTTTTAGATCTTCACTAGAGCCAGCCCCACCTAGTAAAGTCATTGTATTCCCATGCATCGGGACACGAGCCAAGAGATTACCTCAATCAGAATTACCTTTCATGCCTTTCTTTCTGCCAAAAGCATTTTCTATTTCATCAATGGAATCAAATTAATAGAATCAAATAAAGCTCTGATCTCATACTCATATCAATGAGTCTACTCCAAAGTAAATGGTTACACTGTCCAAGTAAATTTTGCCAACACATAAATAAGAGAAAGAAATCTATTGTTTTCTTTCTGCATTTATCTTTACATTTCATTTGCAACTTTTCTGATATTTACATTCTCTTCACATATTAACAGAGAAGGTTTACTTTTCACCCTTATTCTTCCAGTTTCAAATACCATTCATATCTAAGACTGGCTCCAAAGGCAAATGTTACATAAATTCTCTCCTTTCATCCCAATACACCTCAGAATTTCATTGCCAAGCTTTCTGTAAGCCTTGATCTTTTTCTCTCTCTGTAGGATCTTAGAAATTTACTGCATCTGTTCTTTGGTGTGTGTCCAAGATACAAGTCTAAAACTGAAAGTGAAGGACAGTTATCCCAATAAAGGTTTTGAGTTATTAAATCTCTTTATGAGTAAAAAGTTAATTTCAGTTTCTTTGTGGAGAATTTACAAAAATGTACAAATCCTGTTGAAAACACTTGAACTTTAAAAAATTCTGACAGAAAGTACTTGAGATGTCACCATTCTGGAGGCAGGAAAAAGTGAAACCCACAGATTTTCCCCATCCCACGTTTCCTTTGAGGTTTTGCCTTCTTGATCAATCTTTCTTTGTTACCCATATAGTTCTTTGAAAATTGCCCCCTCTAAAATATTCCTATCTTCTCTGGGAATAGAGAAAATGCATGGAAAAAGGATTAGCCTGCTTGCCTCACCCCACCATATTCTCAATTGAGCAACTGCAAAAGAAATGCCTATTATACATTAGCAGTTGACCACACATAAGGCCTACTTAGGCGTTAAATTTGTCAGCATCAAGAACACGGTTAGAAAGGAGTGCCTAGCCCTGCCTACCTTTGTCATGACTTTGTCAATGACTTTGGTGCCAAGGCTGCACAAATAGTTAATTTACTGCTTTTTAGTAGAATGGAGAATTAAAACAAACCAAGGAAAGGTACTAGTAGTGTTTGGTTTTTCCCGATTTCGCCCTACCCTAAGCAAAGTGATCAATTAGTATGACACTAAAACAAAGACAAAATTGTAGAAGAGAATTAAGAAAGAAGTGTGATCTCTTAAGCTAAAGTATGACTTTATTGCGCAGTTGTTTTGGTAATGAATAATGACAGTATCTCTCATGTTTAGAGATGGGCACAGAATGAACCATGAAGAAGAAGATAAAAACAGGCTGGTTCATTTTGTGGTGCTTTGGGCGAAAGTGCCTGCCCAGAATGAAAGTAAACACCAAACTGTTATCAGTCTTGGCAATTCATAGCTGGGCTATAACTAGGATGTCCCAAATCAAATATTTGCCAAACTTGGAGGGCGTTGGGAGGAGAGTCAGCCCAAGAGTCAGTCCAGGTTTAGTGAACAGGAGAGATATCGTCATTATTTATTACCAAAACAATTGGGCAACAAAATCATATGTAGATTATAAACCTCTTTTTTTTCCTCCTTATACAGGTAGGGTAAGGTAGGGGGCAACTGGGGTAAGGATACCCTCGGAGGGGGTGGATTTGAATGGACACATTACAAATCAATATTTTTCATAGTAATTCTATACATTCTCTTCTAGAAATAGTTTCACATATAAAAAAATTTAAACAATGTGCAAGAAGGAAAATCAAATTCAGACAAATATTTTGTAATTCTAATTATTGATTATATAGCTGATAGTATTTATCCATCATGTTAACTATCTCTTCTGCAGCCATAGCTGTGTATCAGTCTACCATTCTATCTGCCTTGTAGCCATGTATATAATTGCAACCAAATTTTCCGGTAATCTTTTTTCTTTTTTGCATCTAGCCAATCTGACAGTATATCCATTTCTGCGGTTTCAAGTATTTTACCTATCACTTCATCTATTTGTGGTGTTCTAGGTTCTTTCCAGTGTTTCGCAAAAAGTATTCTTGCTGCTGTTATAATGTGGATAGTTAGAACCACAAGCCATCATGAACCACCATTTTCCTGGTTTGTACTCATCTCTACTCATGTTGTATTAAGATATTTACACAGTGCAACCAGCACTGTAGGATCTCTTTACACATTGTTTTTGTGCATATGATAGTAGAAGTGCTTCTATAAATATAGATCATATTTATACAATGTTTCAGGGCTCCACTTCACTAAGTGTTGGGAAGGTCGACACAGGCAGTTTTACACACAGAAGGGAATACTTGAAATATAAAGTGAAAATGATCTGTGTCGTTTCAAATGTACAGTTTGAGGATTATATGAGTGAATAAAAAAAGGATATACAGGTTTCATTACTCCTAGGTTCTGAGAAACATCTTCCCTAGACAGTCCCTGAAATAAGTTTCTTCAATAATTTCTTGGCACGTCTTTCAACTAATTCCACATTCAGACCATTTCTTTTGCAAATGTTCAGTTGATCCATCACAAAGGAACCACCTCTTTGAGGGCAAGCAGAAGAATTGTTGCTCAACTCTAGTAATTGCTGTTTAGATTACAAATTTGGCACACGTAATGCATTCCAAACCAAGTTATTTTCCCAGATCATTTTTCTCTAGTTTGGATTATATGCCAGAACCCTTCCCATCGATTCTCAAGTGACAGTCTTCCCTCCATCCTCTATCTGGAAATCAACAGGACACAAGAGTGCTTGAATCCTCAGGCAGTGCAAAATTTCAGGAACCAGTGAATCAAGGATTACTCATAGTAACAGTTAGCATTGTTTTAGCAACTGCAAAAGCTAGAAGGGAATATAGGTGTCAGGGGCCGTTAGCTTTGTAGGAATTTGAGAAATGGACCTCAATGCACTGCTTTTCAGCAATGAAGGGAGCTCAAATATAGCCAAACTAAATGTATACTTCATTCTCCAAGGCTAGTTGCAAATGGAATCAGAGTGAGTGGCATTTGCACTAGGGATATGAAGAAATCTTACCACCAGCAAGAGTTTGATCAAAATTTCTTGAGTCAGCATTTTGAGACATTGGCCATAATCCTGTTGTATGGTAGCACAAAAGGTATAACTGTTCACAATGAATTGACGTTGGTTAAGAAATCTCTGTAGGTAGTATCAGTTGCATGCTGAGTCAAACAACTTGGTATGCAATCGGCAATGTCTTATGACAATCTGCCACTAAAAGTTATACCTTTTGCATTGCTGAAGAAGAAAATTTTAGCCATTGCCTCCAAGATTCTCCAACTCCAAAGAGACTTTTCTTCCAGAGTAAAAGGGAAATGCCAAATTGTTTTCCTTTGTTTTCTTCAATTTGTGCAAAATAAACTTTGCATAAAATTCTCTGTCTTTTTAATTCCTTGAAGCTAAGAACAAACAGAAAGAGACAGACAGACTGACACACACACACACACAAACACACACACACACACACACACACACACACACACTCCAAAGGAGATTGATAATAAAGAATCAAATCTAATGATACTACATTTACTACAAGTCAACACTCAATGCACTTTTGAACACTGCATTTTGCAATATTGTGCATTTAACAGAAATTAACATGAAAAAAGAGCTTTAAAAATTGTACAAATGATTTTTGAGACCAGTGCTTTCTTGTTACAGTTTGTGGTGAAGAAAAAATGGTTTACACTGCCTTGTTTGCCACACACAGACGAAGTTAGGATTTATATCACCAGTTTGTGCACTAAAATAAATTAGTTACACATTTTGTTCCTCCTAAATGTATATGTATATTTCAGAAGTCTAAAATATTTGAAATGCATTTTGAAATTGTTTTTTCAGAAATCATGCATCAGTACAGTATTACTAATTTGCATGCAGTTTCACATTTAAAGAAACACTTCTCTACCCAAGAAAATACAATCTAGAAATCACATCAGTTAAAAGGCAACCAAGGGGATTTACTCTCATGTTGCTCAATGGGCTAGTAAAATTAAAGGAATTAAAATTGCCCCCTTTAAGGCTTTTAATCAATGCACCAAGTCACTCCATAGCTCCTTTGTGAAATAAAACAAGTTTTGAACTTAGTTTCTTATTTAGAGCAAATAAGTGTCTAGACCCCAAAGGATCCATCTAGATTGTATAACAAAGGAAAATTTGGATTTATGAAAGTATTCTCCTCCTTGGTGAGAAAATCTAGGAGACTTTAATTGTGAATTGCATTTCACTACAGTCTTGATAAAGCGTTCATTTGTTGGTAATTTGAATTTTCGGCAGAAAAAAAAGAAATGAGTCTTTCGTGAGAAACAATCTACACCAACCCACTCAGAATTCATAGTTATGCTTAATCTGCTGCTTCTTTGGCTCATTTACAGGAAGTGTTGGCACGTCATGAATGCAAAATCATTTTAATAGGGGATCCCCTGGGAACAGGAGCAAAAGTTTTGAGCATTTACAATTTTACAATGAAGTATGGCCAGCTGTTAGGAAGCCTGCACTGCACTGTGGCGGCTTTCAACAATGAAGCCATTGGCATTAATGTTTTCAGGTCAGCAGTCTGTAAAGGAGGGAACTAGACAACCCAAAGAAGGAAGGACAGGATCAGTTCAAACATGGAAACAGCAGTGAGGCATAAAGTACCTGTCAAACCCACCCTAGTCAAGGCTGCCAGATTTCCCTCAGCTTAAAAGGCAGCCTCTATTTTTTTTCAGTGCCATTATTTCACATGATTACCACACCATAGGACTTTCCAATAGTGGGGTTTCTGTTTCCATTCTTGATCTAACATAACTCATGGCTCAGCATGGCAAACTCTAGCTGTACAATAGGCCCCAACTTAAATGAAAATACTACAGCTTTCACCACACAATTCATTCACAGTTAAGTGACAATTACAATAGCAGAAGATGACAGTACTACTTAACTGTCTTTGGAGGAAGAAGGATGCTTTTAAAATTTTCGGTTTGGTAGAAAGTCAGAGCCAAGGACAGGAAGGATAAAAGGTTAGGAGCAGACTTGGAGGTGGTTTATACATCAATAATACTCAACAGCCAGTGGGAACCTGGAGTCACATTTCCCAGCAGTGTGCATATGTTACCCAGACAATGTACATAATGGCCTGTTTTAGATGTATCTTCATTATCCATCTTTCCCACATTCTCCAGCTATTCTGATTATTTTAAGTGAGAATTACTCTTCATGTCTGAAACAGGAGATTTTACTGTAAGTCACACAAACAAGTAAAAAGTAGGGATGTGTGAGAATTTCATAGAGTTTTTCCAAGAAACTACCCAAATTCAAAAACTGCTTCATAAAAGAGGAAAAGAAAGAATATGAGGTTTACGAATTTCAAATGTTGGACAAAATGAAACAGACAGGTTCTCTAGGCTTTAAGTGCTTGCTCTTATACTTTAGGAACTAATGAAAAGTCAAACATTTCTTCATTAGGAAGCTTGAGATTTAAAAAAAATGAACGAGGGAGACAGAGAAACTGACATAAAAGGAACATATAACAATCTGGCAGTTGATAAGATTTTCCTTGAGAGAGGTCAACTTGACACTGCAAGACAACCTGTGAAGGACTTTCTAGGCCTAATGCCATGTCTTGCTTCCAAGTGGGTTTATTTTTCTGACATGGTTTCTGACATTTGTGCAGAATTGCAAAATTGACTGTGTTAAAAAATGTGTTTTTTTCCTTTGTAAAGCCAAGCACACTCACTCTGCAATCACAAAAAAAATACTGATTGATCACAAAGATGCAAACAACCCATTCACTGGTGATAGTTTTAACAGACCATGCAACAAAACTGGAGTTTTGGAGTATTCAGCATTGTACAGCTGCAGAAATGCATTAAAATTGGTCTTGAAAACTCAGACTGACAAAAAAAATATATCAGGTCAGCTCTCTAAATCTGTCAATCAGACTGTTTCGCTTACTGTGCAAGGAAGGCTAGATCAGGATTTATATCTCTACAGACAGATTCTTTAATTTGCTAATAATAAGCTATTATCTGGAACTCCCCTACTTTCCATATCTGAAAGAATCATCATGAGACCTATTCCAGTTCCATAGCTCGAAAGCAGGTAGGGCTGTAACAGTGGGCGGCATGTGAGGATGCACATGAACTCTATCCCCTCATCCAGATGCCAGTCACACCCTTCTTGCTTTCAGCTCAAACTTCTCAAGAGACACTTGTTAGCACATTCCACTGAACATCACTTACAGTGCTTCCATGACTGGTGTCAGGATTAGGCTACATTTATCAGAAATTGCCTCATGCCGCCATATCTGCACAAATGACCACAGGGACAACAAGGACTTACAATGCTATGATTATAATGTCATTTCTTTGATAAAAGGTACCCTTGTCCCTACTATGAAGTGATAAAAACCATGTGAAGACACTGAAAACCTGTATTAACCCCAACCCTTCAAATCATTCATTCATTCATTCATTCATTCATTCATACATACATACATACATACATACATACATACATACATACATACATACATACATACATTTTATTTAAGGCATTTGTAGCCCACCCTGTACCACAGAATCTCAGGGCAGGTTCCAGAGTTATATATAAAATGATTTTGAAATGTAAAAGATGTTTAAAACAATTTAAAAGCAAATAGTTTAAAACACAAATATGCCTGTATTACAAAATCAGAGATTGGAAAACCCTCTGGAAAAAGCTACTTTGGGGGACTACAGTGCCCACAATCCCCCAAATCAAAATGGCTAAAAGATTCTGAGAGATGTAGTCTAAAACAGTATCATTGTTGAGTTCTAAACATGATAATTTTCATGCAAAGCAGTCTTTGTGAACAACCAGAAAAATGCAGACAGACAGAGAAGCAAGTGAAAATTAAACAACCAAAGGCAAAGAAAGAATCAATCTAATATGAAGTGAGCAGCCAGTAATCCTGCTATGCCTTTTTAAAGGAAATTTGCCATACAACTAGCAGGAAATCTATGCCCTGTTGTATTAATAAAACTATTTTATGACAGACAAACTCATAGCATTTTGAGGGTCTAGACATTTTGTATTTTTAATGCTTTAGCAATAAAATATTTTAAATACCCCACCATGCCTTTCGTTTTACAGTATGCCCCATTAGGAAGCATTTTGTTTAATTACTTAATTATCACACTTAGATAATGTAAATACTATACTTCGGCAGCTTTAAAGAAATCCAATTTTGTATGTTGGCACCATTTTTAAGCAGGAAGCTATTTGCAGTGAGGAAAGTGCTGTCTTCTTCTGAATGAAGCCAGAAATCTTGATAATGTTCTCGTTTTATGTAAGAGCAATGCAATTTTGTGAGGCTGCCAAACTGTTCAATCCTCCTGCTAATTTTACAGTCATCCTACTGAGACATTTCTAGAATCAAGAAAAATGGCAGGTGGAGTGAAAAGTAATCTGCCTTCGAGAATAATTTTATATTACTGTGGTATTACCAAGGATCCAAAGTTGCAAGCATAGCCTACTGGACTTCATGTTCTTAAAAATTCCCAAAGATCAGAATGGCTGTGACATATCAAAAACATCTCCAGTTCTACATCCTATGCAACATAGTAGCTAGCAGGCCCTGAACTGTAAATCAGGAAGTCCTTCCCTGGTTAGATCCCTTATATGGGATACCATAAATGGCAGTATCCCATTCCTTTTGCCCACCCTGCCCCAGAATAAAGACGCGAGACCAGAAATATGGGTTAAACATGGGCCACACTTTATTGAAACCATCATTGTTGCCATCCTTTGGCAAAGGGGAGTCCTGCCGTAGTGCAGAATCAGGTTTAAGCACAGAGGTCTCAACGGACCCCTTAACCAACAAATGGGCAAGTCCCTGGCCCCAAGTTCTCACGGTCATAAAGTCAGCGAGCACCTGGCCGGCCCAAATTTGACCACCCCCGGACCTCAAGCCACCTTTTCCTTGTTGACTGTTGGTCCAGGTGTGGCCCCAGCGCATCTTTCCCCCCAAGCACTGTAATCACACGATCCGCAGCGCTGGGAGGTCAGATGAGCTATACCTTACCTGAAATTGAAATGGGACTCACCAAAAACCTGTTTTATCTGCACTACCCGCCACAGCATAGGTACTAGCATAGCTAAGTCCCATGCCCGCCATCGAGCCTATCGAGCTCAGCACACAGGCCCCCCTTCCAAAAAGACATCCAAACCACCATCGGACAGATGTACGCCATCTGACTGAAAAAAATCAGGCCTATCCAAACGGATCCTCTGGTGACCAATCACCGATCCAAGACCTCTGCAGACCGCCCTGCAGACTTCCCAATTAACACGCCTGCGGGCAGTGTTAATGGGTAAAAATTCTCTGGCTTCTCTCCAAGCCAACCGAGGGATGATTGTTGACCAAACGATTCTCATAGCCGGGTACGTGGCTTTCAGCTATGTGAGATCACGCAGCACATCCAGGATCAAGGCCTTTCCACAATATTTGGCCAGTTCGTTGCCACCCAGATGTATCACCAAAACATCTGGGAAAAATTGCCCAAAGGCACAGCTGCACAGATGGCACCACAGCATTCCACGCAGTCCTCTCCATTCAATATGGGCTCTGGCTCCAAGACCCAGACAGCTCCCCCACGGGGATGCAGCCGCATAGCGAGCTGTCCAAAACACATAGCTGTGGCCCACAATCATAAGGCACCTTCTCCTTGCTGCCTCCAAGATACCTGCAATACAGAAGAGAACCAGGCCCCTGCCTAGACATTAGGTAGTGTCCTGATATACCTATGATAGGTGGACGAAGACCACCGCCCAAGCCGTTTAATGTCTTCTACGTTATAGCCTAAGGATGCTGCTGTGGATGCTGCTCCTATTCTAAATGAATGTGTGCCAAATCTCATTCCCTGCACACCAAACTTATTTAATGCTAAATCGGTCAACTTCCAAAATTGGTATTTTGTTAATGGTACTCCATCACTGTGTATAAAGAAATATCCTTGGGTCTGTCCCCTAATCTGCAGGTATGCATCCATGGCTGCCACCAGGCAAAGGTTGTCCATGTGGCAACGTTCCAACTTAATGTAAACTCCCCGACCATGCTGATCAACCTTGGATCGGCGAATATGTATTCGAACCATTCCATCCACAACCCTAACGTCTTGCCATTGCAGGGCTACCCTGGTCCTGTCTCCCTTTCCCGAAGCTACTACCTCACTGATCCTGAGGGCTCTGAAGAATGTTAGTAAGGACGCAGCTTTGAATAACATGACTTCGTAGTCATCTCTACATAGCGACTCCCACTGCTTACAAATGCCTTCTAACAAAGCAGGCAATATGGGAGCTCTAGTGTCCTTGATTCTACCTCTTTCTTTAGACCACCCTTCGATCATATTCCTAATGCGGTAGTCTGAGGAAAAATCCTGATAACCGTGAATCCTGGCATAGTAGGCGAGAGCCGACAATCTACCTTGTATAGTTCCGAGCGCCAGTCCCTTCCTATTCAGATAGACAATAAATTGCTGAAGATGTTCAACTGGAGCAGGCCAAACCAGCTCCAAATTTACTA
This sequence comes from Intellagama lesueurii, assembly GCA_037013535.1. Classification (NCBI taxonomy): domain Eukaryota; kingdom Metazoa; phylum Chordata; class Lepidosauria; order Squamata; family Agamidae; genus Intellagama; species Intellagama lesueurii. The sequence continues at coordinate 231,301,479 of JBAJHW010000003.1, forward strand.
AGTTCCTAAACTCCTGAAACTCTATACTCACAGCCGAGTACCCTTTCCGTGTCCTTGGTGCCAAAGCCAAACCTATTGCTCTGTCCACGTCATCTCGCCAATTTGCCAGGCCTCTGGGGGCAGAACCTCCGGGAACTCATTGGCTCCTCGATCTAGCTCCCTGAAACACTCAATATGTTGGCACAACAATGCATCAGCTAGGTTATTATCTATGCTAGGGACATGACGGGCTTGCACCAAGGTGTTAAATTGTAAAGCCCATAATGTGAATGCCCTGACTAATGACATAACCTGTTCCGAGTGGGACGTGAGGTTATTTATAATATAAACAACAGCCTGGTTGTCGCACCAGAACCGTACGACTGAGTTCACCCATTCACCTGCCCAGAGCCATAATGTGCCAACTATAGGAAAAAATTCCAGGAATGTTAGACCACTGGTGACACAAGCCCAATGCCACTCGTCTGGCCATTTTCCAGTGCACCATCTACCTCTGCAATAAATTCCAAACCCTGACGAACCTGCGGCGTCCAAATGGACCTTAAGTCCTATCTCACGTCTCCAGAAAGATATTCCGTTAAACTCAGCTAAAAACTGGTTCCAGACTCGCAAATCCTCTCTCATACCCCATGTAATCCTAGTCCTATGTAACGGGCGACGAAGGCCTTTCATTGTGTTGCAAAGCTGTCACAAAAAGGCACGCCCAGGCGCCACTACCCTACAGGCAAAATTAAGATGGCCAATGATCTCCTGAAGCTCCCTCAGGGACACTTTCATCCGCTGTAACAGTGTGGCTATGCGAATCTTAAGGTCAGCTAATTTGTTGGCTGGCAACTTGGATGTCTGCTGTACCATATCCAGTTCAATACCTAAAAACGTCAGGGATGTGGCTGGCTCCTCCGTCTTCTCCTCAGCCAGGGGTAGACCTAACTCTTCAGCCATTGATTGAAAAGTATCTAAAATAAATCTGCACCTTCCTGAATTCCTTTCACCACAAAAAAGATAATCATCTAAATAATGGGCCGTATAACTACACCCCACCCTCCGCCTGAGTTGCCACTCCACAAACGAACTGAAATGCTCAAATGCTGCACATGAAAGCGAGCAGCCCATCAGCAGAGCTCTATCTATGTAGAAAGAACCCTGAAAGTGAAATCCTAACAAATCAAAATCGAGCAGATGCACAAGTAAAATCTGGAAAGCTGATTTTATATCACATTTCGCCAGCTCTGCCCCTACACCACACCTTCGTACCATGCGCACTGCCTCATCAAAGGAGTTGAAATGCACGGTACAAAGTTCCTGAGGGATGGCATCATTAACCGAAGCCCCCTCAGGATAGGACAAGTGGTGTATCAATCTAAATTCCCCTTGGGCCTTCTTTGGAACTATCCCCAGAGGAGAGACCCTTAAGGTTTCCAAAGGAGCCATTGCAAATGGCCCCAACACTCTACCTTCCCTCGCCTCTTTGTCAATCTTCTCCTGGACAACACCTTTCATTCCCCGAATGGATTTCAGGTTTTGCGCAAAGAACGCTTTACGCTCACCAGCTGCTGGTATCTTAAAACCATATCTAAAACCCTCTGATAGGTAACTAGCATCTTCTCTGCATGGATATTCCCTGAGCCATGCTTCTAAAACTGACACTTTAATTGGACTGGGACCCTTTTCCAGGGTTACCGCCCCCACTATTGGGTTTTTTACCACCAGCTGGGCCTTTGTTCTGACGTTGAGCCCCTGCCCTGAAACATGAAGAACTGGGGTGTTGCCTGTCACACGTTGTACACTCGTGCCTAAAACGGCATGGTTTCCTGTTACAGACACCCTTGGCATTGTAGTCCCAGCAGAGCAGGCGGGGTTGAACCACCTGCCCCGCTCCTAGGTGGGGATTCTGATTCAAAGCAGTTTTACTAATAAGATGTCCTCTATCAAACCTGTTGCCCAAGTTAGGCCTGGCAGGCGTCATGGACTGTAGCCAGAGACCCAGCAGGGGCTCATCCCAACACAGGTTTGGGTGAATAGCGCTCTGCACACTGAACGATTCATCATAGTTAAGCCATGCCTGGCCCACAAAGTCTACGTAGGCCCGATAAATTAAATCTAAATACTGAAAGAGAGACTGAGCCCGCCAAGGTTGGGCCTTCATGGCCACTCGCGTAAATTAAGAACCCCGATAACCAGTTGGCCCATGTCCTGTCTGGCTTCTTCCTCCTGCGTCTCTCTTTGTCTTTATCATCCTCCTTGTCCAAATCCTTCTTTTCAAAATTTCTGTTTAGCAGTTCGAACAAGTCTACATATTTTCCTTCTCATATTTTTTCTTTTGTTGCCCGGGTGAGGTGGTCCCCCAGAGACATTGTGTGATCACCAAATGGCAAGGCTTGTAAGGGCACGGTGTTGTAACCTGTGTCAGGAACAGAAGGATACTGCCAAACCCCTACGCCAGCCGTCGGGGTTAGCGGTACTGGAAAAGTAACTTGCGGATATGGTGCATCCCATCAGCCAAACTGCGCACTTGTACCGGGCCATGGGATACCTGGTGCCCTGAAACCCTGAGTGTCGTAAGGTGTATAGGCAGGGGAAGTGCATTGCCTACTGCCCTGCCAAGGCCAAGCCTGTATGAATGAAGGAGTGTCTGGTGCTACGCTTGACTCACCTGCCGAAGGTGATTCCACAGTTGGTTCCTCTCCTCCAGACAAATAGTCTGGAGTAGCCACCTCCAATGCCTCCTGCCTATCAGGATCCGCCGAACCAGCTGTCGCCGACATCGGTGTCCTTCTACCTTTATTAGCATTCCTCCACCGAGGTGTCACTGTCGCCCCATCAGCTTCGCGTCTGGATGTCCCTTCCTCCTGTTGTTCCTCTTCTAGGATAGCAAACCTAGACATTAGATTATCTGCAATAGCCATAAGCTTGGCTCTGCGATGACTTTTGGCATCCCTAGCTGAGCAGCGCGGTTGCGCCTCGCTAGGTTGAGGGGCCTGTCTCGCCATTCTTTCAGCTTCAAGCGCAGAAATTTTCTCCTGCAGCTGTTGCCATACAGGCCAAGATTCTTCATCGGAAGAGGACTGAGGATGTGACACCTGAGGGACTGGCCTTTTCTTGGCCGGTTGTTTTCTCTTCCAGTTTCCCTGGCCCTTGCGCGAAGCCATTAGGACCTGTATTCAAATCCTGACCAAACCTGTGTGGCCGCACTCCACCAAGATCCCACGTTTGGGGACCCCAAGAGGGTCACCCCTGGTGACCTATGTAACCAAGAGCACTTGATGCTGCAAATATGTATGTAAAACCACTGGTGCTAGTTAACACTTTTCAATATACTGTTAATTAAAATGTATACCAAGGGCAAGCGTTTTAATAACTGCCCCACTGAATAATTCCAAATTAATTAGCTATCAAATTAATTACGATTAATTCAGAATGTTGATACCTTATCAATTTATAATTAATCATTTAGATCCAATTTATCTACTAAATTAATGTAATATGCTCAACAATAGTTATCTAATTAATAAAATGCTACTTCATCTGCTGACAATTTGATATTCTGTATAAATAATAAATTATTATATATTATTATATTTTATTTTATTATTGTTATTATTATTATTTTAAATATTTTATTTTATATTGTTTGTGTGTGTGTGTGTGTGTGTGTATTAGGTTTAATTTATTTATATATTATCCGCTTATTTAGTCGTTTATCTCTCTCTCTCTTTTTTTAAAAAATATTTATTTTATTTTTATAGTGCCTGGCTGAGAAAGTGCGCCCAAGTCTAACCCGGTCATGTGGCGCAATTCAAAATCTGAACCACGCGAAATCTCCGGCTTCCTCTCTGAGAGCAGGGAAGAGTGAGGGAGGTAAAGCGACGTGCCAAACGTCCGAGGCCGAGCAGCCGCACCACACTGCCGCCACTCCTGGGTCACCTAAGCAAGCGTACCACCAAGCCCCAATACCGGATCTCCAGACGTGCCCTATTCGCACTGATAGGTGCCACACTTAAAATATAAATTCTTTTTCGTCGCATGCCTTCTTCTCACACTCCCTCTCTTTCGTGCTCTCTCTCTCTCTCTCTCTTTTTAAAAATTTAAATGCTAGCAAAAACAAAGCCAATTAATGAATTAAAACACTCCAACTATAACTAAAGAGGCGATCCAACCCACGGGGTCGCACCATCCCCCTTTACTAAACAAACACAAACGAGAAAATAATCAACAATCAATAAATTAAGTAATTGGCAATTAAACAATTAAAGCCTAAAAGAATAAGCGAACCGCGGGGGGAGCCAATGCTACCCCCCCTTTCCCAAATTCCGAGTTGCTCAGGCCTCGCCAGGCACTACGCAGATAAATTAGCCAAGCAGAGAGACTCTGTCCGTGTCTGTTGCCAGCCAAGGAAGAGGGAGGAGAGAGGGGGGAATGGCCCTTAAATAGCCCATCATTCCCCCCTGTCCTTCCAGGCTGATCTTGTGCTACCAGGAGTCACGCAATTTCCAGGGAGGGAGGCAAAGACAAGCTGCGCCGCCGAAGCGTGGCTCGGTAGCAGCTCGAGCATATGTTTCAGAACCAAAACCTGAGGCTCAAGAATGGGTCCTTGTGATGTCACAGAGTCAAGATAAGCATGGACTGTAGGGCAGAAATTGCTTCTGGAGTAGTTGATTGTAGAAATGGGCACAAAGAGAATCTGGATAAGTAGAGTCCAAGTAAAACCCAGCTAATGAGAGTTGAAAACCCATACACTCTTATGTACACCACACATGAGATTTTCCAGGTGCTGTGCTGCTACTGGGGGTTAATGGAAGGTTCAGTGCCAAAGCTGGAGATTGAGTTTGTTTGTTTGCTTTGGCAGGTCCTGCACAGCAGCTGCCAGGGTGTCTGCAAGAAGAAGGCTTACAAGTTAGAATGCTGGGGCCTTACTTCTGCTTTGCTGCAGATGGCACAGTGGAACTGAATGTTTGCACCCACCAACTCTTCCCCCAATTCCCAGTCCCCACTCCTTACTTCTGGCTTTGTGATGAGTCAGCATTGTGCAAAGGCAACACACATTCAAACACCTTTGTATGCTATCTCAGTGAACCCAGCAGGTGCCAGCAGGGAATAAGTGAAGTTGGATGTCCAGGTTTTAAAGTCACCCTATCACTCTGATTCATCCTTTTTCGTCCTCCAGCGTCAATTCCCTAGGAAATATTTTGGAATTCTAAAGCATGAATGTTTGCTGTTGCTGTTATTGGGTTAAGTCTAAAGACTGTCAATACAAGACTGCTCACCTCTTTTTCTGCACTCCATCCAAAAAGCCTATCAAAAGGGTAAGGGATAATTTTTAAAATCATGTACACTGTGTCATAGTGGGCTTCAGTAGAAAGGGACATCTTCCAAGGTAGAGGTAAATACCTGCATAAGTAAAGCTCTGTTCACACATGGTGCTTCTAGACAACATGGATTGAATGCATTCCACTTAATCATGATGGCTTAGAAAAGTCCAACTAGCCCGCTAGAGAGGTTTTTGGAAGGAAAAGAGGGAAGGGGAAGCTTTACAGAAGCAGTTTTAGGAGGAATCTGGAAAGATCCTTTTAAAAAAATTAACCTTTCATTCATGCAGCCTTTAGATCTGAAAACATTGTTAATATACACTGTCCCCATGGCAGCATGATGTCAGTATTATGGAATTTATATGTTCTGGTCTAAGATGATTTAGGAAAACTGAAGCTATCAAAATGTCAGAAGAATTTTTCAGTATGGCACCATAGCTACAGCTTGGTTGCCAAGTGTGTAAATGATTATTATGATAACCATGTTGAATTGTTCTGGACACATTATTAGATGTCTACTTATATCTTCTCTTTTACAATCCGAGGAAGCTGTTTCAGTTCTAGATCAGTGTCAGGTGTCTGTAATGAACTGGATGAGGATGAATAAACTGAAATTTAATCCAGATAAGACAGAGGTGCTCCTGGTCAATCAAAAGGCAAAGCAAGGAATAGAGATGCAACCTGTGCTGGATGGTATTACACTCCCTCTCAGAACATAGATGCACAGCTTGGCGGTGCTGTTGGATTCATCTTTGAGTCTGGATACCCAGATTTTGGAGGTGGTCAGGAGTGCCTTTGCACAATTAAAACTAGTGTGCCAACTGCACTCATTCCTGGAAAGGTCTGATCTGGCCATGGTGACACATGTTTTAGTTACATCCCAGCTAGATTATTGTAACATTCTCTACATGGGACTACCTCTGGAAAGTAGTCAGAAACTTCAGCAGCTCCAAAACACTGCAATCAGATTGTTAACTGGTTATTGGGATCACATCACCTCCCTGTTATAGCAGCACCATAGGTAGCCAGTCCATTTTGAGACACAATTCAAAATGTTGGTTTTAACCCATAATGCCCTAAACAGCTTGGGTCCAAGCTATCTTAAGGACCAAGTCTCCATTTATGAACCTGCCCAGGTGTTAAGATCATCAAGAGAGGCTTTTCTTTCATCCCCACCATCTTCAGAGATTCATTTGGTGGGGACATGGGAGAGGGCCTCTCTGTTGCTGCTCCCAGACTTTGGTACTTCCTCCTATAGAAGGCCAGGCTGGCCCCATCTTTGCTGTCCTTCCACAGGCAGGCAAAGACCTCTCTCTTCACGCAAGCTTTCCCTTAGTGACTGGCTGCCTGAGTAAGGTTTTTAAATGGATTGTTGTGCCTTACTGCTTTGAATGTGCTTTTGGTGTTGCTTTTGTTTACTATTTTTTAGTATTTGTTTGATCATTTTTAATATTTGTATACATACTGTTTTAGCTAAAAAATATTGTCTTTTAATCATGTAAGCCACCTTGGGTTCTTTTTAAGGAGAAAGGCAGGGTAAAAATATTTTAAATAAATAAATACCAAAAAAAATATCAAGAAAAGAAAAATCTTGAAGCAATGTGGTATTTACTGGACAACAGTACGTATACAAACAGTCTAACCCAGAAATTGATATTGGCTCTATGCTTAAACTCTGTTCTAGTAAGTCTTAAAGGGGCTGCTAAATTAAAGGGAAGCATTTGATCTCTCTTCAAACCATTGCAAATAGTACCAGCATGGCACCTTTTCCAGTTGCCAGATCATTTTGGAAGCTAAAATAAAGCAAGGGAAGTTCCTAATACCCAGCCCATCACAAAATCGGAACAAGTAGCTGAAAATGCTTAACCAGCTCTCATTTCTTAGTAAATGTAATTGTGCTGCCATCCTTCCATTCATTAACATTTGATTTTGCACTATGTTGTTCATTATCAATTCCATTCAAACAACACAGATCTGCAATTAATTTTTCAATGTTTATATTTGTGCCACTTTCTACAGTCTTTCAAAATCATACAAATTGCCTTTCCATAAGAGGAAAATGAGCCTCACAAGGTTGATTGATGCCAGTAATATACAGTGCTGTCATGGAACATGAGTGATGTAAAATTGTAAATAGTGTATTCTGTCCCCTTTCATGATAGATTTGCATAATTATATAATCAGGTATGATAACTCTGTATCTGTAATACATGTGTATTCAATTCAGGGTTATATTTATTCAGAAAAGTTCTCATTTTTTGCAACCAAAGCATTATTTATAGAGGAGCGGTCTGCAGCAATGAAAGACTAAAATTTTAGAAGGCATAAATCAGGGTAGCTCCAATGATTTTAATGAACCTGTTCCAATTTACATGATAAGGATCTGCCCCTTTTTCTCTCTCAATTTATTGAAACCATAGAAGAACAATCCCTGAAGTTTATGGATAGAAGATAAGAAGGATGGTTTTATAGTGCAATGAGCCTCAATGCTAAGGTTCAATTCCCTGATCTTTCATTACAATTTTACTGCATGCCTCTTACGTGTCAGTAAGGGTGTCTTCAATGATCACTTCCAGCATTAGGAAGAAATATCGGATATATTCCATTCATGTCACTCAGTTATTAATGACACTTTTTCTAGATATTGTTTACTGTAATAAAGTAAAGATATTTTCTGGCTTAGGAAGAATGGAGGTCAGTATGTTTCACCTCGTTCTTTGTGCTGAAATGTTGGTGTGCCCTTACAAAGCTTATCAAATCATCTTCTTTCTCTTTTCAAACTGAGTTATCATGGATATCATTTAAAACAGAGCAGCTCTTTGCATATTCTCAGTAGTACTTTTCTTGATAGTTCACATAGTCTAGCTCAATAATGTCAGTATACTTGTGTACAGACGTTCATAACTGCTGACACTCTTCTAAACAACCATTGTCTTTGAGATGATCCAATATGGACCCTCAATAATAAAGCTCATTAAAAAGGAAAAAAAATGAGTGAGTGACACAAAGAGTTTCCCAGCACTCACTGAAGCAACAGGATCCACCTAGCTCAGGTTGACATATGATATAACAGTTTTCAAATGGCTGGTCTGAGGAAGTTCTCAGAAAAGGGCCATCTGATGAACATACTTTTATGCTAGATACATCAAATAGATATTTGCTCAATTTATATCAAATAGATATTTGATTTATATCCTAGATCATTCACAGAACAGGAACCTAGGATGAGGAATATTCTATTTAGTCTATCTTGACTTCCCAAGAAAACTTGATAAGGTATTCTAAAGCAAGGACAGAAAGACTGGTTGATTGATATATATATAGGCCCCAGGCAGCTCTCAGCAAAATTAAAAGAGGTATAGGAGGGGGGGAAATAGATAAATGCAGATAAATGCAGGTGCATATGAAAACATACAGAAGGTTGTCATGTTAAACCACAACAGAACAAATGGTGGCTAGTATTCTGTAGCAACATGAACAGAATATTACACTCAGCCCTCAGTGTTCCTCATGTTCTGTGACTTGCTGTTGTGATTGCAAATTATGCTTGCACCAGAAGGCCCTAAATATCTTCTTGTGCAAGAGCTGAAAACGTTCGCCCCCGTGTGCAACAGATTGGAGTGAACAAATTCTGCCCTAAAAATTCAAAACAGTATTGAATTTTTAAAGTAATTTTAAAATGTATCCATTTTAGTTTGAAATCCCCATCTTAAAGGGATCGGTTTTGTCATCTCATTCTTATTCCAACAAGACCAAATATATATATATATATTCTCTCCCTCTCCCATCCCCTTTTAAGTTCTTTACAACATAAAGGAAATGTGCCATGCATTTTCCACCAGGTTTTAGCAGCAGACTCTTTTATGAATAATATTATAATTTGCTAGAAGCAATTAAATGACAGACATCCAGAAACTGACATGCTGGGAAATATCTTCAGAGCAAACATCTAAAGCCTCTTGATTCATCTATTGCATTAAGAGAGTGTGCCAGCTCCTGGTCTCCACCAAATGGAGTATTTCCCATAAATTCCTGTCCCCCACTAGCTCTAACAGGGATTTCTGGATGCAGCAGACTAAATCATTGCATGGTGTAAAGTAATTAGGCTAGCAGAATGATTCCTATTTACTTCAGTAACCTTCTGCTAATCCGCGGGGTCTTTAAAAAATCAAGCTGAGATTTCACTACAGGTCCAATGAAAATAGAGAGAATATTTAAATAACTAGAGTGATTACATATAAGAGAAGATGAGTACAGCACTGCAACAATTCCAATCCTGCTTCAAGATGTCAAATAACCTTTGTGACATATCAAAGGTCTACAGGACACAAAGCAAGCAAAAGCTTTTCTAATTCCGTATAATAGCATTAAATCTGAAATGAAAGCTATTTCCAGGCTGTAAAGTAATGTTTTGGTAATATCATTATATTATCCTCAAAGGATGAATTCAGATCAGAAAGAAACCCAAGATTTGTAACAGAAGGTGAAATTGGATCAAGCAAGACACAGAGGAAGGTCAAGTCCATAAGAAATGAATTTCCTCTGCTTTATCCACTCTATATGTGTTTCTGCACTAATACAGATATAAGACCATCTCCGTATTTGCTGGACAAATGTAGAACAAATGTAAAAATGTAGTTTAGTTCCATTTCTTCTTGTTTTTTATTTTGTTTTGTTTTAAGAATGAATATATTGTTTTCTCTTTCATGAAGAAAGATGATTTAAGCTTTTTCAAACAATTCTGCATATATAATATTTTTCTCCAAACCAGCATTAAAAGCTTAAAGGAACTCTGCAGTCAGTAATTTTCTCTCCAATTTTCATTGTGATAAAATAACATAAATTGGTTTAAATTCCAACTTAACTTTGAAGCTATTAAAGTTCTAATGCATTTATTATAATTGATGCATACTTTTAATTTTAAATAAAATTTAAACCGAGTTTCCATCCTGTAACACCCCCCAAACCCACTCCCTCAGTTGTCTAACTTAGGGTTCATTCAAACAATGTGTGGCTCAGGTTGATTGGGTTGGAACTGTAATGGCACTTCCCCATAGATCTCACTCCAAGCTTCCATACCTGTTTTAATTTTCCCTTGAAGGAGTCTCATGGTACAGTGGTTAAACTGCAGCACTGCAACCAAAACTATGCTCACAACCTGGGTTCAATCCCAGGTAGCCAGCTCAAGGTCACTCAGCCTTCCATTTATCTCAGGTCTGTAAATTGAGTACCCAGCTTGCTGGGGGATGGGGGCAATGTGTAACCTGCATAATTAAAAATTGTAAACAACCCAGAGAGTGCTTTAAGCACTATGGGGCAGTATATAAGCAGCACACCTTGCTTTTCTCCTTTTGCCTTGAATGTAATCCAAATTGAGTTTCCACACTTGAATACTTTCCCTCCCTTCCTCCTCCAATTCTTTCCCTTTTTTCAGGTCTTCTCCCATCCTCCTCCCTACCTCCAGTCCTGACATTTTACTGGGGCAGGGGGGAGGATTCCCTTCACACTCAAAGGGAAGGAAAAGGAAGGAAAGGCACAGGAAGCTAAATCCACAGGAAAGATCTATGAATGATATACATGAATCAGAAGGCAAGAGGCAGCCATGCTGGGGAGGTTTCCCATTTAGCAACGTTTTGTCACTTTCTGATGACATAGACTAGCTTTTCAAGTCACTCCAAGAAGGCAAGGGAGGTGATTTCTCACCTTTTCCTTTGCTACATGCTGGGAAAACACCCCACAGCTGATGTTACCACTGATATCAGAGGAGTTCTAATTATACACACCCTCATTGGAACCAAACTTGAGGGATGGATTCTAGGCATAGGATGTTTTGAACTAAAAATCCCATAATTCTCCATTCTGGCAACTGCACACCTACAGAGACCCAAATATAGCTGGCTTGGAGAAAAGGTCTAGCAGGAAAGGCTTTGGGATCTAGCTCTGCCCTTGCTTCCTGTGTAGAACAGAAGCTGCCATTTCAGCACAGGAAACTAGAACAGAGCTAGACCTCAAAGCCTTCTCAGCTAGGCCTTTTCTCCAGGTTAGATACATTTAGGTATCTCTAGATGTGTCTGTCAAGTGGAACCCTCAGAATGGAGAATTATGGGATTCGTAGTCCATAAATATATATAAAAGATCCTATAACTAATCCATCCTGATTCCATTGGTAGGAGCAGTTCTGTTAGTAAAATAACCATCTTGGATCCTGTCCATATTTATACATATGCACAGATGTATTTACTTTCAATAATTGGATTAAACATTTAACTGACTAGAAGTCATGGTTAATCAATGAAAATCAATACTTTAATTTGCAGGAAATCCACAGTTCCGTCTTCTTTTATTTCTCAGTGTAGTGCACAATTGTGTATTTCCAAAGAAAGAAAACTACTTTCCCCCACAAAGAAACCTATTTTAAATGTCTAATTCTTCTTCCCTACATAGTATCTCTTGCTCTGCTTTAGCACGTCATCACATTATTCCAGAATGCAGCTTCCTTCACTCAAACCTGGTATTCCAAATATTAGGAATTCATATATTGGAGTGGGGAAAAGATATCCAGCCTTTGGAACGATTGGTGTTAACTTGTTTTATGGCAGGATTTTCTGTTCTTCCAAGAGTTGGATGACAAGCAGAAATTTGGTAGGCAAAATCACTCCTAACATGTAATAAAAAATTTGCCTAGTAAATTTCCTCTTCATCAGCAGCTATTAAAAACTATGTTATGGGGGAAATGAACTTGTGATTAATTTTGGATCTAATTTGGTCTAGTGTGTAATACTACTGAAGCAGATATCAGGTCTCCTAAGTCTTTTATAAGGTCTACTGAGCTTACGCTGGGGAACAACCGAGATAGGTTCTGTTAACTCAGATAATAAAAGTATGTAAGTGTTTATCCAGCTTCAGGAGAGATGATGAAAGAAAGCCCTTACAAGTAGCAGGCAATGAATACTATTCATTTCAAGTGCTCTTTATTGCTGTTGTTCAAGGAATCACTAAAAGATACTGCAGATAGGAAGGCAAGGAAATCACATTTAACTTAGAAAAAAATCAGTAAAAGATTGTGTGGTCCCTCCAAAAAAACCAATACCAATGCAGAAGCAGACAATGCCTTTATTGCAACCATTCTCAAGAGGGGGCATATGCTCAAGCATTTGGAACACTGTGCTTAGAGGGGGATATTTAACTGTATTCCTTTACAGTTTCTTTACATTCTGAAAGGAGTCTAAAACATGAAAAGTGTTGGTTTCAGCACAGCTTCAGATGGCCTTATGTTGGCTTCGTTGACCATTGGCCATCTTGACCAGTTGGGCTTGCACTCCTAGTCTTAGAAACCTGTGGGAATAAAAAGAAAAGAAATAGTTTAGGGAAATACACTTGTGCAGCTGTTCTTTTGTTGTTGTTGTTGTCGTTTAGTCGTGTCCGGCTCTTCGTGACCCCATGGACCAGAGCACGCCAGGCCCTCCTGTCTTCCACTGCCTCCTGGAGTTTGATCAAATTCATGTTGGTCGCTTTGATGACACTGTCCAACCATCTCGTCCTCTGTCGTCCCCTTCTCCTCTTGCCTTCACACTTTCCCAACATCAGGGTCTTTTCCAGGGAGTCTTCTCTTCTCATGAGATGGCCAAAGTATTGGAGCCTCAGCTTCAGGATCTGTCCTTCCAGTGAGCACTCAGGGTTGATTTCCTTCAGAATTGATAGGTTTGTTCTCCTTGCAGTCCAGGGGACTCTCAAGAGTCTCCTCCAGCATCACAATTCAAAAGCATCAATTCTTCGGCGGTCAGCCTTCTTTATGGTCCAGCTCTCACTTCCATACATCGCTACTGGAAAAACCATAGCTTTGACTATGCGGACCTTTGTCGGCAAGGTGATGTCTCTGCTTTTTAAGATGCTGTCTAGGTTTGTCATCGCTTTCCTCCCCAGAAGCAGGTGCCTTTTAATTTCGTGGCTGCTGTCACCATCTGCAGTGATCGTGGAGCCCAGGAAGGTAAACTCTGTCACTGCCTCCATATCTTCCCCTTCTATTTGCCAGGAGGTGATGGGGCCCGTGGCCATGATCTTAGTTTTTTTGATGTTGAGCTTCAGACCATTTTTTGCGCTCTCCTCTTTCACTCTCATTAAGAGGTTCTTTAATTCCTCCTCACTTTCTGCTATCAGAGTGGTATCACCTGCATATCTGAGGTTGTTGATATTTCTTCCGGCAATCTTAATTCTGGCTTGGGATTCATCCAGTCCAGCCTTTCGCATGATGTATTCTGCATATAAGTTAAATAAGCAGGGGGACAATATACAGCCTTGTCGTACTCCTTTCCCAATTTTGAACCAATCAGTTGTTCCATATCCAGTTCTAACTGTTGCTTCCTGTCCCACATATAGATTTCTCAGGAGATGGATAAGGTGGTCAGGCACTCCCATTTCTTTAAGAACTTGCCATAGTTTGCTGTGGTCCACACAGTCAAAGGCTTTTGCGTAGTCAATGAAGCAGAAGTAGATGTTTTTCTGGAACTCTCTGGCTTTCTCCATAATCCAGCGCATGTTAGCAATTTGGTCTCTAGTTCCTCTGCCCCTTCGAAATCCAGCTTGTACTTCTGGGAGTTCTCGGTCCACATACTGCTGAAGCCTGCCTTGGAGGATTTTGAGCATAACCTTGCTAGGGTGTGAAATGAGTGCAATTGTACGGTAGTTGGAGCATTCTTTAGCACTTCCCTTCTTTGGGATTGGGATGTAGACTGATCTTTTCCAATCCTCTGGCCACTGCTGAGTTTTCCAAACTTGCTGGCATATGGAGTGTAGCACCTTAACAGCGTCATCTTTTAAGATTTTAAATAGTTCCACTGGAATGCCATCACTTCCACTGGCCTTGTTGTTAGCCATGCTTTCTAAGGCCCACTTGACTTCGCTCTCCAGGATGTCTGGCTCAAGGTCAGCAACCACACTATCTGGGTTGTCCGGGACATCCAGATCTTTCTGGTATAATTCCTCTGTGTATTCTTGCCACCTCTTCTTGATGTCTTCTGCTTCTGTAAGGTCCCTGCCATTTTTGTCCTTTATCATGTCCATCTTTGCACGAAATGTTCCTTTAATATCTCCAATTTTCTTGAACAGATCTCTGGTTTTTCCCTTTCTATTATTTTCCTCTATATCTTTGCACTGTTCATTTAGGAAGGCCCTTTTGTCTCTCCTTGCTATTCTTTGGAAGTCCGCATTCAATATTCTGTAACTTTCCCTATCTCCCTTGCATTTGGTTTCCCTTCTCTTCTCTGCTATTTGTAAGGCCTCGTTGGAGAGCCACTTTGCTTTCTTGCATTTCCTTTTCTTTGGGATGGTTTTTGTTGCTGTTTCCTGTACAATGTTACGAGCCTCCATCCATAGTTCTTCAGGCACTCTGTCCACCAAATCTAGTTCCTTAAATCTGTTCTTCACTTCCACTGTGTACTCATAAGGGATTTGGTTTAGATTATACCTGGCTAGCCCAGTGGTTTTTCCTACTTTCTTCAGTTTAAGCTTGAATTTTGCTATAAGAAGCTGATGATCAGAGCCACAATCAGCTCCAGGTCTTGTTTTTACTGACTGTATAGAGCTTCTCCATCTTTGGCTGCAGAGAATATAATCAATCTGATTTCGGTATTGCCCATCTGGTGATGTCCATGTGTAGAGTCGCCTCTTGTGTTGTTGGAAAAGAGTGTTTGTGATGACCAGCTTGTTCTCTTGACAAAACTCTATTAGCCTTTGCCCTGCTTCGTTCTGAACTCCAAGGCCAAACTTACCTGTTGTTCCTTTTATCTCTTGACTCCCTACTTTAGCATTCCAGTCCCCTATAATGAGAAGAATATCTTTCTTTGGTGTCAGTTCTAGAAGGTGTTGTAGGTCTTCATAGAATTGGTCAATTTCAGCCTCTTCAGCATCGGTGGTTGGTGCATAAACTTGGATTACTGTGATGTTGAAAGGTCTGCCTTGGATTCGTATTGAAATCATTCTATCATTTTTGAGATTGTATCCCAGTACAGCTTTTCCCACTCTTTTGTTGACTATGAGGGCTACTCCATTCCTTCTACGGGTTTCTTCCCCACAATAGTAGATATGATAGTCATCTGAATTGAATTCACCCATTCCCGTCCATTTTAGTTCACTGACGCCCAGGATGTCAATGTTTATTCTTTCCATCTCCTGTTTGACCACATCCAACTTACCAAGGTTCATAGATCTTACATTCCAGGTTCCCATGCAGTATTCTTCTTTGCAGCATCGGACTTTCCTTTCACTTCCAGGAGCGTCCACAGCTGAGCGTCCTTTCGGCTTTGGCCCAACCACTTCATTAGCTCTGGAGCTACTTGTACTTGTCCTCCGCTCTTCCTCAGTAGCATGTTGGACGCCTTCCGACCTGAGGGGCCCATCTTCCAGCGTCATATCTTTTAGCCTTTTGTTTCTGTTCATGGGGTTTTCTTGGCAAAGATACTGGAGTGGCTTGCCAGTTCCTGCTCCAGGTGGATTGCGTTTAGTCAGAACTCTCCACTATGACCTGTCCGTCTTGGGTTTCCCTGCACGGCATAGCCCATAGCTTCTCTGAATTACTCAAGCCCCTTCGCCATGACAAGGCAGCAATCCGTGAAGCAAAAGAAGCTGTTCTTTTGCTATGGGGCTAATACCCTTGAATTTTGACAGGGTTCTGCCCCTGCCAGAGATTATTAGGCCTTTCAAAAAAGGCTGCTGTTGTAAATGGGTTTAACAGAAAAAGAAGCAGGGGTGAAGGCTGTTTTCTAGGACTTTAGAGACAGCTGCTGTTTGTACTGTTCTGTTTGCTGTACCTATAGATGGGAATTCCTTCCACACGGCATGTTTACAAGTGTATTGTAAGTTTCTGCATATACATTTAGGGTGGCTTGCTATATTCATGAACATATTATCAATTTCCCCCCCAAAGTTAGGAAAAGTTACTTTTGAGACTATTTTTCCCCAGCTAGTAGTGTCTTTTCTAATTTCTTCTTTCTCTTTCCCAATGCTACTACATTTGCTCCAAAGCATGAATATAGTAACCTACTGAAACTCCAACAAAGGGGGGGGGGGAGTTCTCATCTCAACCTACGGCAGAGGTTAGTTTTCAGAATAAAATAGAGAGGAGAAGTTTGATTATGTGCACCACAATAAGACTATCAACACATGTAAAACAAGTTCTGTATATCTGGTTCAGGGGCCCATATGGACAGAGTAAGCAACTGAGAGAAGAAAATAGCACTAAATGTCTAAAGAACAATTTGCATCAAAACAAACAAAGATGTCTACAGTGACAAGGTGTGGGGGATGACACTACTCAGGCCCATTAGTCATGTGGGCTAATTGAAACAGGAGACACATTGTTTCAATTTAGATAATGCTGCTATAGCTCTAAAAAGTTCATCTGGAAGCACCCTTTGAGTCTGGACAAGAAATTTAATTAGCTAACAGGAAATGTGGATTAGGCTTTTTAACAGCTTCAAATGAAATTATGTGTTCTTCTAATCTGTTACATGAAAGCTGTCACAACCTCTCAGTTACAGACCCATATTTCTGCCGGAGGGAACTTTTAAAAGTATGATACTTCTACAGAATCCTTGATACCTAAACTGAATGTTGTGTAACTCATTTTGACTTTCGAGAACATTACACCCAGGTTTGACCTTACATTTAAAGATGTGCATACACACCATGGGATCCAGTAAAAAGAACTTATTAACATCAAGATGAATCTAAGAATCACTATGCTTTGTAGTTCTTCTTAAGGAACTAAACTCTATTTTTGGAATTAGCTCCATAGTTAAAATGGCTGAAATTGATAGCTTATCAAAGAAAAAATGCCAGTGGATTGTCCCCAGAGTTCCTGCTCTTGCAGTATATAGTTATGATGTCTACTTGTAATTGGCTTGCCAAATTTTATATATTAAACATGTAGTTCAATGTAAAGTGGTACTTCATTGTTTATAAAATGCATTTGCTAAAGCTAATTTGTCTTCATTCATTTCACATTATAGTATAAGTGCAGATCCTTTACCATATTGTGTCAAAGAAATAAATAGAATATCCTGAGGCCAATAACAGACATTAGAAATAGCCCACGACTGGAAAAGGAATGTTCTTAACTAATGTCAGTATCTGAGTGACATGAGCTTCTCTCATCTCCAGGAGTTTACAAATTAGCTTGCTTTTGTTTGATGATCAGTCTTCAGAATACTCTTGAAGTCTGATTTCACAAACAGGGGAAGATTGCCTCAATCACCTCTCTGCCACAGTAATGTGCTTTCAACTCTAACTATGGTTATCTCTAATGTTTGTTTCTAGCCTCAGTCAGGAGCAGAAAATCTAATACGGGAAATTACAAACAACAATAATCTGGTTTTATAATTAAAATGCTTCGCTGCTATCTTTTTTTCCATTTCCATATACTTTATTCATATGAAATCTTTTGTCTTTGCTGGAGAGAAGGTCGAGTATCACAGGACATGAAGGATGCAAACATCGTCACATTGTATAAGAACAAAGGAGACAGGGGCGACTGCAATAACTACCATGGCATCTCTCTTCTCAGTGTTGCAGGGAAGCTGCTTGCCCGTGTTGTGCTGAAGAGGCTCCAGGTGCTCGCAGACAGAGTCTATCTGGAATCACAGTGTGGATTTCAAGCTAATAGATCCACCACTGACATGGTATTTTCCCTCAGACAGTTGTAGGGAACAACGGCAGCCACTCTTTGTGGCCTTCATAGATCTTACAAAGACCTTTGATTTGGTTAGCAGGGATGGCCTTTTTAAAATCCTTCCCAAGATTGGATGTCCACCTCGATTCCTTAACATCATCAGGTCCTTTCATGAGGAAATGAAAGGCACTGTAGTTTTTGATGGCTCAACATCAGATCCCTTTGACATCCAAAGCGGAGTGAAACAGGACTGTGTCCTCGCGCCAACCCTGTTTGGGATCTTTTTTGCTGTCATGCTGAAGCATGCCTTTGAAACTGCAACAGGAGGAGTCTATCTCCAGACTAGATCAGATGGAAAGCTCATTAATCTCTCTAGATTGAGAGTGAAGACCAAAGTCCAGCTGAAATGCATGCGGGACTTCCTCTTTGCCAATGATGCAGCTGTTGTCGCCCATTCTGCTGAAGACCTCCAACAACTTATGACTCATTTTAGTAAGGCCAGCCAAGACTTTGGATTAACAATCAGCCTGAAGAAAACACAAGTCATGGGCCAGGGTGTGGACTCACCTCCCTCTATTACCATCTCTACACAAGAATTGGAGTTTGTTCATGACTTTGTGTACCTTGGCTCAACGATCTCTGACACTCTCTCCCTAGATGTCGAGCTGGATAAACGCATTGGCGAAGCAGCTACCGTGTTCTCTAGACTCACAAAGAGAGCATGGCTTAATAAGAAGCTGATGGCATATACCAAGATCCAGGTCTATAGAGCCTGTGTCCTGAGTACATTCCTGTACTGCAGTGAGTCCTGGACCCAGCACGGCAGGAGAGGAAGTTGAACACGTTCCATATGCATTGTCTCCACCTGGCAGGACAAAGTTCCAAATAGAGTAGTCCTAGAACAAGCTGGAATTATTAGCGTGTATACATTACTGAAACAGCGATGTCTATGTTGGCTCGGGCATGTTGTGAGAATGGCTGATGGTCGGATTCCAAAAGATCTCCTGTATGGAGAATTAGTGCAGGGAAAGCACCCCAGAGGGAGACCACAGCTGCGATACAAGGATATCTGCAAGCGGGATCTGAAGGCCTTAGGAATGGACCTCAACAGATGGGAAACTTTGACATCTGAGCGTTCAGCCTGGAGGCAGGCGGTGCAGCATGGCCTCTCCCAATTTGAAGAGACACTTGTTCAGCAGGCCGAGGGAAAGAGGCAGTCCCTAAACCAGCAAAATCAGGGAGCTGGACAGGGGACTGATTGTATTTGTATTTGTCTTCAGTGTGGAAGGGATTGTCACTCTCGAATTGGCCTTCTCAGCCACACCAGACGTTGTTCCAAGACCTCTATTCAGAGCACATTACCATAGTCTCTCGAGACTGAAGGATGCCTACACATTCATATGCATTCAACTGTTGTGCCAGTTTATAACATTTAGAAATCAGGTGCAGGAATGATTCCTTTCTTAATCTATTGACTAATGCCAGAACTCTAAGTATGCTTGTGCCAAGATTACAGTTGAACAATGGTTCAGTTCATACATTAACATATCTCTTATCTTGTTTCTTATCCATTCCATCTACTCATTTTGGAAACAATCTGCTTTATGGTCAATAGAACCTGGTTTTTCTCTCTGTGTGAAATATTCTATGAAATATTCTATATGGTCGAGTTTCAGGCTGGCTTTTGAAGAACTCTGGGCTGTCCCAAAGCTTTTTGAAAAATCCCCATTGTAAAGATCACCAATGGTGAACAAAGACTTTCTTTCCAGCATGCAGCAGTAGTGAAATGTCACCTATATGGTACAGCTGGAGTGAGATGTTGTCAAGTTTCAACTCCCATAAACCCTAGCCTGCAGAAGATGAGCATGCTAGGGTTGAAGGTAGCTGCATCTGGACAGGCATATGTTCCCAGTTCTTGCGTACACTCTCAGTTCCCAGTGAGTGACAATGTTGTTTCACATGCCTTGCCAGTCCACAGAGACGTATACCGCTATAATCTGGGGCCACACAATTGAACCCATTATTGCTGTGCTTATGTGGCTATAAGCATGAAGATCCAGACAATAGCTTCTATTTGTAGTTTTCTATGCCATGTGGTAAGCTTTTAAATGTCAGTATTTACCATTGATTTCTGAAACACAACCCACAGAGTTCAGCGCAGACATTAATGTATTTGGCACCTTGAAGATACCTCATAAAAATGATGTTTGGCTGTATAAACTTTTATTTTCACTATTCATCTGCAACCATCAATGTAGTTTCTTTCTGATGTTTATGCCAGAAAGACCGGATGTTATACACATTTCAAGCTGGGCATCTTTCCATATAGCTATGAAGATACTGGTATCTTTTGCTCTTTCTTACCTTTCCTCGCTGTCTTTTGTTTCCTCTTCCATTGCCAATGGTTAGACTACAAGCTCTTTGAAGTTGGCACCTTTAATAAAGGGCAAGAGTGTTCATTTAACTGTTAGACATATACATACAATGTATAATATTATTTATTGGCCCAGATCCTATTGTTGATCATGTGCTAGCATTAGGGAAATTGTGTTAAGTCTTGGTCATTCATTAGTGAGGCGCTGCTTGCATTTCTGGGTGAATTTCCAGTTGTGTTTGGTCTAAAAGGGAGTGTGTAGAGCAAAATGAGCAAATACCAGTAACACAACCAGCATCACACTAGTAAGTGGCAATTTGCCACTAAGAAGAAGGTAATTCAAGCAATCACTAAAAATTAATACTGACAGGAAAGGAGTCTTGGATTAAAAGGGAGTGTGCAGAGCAAAACTGGAAAATGGAAAAAGTAACTATGAGATCCATTCATAGGAACAAAGTTCTCAGTCGTGTGATTCTTTTGCTGGATCACTGAAAAGTTACAAATATGGCAAGCCTTTGTGTTCAACTCAGCAATATGATTCAGGCTATTATATCACTGCAGCCCAACCTTCAAAAAGAATGCCCCTGCCTCTGGAGCAAAAAAGGTCCAACTTGAGCATGGACGGGGGTCAGGCAGGAGCTCTACTGCCTGTATGTCTTGTGATCACTGGGAAATAACTTGCACTAGACCATGCCAAAAATGGTCCAAAATGGTCCAAAAGTGAGCTATTTCCCTATCTGATTGCACCCTGATACCGGACCAGGCTTGCTCACATTGAGTGGTGTGTCTCAGCTAGTTGTGGGTTTCTCCCTCCCACATGAATCTGTCTGGGTACCAGCTATCCCTTCCTGTGCAAGGGCACTGCTATCTGCTATGCAGCAAATATCTTTCTTCAACCAGATGTAATCCCATATAATCTGACCCCTTTCCCCCAGATATGTTGCCTTGTCCTGCTTGAAGACAAGATATAGACAAATGCACCTTTAGCACTCACATCTGTAAGATTGAAAGTGAAGTGCATCCTTATGGAGTAACTGGGGATTAAGCACAATCTTTTGTGCATCTACTCAGAGGTTAATTCCACTGAGTTCAGTCTGACTTACTACCAGGTAAATGAATATAGCATTGTGGGCTAATTAATTATGAGTATGTAACAGGTGGGAGGGAGTTGTGGTATAGCCTAATGCAGATATTTATGTAACAGACTCAATTTTTATTAGTTTAAAAGTTTTAAGAAGGCAATGCTTTGCACATCTATTCTGAAGTAAGCCCGTTATATCCAATGGGGTTTACTTCTTGCTACATGGGTGCAGAATTACAATGTAAATCATGACCTCCCTTACTCCAAAGTATTTCTAGAAATTTTACTGAAAAATAGAAAATATATTTAAATATTTGGAGAGAAAAAGAAAGTGTTTTTTCAGAAATGGACATGGACTTTCAGAAATTCATATAGCAGTTTCCTTCTGTCCAAAATTTGAGACAAGCTCAATATGGAATGGCGGGGTGGGGAGATGAATAAAATAAAGATAGGGGATTTTGTACTCTTCTTTTTTTTTAATGGTAAGATTTTATTATAGTCAAGAAACTTAAATGGCAATTTAGCATAAAGGTGGCTATTAAAAATCTGCCCCTCCAATTAAACTTTACTGAACTGAATTGTGGGGCTCACTGACAGGAACTTTTTTTTTCCTGTTAACTTTGCCATCTCAGCTAGGAAGTGCTGATTGCAGTGGTAGACATAATTGAGATAGTTGAATTCACTCTGCAGTATACTTTTACTTTGATTTCAGGGTTACAGTGGGTCAGAAATATATATCATAAATGTCTGTATATCTAGGAAGATAGGAGATGGCTTCAAACTGTTGATGGATCTCTCACACCCAGTACTGGCCACACTGACTAGAAGCTGCTTGTCAAACAGGCCTACCATAACATCCCAGGGATTGAACATGAAAAACATCTGCATGCAAGGAGTGTGCTCTGCCACGGAGTACAGTCTCTCCCTTTCCAACTAGAACAGCTATGGTAACCCTGAGATGAAGCATTTTAAGAAAATATCACAGTAAGCAGTCGTCTGACTCTGAAGCCATGTATACATTTTCTCCTTACACAAAGTACACTCAGGTGCATCTGATGTCCCTGTACGTCTGGCTAGCCATCTGAAATACCTAGGCCAGTGGTTCCCAACCTTGGGTCCCAAGATGTTCTTGTACTAAAGCTCCCAGAAGCCTTAACCTATGCTGGCCATGATTTATGAGAGTTGTAGTCCAAGAACATTTGGAGGCCCAAGGTTAGGAACCACTGACCTAGGCAGATATAGTTGTTAAGTAACAAGGGCTATCTCCTAGCCCTGCTCAAACATCTTGTTACTTTCCCACATAGACCACCTGAACTACAACTATTTTCCCAACCCTCACAAAGAAAGCCCTGTCAGAGCTGCATGTTGGTAACACTGAATACTAAACGCAGGTTACTGGATTTTTACATTCGGCATTGAGGCCAACTTTCTGTGGGTTGAAATATGCCAAGTTAAACAAAAAAGAAACGATACTGTCTCTGTATATCAGTTTTTCAGGCACGCCTCTGGCCTTAGGAATTACCTGCTTGCTATAAACGAAGTTTGACAGCTTGAAAGTTTGGCACTTCTAGTACCCAAGCCTTCACTCAAAAGCAACATTCGGGAGTGTGCAGGAAAGTAACAGTGGAAAGAAAAATACCACCTCGTGCTCCTTTTCCCTCCACAACACTAGGCAAACATTTTAAGGACAGACCATTTTCTAAAAGCCTAAATCTGCAACTATTGCTACATGCTGCTCTTGTCTGAGCCCTGAGACTGTTTCTTTATGCCTCTCCAGAGACTTCAATGGATTTGATTCAAGCACCATTGAACGTGATGCTGTATTAATTGCCCTGGAGGGTAACAGGCCCTTTGAACTGTGGCTGTGAGTGATATTTTGCTGTAAGACATGTGTCAGCACTTGGCTGGTTAACTCTGGGGCTGGGTTGTATGGCATGCTGAGACCAAGTATCTGGAAAACTACTTTGCATCCTAATCTTACATCTGTTTTCCATCATGCTGTGAGATTGACTGGCCATTCTATCCGAGATGTGTCATTCCAGAATCATAAGAGTTTATGTATATAAAGAGTGTGTATACTTTCTCATGTATATAACAGTGTGTAGGCACACATTCACACACGCACGCACGCACACACTGCAACGCAATGTCAAAGATTATTAAGAATTTGCTATCATCTCTCATAGTTCCCTAGAGCAATGGGCATGCACAAGTGATGAGGTGATGGAATAGACTGAGGTGCTCCCCTTCAACCTTTGGAGGCACAGACTGAGCATGAGTAAGATTTCAGCTTTCTGATACCATATGTGAAATTAACCCTGTACACAATCTACATGGGATTCTGAAGTTGTGAGGGTGAGAATGGGTTTTCTCACTACTCTGGCACTCAAGTACCATATATATGCACCACATTTTATTTGGTTTTTTTTTCTTTAGCTCTATACCAAATGTGATTTTGACAGAGACTTGTGAGGAAATGTTTCCAATAGTTATTCTGTTCATGTTCACAAATGATATTTAAGACAACGTTTGGGACTAATTCTTTTAAATGCCGGAAAGCTAGTTATTCCTTGAAAGGAATTGTGGCCTGCTTTGTTCTTTGTAGTTAAAAATTCAAATTGCACACACAATAATGAACATATGAAACAAAATATATGGGAAAAACTATTGTGCATGTCTAATCGATGTGAAATAATCCAATCCTTTACAAAAATATCATTCTCCATGGGTTAGATCTGTTTTTATTCACAAATGACACCCACAATCTGATACCTGTGATTATCACTTCAGCTTGCTTTGTGTAAGGCCGTCTCTGAAAAAATTCAAGGCTATTATGCTAAATTGAAAATACTATTTTAAGGAAGTAAGGGCCATTTTACTAAGATAACATGTTGGGAGTGCAGGATGATTATAAACAGTATTTTTTTAAAAAAAGGATTATGTATTCGCTGCATAGCACAACCTACCTTTAGACACCTTTGTTGTGGACCAGTCCGTACAGGTTGTAATTAAAGTCACACATGTGGTCAGACAATCAAATAACAGTGTTGCCATATGCAAAATTCTTCTATTTGCAACACGTCATTTGAATTGTGTGAATTGCTCCTAATCTATGATTTCCGCTGAATTAAAGGCCAGTTCACACAACCACAAACTTTATTTATTTTCCCCAGGAAGGTCTCATGTGACCTGATCATACAGCAATATCAGCATTGGTCAACTATTTTTCTATTCACACATTACTAGGCCACTTGGTTCTCTTTACACCAGACTTTTTTTTCATAAACTTCCATGAGACTTTTCTCCACAAAGCTTAAAAACAATATTTCCCAGAATTTTATTTCTGAATTTTGGCTATTAAAGTAGCCAAATCTGGAGAGTCTCATCAGCTAAGATTTTCTTTCTAGATCATAATTTTTAAAACTACAATCTTTCCTAATCTTAACAGCTAGAGATTGAGATTATACTGATTTGGAAGCAATATATATAACAGGATGAACAAAAGACCATCACAGATTTAGTTATAAAACAATGTGTCCACATAGCTGCAAACATTTTTATTGCAATCTTCACCTGTAACTCTAGGACACTGAACAAAAATTAGGGGTGTTACCAGTTTCAGCTAATACAGAATATAGCAACAGTCAGATAAGAAACCTTTTCAAAGACTCCAGTTTCGATTTCAAACTAGACATGCGGACGAATAAAAAAATGAATTGCGATATTTGTGGAAAATCGCTGATCTGTTAAATATTCGTCCCTTCATATTTGTGGGTTCCAGAGACCCCCATGAATACGAAGAGACAAAGATTTCCCCATTTTATTCTTCCCTTCATAAAAAAATAACACACCATTCTGCCTACCGGCCGCCGATCAACTAATTGGTGGGCTGATAGGCAGCCACCACTCCCACAGACACCCACCCCCACAGTCTACCCCACCCCTTCCTCTCCCTACCTTAGCCCCCCACCCCCTTACCGTAATCGTCGCCACCACTGCAGAGGTCTCCATCAGGCCTCCGCAGCCACAGCGTGTAAAAAGGGAAACCGCCTGCCCTTTGCAAAGATGGTGGCTGCAGCTTCATTTAGGGTAGGGAAGCTGCAGCTGCCATCTTTGCAAAGGGCAGCCTGGATTCCCTTAGCCTGCAGTGGGGGGGGGTGGGGGTGGCAGCAGAGGGGGTGGAGGTGGGGCGTTTTTTTTAACAACCCCCCACGGATCGACAAATATATTCATTATTCATCGCTTCATGGGGGCAACTTCGTGTTTCATGAGTCATCTACTTTTGACGACTCACAAAGCGGGATGACTCACCAAAATGGTGAGTCGTCCCCATCTCTATTTCAAACATATCAATCATACTCCATGAAAGCCTCCTAACTTTCAGTCGATTTCTCCACCAGGTTAAGTGAGTTTTTGATTATTGTTCAAAATTGCTGGTAATCCATATAATAATTTTAAACTATTGACTTTTAAGGCTGAGCTAATGATCTTCTGAAACCATAGTAGCTGGAAGCTAGCAAAAGGAAACTAAAGCAAGAAACAGTTGCAGAGTGAAATGAGGGAAGAGCATTTTACCATGAAAAAGAACTATCAACACCAGGTTGTATGTACTCCATACATCTATCAGTTATTCAAAGCCAGGCATGTAATCTGATCCCTAGTATTTGTTGTTGTTGTTGTTTGTTTTCCAGTTCTGAAGAACAATAAAATGAACTTTGAAAAGGTGTAGGTAATGTTTCATAAATTCTGCAGCTGGATCAAGGCTAACAACTTCCATTACACACAGCTACTGCTTCAGATGCATTCTGTTCTCATCCTGGAAAACCTCACTTGCTGGGATTCAGTAGAGTAAGCCCACTGAATTTTACATAAGTGTTAGTTCACCACATCCCCAGTCATTCAGTGGGCCTACTGTAGTCACAAGTTACTACTGGATTTCAGCTATGAAGCTTTATTTTATTGAGAATGGGATTCCAAGAGGAGAAGAAAACAAAGAACATGAATGCTGCAGGCTGGAATATAATTGCTGTCAATTGGCCAGAATTTCAGCTTCAGCACTGGGTGCCAGAAACAAGGGTATGGAGCCTAAAAAGAATATGCAGCTGGGCCATTGTTGTGGTGGCACACACATGTGCATTCACATATACTGACATACAAATCAACCCATTTGCAAAGTGGCTGGTATGAATTTTTACACATTATTTTTCCTTCTGCTAGGCTTCTGTCATCTCTGTGCAATGCAAGGGAGAGGGGCTACACTGGCCATTTATTCCTCCATTGAGGTCAGATTGGGCATAGATGAATTCAAATTAAAACCTGGTGTCTACATGACATAAAGCTCAAATTCAGGGAAGCCCATTGTGGAGTCATCTTTTTTGAGCAGGGCATTGCCTTCTTTTGTTGGCTGGCAGGAGTCGCTTAAATTTCTTGTGATCAATTTTACATTAGTTTTGTCCACTGTCTACCAGTGTGATCACCTGATCTGAAGCAAAGGGGTGCTTGCAAGAGGGTGTTGGTTCTCCCCAACTGAGTGCCCCTTGTCTCCGAACCATTATTTTAGAAAAAGAAGAAAGAAAAAAAGATTTCAACTCAGCACTAGAACAGAGTTTTGCTAAAGCACTTAGGAAAACAATTAAAAGTGAGAGAGGCAGGTGGAAATTGCCAATCAGCACTTGCTAGTAGCTTGTTAAGGCAGCTTCTGCTGTAGGAGATCAGTGCAAACTGAGCTGTCTGCCTCTGCCCCTGCTGACATCTGCAAATCTGGACAGCTACAGAAATATCACCCAGGCAAAAACCAAACTTCTCGCCGTGGCGAGAAGCCGTTCCACAGACTATACCTCTTAAATCAAGTACTCCCGCTGAAAGCAAACCACCCGAATAAAGTAAACTAAAGCCACCCAGCTAGCTTTAAACCAATCGACAACCAAACCCAGAAGGACAGCCAATGCTGTCCTTCGTCCAGCAGACACACTCTCTCTCCCAGCGGATCGAACCCTCAGTGATCGAAGCGAAATCGCCAAGTGACGCAGCCAAAGCAGAGTCACACAGCAACACTCCTCCGTGATCGGTTGCCCGAAAAGAAGAGGACAACGCGAGGTGGAGCAGTCACTTAAATAGGTCAGTCTCTCCACCCCAAAACACGTCACGTGCTCCTGAGAGGTCTCGGTCTATCCGGGGTGGGAGGCAAATAACGCTCGCGTTGCTCAAAGTCCTAAGACTTAGCAACGAGCTAAAGCTTTTCATCTGCCAGAATGAAATAAATGAAGATGTGCATCTGTAATGCTGTTTATCAGAGTCCATACACTTGAAGAGCTTGTAGACATGTGCAAAATATAATTGGGAGTTGGGAAAGAGAGAAGGTGGTACTTCCAGAGAGCTCCTACCTCTCACAACTAAAAGCCATTTTGTAGATATTCTGTTGTTTCTCTCCCCTCTCCTTCAATGGGAGAGGTGGAGAAACCTAGGAGGGCTGCCAACTGGAGATAACAAAATCTGGACATTTTGAACAGTTCCATGAATGAAGGAGTATGATTCTGGACTTAAAATGTCACCCAGAAGCAAAGACAGACACAGAAACAGAGACACACAGAGGGACTGAAAAAGGCTGAGAAAGAGTGAGAGAGAGAAAGGAAAAAATACTGGTCAGTCTCTAAATTTTCAATGTCAAACAATTTTTTCCTCCTTCTTAGCAAGGAGCAGTGGAGGTTCACAGGGATTTATCCAGACAGCCTATTGGAGTGACACTTGACATGTAAATTGTGCAGCAAATCTGACAGCTAAAATATTAATGCATCCACCTGGTTCTGTATTATGCAGTTTTCTCCGAAATGAGTTCAGATAAACCATCTTCACTATCCGTTCAAATCCAGCTCATTTTTCAGGTTGACATGATCCATTTCTAATCTTTGGAATTACTTGGTCTTTGATTCTATTAAAGGATAATTATTTTACTTTGTGCCATTGGGTATTTTTTTTTTAAAATCTCATACTCCTACAAAATGGCACACTGCTCCTCAACTAAGAATATGCTGTTTAAGTGCTGGGGTTAAAGAGGATCTTAGCTGCATAATATGCATTAAATTGAAATGTAACCACTTTGTCATACAAGAGGAATGGATTGTAGACAGACTTCTGTGCAGCAAACATCTGAAAAGCACAACAAGTTGGTGATCTGGTTGAACCCGGGTTTTATTTGAAAGGGTGCTCAACCACATGTTACATGATTGTTGAAAAGACATTTCAGTTTCTAACTAATTATAATTGGGAAGCTTGAGGGTAAAAATACAGGTTCTTAGCTACATTGAATGGAATTTTGCATGAAGGTCTCATTTTAAGGTAAAATCACACACTAAGGGAAACATGTATTCCCTGCCATTACATTTTCCCTGCAGTCATACACTTCCTTCAAAGCTTCATGCATGAGCAATCAGACTAAATGAAGTCCATGTTTGCCTGCCTAAGAATCTAATATAGCTGCAAGTTTGAGAGTTATTCCTTGTAGATGTCTGGCCTAATAGAGTGACAAAATGCTTTAAAACATGAGGCATATTTCACATGGGGGTGGTTTCCATGTACAAATATTTTCAAAGACTCTATGCCTCTGGATAAACAAGGATGCTGAAATATATGGTTACAGTACAGCTCCACAAGCACACTGTGGTTCTATCTTGCACTTATCGGGCACCAAAACCAGGCCTTTGCCTTTATAATCTTCATCATAAACCCACAGCATCAGGCACATCCATTTGCAAAGTTTTCCAGAGTTTTTGTACTTTTATTTGTACTCTTGCTTGCTTTTTCCTTCAGTGCACCACACCAACATTTGAGGTTTTGAGTTGCTCTAATGATGCCTCCCATCCACTCATTCTCCTAGGACATGTTTCCTCACTTTTCTATGTTACCAGTGTTGGAACCAACTAGCATGCCTATGTTTCTATGTACAATTCTGTCTAGGTTCAAGAATTCCTATTTATGGCAACCTTGCTAAAAGAGAGGTACATTAAGCAACTTCAGTTCCATTTTAAAGTGCTTGGCAGCTTGCAAAATTGGGCTCTAAGGGAGCTGTGTGATGGCTCACGGAAAGACATTATTGGATTTTCACATGTCCTAGAAAAAGTTGGTGACTGAATTCTGTTTATACTAGCAGGAGTCCTTTGTAATAGGTACGTTTAATGTTCCCTAGGAAGAAAGGAAAAAACATTCTTCTTAAATACATATTGTAAATAGCAAATTGCAGGCTGCGAGAAGGTACAAAATTGAAGGCATTGCCATTATACTGAATAGGAATTACTTCAGTCTTCCTTAAAAGTAGTATTTGTATTTACACTTAGGTTGGAGGAAGAAATAACTACCACCTTTGATACCCACATTATATTTTTAGCAATTGTTCCCTAAGTGTAAGTATACACTTACACAAGATTCATTCTGCCGTTTAGATATAGAAAGATTATTACTCTGTAGTAACATGATAAATATAAATAATAAATTTTGTAAAATGTTATTTTTGTTATCCCAGTAATTTTGTGTCCTCTAGTTTCAATGAATTTGGATTTAATTGGAAACAGTCATAGTCGCTTCATACCAGTAATAAACTATCACATGTCTGAAAAATATAATCCGACAATCAAGCTTCACTGTATGAGATGCACAGGAGGTCCTTGCTGGACAAGGCAATCCTGCAATTACATTTGGAAACATCCTCTAAAATGGATGGAGTCTCTGTCAGGTGATCTCTAAATGACCCATCAGGAATTCTCAACATAGTCCCCAGCAATGTAGAATAACAACACCACTTTCATTATTTAATGGTCCCAACACTGCTTTATCAGTCAGAAATGGAGCAAAATATGTATTTAATTGGTACAAGAGAAAAAACCTTGCCCCCCTAGGACATGTCCCGTTTCTCTGCTGAGTTCCCAGAGCACTATCTCAAAAACCAGAAATAAATATAAATATAAATATAAATCACAAAGTATTCAAGTTAATGGTTGTTGTGGGTTTTTTGGGCTCTTCAAGTTAAATCCATAGAAGCTGTTTAAAAAGAACTAAAACTATTCAATCTACAAGATCTGGAATGCTAAGATTCCACCCAGCATAAAGTTTCCCAGTTTAAATGTTCCATATAACTGGTTAATCTCATTTATACACTTACACTCATTATTTCCTCTAAGTATAGTAGGCATCCTTCAGTCTCGAGAGACTATGGTAACGTGCTCTGTATGGAGGTCTTGGAACAGCGTCTAGTGTGGCTGAGAAGGTAGCTAAGTATAAAGTCCCTCTAAGTAGTTCCAAACAATATACCTTCTGAACTTCCATCCACCATCTTATTCTTACAAAAATCATTTCCAGCTAGTTTAGGCTGAAAGAGTTTGACTAGCATTGGCCCTAGGTCATCCAATGTGCTTTATGGAGATAAGAGAAATTGCATCTGGGTCTCCACAGTCCTGGTCCAACACTGTAACAACTTGGGCAGTCAGTTACATACAGAGACAAGAGCAAAACAACCAAGTTAAGAA
Organism: Intellagama lesueurii; assembly: GCA_037013535.1. NCBI lineage: Eukaryota > Metazoa > Chordata > Lepidosauria > Squamata > Agamidae > Intellagama > Intellagama lesueurii. Next base: position 231,332,419 of record JBAJHW010000003.1, read on the forward strand.
AGGAAACAGGCTCAAGAGACTCTATAGGTCAATAATTTCCAAACTTGCGATTGGGCCTTCATATGTTGTTGGTTTTCCCCTCCCAGAATCTCTGACCACTGGGGCTTGTGGGAGCTGACACTCAAAACTGTATAGGAGATAAGGTACATAGATGATGTATGGTAGAATGTCGACAAAATGTTCTGTTTCTTCTTACTAGTGCTAAATTTAACTTGGTTATCCAGTCTCTTTACTGTTCTCAGAAAACTTTTCGACTGACGTGAGCAATAAAAAAATAAATTCATTTCTAAATGCAAGTTTCAGCTCTAGTTCAAGATTTAGGTGTCCTGTATGGGCCTTTTCCAGAGCCTGTTCTCAGGTGAGAAAACAGATATATGATGGAAGCCATTTATAAAATATTCAGTATAGGGAGGCAGTGCATAGTGGTTTATGTGTAGCAACTTTCTACATTTAAGTTTATGCACTATGAAAGAAAGACTTGCATTATGTCTCAACTCCCATGAGTCTTAAAGAAGACCTTACAATCTAGTTAATTCAAATGGTTTCCCTATTGCTATGTGAATGGCAGACAGTTCAAAATAGGCTGGTTCTGAATCAGAAACAAAAGCAGTTCCTCATTGTTGTTAACCTTTGTCCTCTTCAGACATAGCTCGACAAGAAGTCCTGTAAATAAGGAGAGAGAGGCCAGGTACAATTTAATGTTACTGTACTTAATATTATACTAATCATAGTATCCAAGATGGGCAATTCCTCTGGACCCACCCAAAGCAGTTCCCTCACAGAAGCTCCAGAATTCCAGATTCTACACTTTCTTGCCCTTCACTGACAGTGCAACAGAAGCTGCCTAACATTTAATTTTAATCTTCCATCGTCTTATTTATTTGTTTATTTGTACTATAGCCTCCACAACATTTACAAGGTGGGTAATAATATTAAAGCAAATAAATAGAACACACTGTGTTAAATGCAACATATCTGGTAAAGTGATAAAACACAGAAACAAACATGGAACAGAGATCTGGTGAGATTTGTTAACAATACTTTATACTCAACAAATGGATCTTGTCCTGGTCCCAAAATGCCCTTAAAGGTGATGCCAGGTGGAGCTCTTGGGGAAGCCATTTAAGAAGCAGACAGTGAAAGCCCTACCACCACCTGACATACCTGCCTTGTTAGTAGCACAATGCCTCTCACCCAGACCTCAGAGTACAGGCAGGTTGATAATGGAAAACAAGTGCTTTCTTGATTTTTCTTAGAAGGGTTTTTTAAGAAGGCAAAGTGTGCTGCTTATATACCACCCCATAGTGCTTACACTATGGGTGGTTTACAATTTTTTAATTATACAGGCTACACATCCCCGCCCCCTGCAAGCTGGGTAATCATTTTACCAACCTTGGAAAGATGAAAGGTTGAGTCAACCTTGAGCCGGCTGTCAGAATCCATTGGTATCAAATGCCAACCGTGAGCAGAGTTTTGTCTGCGATACTACAGTTTAACCACTGCGCCTTGAGGATCCATCACAATTTGGATTGTCTTGATCTACTTTATATAACATCATACCGTCTAACAATCCAGATTTCCCCAGGATTTTCCAAGCAAGTTGGGTCTCACTTTGATCTGTGAAATTCCTAGATTCCGGAACTTTCTCTTTCTTTCTTTCTTTCTTTCTTTCTTTCTTTCTTTCTTTCTTTCTTTCTTTCTTTCTTTCTTTCTTTCTTTCTTTCTTTCTTTCTTTCTTTCTTTCTTTCTTTCTTTCTTTCTTTCTTTCTTTCTTTCTTTCTTTCTTTCTTTCTTTCTTTCTTTCTCAAACAGGCAGGGAAACTGTTACTGAATCAATGCCTATAAGGAGATGGTATACTCCCACACCCAGCCCAGTGAAGATGAATTGGAACATATGGAATGGGAAAATGGAGGGGAGCTAAGTGTCTCCAGAGACTGGTGGGTACAGGATGCTGAACCCACAGACAAAGGCAGCACTTTTCCAGAGTCAAACAAGGAGGCTAGCTTCTGTCCAAGCCTGCAAGAATGACATGGATAGATGGCCCATGCCTGGCTTGAGGCCCCAAGGTGAAGTGTTTGGTTTCAAGGAAAGTATCTCATGAGAAAGGCTTCCTCGAGAACAAGGAGTCTCCTTGAGGGAGAGACTGTCTTCCCATGGAGACTAGCAGATGGGCTATTCTGCTCAAGGAGACCTGCTGTCTGAATGATTAGAGATGAGCTCTAGGCCAGTGGTTCTTAACCTTTGTTACTCAGGTGTTTTTGAACTGCAACTCCCAGAAACCCCAGCCAGCACAGCTGTTGGTGAAGGCTTCTGGGAGTTGCAGTCCAAAAACACCTGAGTAACAAAGGTTAAGAACCACTGCTCTAGGCCATCTCCAATTGGGACTGTAAGGTTGTCAAAGACAGCATATCTCCTAGGTTCCAGATCCTGCCTGCTATGTTCATTTACTCTGGTATTTGATATGACTTCCTTTCTGTGTATGACTTTGGAGGTCCTCAACTTTGCTTCTTGGAATTTCTTTGCCTGCCATTTAGAACTTGACTAGTTAGTCCCTTGAATTGTCTGAATTTGGCTCTTCCTCACTTGGCGTAAGTTACCCTCAAGCAGGACTGTGTTTTCTCTCTCTCTCTCTCTCTCTCTCTTCAACTTGACTTGTTCTCTGGGTTTTCCTTGCCTTGCCCATCTTTGTGGGACAATTCCTTGGCATTGCAACCTCACCTACTCAGGAATAGGTAAGATATCTGTTTGATGTGAATCTTAGATTTATGAAAGGTGAATAAAGAATGATAAAGCAAGGGCACAGAAGGGCACATGTGCAGTCAAGCAATGTGAAGGGTGGCAAAGCACAGTACTGTTTTTGTTTGTTCTTCAACAACTTTTTAATTTGGCAGACACCCTCACTGCTTATTCACACACTTTACAAATTCACATGGCCCCACTTTCATCCATGAAACCTTAGAGAGTATGTAATATTTCTGTAGCATGATTTAGTGTACAGTTTGCTGAATACACCACACTTTGTTGTTGTTTATTACTGGAAGATCAACTTATTCAGTAGAAATCAGGCATGGAGGTATGCTGCAATCTCTCTGCTTTTCCTCGACATTATTGCAATCATCACATGTAAAAAGTTGTGTCCTTCAGTTTGACTTTTGTTTGAACCCAAAATATATGTTTGTGATCAAATGCCAGATTGACATGACTGTGAAGTACTGAATTGCCAGTGCTAGTAGCTTTGTTGATCTGATAAGAGGGAGTAACTTTAGAAGAAGAAAAAATCCTTACATTTTGAAATAAAGATGAAGGACTTTATGTCCTTCTCTCATTGTTGTATTCCTGCTGGCATACCTTAAATCTTTCTATATGTTTCTTCAAAATATAAGCCTTGTCTTAACTGGTGAAAAATTAAGGACAGTTACATGATTCCTTCTGGGCATAAATAACATGCAAGCATGATCTTGGCCTTTGTTCTATAATGATGATGGTGGTGGTACACAGCTCCCAAGTTATAATGACAATTCTCAGGATTTTCTAGATATGGCATAGTCAGATGTGATTAGCCATTCCCCTTTGGGGGGAGGGGGTGCCCTGGGACTGTGTAGCCTGCTCTAGTCTCCACCGAGTTGTTCTTTTCACAATGGGGACTTGAATTCATGATCTCTACCTTTGCAGCCATGCATTCCAACTCAATGAATTATCCAGTAATTTGTTTTTCTATCCACATGGAATTATGCAGATCTTTCTGTAAGCATTTTGTCTAACACACTTTAAAAAAAATAGTAATGTGTATTTTTTACAGATTTCTGCCATTAGCTTAAGTGTGTTTGTGTGGATTTTTCACCTGTAGACTTTTAAAAAAATATTCTGATACTTTCAATTTATTTATTTATTTATTTGGCTTTTACCCCGCCCATCTAGATTCAAACAAATCTACTCTGGGTGGCAATATATATACATGGTTTTATATGTATTTTTCTTTTCCAATATGCAATGCAAATGTTTCAAATTTACAAAAATGCTTTATTTTGTGTTGAAAAATAGAAGATACAAAAATAACATAAGGTTATTTACCTTTCTTTTGGAACTTTGAGAAATACTTAAATTCCAAGTAAAGAAATAAATCTCAGCCTAGCATCACAATGTCAGTAAAACCAATGTCAAGTATACCTGTGCATCCAGAACCAAGTCACAACTATAGAGAAGCCCATGTCTTGCATCACCACTGATACACTTGTGGGATTGTGGGATAATGAGAGAAGCATCTCTCCCAGAGCAAATGACACAGGCAAGCTGGTTGAGAGGTCTGTAATTTCCTGATTTTTCTTTTTATAAAAATGAATTCAGGTTTTCCTACCCCCCCCCCAAAAAAAAAACCCTCTCAAAACTATAGCACCATTCAGTGCACAGTGTGCTAAACTATACTGCACCTTTACTTCTTTATTTTTAAAATGTGCTTGTATCACTCTCCCCTTCCTTTTGGAAGATTTTGAGTTCCATCACTGTTGATGGCCTGTCTAGTCCAGCAGTGGCCAACCACATGCTTATGGGGGAGGAGCACATGCTGCTGATGACCTCCCTACTCTCTTACATAGAAATGGCACATGTGCTAAATTGCCTTCTATCTGTATTAGCAATACAGCTTACTCTCCCCCCGCCCCAGTTACTGATCACATAATGGTGAAATGCAGTTCTGATTTAGCCTTGACATAGAGCTGCTCCCATGACCCTATAATAACTAGATTACATTTTTTTGTGGTCTAGGGAATTAGTGTCCTTTTTTGTTTGTTTGTTTCTTAAGACAAAATGTTGAACTGGCATATCTGCTTGCTCTCTCTCTCTCTCTCTTATACTTGTCATAATATCATCTTTTGATCATTTTTGCAGTAATGCAACCCAGGAATGAATGGATTTGTTTTTTTTATTAACCCCAGCCAGGTAGAAATCAGAAGACCTTTTGAAAGGAGTGCCAGCATGTATAAGCAAAAAGACTCTATAATATCATACTGTCACTTTCATGAGTCTTACTAAATCCACTAGGATTACTCCTTCCCTAGCCATAAATATGTTAGCACCCAGTATAACCACCAGTCCGTGATCGTAGTTTGTTGTCAAGTTTACTAGAGCTGGCTTTAGTTAATACATTTTTTTTCATGGCAAGCCAAAGAGTATAAATTATCTGCCTGAATATATCTCAGCTTCCTCCCTTTACAGAGAGGCTACTGGGTTAGTTGGGATTGAAGTAAAAGATGTTAATTTTAGGCTTTGCTCTGGAGCTGATAAGAAATGTACAGCAAAGGGGGCTTGTAAAGGAGATATGGAAAAGATATCTCTTAACACAAGTCAAAAGACCATTTGGGATTTAGCCCATATCTCCATGGCGGGGAATATAAACAAATCCACTGAGTTGGATTTAGCCTTGCTTGACTTAAAAATTAGTTTCTGCAGTGCCATCAGGAATAAATGTTGACATTTCATGGCATTTAAGATGCTATTTACACACTGTATGCTAGGCAGATGCCAGACAGTTTGCCTCAGATGCAGCTAGCTTTTCATTTGGGAGGATGAACATAGATGGCCATATAAAGACGATGAGGAGAAAATGTTTAAGAAAACTGCTTAGAGTATGCAACATGGATGACAAGTATAGAGCATGGAAGCTATTGCTGATACAGATTCTTCCTTGATCAATGGCAAGACTATCAATCTGATACTTCAGGATTCACCATTTCACATGTAGTGAGGGGACTGGCAGCTGTTCAAAGCACAAGGGTAGATATGAAGGGGCATCCTGACACCTCCTCCCTTTGATGTTGTCCTAAAATTACTCCTCTTTGTCCATTTTTCTCCTTGTTTTCACTTTGTTCCTTCTAGTTGTAGAGCTTCTCCATTAGAAAAAGGCTGAAAAGAAATATTCCAGGGAAAAAGAAAAAGTAGAATCAATGTTTTATATAGGTAAAGGTAAAGGTTCCCCTTGACATTTAGTCCAGTCGTGTCCGACTCTAGGGCGCGGTGCTCATCCCTGTTTCCAAGTTGTAGAGCCAGCGTTTTGTCCATAGACAGTTTCCGTGGTCATGTGGCCAGCACGACTAGACACGGAACGCCGTTACATTCCCACCGTGGTGGTACCTATTTATCTACTTGCATTTGCATGCTTTCAAACTGCTAGGTTGGCAGGAGCTGGGACAAGCGACGGGAGCTCACTCCGTCGCATGGATTCAATCTTACGACTGCTGGTCTTCTAACCTCGCAGCACAGAGGCTTCTGTGGTTTAACCCACAGCGCCACTGTTACCGGCCAAATCTGGGTTCTAAAATTCTCTGGCAAGGAATCAGGCATAGATGCAACAGCTGAACCAAAGGCCCAATTTTATTTGAATAGCAGCAAAGAAAAGGTCAGCTGGGACTTCTCTTAAAAGCAGAGAAGACCCGGAAAATACAGTGTACACATGTTTTATAATGATACAAACAAAGAGTCATAAAAGTACTACAATTCTATTGGTCATTATATCCCAACTTTGGATCCAGTCTCTCATTGGGCCAGAGATGCCAACTAAGCTAATCCATTGGTCATTAGAAAATATACATTTTGTGTCCTCATGTCTCCTTGACCTGTACCCAAGATGCACCTGAAAGTCTGGGGGCAAGAGTATCCATTTCCCTTATCTATTGATATGTTTATGTATGTTCTTCCTGGGCCCTGGATATATGGCCTTCAAGATGGTGATTCACTGGTGAATGTTACAACAATCATTGTTGTCTTCCTCCTCCCTGCATTCCAATGCTTGGCCATCTGTTACTTCAAATGGGCAGTTTGGACAGAAAAGAGAGTTACTTTGTTATTCTAGGTAGGCCATAAATACTATTGGCTAGGTGTGAAAGTTTCTAGTGTCTTCAGTGTTGGGCTTTTTGGTGCCTGGTGTTTGTAAATGTATTGACAGAGGAAAAATACAGAAAGACATAATTTTAAAACATGGTTTCTTCTCCCTCCGGTATCACCACCACGTCCCTCAATGTTTTATATACAACAGCTGTATTTCAGGTGCTGCCTGATTCACTTCATAGGAAATTACCATGACACACATTTAAATACATAGTCCATGCCACCAGAATACCTCATTGGTTCAGGAGAATATAACGTATTTAAATTTAACATATTCCCAGTGTAAGTTGCAGATTGGAAGCAAGGACTAAGCAATTAGTTTGATTCTGAAATTCTATGTACAGTGTATAAATTTCCCTATATCCTATGTGTCAGAAGAAAGGGCATCAGTGAATACTTCGTAACCAAGATGTGAGGACTGAAATCAATTTTAGTTTCTGAATTTAGCTGATTTATATAGCTAGCTGCTAAAAGGCAGTTTTTTCAAGGGAAAAAAGCTTAATTTTACTAGTTTCTTGAGCAATAATTCAAGAATTAACAATGTGTACCATTTGGCTTGACATTTTAGAGGTCATACTGAATATTCTTCACAAGGAAGTTACAACTGTCAGGTTAGATGTGAACAATCAAATAATCAGAGTTGAACTGCTACAAAATATAGCCAGCAATCATCTTACCTGGGAGTAAGCATCATTGAACTCAATGAAATGTACTTCAAGGTAGGTATCTGTAGGTTTGCAGTGTTACTCTAATATCTGATGAGGTATGCAAATGTTTCCAACAAGCCTGGTGTTTTAAGTCAAAATAATACTGATGTCTATGAGATGGATCCGTCCTAAATTCTCCCACCACTGCAAAGGGAAAGCATGTATTTAACCTATTTTAAATATCATTTATTTTTATTGACTGTATTGGGACAGTATTTCTGCCAAAATTCTCCAAGGAGCAGCCTATCATACTGCCAGGTGGTTTCATGTTTACTTTACAATTAAGTTATGACTGCACTAACAAACATTTTTGTTTCCTCATTTTTAAAACCTGATTTAGTCTGGTCTAGTTTAGTTTAATATGTTTAACTTTCCAGGTGTGCTCTCTAGACATGTATATGAAGTCATACATTTTCTGAGAATATACGATCATAGGGGATCTTTGAACCTTGGCAGTAGCTCTTTTTAACAGAGCACTCCCAGTAACTCTCACTCACACAGAGCTACAGTACTTCTCGGAGGGACATTATTTAACATACAAGAATCAAAATACACAGAATAATTGCATTGGGGATTAGCAAATACTACTGCAGAACATCTAAAAGGAAATCAATTAACTCATAAAATGATACATGCTAAGCAAATAAAACAACGAGGCAGATAAAATAGAATTTAATAAACCAGGCTTTGCTAATGGTAGGAAAAATTAAGTCAAAGAGCACATTTAACTACCAGAATGAGAGACTGAGAGATTTCTAAAGAATCAGGTCATAGTTGTGAGCCTCATGCAGGATGAAATGGACAGAATTTCAGGTCTAGCAAACTGTATGAATCAGAGTTGAGCAAATTTCAGATTCTTGGAAATAAAGGTGTAAAAGAGGGGGGTTCAGAAACCAAGGAAAAGAAAAGAATTTCAAATAGAGTAGAAAGAGCAGGCTGAGGCTCCAATACTTTGGCCATCTCATGAGAAGAGAAGACTCCCTGGAAAAGACCCTGATGTTGGGAAAGTGTGAAGGCAAGAGGAGAAGGGGATGACAGAGGATGAGATGGTTGGACAGTGTCATCGAAGCAACCAACATGAATTTGACCTAACTTCGGGAGGCAGTGGAAGACAGGAGGGCCTGGCGTGCTCTGGTCCATGGGGTCACGAAGAGTCGGACACGACTAAACGACTAAACAACAACAAGAAAGAGCACAGATGCTAATCTTTGTATTAAGCCCAATAGCAAAAAGAGAAAGCCGAATGACTGGGGATGCTGACTCTAAGAAACATGCATTTATTCAAAGCTAGAAACCTTGAACTCGCTGCCCAGGTTCATTCTCTCCCAACTTCTTATTTTGAACCTCCCCAACTTTGTTCCATTTCTGTCTTGTCCGTTTCATCTAGTGCAGTGGTTCCCAATCTTGGGTCCCCAGGTGTTCTTGGACCAAAACTCCCAGAAGCTTTTGCCACTAGCTGTGCTCGCTAAGGTTTCAGGAAGCTGCAGTCCAAGAACAGCTAGGTTGCCCACGTTTAGGAGCCACCAGTCTAGAGGAACTTGACATCTAGGGCCCCAGGGCATGAAAACAGAAGGAGGGTAGCAGCCACCAAGACAGCTTTGCTGTGATCCTTTCTACTAGATTACCAATGGATTAAGTGGCTAGACCTCTGACTATATACCAGTTTAAAAATAAAAATATTTCCCACTCAAATATATATACACAGAGAGATAGAGAGAGAGAGATTATAGTTTGTAAGGAAAGGCCAGGAAACAAATCACAGTTTTTAAATGTATGTTTCCCTGGATCTTATTAGATATTTCCTGAACAGATGCTGAAGATGATATAAATTCCAATGACTTCCATGAAAATGGGGAGATTTTGGCAAGAAGTCTAGGAGCGCAGGTACTGGTTATCAGAACTACGACTCATAAAGTCCTCTGGAAGGATCTGGACTATTATGCCTCGAAGTGATTTTCTGCTTGGGATTGTGCTGAATATTATGCTCTAACTCATCAAGTGATTTAGCTCAGCAACAAAGCAGTGACAGCTTGGGGCAGGAGCCTCAGTACTGTAGGAACATTGACGAATGACGATCATGATGAGACCAGAACCACAGTAGGGACAAAACATGAGAGACACAGAAAATATAAGAATGCAGGAAGAATGCAAGAGCAAAGGCCACTAAAGCAGTGTTTCCAGTGTTATTACAGTATTTTCTGAGGGAGGAAATGACACTGATCTCATACACTTAAAGATGGACAAAGAAAAAAAAAGGGCAGCAAAAAGTGGCCGATGATGGCCAGTTTTGGCCGAGTAATTTTGCTTGCCAAAATCTATGCAGGAGAGGGCATCTTTACCTTGCTGGGTGGTGATGTTTGCCAGCTGCAGGATAGCTTGGGGAAATCCTACACTCTGGCTGAATTTACACTCATATGAAGCCTTTAGAAGGAAGCATCTCTCTCATAGCAGTAGCTAATTAGAATATAATGTTTGCTGAGCCTTGTTTTCCATGTGTAACCAACTGCTCCACTGATCCTTGAAGGCTAGTGTTTGCTCCATTTGGCTTTTCTCTGTCTTAAGGGACTGGTACTCCCACAGCCACTCTTCCATGCTGCATCACAGACTACAATCCCCAAGCCTTACAGGTTATTCACATAGAATATGCACATTCACACACACACAATGACAGTTAAATGTTGCACAGAACCCTGTACGCATGACATCACTAACAGCAGTGGGTGTTGGAATTATTTTCAACCTCTTATGTTGCCTTTAAGAGGTTTTGCTGGGAGGGATCTTTCTAGAGTGGGGTGATTTTCAATTAGTCCAGCAGTAACCAATTGTTCCTTCCCTTCCTCTGATTTTGAAGAGAGCCACGCCTCTCTGCCTAAGAGTATTTCCCCTCCTTTTTCAGTCAGCATTGTTTATGTCAGTATGTAGTTAGTCAATGTGTTAGCATGCAGTTATGAGTCAGTTAAGGCCTGTTCATGTAGCCAGACCATTTTTATGCAATATGCTGTTTTTGATCTGTTCAGAATTGTGAGTAAATGGAAACCTTTTATTCTTTCTCTTACCAATGTCTCAGAGTGAGTTGTTGAGACTGTAGGTGCTGGTTGATGAGAACCAAAAAATAGTGGTCTACTTTGGGGAAACTTGAAGCTAATTCTGCTCTGTAGACTCCTGCACTATCTTCTGCGTAGCAAGAGGTTTTTAACCAAACATTTCACACTCTAACAAGAGTGGGCATGTTATAACCAGGCATCATCTTTCAAAATGTACATAAAGATATATGGTATATTTTCTTCAATATTAAAAAAAGTTTGCTGTTATTTGTCTTCATCAAAAAAAAGAATGAATTGATCTTTTTCAGTTCTTCTATTCAAACCTCTTATTTGGCCTTAATTTTGGATGTATTATTTTGCTTCTTTAAACAACAAAAACATAGACAAAAAAAAACCCCACTGAGTCAATACTGGCAACACTGAAATCCTCATTATTGTCCTGAGAATGTATTTGGCATTGTCCTAAATTAAAGCCTTAAAGATCAAATCAAAATAAATTCTGATTTAGGGAGCAATCAGACAGGCATTTAGCCTGCTGTTTGGACTGCAGGGGTGGGTTGGTTCACTCCTTTTGACAGCAATCGTATGATGTAATCACAGGACCAAATAAAATCATCCCAGAGTGTTTCTGCCTGCACCTTTCTGGCCCCTGTCAGGGAACTCTACTTTTATTTTATTTTTTTACTTTTTTTAGAAGTAAGATAGCTTTGGGTTTGGTCTGTTTCCAGTGTGTGTGATAACTGGAGATGAGTCATAACAGCACTTTCTTCTTTAAATTTGCCATATTTGCCTTGGTCCCTCCATGGAGGCAAGGAAGTGTCTAATTTGTCAGCATCCTGAAGTGGATCTCTTCTTAAGCCAATGCACAATACTGGCAAATTGAATGCACACTGCTGTGGACCAAATAGGGTTGCTTGAGGTCTGTATATCATTTGGATGCAAGGGTTGTACCAAAAAGCATACTGGACCTTCTAGAGATCCTATTTAGCCTGATTCAGCCCATTCCAATTCCAGGTGTAGACAAGCCCTTACTCTGCCATTTGGTCATCAGCAGACACAAGCTGCTTGCTGGGTGTTTGATCTATCCTAATGTCATTCTGCCGAGGGTAAAAGAAATTGGATTTACCAACTCCAAACAGGACAGCTGATTTGGTAAACCATGAATGTAGATAGACATTGTTTTAAACAACTTGAAAGCAATCATAGATGCATTTATTTCTATGGTATGCAGACTTTTTTTGTTGTTTTCTTAAGCTCTCTCCCTTTTCCCCCCTCTCATATCAAACAGGTTTTAAACAGCAGCAAAACAATACAAAACTCTGAAAAACCTACTTATAGCTGAGACCAACCCGGAATGAATGTGCACACAATTTATGGCAATTTCTTTTCTTTTTTCCCAAACTGTCTAGAGATTTCTGAAGAGGCTATTGTTTCCTGCACTTAGTTTGAGGCTGATACAGATCAGCTGCTGACAATTGGAACAATGCTAAAATATGGTGAAAATCTGTGGAAGCAGTTCTTTTACCTTCGCAATGCTGTAAAGCAGCCAGAGAGCAATTTTATTAAGTGGCTTTATATTAATATAGTATGTAAGTTTAATTTACTTTAATAAGAAAATAAGTCAGTAAAATTAATTAATACCATGTTGATTCTGTCTATGCTTGGCTTGCTTTGATTTAGCATGCAAAAACAAACTTTTAAAATATTCTGAAAGCCTTGGATAGGTCTAGATCAGCTCTGCAAATAAATCTACACATTGCTAGCATAGAAAAAATACTAATCTATAGCTTTTTTAAAAAAACTGGTCTGTGAAGAGGTTAGTCACTTGTACTTTGGGGGCTTGTATTATCTCTGACAATAACTCTGAAAATGAGGGAGAATTGAGCAGGTTGGGTACTCTACACAGTTACGCATGCACCAAAGTTATTTAACTATATTCTGCAAAATTCTCCATGAAAGTTATTGTAACCTACACAAGCTATAAAGTCAGGTACTTTTGTAAGCTTGAGGTAGAAGTTCTTTAATGTTAGCTGCTTATCCTCAATAGATGTTGAGTTTATTGCTTTGAGTTCCTGGATCGGATTACCCAAGTATGCAATGGCTATGAATCGTCAGACCTGGTACTAATTCTCTGTGGTGAATACCTACTTTGCTTTGAGATATTCAGTGTTCTAGCTCAGCCTTGTACAGTACTGTGGCCTTCACATGTTTTATATGACAATTTCCATCATGCATGTTTGCTGGGGGTGAGGGGAACTGTCATCCACAGCATGTTAAGGCATCCTATTTGGAAAGGCTACCCAAACAGCAGGTTGTTCCTTGAAATCACTGTATGTGAGAAGCAGCAGCCACCCTGGAAATCTCTGTTTCTGAGTGTATTTGCAGGGTTTCTTTGGGGAGCCAGGGATGGTGAAGGAGGAGTAGAGTTTACAAAAAATCCTCATAAGGTACTTATTAATGTTTAGTGTGCGAATTTCGAGTCAAGTTATGAGAATTTATCCATCTCTTTCTTCCCTGTAAAAAAGTTTGGTACAAGGCTCTGTCAGTTTTCCTGTGATCTTAATGGTTCTATCTTGAACTATTGTCCTCCTAACTCCATGAAATCTACCCGTGCTCTACATAATATGCTTATGTAGCATTACCCTGCTGAGCAGCATCAAACACCAAGAACAACTATTATATGGTTTCTGAGGTGCTAAAATTAGGATCAGGTTTCACTGCTAGCATCTTTCATCCTGGCCCTTGCTGAGCTAACAAAAATGCAGCAGGCCAGGATGGGTTTGCCCTTTCCTAGAGAAGGCAGACCACATTGATAAGATTATATAGTGTTGCCATGTTGCCAGTGCGGTGGCAGGAATAGGAGGTCTTCTAGACACTCCTTGCTCTGCCACCATCTTCTTTCATGGTGGCTCAGGCCACCCACCCACACTCCAAACTTGGCGCCTGAGTAAGCTTTGGCTGGTTGTTTCATGGTTGGATAGGAATTTTGCTTGGATCACTTGATCACCATATTGATTGGGTCATTTTCTGCCAATAGCTCTTTAAGATGAAGGGACTGATCAGACCAGTTCTCATATCATTGGATTCACATGCTATTTAGTGTAACTACTTTCAGTGCTTTCCAAATTACAAATTCCATAAAGCCATGAGACTTGGGAGGGGGATAAACATGAGAAAGTTTCCCGAAGTAAAAAAAAGATGGGATGCAGTTTACTCCAAGGCCCTCATGCAGGAGACTTATCCTTAAAGGCAGAGGAGGTGTTGAGGAGGAACCAGCCTCTGCTATAGCATTGTGGGACACCTGCCTTCAGGCTTTTGGTTAAAAATAGTTAACAATGTTGTGGCCCTAGTATATCCCATCACTTTGACTTGCCTCTTTATGCCATGTGGGTGGTCAACTGGTGCTGGACTTTTAAGCAGGCTGGTTTCTTGAACTAATTCCAAGGAACAGCTGCTCTTATAGATCAGTGTTCCTTCACTACTATATCAGCTCTCCTAATCTCTCTTGAAGAAAACAAACTGGTTTTAACAGGACATATATAGCTGTATGCTTGCAAAAATGTTGGTAACCATACCCAAAATCTGATTCCATAGATTCTTGTATCAATGCACCAGAGGTACCATTAGAAGGCATTGCAATGTTTGCAAACATACATATAGAACCATTTCAAACATCGGTCCATTTTGTCAAGGACAAATTAGGGCACACTGATAAGCATAGTGAAGGAACAGTAATGTGGAAGTTCTGTGGACACAGATTATTATCTGAAAAATCTGGCCTCTCACAAACAGCAGTGAAAGACATCAGCCTGTTTCCTTAAACAGCATCATTAAGCACAGAAGACCATGTCAGCAAGAAAGCATGGGCTGAAAACATCAGAACAAAATTTCACGGGGATAAGTGCAAATTCTACACTTAGGGGGAAAAAGATGAAATGCACAGTTACAGGATGGGGGATACTTGGCTCCGTAATACTATGAGTGAGAAGGATTTTGGAATTGTTGTAAATCAAAAGCTGAATATGAGCCAACAATGCAATGTTCTGCAAAAAAGGCACTCATCTAGAGTACTGTGCCAAGTTCTGGACACTGCACTTTAAGAAAGATGCCAACAAACTGGAGCAAGTTCAGAGGAGGGAAACAAGGATGATCAGGGCACTGGAAACCAGGCCCTATGAGGAAAGACTGAAAAAACAGGGTATGTTTAGCCATGAGAAAAGAAGACTGAAAGGAGATATGATAGCACTTTTCAAATACTTGAAAGGCTATCATACAAGAGGGGCAGGATCTGTTCTCAGTCATCCCAGAGTGCAGGACACATAAAAATGGTCTCAAGATATAGGAAGCCAAATTTCTACTGAATATCAGGAAAAACCTCCTAAATGTTGGAGAAGTACAACAATGGAACCAACTACCAGGAGGTGGTGAGTGCTCCAATGGTAGAGGCGTTCAAGAGTAAATTGGACAACCATCTGTCAGATCTGCTTTGATCTGGATTCCTGCATTGAGCAAGGGGTTTGACTCTGTGGCCTTATAGTTCCCATCCAGCTCTATTATTCTATAACTCTAAAGGCTTGGCTAGAACTCTTGTTCGTCACACCTATTTTTCTAGATGCAGGGATTTATTTGTGTTCAGAGGAGAAGAACAAACACATGTAAGTCCACATCTGCAGTCTGAAGTGGTACAGTGTAGATACAGATTTACTACCTCACCTGCTGTTTGGGCGAACAGAGTTCACAGACTTGAGTCTCGAGTGCAGAATCTGATATAAAACACTCTTCTATGTCTTCAGCCATGAAATGCCAGCTGTACTTTGCAGATATTAACTCTGAGGTTTCCTGTTGGAAAGAGCTAAGTCCTATTAAATAGCAAAGCATAAGCTAGTTGGGCAATCCGCAGCATTAGAGCAACAATCAATCTTATCAGTGCCTAGCTGGTAGGGAGCCGGCAGACTTTTTCTTCATTATGACTTCTCTCCTTTGATCTTTTCCCCCTTTCAGCCTCACTCAACTTCCTCTTACAAGCTATCAAGCTCTTTGGCAAAGGTGTGCATATCAACACCATCTGGTCGCATGCAGAAAAGAAATGTTTCTCTAGTTCCCAATAGACAATCCTGTAGTGCTATCCATGATCTGTTGACGTGATTTCAACTTTAGTGTTTCAGAGAAATGCGGCTCCCACACCAGTGGTGGTGATTTCCTAAAGAATAAGATAAATTAGCTGCCTTCCCACCATCTGTAGGATGAGACCATATAAGGCTCATTTTTGTGGAGGTAAATGTCATATTTCTATATTTTATAGTCGGTGCGTGTAAATGCCATTGTCAATTACAAAATTAAAAGATTCCCATATGCATAAACAAACCACCAAATATTTCACAATCACAGTTTTGTAGACCACTTGGAAATGAACACATACTGCGTAGCTATTAAAAATGCAAGATGTGAAGCACAATATTCAATGGTACTGCACGTCTGGTTAGTATAAAAAAGCAGAATAAATGACGGGATGGTCCTCCAGAAGCAGATGTGGGGGAAATGAATGATGCTGCAGGCAGCAGAAGATAACTGCTAGCTCATGGTTTAAAAACCACAATGC
Source organism: Intellagama lesueurii (assembly GCA_037013535.1). Lineage (NCBI taxonomy): Eukaryota > Metazoa > Chordata > Lepidosauria > Squamata > Agamidae > Intellagama > Intellagama lesueurii. The sequence goes on from JBAJHW010000003.1 coordinate 231,348,649, forward strand.
AGAATTTTTCCTTGAAATTAAGTTTAAATGCAGGCATCATAAGGGAAAAACATGCATAACAATACAACAAGATCACTTATTAAGGAAAAAGAGACCTCCCTTTTCCCAGTCCTTGTTATATATTTGTAGGACAATTAGAATATAAATGCCTGAGGAAACACTCACCCATCACTGAATGAGTATGTCATGTAGCGAAACTATGACGGGGGAGCATAAATATTTGTCTGGAATCATATTTGTCTCTGGAGATAGGAGGGTGCGTGCTCTGCTCTCCTCAGAATCCTGCATTCATTTATTATTTTAATATACACAGACAGACACACTGGATGAAATCCTGTTTATGTAAGTTCCATGACATAAGGCTTATAATGGCAGCAGTGATTTTCAGTAATTAAAGACTTCCCCTACCTCCCTTGGCCCGCACAAATTCCCAACAATGAAAAGGATTACTCATGAGCTGCAGGGGCTTTGTAATGGGAGATGAACATGTTTACTTTTCCAAAAATAAAAAAAAATGCCCTGGCTGCTATTGTCATCAGCCTTATGTCACAGCGTTGACACAAACAGGATTTCAGCCACTACGTTGTGGTGGCTTGGTCTATGTTAGCAAGTCTCCTAACATGCCACTATGTCAGCTATCCCTCTTCCTTTTTCCTTAAAAAAATATTGCAGACATTCTTGAACAGAATGTGATCAGACTCATAAAGGACATCCAAAGAGGACACTCTTACATGGGCTTCTCTCGTGATGACTCCATCTTAACAAAGATTGATTGATTGATTGATTGATTGATCGATTGCATCCCTATGCTGACTTTCTCCCATATATTTGGCACTTCACAACTGTTAAAATGCAAGTAAAATTTAAGCACAATAAATTTGTTGTTGTTGTTTACTCGTTAAGTCATGTCCGACTCTTCATGACCCCATGGACCAGAGCACGCCAGGCCCTCCTGTCTTCCACTGCCTCCCGGAGTTGGGTCAAATTCATGTTGGTAGCTTCAATGACACTGTCCAACCATCTCGTCCTCTGTCATCCCCTTCTCCTCTTGCCTTCACACTTTCCCAACATCAGGGTCTTTTCCAGGGAGTCTTCTCTTCTCATGAGATAGCCAAGTATTGAAGCCTCAGCTTCAGGATCTGTCCTTCCAGTGAGCACTCAGGGTTGATTTCCTTCAGAATGGATAGGTTTGTTCTCCTTGCAGTCCAAGGGACTCTCAAGAGTCTCCTCCAACACCACAGTTCAAAAGCATCAATTCTTCAGCGGTCAGCCTTCTTTATGGTCCAGCTCTCACTTCCATACATCGCTACTGGAAAAACCATAGCTTTGACTATGTGAACCTTTGTCGGCAAGGTGATGTCTCTGCTTTTTAAGATGCTGTCTAGGTTTGTCATCGCTTTCCTCCCAAGAAGCAGGCATCTTTTAATTTCGTGGCTGCTGTCCCCATCTGCAGTGATCATGGAGCCCAAGAAGGTAAAATCTGTCACTGCCTTCATATCTTCCCCTTCTATTTGCCAGGAGGCGATGGGACCCGTGGCCATGATCTTAGTTTTTTTGATGTTGAGCTTCAGACCATTTTTTGCGCTCTCCTCTTTCACCCTCATTAAGAGGTTCTTTAATTCCTCCTCACTTTCTGCCATCAGAGTGGTATCAATAAATACATTTAATTTAAAAAACACGCCATAGTACAAAAATAGTCCTCTAAAAATATGGGAAAACCATTAAAACCTTCTGACAACACACTTAGAAATTTACAAGTTAAAGTTAGTAGTGCAATGGAACAATGCAACTCAAAGTAGTATTCTCCTTGCTTGCACTGAATAATTCAATAGGAATTAATTTTTTATAAACATTTGACTAGTCTGTGATCAGGTTAGACTACTGCACTGTAGTCTGTGGAAATCTGCCCTTGAAAAGTGTTTTGAAACCTCAGCTGTAAGTAAAATGTAAAGTGTAGAATACATCCAGAGAGGGCCTGTGCCCACTATTCCGCAGAGAGAAGCAGCTGCCTCAGATGTCCAGAGAGTTTGATGGCAGTCTGCCATTGTTCCTCTCTTTTTTTGCCTCTGGTTCACAGAGCTGAGTATGCCACACGACTGATCCCCAGTTGTGATGAAGAACACTTTCTTATCACCAATACTGGAGTAAGGTTTCACTGTAAGTCCAACTAACTTCTCTATGTGGAGTTGGGTAAGGAGACACTTGGTTGTCATTTAACTCAGGCAAAAAAATGCCTTGGGCCAATCTTGCTTTGAGGCATCTGTCTTTCAGATCATATTGATCCTGTTCAATTAACAACTATGTTAACTTGCATTTCCAGGCCCAATTTTAAGGTGTTGGTTATTAACTTTAAGACTTTACAGAGCAGTGTCTTATGGTAGCATGAGACAGTACCTTCTCTAGCTGCTTACTCATGGAACTCTCTTCTAAGAAACAGCTGACTGACCTTTTGTTGGTAGGTGATAGTTAAGGCAACAGTCAGTCTCTCTCTTCCCCCCACCCCACCCCCTTCTCTCCATCTGTGGCTTATTTTTAATTAATTTAAATCCATGTTATCTTTGCTGTTATTGGAAAGAGATAAGAGAGTTTTATAGTGGTTTTACTTTTCTTGCTGGCTGGATAGCTCAGTGGCTTGTGTAGGTTGGGAGTTAGATTCTCCACTGTGCTTCCTCTGAGTAGAGCCAGCCTGTGTGAACTTGGGCAAGCTGCACAGTCCCAAGGTGCCCCCAGAAGAAGTGGATGCTAAACCACTTCTGAGTGTTCTCTATCTTGAAGTGGTCTCCATAAGTCAGAATTGATTTAATGACACATTTATTATTATTATTATTATTATTATTATTATTATTATTATTATTATTATTATTATTATTATTATTATTATTATTATTATTATTATTATTATTATTATTATAAAACAGCATAAACTGTCAAAATTATAAAAATATTGACTGGTATTGTACAACAGATACAAGGTTTTAACCAAAAACCTAAGTATCTGTTAAACATTGGTGCAGTATGTATGCTGTTCTTAATATTGCCCTTTTTTGTAGTTCTATGATGTGGTTTCTGAGATCTGCAACTGCTTATAGTAATGTGAGAAATTTCTTGATATTGTTCCCAAAGCCCCAATGACTATGGGGACCACTGAAGTATGTTTCTTCCAGAGGCAAGATGTTTTGATTGCCAGATCTCTGTACTTTGTTAGTTTTTCCAATTCTTTATTTTTAGCTCTGGCATCCTCTGGACTTGCAATGTCAATGACCCAGTCATTTCTTCATTCTATTACTACTATGTCTGATATGTTATGTTCAAGGTGTCTATCCGTTTGGATCCGGAAATCCCACAGGATCTTGACTTCCTCATTTTCTGACACCTTCTCTACCTGATGTTCCCATGGGTTTTTGGAGGCTGGCAAGTTATATTTTTTGCATAATGACCAGTGCACTAATTTTGCCATTCTATCATCTCTAAGTTTGTAATCTGTTTGTGCAATCTTTGGACATTCGCAGATGAGGTGTGACACAGTTTAATATTTTTCTTGGCAGAGTCAATATTTGCTCTTAGCACTAACTCCTTGGATCTTCGCTTTCATCATGTTGGTTTGGAGTGCTTGTTCTTGTGCAGCAAAGATAAAGCCTTCGGTTTCTTTCTTAAGGGTCCCCAGTTTTAGCCATGCCCATGTTGAATTATGATCATGCTTTCCACCAATATTTCTTAGGTGTTGTCCATGTAGTGGTTTATTTTTCCAACTGTTTAATTTATTTTCAAATGGTTGTTTCTTATATTGAGCCTTTGTTTCTGTTGTTTTCAAAACATTCTCCATTTTCTCTGCCTTAAGTAATTTTTCTCTGCTTGTACTGATATATTCATTTAGGCTCCTTTTTTCCTCTTCTACTACCTGCTGTATTTGCAGTAATCCAGGGCCTCTGATTTTTCGTTGTAAATATAATCTGTCCACATCACTTTTTGGATGTAGTGTGTGATGCATGTTCATTACTTTCTGTGTTTTCCATCCAATTCTTCTAATTCGTTTTGAGTCCCATCTATTATCCAGCTGGGTATCTAATTACTGGAACTGCCCATGTGTTTATGACTTTGAATGTATTTCCATCAATTAATTTTGAAGTTAAGATTTTCTGCAGTCTTTTGATATATTCCCTTTCTCTCAGATCTTTAACTTTTGTGTGCACAATGTTATCCACTTCTAGTGTTCAAGGTATTTATAATTTTCATCACTTGATAGTGACTTTATAATATTGCCATTTTTTAACTCTATTCCATCTAGTTTTTGGATCTTGCCACAGTGTACAGACAGAGCTGCACATTTGTCAATTCCAAATTTCATTTGGATATCTCCACTAAATATTTACACTGTGTTTAGCAGTGATTCTATCTCCGTGGAACTTTTTGCATATAGTTTTAGGTCATCCATGTATAACAGATGATTAATTTTTCCTGCTTGTTCTGAAATATGGTAGCCCAATCCAGTTTTATTTAAGATTATTGACATGGGGATTAGTGAGATATTAAACAGCAGTGGTGACAAAAAATCCCCCTGAAATATTTCTCTTTTGATGCTAACTTCCCTAATTTCTTCACCATGGGCCATCAAGACAGTTTTCCATTTTTCCATGTTTTTCTTGAGGAACTTCTGGATGTTTTTACTAATCCCAAACATTTTTAGGCAGGTGTTAATCCAGCTGTGTGGCAATGAGTCAAATGCTTTTTTATAGTCTATCCAGGCCATGTTAAGTTTTGTTTTTCATCTTTTTGCATTCTTATACTTATTCTTGTTCTTATGTTTCATCCACATGCAACATGTTTCAATTGCCAGGTCTCTGTATTTTGTTCGTTTTTCCAGTTCTTTATTTTCAACTCTGGCATGTCCTGGAATTGCAATGTCAATGATCCAGTCATTTCTTCATTCTATTACTACTATGTCTGGTGTGTTATGTTCAAGGTGTCTATCAGTTTGTACCGGAATTCCCACAAGATCTTGACTTCCTCATTTTCTGACACCTTCTCTAATTGATGTTCCCATGGTGATGATGATGATGATAATGATGATGATTACTCTGCTCTATTTTAATTCTCCTAGAATTGTATATTACTCTTATGGATCACCTTGGCGGCACATAGAGGGTTAAAAAGGTGTTGCATAACTGATTATGTAAATCATCAGTAACAATGTAAATCATCACAATGTAAATCATTGTGTTACCCTGATGAAATATTGGTTCAGCCTAAAGGGGTGGGACTAAGAAAGAGCAGGGCTATAACAGATTTTTGAATCTGAAAGAGCAGGAGAACGGTAGAGGCCAGAGTTGCTGTTGCCTCTTGGACTGCTGAAGCCCTTGCCAACTTGGTTTAGGTATAATTCCTCTATGTTTGTGTTGAAGGGATGAATATACACAGTGAATTCATGAGTGGCATACAATTGTATTGAAATTTTATTTTAGGGTTTTGAAGTTTCTCCTGTGTTATGGATACCCAACCCAGCTGAAGAAGATACCTTGAATTTTTGTTTGACTTTGAAATCAAAAGCACACTTGAACTTTGCAAATTCTACAAGCAACTTATGTATCGGTGCTATTACCAAGGATGTGGATGCACAAATTGTAGCATTTTGTTATAATTGCTCGTGTTGTCTGTTATAAGAATGCAAAGAAGAGATTCATTTTGTGAAATTCTGTTTGCAAGATTCATAAAGAGTAAGCAAATAGCCTCATAGAACACTTGAACAGGATGAACTGCACAAAATTTGTTCTGAGCATCCAGCTCTGAAATTCAGTACTTTAGGACTGGCATTTCTGTCTGCAAAAGTTGTTCATCATGAGCCAGGCGGCATTAACCAAAATCTCTAAAACCAGGCCTGAAGCTTGCACAGCTAAGTCCTGTCTTTCACATTCACCACGTCACTCTTATGTTTAAGTTTTTTATTAATAGCACAGGGAGGGGAGAGTCTGAGCCAATCTCGGTTTTTTCCCCTTCCTTTCTTTTCACATAGGGCAAATATTTCACAATTTGCTACCGTGCAATTTCATTCTTTTCATACCTGACAATGCTTTGATAATGATAGCCTATTAAAAATATCTGTTTAAAGTTCCTTTCTCCATTTAGCTGCATGCAGACTGTTCACCTACGCTGATTCCCTACAGATAGTTCTTTGGCTTGGATGAAATGTATATTGCTTTGGTACTGAGCTGTAAGACTCCTGCTGGTATAATGTCAGAGACAGAACTGCACTGTGTCAAACTCCTGAATGTGAATGAGTAGTATTATGTAGCTCAGTCGGGCTAATTACCATTACTTAGAAGATTGGTAGTCACATTCTATTCAAACACACCATTCTCAAGCAGCAAGGTACGTATTGCTTAGCATTCGCAAAGGGTTTTGCATACTCTCCAACTACAACAATTATCAGCAAATGACCATGTCAAATATTTCCCTTTGCCAGTATTATGGGAAACTAAAGTCCTATGGGGTTGGTTAAAGCACCACTCACCAGTAAAGTGCCTCTACTTCATGGGACTTTTCTCTTAAAAATAAGAGGAACCAAATTGAACGAGTGGGATTCAAATTGAGGAAGGCAGTTTGTCTTCACATTGTTTCTCCAACAAAAATCCACTATTGCTAGTAAATGCACACATATCCATTGGATGCACACCTTGACTTGGTGAGCAGGTTTGAGTGTGTCAGGGAAGCTGAGACCAATAATGTCAGGAAGCTAGACTTCAAGTCTAGACTTGTAGCAGGGTCACCCAAGGCAGAATGGTCAAAGGTGAAACACCACTCTAAGATTCCTTTTCAGGAAGTAGCAGATACAGAATCAAGGAATTGGTAGTTCCAGTGTTCATGTGGAACTATCATTCAAAAATCTTGAAGAAGTAGTACCAGGTAGAAGCAGTAGTGGAAGGTGGATTTTTCTCAAACTGGTTCTTAACAATATAGCACAGAGGAAAAGAATGGTAGACCACTTCTGAATGTTTTATACCTTGAAAACATTGTGTTGCAATAATCCAAAATGGAACAAGAGATAGTGCTGTATGACTTAACCTCTTCTCACCCAAACACAAAGCAATTATCAGAGCTGTTTTTCAACAAGTGTGAATGGTTGTAGTGAGAGTATCCTGTAGACCATCTTCACTGCTGCCACTGGTGTCGTCAACATTCCTTTGCTATGTAAATCTCCACATCCTTCTTCCTGCGAACAGCATGGGCATGACATTGTGTAACAATATCAGGCCATTTCTTGGCATTTTGAATCATGGACACAAAAGCACAATATTCCACATTCATAAATCAGAGAGTGTGGGGTTTGTTTGTTTATATATATATATGTATTTCCCTTTTTAGAATTCTGCATGTTTGTGTGGAACATATGTTAAGTACTGATGCCTTTCAATTTTTTAATTTCTAATTGTGACAATATGTAAAGAATTAATGCATTAGCAACTGGGTACCTTTAAGCAGGAACATGTCTATATCATCTCAAGGGAAACTTATAATCTAGCACAGATGTTCTTTGCCATATGGATGTTTTTGGGACCACCTTGATTTGAGAATATTTAAAACAACAACAAAAAACCTTCCAAGGAGAATGTATAACAAATAGAGTGGCACACTTAGGATCTAATCCAAAAGATGCAATTTTAGTAAAAATGTGTGTGTGTGCGTGTGTGTGCATGTGCGTGTGCATGTGCGTGCGTGTGTACTCTTCAGCCACATGCATGAGCAGAAGGATGTGTGTGCACTCATCTATCCATGGATGCAATGGATGACTCATTGTTTGTGTCCATTCATGCCTGCTTAAATGCTTCCCTTTCACACATACAGAAGATGCACACTTTAGAATGTATCAAGAGCAAGCATGTGTTTTTCCCCTGAGTATGATCTTGAAGCTTGAAAAAAAAAACTTTTTTGGTTAAATTCACAGAATCCCACAGCCAGCCTGAAATAATTCAAGTTCTGTCCCTGCTAAAGAGGGCACTGCTTTCACCATGCTGTGAAAGTTTGGCAGTGTGGTTCCAGTGGTGGTTAAAAAACAAATTCATGCAGTGTTGCATAACAGCAAGAGGAGTTCTGTGCTCCAGGAAATACAATTAGCCTTTAGAACAAAGTCACCTTGTTTTGATATGAAATGTATTTTAAAGGTTTGGAAGTCCAGCTTTTTACTCCTCTGCTACCAGATTTTGATGTAAAAGGTAGTGATGGGGAGCAGGAGGATGGGATTACAAAAGGCTAGGAGGAAATAGCCCATGAACCTGATGAAGTTTCCTACTCTTACACCCACCTACCTGGGTGTAAGACCCACTGAACTCAACAGGACTCTGCTGGAAGTCTCCGGAAATTCCTCCTCACATGGTTCAGCCTGAAATGGCCAACTGTTAGATAACAGGAAAAGGAAACAATACTGTAACAAGAAGGCTGGAGACAAATGTGGGGAAAGAACGGTATCCCAAAGCTTCTGAAAAATCAACATATCCTGTGGGACTCACTGTCTTTTGCCAACGTTTTAAAATTTGTTGATTTTGCAACCATTGTTTTCTCAGATATTATATCAATGATTCATCTTGAAAAGAAAAGCCTGTCATAAGAAATGAATACAATGTTAAAAAGCCGAATTATCAATACAATGGGATGCTTTCTTTTGTTCTGTAACTCTTCAGGAAACCTGGTGTTAACATTAATTTACACGAGATGATCGCCTCAGAATGTTGAGGAACTGTTTCGACATCGATTAGTGCTGCAGACATGCTAGGAAAGAAGCCAAGAAACGTGGATTAATGCTTAACATGTATGGACACCCAAGGATTGACAGCACTCTAAGTATTCAACCCTTCTCTTCTCTGGTTTGAAACTCTGAACCCTTCTGTTCAACAAAGATCTATTTAGTTTGGCAACTCAGATGATGAACATTCTTTGGCACTGAAAAACCTGAGTGACTCCCAAGTAATAAAGAAGTATTAATAACAATGGTGAATGCCAAAAGAAAACACCCTTTTCATATTGACTTGCCTGGCAGGATTAAAAGACACCTTAGCATAAAGGAGAGTTCTTTGTTGGAGAATGTGAGTGGGTGATTAAGTAGGTGTGGGCAATTTAAGTTTCTGCTTATAAACTATATACCTATTTTGGTAATTTTGTTTTGTTTTCTTTTACATGTTAGTGTGTGTGTGTGAGAGAGTATGTGGGTTGCTTCATTAGTTGCATTTTATTGTGATTTTTTGCTGTTATTATGACATCATCAATAAGTTTTCTTTGCCCTGGAATCCTTTTGACTAAGGGGAGGATAACTAAGAACAATTTTATGTAAATGAGAAAACATATTTTTACCTGATTTTGCAACTCGATCTGGGTTGGGGGAGTCATTTTTATTATTTTAAGATAAAAATTATATATGTGAGATCATAATGTTTGTTTTTTAACCCAGAAATCATTCCACTGATTTAGTATCATGCAAACTTGTAGATTTAGTATCTACATCTAGGCAGGTAATACAGATTGTTGCCAACCTGTCTAGGAAACTGGTGGATGGCATACAATCATGATGGATATGCACAAAGGGTTTTCCCTATTTGTTTGCAGAGAAATTGGGGATATGATTTCACCAAGTTTTTTCAGGGAAAGAAGAGATGATGTTTATCACTAGGAATGGTTCTAGCCAAGTTTTACTCTTTTTTCTGCTGAGAATGTTTGGGTTTTGCACTACTGCTACTACAACAACCACTGTTGGCAACCTGGCCATCATATTTCTTCTTCACAATTTATCTGACTTAGAGTCGTTCTAGGGCACTGCAATGTTGATGGCAGGGGGTCATATCTCTTGCAAAATGGAGGGGAGGGTGGAAATAATTATTCCAAGTAGCCTTCTATATGTCCCAGAGTAAGAAAAATAAAAACAATATCAGCAAGTTTCCAGGGGGAAAAAAATCTTCTGGGAAGTTTTGGCTCATTCAGCACCTTCTCCGGATCTTCCAAATGTTACATTTGGAGGGTTCATTGGAACCATTCCTCACCCAAGCACAAAACTGTTGTAAGAGCTGTGTGTGAAAGGTAAGCGAGCACAAGAGAACATCCTATAGACCATCTTGACTGCTGCAATTGGTGTCAACATTCAGGCTGCCCTTTGTTATTTAAATTTTGGCATTCTTTTTCATGCTGGCAATGCAGGCATGATATTTTGCAGCAATATGAGGCAATTTCCTGACATTTCGAATTGTACATCCAGAAACACAATATCTCACATTCATAAACCGGAGGTATTTTGAAGAACTGATGCAATCCCAACTTGCATACAAACATCAACATGCACACACTCATATTGGAATGGCCACATTATGCTTGGGAACATGAACACTGAAAGGTTCGTTTATGAGTAAATCTGCATTGTTCATATTGTTCAGCTTTAATCCCATAAACTTTTGCTGGGAATAAGCCTCACTGAATACTGAAGGTGAGATCAAACTTGTTGGAATCCCATGAAGTTGTAATCTTTTTGGGATATCTTGCTTTTTTCTCATAGCCAGTCACTTCAGTTATTTTGTCTCTATGCACCCCTCAAACATTTATACTATTTCAAATTAATTAATTAGCTAATTGATTCACTAAACAGCCTCCAAAACCTGCTTGTTCAGATCCTGGAAGTAATTTTTTGCCTGTAACAAATTATTTTTATGTGTTAGAGGTTCTAGATTTAATGAAACCTGAACTCTCGCTAAGCAAAAAACCCCAAAAACCAAAAAAGAAAGAAAGAAAGAAAGAGAAAGGAAAGGAAATCCTAAAGTGAGGAACCAAAAGAAGATGGAATGGTGATGAAATTAACTACTGCTTATAGTTTGTTAAAGATCTTCTTCATCTAGCACCAACACACGCCATTGTTGTCCTCCCCTTACACACACACTCTGTTAACAATTTTAAACCCCCCTGAAAGACACAGTGAAGAAGAAGTGTACCCAAAAGCTTATAAGAAATAAAAACTAGTTTGTCTTAAAGGTGCTACAAGACAGAGTGACACATTTACGTAGCTAGATCAACTAAACTGAGGCTATCATACTTTGACTACACGATGAAAAGACAAGGCTCACTGAAAATGATGATAATGCTTGCTGACACAAGTTGAGGGCAACAGGAAAAAAAAGAAGACCAAACATGATGTGGGTTGGCTCAATAAAGGAAGCCACAGTTTGCAAGACCTGAGAAGGGCTATTAATGGCAGAACATTTTGAAGGCCACTACTTCATAGGGATACCATAAATCAGAAGGAACATGATAGCACAAAACAACAATAAGAAGGCAAATAAAACTCCTTCCTGTGATTAACAGTGGGGAACATTATTTTTGCCCACAATGAGCCCTCTTTGTTTGATTGTTTGTTTGTTGTATTTCTATGCTGCCTTTCTCCCAGCAGTGGGACTCAAAGCAGCTCAATGTTTTATTTCTTGAAATGTTTTATTCGTTAAAACAACCAAAGGTCTTGTGTCACCTTCAACACAAGTTTTGTTTGGCATAAGCTTTCTTGGACAGCAGGCTTCTTCATCTGATGTATTCCAGTACAAGAAGCAGGAATTGCTACACTTCCTGTTGAACAATGGTCCTACTTCATTGTTCTTTACCTCCCTGCTGAAAAAGAACTAACTAATGCATTTACAGTAGTACCTCGGTTTACGAATGCCTCAGTTAATATAATTTTCAGTTTACAAACGGAAATCCATTGAAAATAATGTCTCGGTTTACAATTTTTTTTTCGCAGTACGAAGGAAATTTCCCCAGGATGCATTGTGCCTGGAGGTTTATAGCGCTGCCCCCATTCCTATGGCAAACCACGTTTCGGTTTACTAATTTTTCGCATTACGTAATGTCTGAGAGAACGCATTAAATTTGTAAACCGAGGTACTACTGTATTTTAAATTGTGCTGCAGCTGAAAGCATGGTTCTGCAGTGGTCTGAACAATATGGTCAATAAAGAAAGGATAAAGCAGCCTAGGATGCTCTGTCAAAAATATGGGAATGAGGCAATATTTCTGAGACCATGGATTATTAAATCAACATGCTTGTTTTATTTGATTAAGTTGTTTATACTGATGAGATTGATGGTGGTGTAATGTTCAGATTTAAAATTTAGGATTATCAGAATTTGGCTTGGCGGATGAAGTGTACGCTAAGGTAACAACTATATTTTGAACTGGTGGATTCATTCTAATTTCACTCAGAGAGGTTGGCAATGTTTTTCTCCACTTCAGGGCTAAGAACTTTACCTATGGAAGCTGCAAGGATTCAAAGTCATAGCTCTCAGGAGTTTTCATATTCACTGACGAAACTAAGCTAACAGAACTATTTATTAAAGTTTGATCTTTCCTACACTGGGCAAATAGCTTTTCTTTTCAGTCAAAAGCACCTCATGGCCATTTTCAAATTATTTTTTTCCATCCTGAGGAAGGACTGTTTGGTCACTACCACTTTGGGTGGTGATTGGTTGAGGTTCACCACTAGTAAAATGTTCATTGCTTTGATTGACCTTCCTGCCTTCTATGGATCACATTTCCCTTTGCCCATGGCTATAATAATAACAACATAAGCAACAGAATGAGGAGCTGCCCATTACTTGAGATAGGTAATAGTAATACAGTACAAGAATAATGTGATATGCAGATCCCTTGTAATTGGTAACAGAACAAATTACTTTCTAAAAGTAATATCCCAAGTTCTGTGTCTCTTAAGGTTAATAAGGCTAAATGAAATTTTATTTTCTGCCAGTATGGCAATACTAGTGACATTTACAATGTATAGGCATAGGCACAGTTAATTTTAAAAGAATCTTCTGTTTTGTTTTTATATTGCAACTTGATTATACCCTGGGCTTCAGAAAAGCAATTCATATTTTTTTAATAAATAAGGAAAATAAGTAAACAGAAATAAATGAGCATACCTGTACATGTTTAAATTGGGTTAGTTAAATTTTTATTTGATCTGAACTTTCCATACTTCACTTTTCTTCATAAAATTAGTAGAAGAAGCTAGAGATTTTTTTTTTAAAAAAATCAAATTTGAGAGAAACTAAAACTGACGAATCCTTGCAGGAATCTTTAACTGCATAGGTCTCAAAAGCCTACCTTTGGATCATTAGTCACTCAGACATGCAGGCTGTGCTGAGTTAGAATTGCCACATCTTTCCCCCACTCCCTACAAGATGCCTCTCATGCCCAACAACCAAATGATGGCAGGTACAGCAACACCAGCTTCTGCATGCTGGGAATAGTTGTATGTATTGAATTTCCCCAGTACAGATAGTTGAGTTCATTTCATTTCTTAGGAAAACTTACTCAAATTCACAAGTTTCTTATAAATTCAGTGGAATGAAGGCATGAATTAAAATACTTGAATGTGGAAGAAAGAGAAAACAACAGCTTTTATCTATCCCTAAGGGCTGAGTACAAAACTGTACAGGATTTTACCCATAATGTCAACTCTATGTATATCATTCCAATCATGCAGGGTGGTACAGGGCATAAAAAGCAGCTGCACCTGAAAGATCATGTAATGCAGCAACAAAAATACGATTGCATCTTTGTAAACAGGCATGGATTGAAAATTATCTGAAGCAGCAACTTCATTTTCCCCGCTTATCAACAGTTTGAGCTATTTATATATCCTCTGATTGTTATCCTGTGTTCTTTGCCAAGAAGCATTTTGAAAGCCCTTTAGCCATCCGATGCTCGGATCTCGGAGATTGTCATGCCAGCCTGGGTCACTTGCTGAAATGTATAAACAACTCTTTTGTGTGCTTGAACTTGAAAGAAAAATCAGTCATCTGTATGTGGTCTGTGCTACAGCAAAATGTAATTTTTCCCTCTGACAACGTGTTTATGGTTGTTAAGTTATCTTGATTGCAAAGAGAAATCTGTTTTCTGTAGAGAGATTTTCTAGCTTAAAATGTCAGCTGCCTTCCCCCTGTTTTTCCCCCTCTTTCTATCCTTTTCCACTTCTCGCTAATCCACAAATTGAGTTGACTCTTCGCTGGGTTAAAAAAGGAAGGGGAGGATGGAAAGAAAGAGTGGAGGAAAATTTCCTGAAAATTAGAAATCTGGCACCATGCTATACTTTAAAAACTATTCATCTTGTAATCCCTCCAACTCCTTCTATATATTGTACCACATTTTCTGGCTAAGCTCCTACATCTAGTAGTAAAGGTCCAGAAGGATACTTGGCTCCTATGATCATTTTTTTTCCTGGAGACAGTACTCTGTTTAATCACATATGATTAAATTGCCTATAAATTGAAAGCTTGTTGCAATTTATTTTTGCTGTTACAATGAAGAAAAAATCTTCAGTTTAGTAAAAGATGTGCCACAAAAGTCAATATTGTCATCTCTTACTTTTATTATGTCTATTATTGTTTTTATGCATTACATTTTCCTCCAAAAAGGCAGAAGCATTTTACAATCAATAAGCATCCATGTCACAGTAATGGATAACTATATAAAAAACAATTAACATACACAAGAGAACAGTAGCAAGTATCCAGTAATAAAATACTGTAGTATTGTTGAAGCAAGAATGTTTGCTGTGGGATAGTCAATTACGGTTGCCCTAAGAACAAGATAAAGATTTTCACAATGACTTAAATGGACCTACGATCTATCTCACCAGCAGAGGGATTGTGACCAGAAGACCCATCTGCCTTCTCAATCTGTTGTCCAGGTGTTTTCTGTTGATGGGCAACAACAACAACCACACTGTGTTCTATTTTTATGGTTTCTTGGCTTTCAACCAGATATGGACCAGATGGCTGTTCCAACAGAGGATACCTTTTAAACCACAAGAAAGGAATGTCTCTCCCCCCCCCCGCCAATAACCCTTTAAAGATAAGACTGCCCTCTGGAAAGTCACATGACTACCCTAGTTTGGCACCATTTCTTTGAAAACATTAGAGAAGAGCTTGGGCAGGACTGCATAGGGATAGAGCTCTAGAGCAGCCATTCTCAACCTTTTTTCTTGCCATAGTCAGAAACACAATATGAAAGAAATACAGGCCGAATCAGGATTGTATAAATAGTAAAACAAACACTATAAGGTGGTGTGTGAACAATTGTTTCCAGTCTGTGACCCCCTGCAAATGTCCTGTCCGCTGGCAAGCTCCTTCGCCGGCACAGGCCGCCATTATCTTCCTCCCCAGATAACATGAGACTCACTGGTCTCGCATAAGCAACCCAGGCAGGGTGGGGAGGAATTGGCTATTTAAGAGAGGCTCCTCCCTCTTCTTGTCCTGTTTGTATTTTCAAACTATGTCACTGGATACAGGCATGGAGGCTTGATCGGAGATTGGGGGGTTGCATCGGCACCACCACCCCACAGTTTGGATCTAGTGCACCGGATCCCCTTAGGGACAGACGGCACTTGCAGTTACTTAAGTCAATTCTTCTTTTTAATTTTAATAGGACGCAAAAAAAAGAGAGAGAAGGAGAATAGAGTAACGCGGCAAGGCGAGGCTCTGGGACGAGCCACCCGAGGCAGGCGCGGATGCCACGCAACAGCCTAAGGAGTCCCAATTAATTTGGTTGAGCAATTTTATACGGCGGTTGGGTGCTTGTGCAGGCTAATTGATTTAAGTAAAAGCGTGTGCCCCTTCATGGATTGCTGCCTTGTCGTGGCGAAGGGGCTTGAGTAATTCAGAAAAGCTATGGGCTATGCCGTGCAGGGACACCCAAGATGGACAGGTCATAGTGGAGAGTTCTGACTAAACGCGATCCACCTGGAGCAGGAACTGGCAGGCCACTCCAGTATCTTTGCCAAGAAAACTTCATGGACAGAAACAAAAGGCTAAAAGATATGACGCTGGAAGATGAGCCCCTCAGGTCGGAAGGCGTCCAACATGCTACTGAGGAAGAGCGGAGGACAAGTACAAATAACTCCAGAGCTAATGAAGTGGTTGGGCCAAAGATGAAAGGACGCTCAGCTGCGGACACGCCTGGAAGTGAAAGGAAAGTCCAATGCTGCAAAGAAAAATACTGCATAAGAACCTGGAATGTAAGATCTATGAACCTTGGTAAGCTGGATGTGGTCCAACAGGAGATGGCAAGAATAAACATTGACATCCTGGGCGTCAGTGAACTAAAATGGATGGAAATGGGCGAATTCAATTCAGACGATTATCATATCTACTATTGTGGGCAAGAATCCCGTAGAAAAAATGGAGTAGCCCTCATAGTCAACAAAAGAGTGGGAAAAGCTGTACTGGGATACAATCTCAAAAATGATAGAATGATTTCAATACGAATCCAAGGCAGACCTTTCAACATCACAATAATCCAAGTTTATGCACCAACCACCGATGCTGAAGAGGCTGAAATTGACCAATTCTATGAAGACTTACAACACCTTCTAGAACTGACACCAAAGAAAGATGTTCTTCTTATTATCGGGGACTGGAATTCTAAAGTAGAGAGTCAACAGATAAAAGGAACAACAGGTAAGTTTGACCTTGGAGTTCAAAATGAAGCAGGGCAAAGGCTGATAGAGTTTTTTCAAGAGAACAAGCTGGTCATCACAAACACTCTTTTCCAACAACACAAGAGGCGACTCTACACATAGACATCATCAGATGGGCAATACAGAAATCAGATTGATTATATTCTCTGCAGCCAAAGATGGAGAAGCTCGATACACTCTGCAAAAACAAGACCCGAAGATGATTGTGGCTCTGACCATCAGCTTCTTATAGCAAAACTCAAGCTTAAACTGAAGAAAGTAGGAAAAACCACTGGGCTAGTCAGATATAGAAGAGTTTTAAGGAACTAGATTTGGTGGACAGAGTGCCTGAAGAACTATGGATGGAGGCTCGTAACATTGTACAGGAGGCAGCAACAAAAACCATCCCAAAGAAAAGGAAATGCAAGAAAGCAAAGTGGCTGTCCAACGAGGCCTTACAAATAGCAGAGAAGAGAAGGGAAACCAAATGCAAGGGAGATAGGGAAAGTTACAGAAAATTGAATGCCGACTTCCAAAGAATAGCAAGGAGAGACAAGAGGGCCTTCTTAAATGAACAGTGCAAAGATATAGAGGAAAATAATAGAAAGGGAAAAACCAGAGATCTGTTCAAGAAAATTGGAGATATTAAAGGAATATTTTGTGCAAAGATGGACATGATAAAGGACAAAAATGGTAGGGACCTCACAGAAGCAGAAGACATCAAGAAGAGGTGGCAAGAATACACAGAGGAATTATACCAGAAAGATGTGGATGTCCCAGACAACCCAGATAGTGTGGTTGCTGACCTTGAGCCAGACATCCTGGAGAGTGAAGTCAAATGGGCCTTAGAAAGCATGGCTAACAACACGGCCAGTGGAGGTGATGGCATTCCAGTCGAACTATTTAAAATCTTAAAAGATGACTTGTTAAGGTGCTACACTCAATATGCCAGCGAGTTTGGAAAACTCAGCAGTGGCCAGAGGATTGGAAAAGATCAGTCTTCATCCCAATCCCAAAGAAGGGCAGTGCCAAAGAATGCTCCAGCTACCGTACAATTGCGCTCATTTCACACGCTAGCAAGGTTATGCTCAAAATCCTACAAGGTAGGCTTCAGCAGTATGTGGACTGAGAACTCCCAGAAGTACAAGCTGGATTTCGAAGGGGCAGAGGAACTAGAGACCAAATTGCTAACATGCGCTGGATTATGGAGAAAGACAGAGAGTTCCAGAAAAACATCTACTTCTGCTTCATTGACTATGCAAAAGCCTTTGACTGTGTAGACCACAACAAACTATGGCAAGTCCTTAAAGAAATGGGAGTGCCTGACCACCTTATCTATCTCCTGAGAAATCTATATGCGGGACAGGAAGCAACAGTTAGAACTGGACATGGAACAACTGATTGGTTCAAAATTGTATATTGTCCCCCTGCTTATTTAACTTATATGCAGAATACATCATGCGAAAGGCAGGACTGGATGAATCCCAAGGCGGAATTAAGATTGCCGGAAGAAATATCAACAACCTCAGATATGCAGATGATATCACTCTGATGGCAGAAAGTGAGGAGGAATTAAAGAACCTCTTAATGAGGGTGAATGAGGAGAGCGCAAAAAATGGTCTGAAGCTCAACATCAAAAAAACGAAGATCATGGCCACTGGTCCCATCACTTCCTGGCAAATAGAAGGGGAAGATATGGAGGCAGTGACAGATTTTACCTTCTTGGGCTCCCTGATCACTGCAGATGGTGACAGCACCCACAAAATCAAAAGACACCTGCTTCTTGGGAGGAAAGCGATGACAAACCTAGACAGCATCTTAAAAAGCAGAGACATCACCTTTCCGACAAAGGTCCGCATAGTCAAAGCTATGGTTTTTCCAGTAGCGATGTATGGAAGTGAGAGCTGGACCATAAAGAAGGCTGACCACCGAAGAATTGATGCTTTTGAATTGTGGTGCTACAGGAGGCTCTTGAGAGTCCCCTGGACTGCAAAGAGAACAAACCTATCCATTTTGAAGGAAATCAACCCTGAGTGCTCACTGGAAGGACAGATCCTGAAACTGAGGCTCCAATACTTTGGCCATCTCATGAGAAGAGAAGACTCCCTAGAAAAGCCCCTGATGTTGGGAAAGTGTGAAGGCAAGAGGAAAGGGGACGACAGAGGACGAGATGGTTGGACAATGTCATCGAAACTACCAACATGAATTTGACCCAACTCCGGGAGGCAGTGGAAGACAGGAGGGCCTGGCGTGCTCTGGTCCATGGGGTCACAAAGAGTCGGACATGACTTAACTACTAAACAACAACAACAACAAAAGGCGTGTGGGTTTATTTGGGCATCGAGTGGGCTTACTCCCCCCTACTCCCCCCCACTCCCGTTCGGCTTGTAAGTTAGTGTAAAATAATTTAGAATCTCGAAATAAATTCTCTTTATATTGATTTTGTGTAGGTAGATAATTTTATTGGGGGTGATAAGTTGAGCCAATTTCATTGCATCAGCAGGATAATTGGGCAACTGCAGCTGTAGAACTTTGTATTTAGAGCCATACATATTCATTAATTTGATTAATTACTAATTGCAAGTGGGGTACGCTGACCTGGCGTTTTAGCTGGGTAAAAAGTTTTGTGAGGATAGTTAAAATAAATAAATAAATAAATATAGAAATAAAAAATAAAATAAAATAAAATAAAGATAATAAATAAATAAATAAATAAATAAATAAATAAAATTTAAAAATAAATAAATAGATAAATAAGTAAAGTAAATAAATAGTAATTGGGGGTTCACTATATCATTAATTTTAATCTACGGTTCAGTTTCTGTTTTTGTTCTGGTTAATTATATTGGTACTAATTACTTTGTTTAAACATAAGAATAAGAATAAGAATTAATAGATAATAAATAGCGAATATTATTAATATTAATTGATAATTAATACGGATAATATTAAACTAATTAGTATATATAAAGATAGATAAATAAATAAATAAATAAATGAATGAATAAATAAATAAATAAATAAATAAATAAATAAATAAAGAGGTGAAACAGCAACCTTCCCCTGTCTCTCAGCGAGATGGGGGTTTAAGTTTTTGCATTTGTATAGTGCATTTATATTGAGCTGTTAAAATGGCCCCCGCGAAAGGCCAAGGGAATAAAAAAGATAAGCAGCCGGCTAGGAAGTGGGCTGCTCCCCAGCTTTCGCCCCCTCAGTCATCTTCGGATGAGGAGGCATGGCCAATATGGCAGCAGCTTCAAGAAAAGATTTCAGCCTTGGAATATGAAAAGGCAGCAGAAAGCGCGGCGCAGCATAGCGAACCCCAACCACGCAGATCAAGCAGAGAGTCCAAAATGCAAAAGAAGGCTAAGGTTAAAGCTATGGTTGAAAACTTAATGTCACGTTTTGCTGCTTTAGAGAACGAAAGACAGGATTCGCTGTCGTCTGGAAGGGAGCCAGATGCTGCAATGGTAACTCCTCAACTTCAAGAGGATGAGGAAGAGCATAGTGAGAGTGTGATAGAAGTGGAAAGGCCCACTGCAAGACTGCGAGGTCGCCGGGTTGGCAGGGAGGAATAATCATCTGATGACCGGTTTGGCAGCAAGGAGCAGGAAACACCACCACCAATACTGGCACATGAGTTGATGAGTACACCTGACACTACCAACGCAGTTCCAGTTTGGCCCTGGCAGGGCACTGGGCAGGCTAGCTGGCCTTTCTGTGCAACACCCAACATGCAGGGATATAGTGCATCATTTGGTTGATGGCCCGGTCCAAGTTCATCAACAAGCAACTGGGTTGCCCCTTATTGCCAGGTTCCATTCCAGCCAGTTTTGGGATCAACACTCGGAGTTGGGGTGTGGTCTTATCCATCGGTACCGGATACAGGCTATAATTCGGTCCCTCTTAAGGCTCTACCTTTTGGGGACCACGCTATGCCATTGGGAGATCACCTAACTCCAGCAACTAAAGAAAAGATTTGAAAAGTAACTACGTAGATTTATTTGAGTTACTCAATAGAGAGGTGGATAAAAAGGACGTAGACAAGGAAGACGAAAAGGAGAAAGAAAAGCGTAGGAGGCGCAGGCCCGAGAGAACTTGGGCAAATTGGTTGCCCGGGTTTCTTATTTATACCTCCATAGTGGTGAAAGCTCAGCCATGGAGGGCTCAGTCATTGTTTCAATACTTAGATATTATCTATAGAGCATATACAGACTTCGCAGGGCAGGCATGGCTTTTATATGATGAATCGTTCCGTATGAAGAGCGCGATTCATCCAAACTTATGCTGGGATGAGCCACAGCCTGGCCTCTGGCTGCAGTTCATGACAACTGCTAGGCCGAACCTGGGTGACCGGTTCAACAGTGGGCACCTCATTTGGAAACGTGGCTTGCTGCAGAATCCCTGTGCTAGCACGGGGCAAGCGGTTCAACCCTGCTTCCTCTGTTGAGATTATAATGCTAAGGGAACATGCACATGCAAGCCATGCCGTTTTCAACATGAGTGTTCAGTTTGCAGGGGTCAGCACCCCAGCACATCCTGTTTCAGAGCCAGGGCTCAGAGAGGAAACAATAAGGACATTGGAGGGGGTTCTGCTAATAAAGGGCCCCAGTCCAATTAAGGTCTTGGTGTTGGAGGAAGGGTTACAGGGTTACCCGAATGAGGTAGATGCACAGTATTTGCTAGAAGGCTTGAAGTACGGGTTTAGAATTCCAGTGCTAGGCGAACGTAAGGCCTTTTTTGTGAGGAATTTAAAATCTGTACAAGGAATGGAGGGCATTGTTAAGGCAAAAATTCAGGAGGAAGTTGCAGAAGGTAGAGTAGTGGGGCCTTATCTGCACCCCCCTTTGGAGAACCTACGGGTATCTCCGTTGGGAGTGGTGCCCAAGAAAAGTAAGGGAGAATATAGGCTCATTCACCATCTGTCATACCCGGCAGGGGGTCAGTGAATGATGCCATTCCACAGGAACTTTGCACAGTGCGGTATACCTCATTTGATGAGGTGGTGTGCATGGTCCGTAGATTTGGAGTGGGGGTGGAGCTTGCGAAATGCGACATTAAGTCAGCATTCTGCATTCTTCCCATCCACCCTCAGGACTTTGAGCTGTTGGGTTTTTATTTTCAGGGTTCATACTATATTGATAGAGCTTTGCCCATGGGCTGCTCTGTCTCGTGCGCTGCATTTGAACGCTTCAGCTCCTTTTTGGACTGGATGGTCAGGCGTAGGGTACGATGCAGGAACACTGCACATTATTTAGATGATTACCTTTTCGGTGGAGGTAGAAACACTGGACAGTGTAAATTCATTTTGGACACTTTCCAGTCAATGGCGTGCGAGCTGGGACTGCCCCTCGTGGAAGAAAAAGCCGAGGGACCAGCTACGTCTCTTACATTTCTAGGAATAGAAATGGATACTGTACAGCAGGCTTCTCGTTTGCCAGATGATAAACTGGAAGCCCTTAGGGATCGTATTGGCAGGCTGATGGGTAGTAGGAAAGTGTTGTTGAAGGAGCTGCAGGAGATAGTAGGTCATTTAAATTTTGCATGTAAGGTAATTGCCCCAGGTAGAGCATTTCTGCGTCAACTATGCGATGCAATGAAAGGCTTGCATTGCCCCTTCCACAGAACCCGTGTGACAAGGGGAATGCGGCAGGATCTGCAGGTTTGGAGACAGTTCCTGACTGATTTCAATGGGGTGTCCTTCTGGAGGTCTGAGATGAACCTTAGGGCTGAGTTTCAGGTTCAAACAGATGCAGCAGGCTCCTTAGGCTTTGGCATCTATTTCAGGGGAAGATGGTGCACGGAAAGGTGGCCGGAGGAGTGGCATCAGCTAGGCATTACCAGAAATCTTACATTTTTTGGAATTCTTTCCAATAGTAGGTGCACTGTGGTTGTGGGCCGACGAGTGGGCTAATTCCGCCATGCATTTTTGGTGTGACAATCAGTCGGTTATTTATATAATAAACAACCTCACATCACACTCTGAACGCGTGATGGCACTGGTACGTGCCTTTACATTGAGGGCCCTGAGGTATAATATTCTGATCCAAGCATGGCATATTCTAGGCTTGGATAATACTTTAGCTGATGCCCTATCACGCCAACAGATCACACGGTTCAAGGAGTTAGATCCACGAGCCAACGAGTTTCCAGAGACACTGCCTGCAGAGGTTTGGTTAATTGGCGGGATGACGTGGAGCGAGCGATAGGTTTGGCTTTGGCCCCGAGGACGTGAAAAGGGTACATGGTAGTGAGTATAGAATTCCAGGAGTTCAGGAAACTAGTTGGTCTGGAGTTGACATGGCCTGCCCCTGTTGAACACCTTCAACAGTTCATATTACATCTGAATAGGAAGGGTTTAGCGCCAGGCTCCATTCAAGGTAGGATGTCGGCTCTAGCCTTTCATGCTAAGATTCAAGGGTATGCAGACTATACATCAGACTATCGGATCAGGAAAATGATTGAAGGCTGGAGCAAGGAAAGAGGTCGAGTTAAGGATGCCAGGGCCCCCATATCCCCGGCATTGTTGGAAAAAAATTTCCGGCAATGGGTTATTCTTTGTAGGGATGAGTACGAGGCTGCGTTATTTAGGGCTGCATTGTTACTGACCTTTTTCAGAGCTTTATGGATTAGTGAGGTGGTAGCCTCAGGTAAAGGTGACTTGATGAGAGTCGCCTTGCAATGGCATGATGTGCGTTTGGACTGAGCTTTAGTAAGGATTTATATTCGCTGATCCAAGGCGGATCAACAAGGTAAGGGTGCTGGTCTTAGTCTGGCATCTTGCTCTCTGGAAGAGCTCTGTCCAGTGAGGGCAATACGGGCTTATTTAGGCCTTCGGGGGCAGGAACAGGGTTATTTCTTTATGCATAAGGATGGGTCTCCTCTTACGAAATATCAGTTTTGGAGACTGACAGACCTAGCATTAGGTAAGGTAGGGATACAGGGTTTGAAGTTCAGGACTCACTCATTTAGAATTGGGGCTGCCTCAACTGCAGCCACTCTTGGATATGAGCCTGAAGACATTAAGTGTTTGGGGAGGTGGTCGTCTACATCTTATAGCAGATATGTCCGAGCACTCCCTAATGTCTAGGCAGGCGCCTGGTATTTTGTCTTACAGGTTCAGCGCAAACAGTGAGAAGGCAGCAGGTCGTGATTATTGGCCACAGCTTTGTATTTTGGGCGGCAAAGTATGCAGCTGATTCAGCGTGGGGCAGCAATTTGGGGCTAGGAGCTAGAGCCCAAATTGAGTGGAAAGGTATTCATGGAATGCTATGGTGCCAATTATGCCGAGCGGCGGCATTTGGTGTGCATCCCCCAGATGTATTGGTTATACATTTAGGTGGCAATGATTTGGCCGAGCTGGGCGTCAAGGCCCTAATTTTGGACATTATTCGCGACCTCAGAAGGTTAAAGGCAGAGTATCCTGCTATGTGTATTATTTGGTCGGCCGTCATCCCGCGGCTGGTTTGGCAGGATGAATGACAGGCGCAATGCGTTAACACTGCAAGGAGACGTGTTAACAGGGAAGTGTGCAGAGCAGTATGCAATGGCCTTGGATCGGTGATTGGTCACCCAGAGATCCGAGTGAATAGGCCTGAGCTGTTCCAGCGTGATGGTGTGCACCTTTCAGACATGGGCTTGGAAATATTCTTAACAAACCTCAAGGGGGGCTGCTTTTGGAGCTTGAGGGGTTGGTTGGCGGCATGGGACTTAGCTTGACTAGTCCCTATGCTGTGGCGGGTAGTGCGGATACAACAGGTTTCGGTGAGTCCCCTTGCAACTACAGGTAGTGTTTAGCTCATCTGATCTCCTAGCGCTGCCGATCGTGCGATTACAGTGCTTGGGGGGGGGAAGATGCCCTGGGGCCGCTCCTGGACCAACAGTCAACAATGAGGAGGGGGCTTGAGGTCCAGGGGTGGTCAAATTTGGGCCAGCCGGGTTCTCGCTGTCTTCATGACCGCGGGAACTTGGGGCTCGGGACTCGCCCATTATATTGCTTAGGGGTCCGTTGAGACCCCTCTGCAGAAACTGATTCCACACTACCACAGGACCCCCCTTTCACATTCAGGGCAAGAATGATTATTCAATAAACTGTGGCCCATGTTTTATTCCATAGCAATTGTCTCGTGTCTTTATTCCGGGGTGGGGGGGTAATGTGCTAGGGCTCCCCAGGGCCATATGGCCTTCGTTGAGAATGGCTGCTCTAGAGCATCAAGTGTATCCAGGAAGAAGAAAAAAACACCCTTCATAACCAAGCAAATATCAGCTATTACATATATGGCACCTTGAGCCAAGTTTCCTGCTGAAAACTTAGAGAACATGTGAGTATATGTAATAACTATATTAAGGAGTGAGGTAAAAGAAACTACAGCATTAATAATAACAATTATGTGTCATCAAGTAAATTCTAATTTATGGCTACCCTTTCTAAGTAATGAGTACTCAGAAGTGGTTAACGCTCCCTTCTTTGGAAAGCTCCCAGGGACCATGCAGCTTGTCCAAGGCTACACAGGCTGGCATTCTTCCTGGGAGGCTCAGGGGAAACTGAATTCCCAACCTCGGAATCTGCAACCACATACCTAATGCATTGAGCTATCCAGTTCCATCCAGACTTTTTACCCAGCATTAAAGAGAGGAGAGTATATTATATACATAAAGCAGTCTGGCAAACAGAATAAGGTTGTCTCTAAAGCAATGTACATCTGAATACAAGGACAACATTGTGTAATCAGCAAACAACATCAGCAAATGGCACTGTCTCCCTGTGTAAATTACTAGGTACTTTGCAATTGACTACAACAACTTCTGCCAAGCCTTATCATGTCAAACCTCTTCTCAGACAGCCACATCCTTTCATTGCAATGAGTCAGAAGTGAAAAGCATGCAAATACTTTCTCAGCTCTTCCAGCCAGTGACTGCACCAGCCTCTCTCATCAATGTCAAGACTGCTGCTGTTTCCACTGGAGAAAATGGAAGATTTTTTTTTCTTTTCTTTTGGCTCCAAGCAGTTCTATGTAGTGCCAAACTGGCTCGTATTTTAATGTAGTGAGGAGTGAAACAATTCTGTGAAGAACTGTGAGCCTGGAAAGGTTTCTGAAGAGCTGAACTGTTTTGCAGATGGTTCTGGTGGACCCCTCCAACCATCTTGTTCTGATGTTTCCTTTTCTTCTTAACCACAGCTCTTTTATAGAAAGCTATAGAAGCTCCCTTTTAACACTTGAGTTTGCTATGAAACCAGTGTCAGCCAGAATGAGGCCATTACAGCTGAAATGTATTTGGGGGTCAAAGGTTCATACATCAGTGTAAATATTTGTCATAATACATTATAAGACCATTTCACTGAGGCTCCAATCCTCACTTTACCACTATTGATACCCCTATTCCAACTTGATTAGGATTTTTTCACTACTTAGAGCTAAAGGAAGGTTTTTTCCCCTCTAGTAAATTGAACTGCAGGATTGGAAATGACTGAGAATTCCTTTATGCATGACCATGAAGACAGTTTCATCTGTTTTACTTTTTTCTCTGTCATGACATAGATGATGTTATTTTAACCAGTGCATACCTTTCACTTTAACTCCACTTTAAGTCTGTCAGGATGTATCATTTGTGATGTGAGGCTATTTAGTGCCAGACCTTTAAAGCAAAATAAAACCAGTTTGTATGTGTCTCAGGTGTTTAGAAATGGGATGGGATACGGGCCTTTAAGCTGCTAGTTCAAATGCAACCCACAACGTATCTGAAAGAATTTTTCATCTTGGGTCGATTAAAAGCAAGCAGATGACAAAAGCAGCTGACAAAAGATGGCACTTTACTCAGCACCTGGCCTCAGAAGTCCACATATTTTGCACTGTATGATCAAGGGTCCCTATTTGAAGGGTAGGGCTGAAACAACACAGTAAAAGTGTCCCCCTGCATCTCAGGCAAGATGTGTGGTTCCCAGTGAAAACCTCACAAGTGCCTCTCCTTTCTATCTAGTGATGGAAGTATAACAATAATAAAGCATTTATCTACCCATTTGCTGTTGTGTCATGCCTAAAGAAACCACCCTAATAGTGGGGCCAGCCTTGTGGAGGACATTTTTACACTCATACTGATAACCTTTACTTAGAAACCATGTTTTGAAAGCATGAAGGGTAGCCGAAGTTCTCCCACTGCCTGACCTGGGAAGCAAGATGTCACACACACACACACACACACACACACACACACACACACACACACACACACACACATGAGAGTAAGGGTGTAGATGCTCCCCAATCCCTCTGATAGGTGTGAGCAGAGTAACACATCCAGCAGTTACCCTGCCTCCATAGAAAAGGAATTCCTACAAAGGCAGTGATAGCAATGATAGCAGCTACAAAGGCTACAGACCAGTGGAGAATGGGGAGAAAGCCCACACCAGCCAGATACAGAGAAGTATAAAATAGTGATGAGCATACACTACCTGCCTATGAAAGAAGAGAAAGAGGTCACAATGACAGGAATAGCCTAGAAAATCACATTTGCCATGGCAAATACCCCCCACATACAGTGTGCTTCTATCACACATCATCACCTGTGGGAGGCAGTCTAGTGGAGAGGATGAGGTTGTATAGCATGCACAGCAATGTCTTCCAAGAGCTCAGGAGGAACATTTGGAGGAGGCCGTCCCTGCTGCCTCCTGGCATTTGAAACCTGAAATGGTTTCTCACTAAGGATAAGGCCAGCTCTGTTCTCTGTGAACAGGGTCTTTAAGGAGAGGAATACAGACGCATTGTGTTACCTAGGGTCCTTGCAATTTCCATATTTATTGGCCTTCTTTCCTCAGTCCCTGTATTAGCAGACATTCTGCTCGTTATTGCAAACAAAACAACTGACAAATGATTTTTTTTTGTATTGCTTCTTTTCATGAACTGCTGGATAGCTCAGTGGTTTAGATGTCTGACTGTGGAGCCAAAGAATGGGAGTTCAATTCCCCACTGTACCTCCTTGACTGGGGCTAGACTCGATGATCCATTGGGTACCTTCCAGCTCTGATGGTGATGATGATGATGATCTGCATCCTTCAAGAAGGCAGACATAGGGCCCTTAAATCTCTCCAGGGTGTTGCCTTAATATTTGCATCTCAAAGTGACATCAAAAAGGAAACTAACAGGGCATAAGCTGTTGGGCAAGGGGATAGAAATGCTAATAATGACTGGGTGTCGGATGTGGTACCATCTAATCAATGCTATAGCATCTGCCTCAATTCTTGGGCAGTCACAGGTCAAGTGCAATCAGATATGAGACACAAGAGAAGTTATGAGGGCCTGCATAAGATGGTTGCTTGGACGTAACAGGCAGAGATACTGCCTTTGATGGCAGGACCTGACATATTTTTAGTATGATTCATTTATGATTGAAGGAAGGGTGACAGCAGGAAGGAAAGCAAATGCCAGTAGAGAAAAAATGGTTCAATTGCTTGCTCATTAAGACTTATTAGCCTAAGCAATGTAGTTAACAGTGAATCTATTTTTTTTCTCTCACCCTCTCTTTATTCAAATGCCATGCCAAACTGTAGTTTAGTGTTACGTGAAGGTGTCTCAGATTCATTGCTCTCCCTTCTTTCCTAAAGCAAAGCTCCAAGGAAGCTTTTTTTCTTCCATTTCCAGCTTAACTGTTGTGTAGCCTGAATCCTAAACTGTGGTTAATCTTAACTATACATTATTCAAACAAGCCAGTGATATTATGCACACTTTGCAATTGGCTCGTTTTGTTAAACAGTGATTCAGACCCACCTCCATTTACCTGGGGTCAGATGTAATGCTAAACTGTGGATCATTAAAAATATAAGACAAACATCCAATCTCCTCATAGTCACACCAGAGAAAGAGGGGGAGGGGGCTTATGAGCTTCAGATTCAATCAAAGAAAACTGGGTAGTAGAAGTGTAGCTTATGGCTTGCACACACCAGCACCCCATCCCATATTTGTAGGCTTGGCTAGTCTTACAGCGTTCCTCCAAGGACTAAAACAAATAAAATATAAGTGTTTTTTCTTCTCCTGGTGGCCTCCTGGATCAGTAGGGTTTTTTGCACACTCACAGTCCACACCACCCAATTCAAAATCTGTATATGTCAGGTTACCTCTGGGTTTATACATTTAATTTTTTATTATTGCTGGTGATGTCTTTTTTAGATAGGCTTTTAACAAATAAGTGGGCAGTGAGTTGATTTTGGGTAACACACATAATTGTCATTTTATGTGTTTCTAATGTGTTTTATTCTTTAACTGTTCCCGCTATTATCTGGAAGTTGAGTCATGGCAACTAGACTTATTTCTTATTAGGTTGAAACATTTCATAAATAAATAAATAAATAAATAAGCAAGCATTCATCAACACAAAAATTGGAATACTCTACTCAAAATGCCTCTTGACATACTCTTGAAAAGTAACTTTTGAACATAATTAGAAAATATTGTCCATTCTGCTGATTATCTTATTTTTGAGATGCAATGTCATCTCAACTTTTTTACAGCCTCCCAAAAAATTCTTTATAGGCAGTTACTTCAATTGTAACACTTTACTTCCCACTCATCTGCTGTGTCGGCCAAATGACCTACAAAATGGAATCCATATAAGGTACGTGTGTGCATGTCTAGAGTTCATATCAAAGCTTGGAAATGTAATTTATGGACATAAGACACAGAATCTCTTGGATAGCACTATGTCTGGCTGGGAGTTTCTGAGACTTGTGTGTTTCTCCAGAGGTGAGATGTTTCGATTGCCAGGTCTCTGTACTTTTGTTAGTTTTTCCAGTTCTTTATTTTCAACTCTGGCATCCTCTGGAATTGCAACGTCAATGATCCGTACATTTCTTCATTCTATTACTACTATGTCTGGTGTGTTATGTTCAAGGTGTCTATCCATTTGGATCTAGAAATCCCACAAGATCTTGATGTCCTCATTTTCTGACACCTTCTCTACCTGATGTTCCCATGGGTTTTTGGAGGCCGGCAAGTTATATTTTTTGCATAATGACCAGTGCACTAACTTTGCCACTCTATCATATCTAACTTTGTAATCTGTTTGTCCAATCTTTGGATATTCACAGATGAGGTGTGACACAGTTTCATCTTTTTCTTGGCAGAGTCAACATTTGCTCTTAGCACTAACTCCTTGGATGTTGGCTTTCATCACATTGGTTTGGAGTGCTTGTTCTTCTGCAGCAAAAATCAAGCCTTTGGTTTCTTTCTTAAGGGTCCCCAGTTTTAGCCATGCCCATGATGAATTGTTGTTGTTGTTGATGATGATGATGGTGATGGTGATGATGATGGTGATGGTGGTGATGATGATGACAATGCTGCTGCTGCTGCTGATGATGATGATGATGATGATGATGATGATGATGATGATGATATTAGAGATATGTTTACCCCGCCTTTCTCCACGGTGGCTTACAACAATGAAAGACAATATTTAAAGTTGAAAACAATGAGTATGCAACAGTGGTTTAACATCATTAAAAGACAATATTAAAACTATGAACAGTGAATAAGGAGGCATCTTACAACATTAAAAGCAATATTAAGGCAACGATCAATGAGTATACAAAAAATGTCACTCTAAGAAATGGAAAACACAAAAATGGAAAACAAAAGTAGTACTAAAAATCCAGTCAAACAGTAATGCATAGCAATCTAAAAATCACACACAGGTAGCTTGATGACTGAAGGAAGGCTTGGCTGAAGAGAAAGATCTTTGCCTGATTGTGGAAGGACACCAAAGATGGGACCACTTTCGCCTCCTGTGTGAGGGAGTTCCAAAGTCTGGGAGCAGCAACAGAGGAGACACTCTCCTTTGTCCTCATCAGATGCACCTGTGAAGGTGCGGGACTGAGAGAAAGGCCTCTTCTGATGATCTTAACACCCGAGCCAGTTTGTAATGAGAGATACAGTCTTTGAGATAGCTTGGGCTCAGGCCATTTAGGGATTTATAGGTTAAAACCAGCATTTTGAATTGTACTGGGTAACTGATTGGCAGCCAGTGGAGCTGCTGTAACGGGAGGGGGGGTTATATAATCCCTGTAACCAGCCCCAGTCAACAATCTGGCTGCTGCAATTTGGACCCATTGAAATTTCCTGACACTTTCCATCAGCAACCCCACATAGAGCACATTACAATAATCCAGCCGGGAAGTAACTAAAGCTTTTATCACAGTGGCCAGAACAGATATCTCAAGAAATGGACATAGCTGGTGCACTAGTTTTAATTGTGCAAATGCAGTCCTGGCCACAGCTGAGACCTGGGCATCAAGGTTCAGGGATGAATCCAGAAGCACTCCCAAGCTGCACACCTGTTTTTTCAATGGGACGGTAATCCCATCCAGTACCAGCTGCATCCCTATTCCCTGATCCATCTTTTGACTGACTAGGAGCATCCCTGTCTTGTCTGGATTAAGTTTCAATTTATTAACCCTCATCCAATCCATGACTGATACCAGATACTGATCTAGAGCCAAAGTAGCTTCCTTGGATTTAGGTGGTAAGGAGAGGTAGAGTTGGGTGTCATCCGCATACTGGTGACACCGAACCCCAAAACTCTAGATAGTCTCTCCCAGTGGTTTCCTGTAGATGTTAAGTAATATAGGAGACAAAACAGAACCCTGAGGGACTCCACAGGTCAGCGGCCAGGGTTTCTTTCTTTTTTTTAATTTTCTTTTTATTATTATTATTATTTATAAAATCCATCCATGCTTATTTAACATCGTGTCACCTGGGTTCAGCTTATAATCATTTGTTAATACAACTACAATACATATTAAGTTCTTAATCTATACAACATGCTTCTAACCATTGATAAAACAAGTTCCATGTTTGATAATATTCTACATCTTCCTTTCCTTTGATTTTCAGTGTCAGTCTATCCATTTTGGCGCAGTCCAATATATTTTTAATTATTTATCGATCTGTAGGTGTTTCTTCATTCTTCCAGTATTGTGCGAATATAATCCTTGCAGCTGTTAAAATATGCAGTATTAAATATACATTTTGTTTATCAACACTTTCTGGTATTATACCTAATAGAAAGAGTTTTAAAATCTACATTTTTTTGATTATTTTAACAAGCCATATATGTATTTTTTTCCAAAACCTTTTTTGCTTTATCACAGGTCCACCAAAGGTGATAATAAGTTCCAGTTTTTTTATGACATTTCCAGCATTTACTTGACCTATTAGAGTACATTTTAGCTAATCTATCGGGTGGTAAATGCCATCTATAAAACATTTTATATAAATTCTCTTTATAAGATGTTGCCATTGTCATTTTATAATTTCTAGACCACAGTTTTTGCCATTTTTCAAAGTCAATCTTATATCCAAAATTTTTTGCCCATTGAACCATCGTTTCTTTGACCTGTTCGTCCTCCATTTTCCAACTTAAAAGAAATTTATATATTTTCCTAATTAATTTATCATCTGATGTTAACATTATTTGGTCAAACGTTGTCTGTTCATTATAAAAATCATACATTTTTGAATCCCTTTCATACCTAGATTGTATTTGCATTATGGGCCACCACGACGCATCTAATCCCTGGTCTATAAGGTCTTGTTTCGGTTTTAATCTCCTATCTATATCTAAGACCCCAGCGGCCAGGGTTTCGAACAATGCCCTATTGAAATTGACAGGGTTCCCTTTTCAGCAGATATGCATATAACTGAAGCGTAAATCTCATTAAATATACTGGGATTTACTTCAGGGTAAATTTGTATAGTACAGTACACTGTATAAAAAGTGGCAACAATAGAATAAAGAGATAACATTCATTTGATGCACTGCAGGTGTTCTTTGGTAATTCAGAATCAACAAATCACTTCTCGGAATTAGCATTTATTCTAGTTTGGGGAATTAGAGTAGTGAAAGTGTCACTTTTCTGTCAGGTAACTGTTGCTACTCATTTTATGCATAGGAGAATTCCCTGTGATCTGCAGCGACTTCCATTTGTAACACTTTCAGATATGTACGTGTGTGTGTATACGTGAGTCTCTGTCCTATTTTTGTTCCGCTTGCAGGGAGACATTGATATATCCATCCCTCTTCACCCCTCAAGCAGTAGTATTAGCACACAAGGTGCATTTACACCTCTCAAAAGAAAAAGGAAAGAAGAAAACCTGAAACTTTTTTAGCTGAATGTTGATAAGGATGGAATAGAAAAGAAGGGGAAGTGTGCAATGACAGAGGGTGCCAATGGCATGCGGACGAGACTCCTATTTCCATATTGTAAAATCTTTCGTCGCTCTCCACTTCACTTTCAAATAGAGTCCATTACACTTTCCCTGCATCCAAATTGAAACTGAGTTATTTAAGAGAATTCTTTACCTAGATCTGAAATTAAATAGATGTATTCACTGCTTCCTTCAGCAGTTTTTCAGATACCACATGGAGCCAAAATTGCTAACTACAGAGCACAGCGTGTTCTTATGCTCGCCAGTCAGAACGTCTTTGACAAGCTGGTTCCTTGTACGCAGCAGGGAACTGAGTTCATTATTTCACCATGTTTATAATGATATGTGGGCTTCAGCTGCACAGAGCTGTTACAGCATTGAATGATGGCTGGTAAGACCCAGATTGGAACTCCTCACTTAGCTATGAAGTCCACTGTCTGTCCTTTGACCAGTCAGTATATTACAGCCTAACCTACCTCAAAGGGCTACTGGGAAGATAGTGGTCATGCTGATTGTGGCATTCTCTGAGTTAAAATTCAAAACTTTTCAGAGCTGTGGTGCCAGCAAAGAAAGAAGGCAGCAGATGTTGCAAAGGTTCCTGTTCACTAAAAGTAATTTCTCCCCTTGGTTGGATGAGGTTGGGGGTGTTACTCTTGCTCGGCTTTGTTCACCACAGTTTTCTGTGCACTCAGAGTGGTCAGAGTGCGGGATTCTTCATATGGGGGGGATTATATGTTGCCCTCCAGGTATTATCAGACTGCAAGCCCTATTAGCCCCAATCAGCATCGTAAGTAGGGATGGATGAAGGGATCTGTAGTCTAGTAACAACCGGCAGGGCCACATGTTATCATACTTTTAATATCTTATTTATTTTATTTATTTAAAATATTTTTATCCCACCTTTCTCCTTAAAAGGACTCATGGTGGCTTACTGTGCGACACAGTAAATCTCAGCAGGTGTATCTGGATGTATCACATGCAGTGCTAACCCCATAGTAGGGATGTTAATATTTTTTACTGCTCCTGTGCCTAGAACAACAGCTTAGCACACAGATGAAGCTTTTTCTACTCTGTTCTTGGACAGTGTTCTGAAATTTCTGCATGCCAAGCTGCTATTGAAAGTACAGAATCTGAGCAAGTTAACTAACTAACTAACTAACTAAATAAATTAATAAAGGCAGTGGTAGCAATTTGAATTGAGAGTTCAACCAGCATCTTATTTTCATACTCTCCTCAGTATGATTTTCTTTTTGACTGTCATCATATTTGGACAAAGGAGAGGCAAGGAGAAACATAAAAGAGCTTTCAACGTCTCTTTCTGTTACCTTGAATTACAATTTTCCTGTTCTGAATTTGGTATTCTAAGCAGAACTCTGTGTTAATGGTATTGAACTCATGCACATGCATATGCAACATACAGGCTGCATAAGGCTATTACCTATGAGAGACAGGTGGGCTGCTTCCCTGTTGAAAGAGCCATTTCCCAACCCATTACTCCTTTCTGTAACTCCATCAATAATTAAGACGATATGCCTGGTTCACAATAACTGTTCATCTCTCTTTCCAGGAACAATCATGGTTTCAGCAACAGCATAAACACCATGCCAAAACAGGCTGTTTTCATGTTTTGGGGTGTCTGAATATTGAAACATTTCAGACAGACAGACAGAATGATTGAAAGATGGACAGATGGACGGATATATAGATTGACAGACAGGCGGACAGGCGAATGGACAGACATGTACATATTCACTCTGAACATTTCAATGTGCTAACTGAAGTATCCTCTTTAAATTAATGGAATAGATGAACAAATGCTAATTCAATCCATTCAGAAACTGTAATTCTTTCACAAAATCACAGTTCAAATACAATGCACCTATCCTGTGAACCATGTTCTGGTTGGTCTACGGCAGGGCCTTCCTTCAAAGAATGATGTTTTGTTTCACTTAGTTTGATTATTAAATGGTTCCTTGCAACAGTAAGATCACATTGCACTAAAGGGAACTGAAATGGAGAAGGGCATTTTTCCTCAGGACTCTTCCAAAGAGGATGTAAATACTTCCTTGCTTTCCAAATGAAAATCTGAAACATTTTTTCCTCCTAGCAAGGAATCTTCAGGCGCTTTCAACTCTGTTCTCACATTTACAAATGTGATTTCTTGTGCAAAAGTAAGCTAATGAACTTAAACCAGTGTTTTTCCCCTTGAGAAGCAAAGCATACACACAAAGCAAGCAGAGAAGAAAGACAAACAACTTATCTGCTGCTTGAAATTGTTAAATCTGAAAAAAAAATGCACCCTTTCTCTTCCATTTCATCTTCCCTCTGGTGGGAAAAAATGTTTTCAGCAGCCTGTTTTCCTCACCTCTATTCCAGCACACTGAGGGAGAGATTCTGTAGCATCTGCCTCTCTAAATGACTTCCTTCCCTCTATTCTCAATCCAGTTTTCCCCAGCATCAAAGAAAGCTGGTTAGATTCCCTTTCTCCCCCCCCCCCCAAAAAAAACACCATTTTTTTCATGGCTGCTTCGCTACTGCCACTATCACTATGTCCTAGAATGAGACCAGGATAAAGTATTATGAGGAGGAAGCCAAATGGTGGCCACCTATTAATGTAGCTTCTGCTATTCCTATTATGATCAACATTGCAAATATATATGTTGACCTCCACTAATAATGCTAATATTTATTTTATTTATTTATTTATTTATTTATTAGATTTATACCCTGCCCATCTAGACTGAAGTCTACTCTGGGCGGCTAACAATAAAAAATGGAATAAAAACAATATAATAAAGTAATATTGAGCTCCACCTCTGAAGAACCATTGGAGAATTTCTCTTTCCTCTGGAGAAATCTGGTGAAATGGTTCCACAAATGTCTTGTCCCAGAAATAGTGTAGAGAATATTGAAAGACCTTTTGTGTGCAACTGTAGTCCATGTACAGAAGCCAACTTGATTGCTTGTTGAATCATACCTCAACATACTGTTAATGAGACAGCATCTTTTACTGCTCCAGCAGGCAACAGGCTTGCTTAAAGGATGGAGGAGAGGCCATGTGACACACAGAGAGCTCTCTTTTCCAAAACATTTATCACAATCTCATTGTTTATCTATTGCAATAGAAGTACAGTAGTGAATTATCACTATTTAAGGCTTTGATATATGTATTTCTCATTGCCCACCAAGCTGTGTGACTGACACATAGTGAGGAATAGAAGTGGCAACTCCTTCACTAATGGCAATTCACCACTGCACTTATTCTGATGTACATAACCAATAGAATTATGTCAATTTCTGCTCTTTACTGTCCCCCCATGTATGCTTCCTGAACTAGCTGTATCTCTAAATACTGTGAGAAGGAATAGAGGATGCAATTCCCCAACCATTGCTGAATATCTGAAATTAGTAGTGCTGCCTTCTGTAAAATTATTTCCTCATGATATACTTATTTATATTGGTGAAAACCAAGGGTGAATGGGTACACATTTAAATCTATCTAGGATGGAAAAAATCACAGGAAAAATGAGAAAGCCAAGGAATTCCAAGATTAAACAATCATTGTCTTCCAAGATTAAAACACAGATATAATAATATAACTGCAAAAAAGAGAAAAGTTCCACTGTTTAATAAAACCTTGCAAATTTTGGCATCCAAATGTAAATTTTATAACTAGCTAATAGTGTGTGGTACCTCAAAAAATAAAACCTACATTTTCTGGAATGTAGAAACAGCTTTTTATCAGACACTGTATCTGCTAGTGCCTCGAGACAGCAGCTAATTCCAGTAAGCCTGATGTGTGACATACACAAGCAAATTATATATATTTCTTCTGCCAAGTTTATTTTATTTGAATTGTATTGTGTGCATCAGTAAATCACTTACATGTATTCTAAATATGCAAACTCAAACCTGTAGTTATAAAATCAAGAAAATTACCTGTTGTATGTTGACCATCCACTTAATGTATCTGTATCAATATATAAATATATAGCTGTAGATAGATGTTTAAAAATGGATGGCCAACACACACACACACACACACACACACACAAAGGCATTCCAGTGTCTTAGTTCTTGGATCTGAAACTCCAGCTGTTCTCATGAAGCTGGTTTATGATACTAGATTGTGCTTGCTATCAAACATTTTGTTACTTTAGGCCTTATGGGGCCAGGGGATTAAGTTAAGATGATGCCTTTTTTTCCTGTATGAGCAAAGCTGATGTTAACTGTGTCCTGGCTGGTGAAAGACACACAGTGTGTGATGGACAGCACATTCACCTCTCTTGAAACATCTCATAGTTGGCCACTTAAAATGGATTTGTGGAATACAGGTTGTGGAATTCCAGGGAACAATTCATGACAAAATGGGAAGATAAGGCATCCAAAAATAAAAGAAAGATCCCACATAATTGCTAGAGAATTTTTTTCTGGTAGTTTCCCAAGGAAGAACAATTACTGTGATTAGAGTTCGTTTTAACACCTTCTACAAGTCTGCAATCCAGAAGGCCAGGCACACCAGATAAAATGCCACGTTATCTCCCTTCCTCCTAAACTGCATCTTCTACATATGAAACTCATGAAGGGGACCGGATAAAATGAGACTAAACTTACAAAGATACACCCAAATGCAGGATGAAAAATCCAACAACATTCCTTTCCCAAGGGGTCAGTAATAGATACTCACACTGATGTTTGTCCAAGCTTGGGGGGGGGGGGGACCCTTGTCCTGTTTATGTGTTCATCTATGACAAAAAAGAGCATCTGAAGGGTGTGATGAGCCTAACATCTCCCTCCATTAATTTCTCTATATAAATGAACGTACAAGTAATGCTAGAGTGGCACCTGCTTGGCGGGGCTGCTGTTCTGCTCCATCAATGTCATATGAAGGTTATATCCCATCTGTCACCCCAGTGCCAACCATTTTGTGAAACAAATGGCAAAAAAGAATGGGTGATGGTAGTGTGAGCAAGTAGCCATCCTCTTACAGGAGAGGGACTGAGGAACGAAGGGAATAGGCATGGAGTGCAGAGCCAGAAGACAAAGAAGCAGAATGCAGGCAAAAGTCCTTATCTAAGACTGTGACTACATGGGTAAAGAGTATGGGATTTGCTGCAGAAGTAAAATGGGTGCTTTCGATTTTTAAAAAAATTGATCACATGAAGCAAAGGCCAATGCAAATCAGCCTAGCCTTTTTTTTGCTTCCAAAGCAGAGTTTTTTTCCCTGCCTCTGCAGTGTTTTCCCTGTGTGATCAGTTGAAGTGTGTGACTGTGGGTGGTATTCTGGTGATGTACTAAACTGGGCATAATGCTTTGGACAGTGGGAAATGCCACCTTTGCTAAATCAACTTATCACTGCTTTGTTGATTGATTGATTGATTGATTGATTGATTGATTGATTGATTGATTGATTGATTGATTGATGCTGGCCCATTAGTGCAAAACACTCTTTTGGCCAGTTTGCAACTCCTCATGCTTCCTCAAATTCTGCATCAAAAGGGTGGGAAACTCTCTAAAACATGATTGACAAATAGATTAGCTGTCATTGGTATTCAACTAGCAGGAAGCTCAGTTAATGTGGCTGAACCAAGCAGCACTAAAATAATTAAGTGCATGATCAAATAATGCAACAATAGGGGACAAACAAATAGTAAAATTCATTTATGGGGAAGCTGCCATGATGGAACTTTTTATTAGTCCCTTTCATTCTCAAGCCCTCTGCATAGTGAAAAACCTTGCTGTGGACGATTTCCCACCTCTCTGGAGCAGGAATTTAGGAAGGATAGTGGGTTGCAAAAATGAGGGCAGATTGTCACCCCTTCTAGTTCCATTCATAGTAGCTGTTCTACCAAGAGAAGCACCCCTTTTGTTTCCTTGCAAAAGAGTTTGGTAAATGACTTCCCTTATTGTTTAATCCCTGCTCAAGGTCACAACAGCACATCTGTCTGCAATCCCTTCTGCACCAAATTATGTATACATTTGAAAAAGCTGAAAAAGAAAAACATCTATGTGGTTTTTTGACAAAATCCAGAAATGCAGGTGGATGATACCTTTATTAGAATCTCAAATGTGGGCACTTGACAAACTTAAAAACATGTTTTAGGAAGGAAACAAGGAAGTAAAAAGGCACACAAAAGGTGTACCATTTGAAAAGTATGCCTCTCAAATTTCCATGAATGTCCATAAAAGAATGTCCATGTAAGAAGGGAGAAATAGTCTAATGACCTGTCCAGGGAAGGGATGGGAATAATGTCAGATTTTAGTGAAATACAATTGAAGCGAGGTTTTTCACACCCCTGTTGTGAAATCTTGAAATGGGAACTCACATTGTAACCATGCCAAAAAAAATGGCTGCTAAAGTTGCCCCATCTTTGGCTTGGACCTCAAGAGGACCTCAAGGCTGTGGCTATGAAATCAGAGAAAATGGGGTGTTGTTGATATGGTTGGGGAGGGAATAGGATATGACTTGGAGGTTCATCCTGACATGCTGCCGCCCTACAGATCTTGGGACACAGGCCTTTGGCCCCGACGGCCTCACGGGGGCATATCATCATGACATCACAAAGTCAAATCCCTACATCTTAGGTTTTGGCCATGAAATCTGAGTCCCATGACTCTGTTGACCTGACAATGCTTTTGGTGACTATGTTAATATGCCATTTGCTTTTCCCTGCCAGATTACCATTGCCAGATGAAGCTGGCTGCTGTTCTTAGACAATAGGCTCTTATATGGTCAAAACAGGGCCAAAAATCTATCAAGAGCTTCTCCTGCACAACCCCTATTGAAATCAATAGGAACGGCAAGGCCTATTAATTTCAGAGGAGCTTGTGTTGGACATTTTCTTGGCAAATGGCCATGCTATTTTAAAAAGCCAGACAGAGTGAGTTCTGTTGGCTGCAGTGATAGCTGCCACTAATTTCCCTAATTATTTCTCTGTGTCACAAAATCACTACCACAATTACACAGGCCCTTTATCTTAGAACATTTCTGCAATCCTTTTATTCTCCAAGTGAGCGCAGAGCCGCTGCGAATTTCATAAACACTGATATCATAATCCCTTCTTAACCTTGTGGCTGGTGGATGTTTTCATCTCCTGCTATATTGAAAAGCAGCAGAGTAGAGGCATTCTTCTATCCCCCTGGTAATTGGGCATGTAGCACTCAAAAATTAACTATGTAAGTGGAATATTTGCCTTTCAGGGATTTGTTTACAGATTTTGCCAGATGAATGTGTTACCTATGAACTATAATTAGGGATTTCCAGCTGTTACCCGAATTCACAGCTTGCAAGCTTGGAACATACTTAAAAATCAGCCATTGGTAATCCTAAAATAATATTAATCATTAGCACTGTAGAAAAGGATATTGAAGGTTTCTGAATCATTTTGAAGCCAGAACAAGAATTTATTACAGAATGTAAGTGGAACCGAAGTAAGGAATTCACTGCACTGAAAAGATGTATTACATGGCTGCAGGGGGATAGGATAGGGTGGTCTGATACCCCAGCAGCCAGTGGTGGATTGTTGCCAAACCTGCAGGGCCAGAGCACCAGTCCATTTTGATTAACCGGAATGAAGACATCATCTGCCACCCCAACCAGGATCTCTTTTTCCCTGTGAATGCAGTTCCAGTCCTCACAGTAGCTGGGAGGAGGGTTTCCCCCCTCTGTTATAATATATCATTTTGAGCTACCTTTGTTGTAATGCAAACTATTTGGTGGGTGGCTTGGTCTTCAATGGCCAATGAATACACATTACCTTTACAAAAGACCACGTCCTGGTAGAGATAAAAATTGCTAGAACTGCTTCTTTGATATGGATCTCAATGCAGCTGCCTCCCATTTTTGATTCGTATTTGGGGCACGGTCAAGGGAACAGAGACAATATAAGCTGGCCTTTCAAAATTTACCACAACATCATTGCCAATTGGAATTATTATAAACAATATGGAAAATTAAACAGCTCCCTGTATAATATATCCAGCATTTTGAATGCTTCAAGAAGGAAGGCTGTCAGCACTATTGACTGAAAGGCAGTATGGAATCATGCCATTCTTCTGACTCCATGGATTTATTCTGGCATGAAAAAAAGATGGAAGAAGTGAAGAGAACTGTAAACTGTAAACATTATCATCTGGCCCATCCAGAAAAACCCCCCACTATCATTGATTCAATGTATTTGGACAATTAAACCCCTCTTATATACTCAGGACCTGCCTTGGCATAAAACAAAACAAAATAGTCCTTCTGTGTCAAACGTATATGTACCCACTAGAGCCCCCAGAAAGCATACCAGCATATGCTTCTGCATATGGTTAAGCAAGCTGCTAGTGTGAAGGTGTTTGGCATTCTTCTTCCTTCATTTACTGCAAGAAGGATGCCATATATAGAGCGCATATACAGTACAGTAGGGGCCCAGTATCTGCGTGGGATCAGTTTGAAGCCATCCACCCCATGGATGCTGAAAAATGTGGATTATAGTGAATGCTATTTTAATAGCTAATGCTATACATAGCATGGTCTCTGGCTTTATTCTGGACATCCAAATTAGAGAAGCCAAGCTTCTTCTCCAGGACCAGAACTTTGTCATGACCTCCTGCTACAGCTCCATGTTTGGAAGGAAAACCACATCACCATCCCTCTTCATCTCCTTCTGCTGCACATTGACCTCTACCTGCTCTGTCCATAACACCC
Source organism: Intellagama lesueurii (assembly GCA_037013535.1). Classification (NCBI taxonomy): domain Eukaryota; kingdom Metazoa; phylum Chordata; class Lepidosauria; order Squamata; family Agamidae; genus Intellagama; species Intellagama lesueurii. The sequence goes on from JBAJHW010000003.1 coordinate 231,390,001, forward strand.
ATCAAACAATCCCTAAAGAATACTACACCACAGGACTAGAGAAGGCCCCCTCTTGGTCTATTGTCATCCCTGACTTTCTGTCTTGCCTAAATAAAGACCCATTAGAACCAGTTGTAAAAATAGCCCAACATCCTGGAATGTCTTCCTTGCTGAGCCTTTTTGATTGATGTTTGTACTGTAATAGAAGAAGCCAATGGAATTTCTGTGGAACCACTCACTGTGCCATAAAGACCAACCTACTCAGTCCTGGCAAATGCCATTTATGTAGGAAAGCTTTGCGATAAGTTGGCATCATTCATGAGGCTACTCTTAGAACTGGGCCTTTTCACTAACTGCACTGACACACAGATGGTGAACAGACATAGCCGGAGACAGATGAGCCAGAAAAATACTGGGTATTAAAGTACAGCCTTTCCTCTCATGGCACTCTGTGAGAACTTTATAATGATAGCAAGAGAGAGTCATTTCTGCCAAAAGCCAAGGTACAGAGGAAGATAATACTGTCTCTATTTAGTTTACACAGGCATTGGCCAATTCTCTTGGCTCCACAGTGGGGCAAAATGAGAGCTTGGCAGGTGACAACATTCTAAGGAGCGAGGGGGTGAACATATATATTAGTTAGGCTTCCTTGCACAAACCCCACCCCCAAAAGGGCATTGATCAACTCTCCAAGATCCCAGAAGGATAGAGCCAGAATCAGGTGGGCGAGGTAGTGTGTGGGGTAGTAGTCCCTTGGCAATTTTTTTTATTTTTTTGAAGACTTTCCTACAACACAGAAGAAAATAGGAAGCAGAGAAGCCAAGATGGCATTTCTTCTGTGACCCTCTTGCAGAAAGTGCCCCCAAAAGGTGAAAGTGATGAGAAGAAAGAGATTTTTGAAAGTGTTTTGGGACAATGTCTCCAGTCAATATCCTGGTTTGTCCAAATGTGCCCACTCACTGCCTGTCTACTGCAAATCAGAGTGCTGTACATTGGCACCTGGCCTTTCTGCAACATAGACAGGCATGTGCAGTGAGAGGGGAAAAATGATTCTGCAAATGAATGCCAGCAGAAGCTATTAAAAATATTTAAAAGTAGAAAATAGTGGAAGGGGAGGTAGTCTGCACAAGAGAATCAGCCACTTATCATACATTGACATACACATTCAGTTGTAAAAGATAATGAAGATTCCTTGTAGCTATCTAAGGCAGAAAGGGAAGAACATTTTAGAATGTGATCAATCTAATAAATGATATACTACCACCACCCTTGCTATGCCTAAATGTAGCATGACAGCTTGGCCTAATGGGCAGATCATAAATAGAGTCCAGTGAAGCTGATCTGAGCCCTCCTGTGGGTTCAGCAACTTGGGTTTCCAGGAGACGTTTTAGCTTTAATTGGGGCTTCAGATCTCAACCTTCTTCTGCTTTGGCACGTCTTTCCTTTGTTACAGTTACACTTTCATTTTCCAATGGAGACTCACTGGCCACAAGGTTCCCCTCAGTGAATTTTCAGCCTTTTATCCCCACAAATGCCAGAGCAAACATCAGTGATTTCCTCACATGAACTGATCTGAACATCACTGTGGGCTTTAGCTCTTTCCTATAGCTGATACAGAAATGCACATCAGTGCCTTGCCACATTTGGACACATTTCTCTGATGGTACACATTCCTACTGAACACTCAGCAGCATCCTTTCTGATATCTCTACTGGAACATGTTGAGTCTTTGTTGTGTTTATGTGTTCCTACCCCACTGGGCCTCCATCAGAGCTAGGATAGGTTGAGCACTGAACAAGTGTTTTTATGTTTGCTCCAAACACATCTCTGTGGAGTTGTATTCCATGTTTCTTCTGGAACATTGAGTACACAGGGGAGTTTTGCTCAAGTATATTATTTGGGGAACTATTTGTTGCTATATAATTAGCTCAATTTTGCCATCATAGTTTGCTGTCTGTCTGTTTTTGCTGCCCTAGACGTGTGTTGAAATATACCAGAATATGTTTTGAATAACTGAATATGCTCTTCGGAGGTGCTCAGAAAGTCTAGATAACAAAAGTACACCCATAAGATACTGAGAGGAGTAACAGAAGAGCAAAGCAGAGCTTTTTCATTTAAGAGGATTCTATTAAGAATGTCCAACAAAGTGGTAATTTAGTGCTTATCTATGAAGCATACTGCAGAGAAGGGAAAGAGAGAGAAGCAGGTAAGAAATTATTCTGCTGTCAACCAGAAATATTGAGTGGAGATGGGAGATCTGAGGGGAAAGTATGAAAAGTTCCAATGGAATTTAGAAAAATGGAAAAAGAAGAGGTGAGTTGAGAAGAGTATTATACCTTTTCTTTCCCTCTTTGTCTGACACATAAGTGATGATGCTTCTGGCCTGGTTGCTCATTGCCTCTGCTTATTCGCTACCTGGATCAAGGAGACTTTTAAGCTTCTGAGGAGAGGTATGTTGAAGTGTTAAAATCCCTCCATTGGCATTGCTCCATTTCTCCACCAAACATATTTACTTCTAAGTGAACATGCCACAGAGACACTTAGAAGTTGCAGATGTCATGAATACCTTTTTAATGTATGTCTGAGCCATGGAGTGAGGTGAATGGGAAGAATCAGCTTGGAATGTGTAAAAATACAAAATTTTGGGCTCAGTAACTAGCTAGCTGTGTTCTTTCTTTGGAGCCATTTTGCGTAAAGAATGTGGGGTTGAAATACATAACCACAGAAGCATTCCTAAGCAACATTTAAAGCTGCTACTGTATGTTAGTAAAAACAAATAAACAAAATCTCCTATTGCCAACTCCAATAACTTGTGCCTTGGCTATTTGCACACTTTTCTTTAAAAAAAGGAGAATAATTACTAGCTATGTTTAAAATTTGGTGTGATGAGGAACTATTAAATCTTTTTTAAAATGCCATATATGCTAGTGTGAAGATATGAAATAGGAGGATCACACAGAAAGAAAATAACCAAAAATTGTGGACTGATGGTGGTTTATAAATTAGTGAGAGTCTTAATCACAGCCTGGGAATATAATCTTGTAAGTAGGATTATATTTCATGAAAGGCCGGAGGACTATTAAAGAATTTAAAGAAAGAAAAATTAATCTGAATCTCTGTAGGAAGTATGAGAAAGATTTCTGCTTCAGTATGAACACAATTATTCTGGGCAATTGCTTTAATATTAGACAATTAGTGATTATTTCAATGTTTCTTTCTGAATTTGTCATAATATTTCTTCAGCCAAGAAGTCGAATGCCTTCTCCAAGATAAAAGTGGATGTCTTTATAAACAGGCAACATATATTCAAAAACCACTAATTAAACTAAATGCAAGTCTTAAGGATCAGGTAACCCAACTCCATAGATCTGCTACAATTGAAGCATTGCTAGCTGGAGTTCTCAGTGCTTCAGTTAAAGCAGGACTGTTAAAATTGTCAGGGATGTTGTCATGTCTTTGGGTTCGAGTCCCAAGTCCAAGTCTGAGTCTTTGGTACCAAGTCAGAGTCCAAATCTTTGGTACCAAGTCCCAAGTTCCAATCCCAAATCCAAGTCCCTATTAAAATAAACTTTTACTCCCAGAGAAAAAGATAGGGCTGGGTGCATTCCAAGTCATGAGTTGAGTCCACATTACTGGGGCGGAGGGGGGGGACGAGTCAAGTCTAAGTCAAATCACCAGTGCACTTAAGTCCAACTTGACAGCAAGTCCCGCGACTCAAATCCTCATCCGTGAAAACTGTTGCTTTCCAGAAGCTATTGGACTCCAATTCCAATTAACCCCAGAAACCCTGGCCAGTGGATGATGTAGTCCATCAACATCTGCAAGGTCACAGAAAATTTATCCTTTGCAGAGGAAATAAGATAGATGTGTTTGCTCTTGAGCTGAATCACCAGCAGCTTACACCATTGTTCTGGGTTCCAGGTCTGAATGGTTAATTCCAACAAACTGTGGGATTATAGTTTAAAATAATCACTTTTCAGGAGCTGAGAAAGTTCCAAACTGAGTTTCTAATATCACTAGTTAAAATAATCTGAGGTGGACAGGACATGATGGACAAGAAATTCCTCAGCCTGAGACCCTGGTGAGTCCCTACCATTAAAAATGTGTGACTCAGTAGTGAAGCTACTGTTCCCTTTCCCCTATCTAAAGGCCTGTGTGCATGACACTATGAGCTGCTACCTCACAGGATATCCTAGGATTAGTCTATGAAGTATGTGTGCACAGTTCTTTTGTTACACACTGTCTCAAAGTTCTGATGATGGGCAGCACCACTGGGAGAAAGCTATTGTCTTTCTAGAACCTGCTTTTGAGCTTCCTATAGGCAAGGGAAGGGCCAGAAAAGACTTTGGTTTATGCCAGTCAGCCTCATCCTCAGCCTTAAGTGCCATAATTTAGAATTAGTTCTAGACAAGGCTTAATGTACTGACTGTTCTGTTTCTGAGTTACTATTTCATTCTAAAATGTGGCTATTGCAAATCAAGCAACTGTTCTACCATTTGTTTACACATTCAAAGTATTTCCAAGTATTTACAAGCCCTCACAGAGTGATATACAAAGAAGACTATTACATGTAGACATGTTGGGCTAATGTGCAATACCTAAGAGGAAAATTGCTTTAAATCATACAAGCCATCGGCATTCTTAAGAAATGTAAGGACTGAGTTTTCACAGCTTTCTTAAAAGTCTGTAGTAACAGGAAAAGTTGTGCCAAAATGAATTTACAGAAAACATTGCCCTCATTACAAGCTGTTTGTATGCTATTCCCAACAGAACCAACACTTCAAGAATAAAAAACTTTATTCAACAAAACAGCGGGGGAAGGCTGGTGAGCTGCAGATTGGCTGAGGGAGCCAGAACACTCCAGCTTTATTCTGGAGAGGCAGAACGGAGTAAAAACCTCTTCACTCCAGTCTATGCGCTGAGGGGAAGATTTGAAATTGAGTGGCTGACCAATGGGAGAGCTCCATGGCCCTCAGTGCTCTCCCATTGCCCCTGCACCAGCAAGCTGCACCATTTTCTGGCAGCGCCATTGCCTGGTAACCGCACCAGCCATAAATGTGTGTCCCAGTAAGTCAGGGGCCCCTGTTTTCAAAATGCAGAGTACAGATTTTGTAAATGAGTTTCCACACCATTGTCCCCTGACCCCGGAATAAGACAAGAGACAACAATTTGGAGTAAAACATGGGCCACACTTTATTGATTATTCAATTAATCTTTTCTGGAAAAAATTGGGGGGGGGGGTACCTGCTGTAGTGCGGCATCAGGTTCTGCAGAGGGGTCTCAACGGACCCCTACCAAACTATGGGCGAGTCCCGAGCCCCAAGATCTCACGGTCGTGAAGACAGCGAGAACCTGGCCGGCCCAAATTTGACCACCCCTGGACCTCAAGTCCCCTTCTTCTTGTTGACTGTTGGTCCGGGAGCGGCCCCAGTGGATCTTCTCCCCCAAGCACTGTAATCGCACAATCCGCAGCGCTGGGAGATCAGATGAGCTATACCTTACCTGTTTGTGATGGGACTCACCGAAACCTGTTATAGCCGCACTACCCGCCAGTGTGACCAATTTGACCCACTTATTATGCCAACGCACCATGACCAGTGTGAGATAGGCAAAAAATCCCCACTTCCAACAGCCAATCAGGATGCGGGTCAAAAATTCCTATCCGGCCCCGAAACAGGCGACCAGTAAAACTCACACTGGTATTCAGGGCAGGTGGGTGGGTTGCTCGAAAGGAAAGAGGCAGAAGGAGGGAGGAGCCTTCTCCTAAATATGCTCCCCCTCCCATCCAGATCTCATCCTTAGCCCCGTCTCGCGTTATCCCCGGGGCATAGGACAAAGACGCTCCACGCTGCTGAATGCATCAGCAGCGGACCGGGCAATGTTTGAGATTCTGAATGAAAAACACTACTCTCCATGTCCTTTCCCCATTGGTTCTTTCAGAGAAGCAGGAAGACCAAAATGGATGCCTAACAGAAGTACAGCTACATTGCTAAGAAGAGTCTAGAACAGCAGCATAAGTTTTTTCAGATCTTTAGGAAACAAATACTATGTTTTCAGTTATCGGTCTTTGCATCTTGATTTGATTGTAGCAATAGACTTTGGTTTAGCAGCAATTTACACAATTAGAATTCCAATATATCTGAATTCTTTTCATTGCAGTGGAAGATGTCAGCTTTTCTCCCATTGAACTCAGTGGCCACATCCTATTACTTATGCACACCGTCAAAAATTACATGCCTTGATATGTAACAAGAAATGTAACTTTTGACTTCTTAACTAGTGGTAATTTGCCAGTGGGAGTTCCGCTGTCTCACACAGGCATACATGAATAACATGATTCTGGTCAGTATGCTTAATAGTACACCCTTCATGTTTGCAGGGAAGCAAGTCCTACTCTGCTGGGTAGAAATTGCTTCCAGAAGAATGTACATACAATTGAAATCCCAGTGTTCTCATTTTGGCTGGATTACCCCCAGTGTTTCTTCAAGGAAGTGCATCCCAGTGTCTCATACACCATGATCTATAGCAGTTAAGGAATTTAGCATTGGCATCAATAGCTGCGAGAGATATTTTCACACTTGTACTATCCAATTTAGGCAGAAACATTGGCCTTGTCTCAATTATCTACAATGTAATCCTCAACTGAATCCCTCTTTCTGGATTTACTGCCCATCATTCTTTCAAAATTCTCCCTTGCTGAGATAAAGTTGCTGGCATGCCTGAAACTTTGGAGTATACTGTTTCCTTTTTAGAGCTAGTTGATGCTAAGAATTACAATGAACTCTTTGGAACTTGAAATCTGTCTTTCCAGATGATAAATCATTCATATAAGGAGCGGAGGAGGAGGAGGAATCTTAAAAAATACACAAAACCCAAAGGTCTGCTTTAGCATTTGCTTGTTCCTATGGCACAGTGAGATTCCAGGGCTTTTTTTTCACAGAGTTTTACAATAGTTCCTATTATGCTGATATCTGACACTCTGGCAAGTGTAAGTACAGTCTTGTAAAATCAAAATCCTCAAGCATATCAACATGTAGCATCACTCAGCAAAGATTATATGGAGTATAAGAAAATAAATGTGTATGTGCTTTTAAAAATAATTAAAATAAAGGATGCTTTCAGAAGTACAAGCACAAAAGAAAACAACCAACCTTTCTCTTTTTAAAAGGATTTAAGTTTATTTAACTTTATTTATGTATTGCAGTGATTAGTTCAAAGTAGTGGAGAAAAAACATTCAACTTCATACAGCACTTCTTCAAGATCAGACTATCACAGCAAAAATCCAACAATATATATATGTTGCTTCAAAGAGAATTGTGTGAATATATGAGCTTGTTTTTAACAGATTTGTATTTCTGCCAGTGTATCAAGGCAATAAAAAAGGGGTCTACTTACTTTATATATTTCATTTTGTTTTTAGCAACATGGCAACAACATCCTGAAACTTAAAATGTAACAGAACATAGTTCTAAGTTTTGACCAAAGTATCATATTACGATGATTTATCTGAAGCTAATAAACTAGACCTTTGCAGCACTCTGGAGAATAAGAAAAAATATGTGAAATTTACCGTACTGTTGTGTTCTGGCCATAACCATAGTAGAAAAGTGTACAATTCATCGCTCTTCAGAGGGGTGCCATTTTTTATGTTCCTTTGCTTCTTGGTTTTAGAAAGGTTTCCCAGGTGTTTTTTTGATGCCATGATCTCCTCTTACTGTATATGTGTAAATCAAAGAAATGCTTTTTGCTCTCTTCTGGGAAACAAAGGAGACTCTGTAAACATTAGACATTGGCATTCCCAGGGATTTTAATGGAGCGTACTCCCAAGTGAGATCCTATTCTCACAGGCAAACAAACCCATTTGTTTGGCTGCTTGTTGAAACACAAGTTCATGGAGGACGTCCCAGTTGGAAAGTGATTAAGGAAGATTTGCTGGAAGATGACATAGAAACCATTTAAATAAAATAAACTCCCCCCCCCCCCAAATAATAATCCATATGCTCCTGGAAGGCTTGTTCTTAATTAGAAAGATCATAATACATTGCCCTCAAGACTGTTAAGATAATGGCTATCATTCCATCAGAGTATTCTTTAGGGCAGACTTTCCACATTTATTCATGACCCAGTTACAAGCAAACTGGACCACTGTAATGTACTGTGACATGGACTTACCATCCAAGATGGAGGCTGCAGTTGGTACAGAATTCAACTGCTCAATTGTAATTGTGGGTGAGGCAACTGGAGTGCAATCTGAGCTAAATCCAGTGATAGTCCTACCCAAGGTAACTCATTTAAATCAATGGAATTTGCATTTTTCATAACTAATATGGCCCCATCTCCACTATGTTTTGCATCTGAACCCCTTCTCAGGTGCAATTCAGGGAAAGGCACCTCACCACATAATTGAAAGGGCAATCTCTCCTCCAGTCCAGTCATGAGCTTCCTATGATCCTACTCAGTGAAAGCAAACATAGTACAGAGTGAGGGAACGTACCATGCACAGATGTTTCAAGAATTTTCCCTCTCTTTTTCTGAACCCATTGATTATGTGACTATATCTTTAGTTTGCTACTACTTAATTCATTCCTTACTTCTTGGATATGCTTTTTAAAAATCTTATTCTGAAGCTTGAGCATGATAAAACAAAGAAAAAAGCAATACTAACAGGATGGAGAACTAGTGTTAGCTTGAACTATAATTAATCCAGTTCAGATCTGCATTTATGACGGGTGTAAAAAAACCCAGCAATCCATATTATATGTTATTTTTAAAACTAAACTATATAATGGAATCATACCGTGTTTCCCCCGAAAATAAGACAGGGTCTTATATTAATTTTTGCTCCAAAAAACGTATTAGGGCTTATTTTCAGGGGATGTTTTATTTTTTTCATGTACAACAATCTACATTTATTCAAATACAGTCATGTCATCTTCTGGTTGCTGCACAATGGTGGAGGGCGGGGTTTCACTTAACTAGGGCTTATTTTTGGGGTAGGGCTTATATTACGAGCATCCTCAGAAATCATACTAGGGCTTATTTTCAGGTTAGGTCTTATTTTCGGGGAAACAGGGTAGAATAATGGAGTTGGAAAAGGGCCTATAAGGCCATTGATTCCAACTCCCTGATCAATGCAGGAATCCAAATCAAAGAGTATCTGACAGATGATTGTCTAATTTTCTCTTGGATTCCTCAAGTGCTGGACAGCTCACCACCTCCTACGGTAATTGGTTCCATTGTTGTACTGCTCTAATAGGAAAGTTTTACTGATGTTCAACGAAAATTGGGCTTCCTGTAACTTGAGCCATTATTATGTGTCCTGCACTCTGAGATGACTGTCCTCTGTATGACAATCTTTCAAGTGTTTGAAGAGTGCTGCCATGTCTCCCCTCAGTCTTTTTTCTCTCTCTCAAAGCTAAACATGCCCAGTTCTTTCAGTCTTTTTTTTTTTTTTTTGGGAGGACTGGGTTTCCAGTCCCTTGATCATCTTGTTGCGCTCTTCCAAGCTTGTTCCAGTTTACCTGAATCCTTCTTAACCTGCAGTGTTTAGAACTGAACAGACTACTCAAGAAGAGGCCTTACTGGTGCTGAACAGAGGTATAAAAATTTGGCTCACAATACATCTGATTTGATAATTGTTGAAAGGTAGCACATCTGGATAGTAGATGTGGCAATAACTGGGGATGCTAGAATCGAAGAGAAATAATTTGAAAAGAGTGGCAGATATAAAGGAACTGAGATCCAGTGATTATGCAAAAGACTGAAATTGTTCTGGCTGTAATTGATGCTTTAGATGCAATACTAAAATCTATCTTCATACTCCAGGTGTAAATGTAGAAGGGATAGCTGTGTTAGTCTGTGCAAGCATTATCAGCAGAAGCAAAATAGAAATAAAAAATTAAAAAAGAGAAAAACATGGTGGCATCTTAAAAACTAACTTTTATATATATTTTTAATGTGAGCATACATGGACAAGTCCACTTCATGAGACAAATGTAAGTCAATTCAAAATATACCAACTGCAGAAGGATGTCATACTTGAAACAGCCCATACTCTAAGTAAGCCCATACTCTATTCATATGAATAGTATAGTTCCTTGAGAATTCAGATGATGCAATTCAGATATGAAATTTACTGTGACAGAGTTACACTAGTGTAATTTTTCTTAGATTGGAGCTTATTTGTACAATTACACAGGCCACGCCACCAGTCGTATATGGTGTGGGTACATGAACACATTCACATGAATGAATTTCTTCAGCAGTAGGAGCAGCATTCTATCAGTGTATCCTTGGCAGATTTTAATAGCCAAGATAGGCAAGGGTCTTAAAACATGTAATAGCTTTATAATGTGCAAGTGCCTAGACCTTACTAGACAAAAATGACTCAATAAAACATGACTAGATGGTATCTGGGGTTTCCTTCTGGGAAAGCTATTGAGTTTTGGGGTTGGTCACTCAATTCTCCAATGGTTTCGGTCTCTCCTTGATGGCCAGTCTCCAATGGTACCGCTTGGGGATGCCATCTCTATCTCTTGGGACCTCTATGATGAGGCCCCACAGGGGTTGACCATCTCCCCATTGATTTTTAATATCTGCATGAAGCCATTAGAAGAAAACATATGGAGATTGGGGGTTTTCTGTCACCAGTATGCTGATGACACACAGGTTTATATCTCCTTTTCATCTGCATATGATGCTGTACAGGTCCTTGAATGCTTCCTAACTTTGACAATGAACTGGACAATGGCCAATAAACTGAACCTGAATCCAGATAAGACAGAGATCCTACTGGTAGGCAGGTCATCAGACCAGTTAGAGAGAAATTTGCCTGGCTTCAGTGGGGTTACACTCCCCCTGAAGGATCAGGTCTGTGGCTTAGGGGTACTTCTAGATCCAGCACTCTATATGGAAATTCAAATATTTGCTGTGGCCAAGACTGCCTCTTATCAACTTTGCTCGATTACCTAGTTGCAACCCTACCTGGTTAGGAAAAGCCTAGCAACAGGATACATGCCTTGGTAATCTCAAAAATAGACTACTGTTATGCTCTCTACATAGGACTGCCCTTGAAAACAGTACAGAACATTTAGCTGGTCCAAAATGTGGCAGCCAGACTGATTACTGAGACTAGTAAATTTGGTCATATATCCCTAGTCTTGGTGCACCTTTATTGACTGTGTGTCACTTTCCACGTTCAATGCAAGATGCTGGTTATGACCTATAAAGCCCTTAATAATTTAGAACCTTGATACTTGCTGGAACGTCTCTCCCAAAAATCAGCTACCTATTCCACCTGCCCTTCTCAACCCATGTTGCTAAAAGTGGCCACACTGACAGAGGCCAAAAGGGTGATGACAAGGAATTAGGCCTTTTTGATGGTGTCCTCCAGTCTCTAGAACAAGTTACTAACCAAGATACACTAGATTCCTTCCTTCCTAATGTTTAGGAAATTTGTAAAAACAGAATTATTCAAGGCTGCCTTTAACAACTGAATCTCCAGGATGCTGTATTTTTTTTTCTTTTTGTATGCATTTTAGACTTTATAGTTGTGCATCACCTTATTGGTTGAATATATGATATGTGGGGTCTTGCACGGTTTTAGGTTTTAACCTGTAAACCAGTCAGAGTAGTGCTTACACTAATGGCGTGGTATGTAGATCAAATACATACATACATACATACATACATACATACATACATACATACATACATACATACATACATACATACATACATACATACACCTGGTGCTTTAAATTCACATTCACCGTGCAAAATACATCATTCAGAAATGGTGGTTCTCCAAATATATTCTGCTTTTTTGTACTGCTGTATGAATTTGCACTCCTCCAATAACCTTGGTAGTGGCACAGCTTCAAACCATTAAGAGCTTTCTGTTATAATTACACCAGTATTTGACTGTTCCCAATTTTTCATTAAAGCTTTTTCCTGATACATAAAGATCCAAGAACTCAACGAGCTAATTATAACTCTTGACAAAAAGACACTGCTTCACTGGTTCTACAGTCTCTCTGGCATAAAAGCCTGCTTTTTCTAGAAGAGCGACACTAATTGTTTTTATTATCTTAATAATCTTAACATTTCCTTATCTAATAACTGTTAACTTAATGTGTTCCTATAAAGCAGATTTAAATTACGGGCTTAGAAGAAACACGTTCAGTGTTGATTTCAAGTTTCCACACACTGTATTAATTATCTAGAAATGTGTCTGAGATTTCCTACCGCAGGTTTGCTGCCTCCTTAATATCTTTCTGCAGACACTTTAAACACACTGTAGCAATTCAAAAATTCATCATCCCTATAATTTATACAAACCATGTAATTGAAACTTATAAGTGCTGCCCATACAAAAAGGAAATCTTAGTTGCCATGGTTGTAGTTCACAAACCTTTAATTTGAGTACATATACACAATGATTTTGGCTCTGGTTAGGGATAGGTCCTCCTTCCATTGTGCTGCATTATGTGACTTGTAGATTTCCCCCCTCTGAACAGGGTTATTTCTCATGTATGATTCAATGGCTGAAATTCAGTGGAACATACACCATATTAAAGCTGACATCATCAGCCGTGGTGGTTTTTCATAAATTAAAACATTCCCATTTTCCCCCTCCCGCTTCAATGGTCCTTGGGATCCCTTGCACTGTGGGGAAGCTAGTGGGAGCGACAGGATGGGGCAGGAGAGTATTTAATTCCTGAAAATTGCCATCAGTGAGATGATATTACTGGTAGCAGCCTATTTGGAAATTAATAATAATAAACTTTGTATTGCGAAACTGGAAGGGACCCTGTGGATCATCAAGCCCAGACCCTGTCAAGGAGGTACAATGAGGTACAGGGGAATTGAACTCCCAACCTCTGGCTCTGCAGCCAGAGACCTAAGCCACTGAGCTATCCAGCAGTTCAAAGACTCATCCCCTCCCCCTCCCCCTCCCCCTAGGTCCTCTCAGTGACATAAGGGGATCCCAAAGGAGACTTGGACTGGCAGAGGGAGAGGGAATGGGAAATTTTTAATTTATGAAAAAAATGGCATGGCTGATGGCATCATCAGATTTACTCAGCATAAATTCTGCTAGTGTATTTCAGACATTTTGTAACAATGTTCTCTTACTCTGAAGTACATTTCATTATGTTCAATGGGGCTTTTCGACAGGAAAGGGGAATATAGGATTGCATTTTATCGTCTAGGCCAAACTTACTCAAGGTGGGTCCCTCCACATGTGCTGGATTACAATTCCCATCACATAATTCCCAGACAGCATTTGACTTCCTGACCTCGAAAACGTCCTGTCATAAACAGCCCTGCTCAGTCTGTCAAACTCAAAGCTGTGGCTTCTTTTACTGAGTCAATCCATCGCATATTCACTCTTCCTCTTTCCCTGCTCCCTTCCACTTTTTTCCAGCATTATTGTCTTTTCCAGTGTAGATGGCCCAGTTTACCCTCTAAATTAGGGGCATCACCCTGCTTCCCATAGCTTAAGTGTGCATTGTCTGACAAAGTACCTCCTTTTTTATCTGTCCTGAAATCCATGACTGTTCAACATTATTGGATGATCGTTTGCCAGGTCAGCAGCACTCCATTCCATGAGGTTTTAGGGCCAAAATTTGGAAGCCAGGGGTGGGTCACAGAGCTAGGCCCTTGTGATGTCACAGGCATGCAAAGGTTTGGAGCAGGGAAATATTTTACCTCTCTTTCATGCTATTGCTGCCAACGCTTGTGAAACAAGGTTTTTCAAGAGTCTCAAATCTGCTCCTCACCTTTCTCCAAATCCTGTGATGGGTCCAACGGTCAGTGCACCCCCCCAAAAAAAAACAACAACACCCAGGAATGAGGGAAAGGACTGGAAAGAGAACCACTAGATTAATACATTTAGACCCATCTTGCCATGTGGAACAGTAGACACAAGCACTTTCATACTGAGTCGTGACACTAAATGGAAAGGGGTTGAGATGGGTGACCACATACAGAAAAATCATTTTCTTCCTTCCAATGCTGCTTGCCTTGAAGTTGCCAGGAGACATAGGGAAGCAAAGCAATTCCTAGAGACTTCAGATGACCTAACAACCTATGACAACAACTGCCATAGACTTAAGCAGAGGTTTTCCCTCCATTTCCTTGCCAGCAGGCTCTCTAAAACATGCAAATTACAATATGCCAGTCTCAAAATGATTCTAGGGTGATTCCCCATCCCCCACCCAGTAATCCTTCCCTCTTCTTTTTCTGGTCTCCAGCTTGCAAGTTGCTTTTGCAAGCCATCAAGAAAGTGAAGCATATTTTTCACATTGACCGGAAGGCTGATCTTTTGATTTTAAAAGCAGATTTTTCCAATAATTTAGGAAAGCATTTTGACCATGCAGAAATATACTTTTTGCCTCAATTACAGAGTGGATAGAACTGATTAGTTACTTATTTATGAGGCCATAGACTTTACACACTGAAATGAAGTCTGCCGTGAAAATCCATTTTGGAGGCCTCCACCGTTTATCTGGAAACTGGATATGCAAAACTGAATTTTTGTGGGTGGATTACTCAGATGAAATTCTGATACTGGTTGAAGGTTAAATATCTGTTTCTGAGCATTGGATACATACACACAAATCACAAATAGGATAACACCTGAAACTTAATACATTTCTTTTGATATGGAAATACTTGATTTGGGTGTGAGAAAATTAGTCACACAGGATGTACTGTGCTGGTGTGATTTTTCCTGAATATTTTTATACTGCCTCACCACCAAAGTTAAAGAAAAAGAACCATAATCATAGAAACATAGAATAACTGAGTTGAAGGGGGATCTATAAGGGCATCGAATCCAACCCCCCGCTCAATACAAGAATTCAAATCAAAGCAGATCTGACAGATGATTGTCCAATAAGAAGCCAACCAGATGTGTCCTTAATTTTTATGCACTAGAGCAATAGCAATAACAACAAAGGCTCTTTAACTGTATCATGTAGATGCAATCCTGAGAAATATTATTGCTGTTGTTGTTTTCTCAATATTGCTAGTGCATGGAGACAGACCAAAGGATCAGGCCTAAACATTCCTTAATCATCATCATAATCATCATCATCATCTCAATAATTTTAAATAAAACTGGATTGGGCTACCATATTTCACAACAAGCTGGAAAAATTAATCATCTCTTATACATGGATGACCTAAAACTATATGAAAAAAGTTCCACAGAGATAGATTCACTGCTAAACACAGTGCAAATATTTAGTGAAGATATCCAAATGAAATTTGGAATTGACAAATATGCAGCTCTGTCTATACACTGTGGCAAGATCCAAAAACTAGATGAAATAGAGTTAAAAAAATGGCAGTATTATAAAATCACTATCAAGTGATGAAAATTATAAATACCTTGGAATACTAGAAGCATACAACATCATGCACACAAAAATTAAAGAACTGACAGAAAGAGAATATATCAAAAGACTGTGGAAAATCTTAAAATCAAAATTAAATGGGGGAAATACAATCAAAGCCATAAACACATGGGCAGTTCCAGTAATTAGATACCCAGCTGGAATAATAGATTGAACTCAAAACGAATTAGAAGAATTGGATCGAAAAGCAAGGAAACAAATGAACATGCATCACACACTACATCCAAAAAGTGGTGTGGGCAGATTATATTTACCATGAAAAATCGGAGGCCATGGATTACTGCAAATACTGTAGTAGAGGAGGAAAAAAGAAGCCTAAATGATTACATCAGTACAAGCAGAGAAAAATTACTCAAGGCATTGAAAATGGAGAATATTTTGAAAACAACAGAAACAAAGGCTCAATATCAGAAACAACGATTTGAAAACAAAATAAACAGCTGGAAAAATAAACCACTACATGGACAACACCTGAGAAATATTGATGGAAAGTATGATAATGATTCAACTTGGGTATGGCTAAAACTGGGGACCCTTAAGAAAGAAACCGAAGGCTTGATTTTTGCTGTACAAGAACAAGCACTCCAAACGAGTGTGATGAAAGCTAAGATCCAAGGAATTAGTGCTAACAGCAAATGTTGACTCTGCCAAGAAAAAGATGGAACTGTCACACCTCATCTGTGAATGTCCAAAGATTGCACAAACAGATTACAAACTTAGACATGATAGAGTGGCAAAGTTAGTGCACTGGTCATTATGCAAAAAATATAACTTGCCAGCCTCCAAAAACCCAAACAGACAGACACCTTGAACATAACACACCAGACATAGTAGTAATATAACAAAGACATGTCTGGATCATTGACATTGCAATTCCAGGGGATGCCAGAGTTGAAAATAAAGGATTGGAAAAACTAACAAAGTACAGAGACCTGGCAATCGAAACATTTCGCCTCTGGAAGAAACAAACTTCAGTGGTGTGTTTGGGGCTTTGGGAACTTGGGGCTTTGGGAACAATATCAAGAAATTCACCCAGTTCTATAAGCAGTTGCAGATCTCAGAAATCACACCATCAGAGCTACAAAAAATGGCAGTACTAGGAACAGCATACATAATGCACCAATATTTTACAGATACTTAGGTTTTTGGTTAAAACTTGTATCTGTTATATATAGCAGACAATATTTTTATAATTTTGACTGTGCCTAGTGTTTTATAATAATAATAATAATAATAATAATAATAATAATAATAATAATAATAATAATAATAATAATAATAATAATAATAATAATAATAATAATAGAGCCTGTAGCTTAAATTTGGCCATCATCAGGCTAAAACTGAAGGAGTAATATATGCAATTAAAGACCAAGCTATATGCACTATCAGAAAATAATTATGAAGCAAGATGTATGTGATACATATAGGGCCTGTCATGAATTTAAATAAATAGTTCATCATGTCATAGCTGGAAGCCCTAAGCTAGCATCAATGGATTACACAGGCAGGCATAGCCAAATTGCAAATATCATTTTTTAATAGCTGGCTAAATGTTATCTATGACTTGCATCTTTTCATCCATATTTTAAATTAAGTTCCATCAACAAGCAACCTTAAAAACACAAAAGGTAGAAAACTTGCAAATACCAAACTTTAAGACAAAAAATTAAAAGAATATGGAAGCAAGATCAGGTAATCTTCCTCTCCATACTAATTTCAGAAACCGGGATTGTTCCAAAATCTTTGGTTACCAATTTAAAACAATTGCCAATAGCTATTTTGCTTCCTGAAATCCAAAAATCAGTAAATTTGCAAATATGTAAACTTCACCTGGAAATTGTTAAGACTTGACTCCTAATGTTTAGCCATGATTTCCTGGTTCACTCCCCGAGCACTAGTGATGCTGAGAAATAAAAAGTAGAATACTAATAACATCTCACTGAGTGAGCAGGAGGACATTTATGCTTCCATTAAGAATATCAGTAAATTGAGGATAGTAGTAAGGTTATGGATTTCTGAACACCTTTTTTATGGGCTCAAATCAATAGATGTGTTAGGACGTTTTTTTACTCGTTATTTTTGCCTGTAAAAAACAACACAACAACAATTGTACATAGTCAGTGGTTGAAACTTGGGGTATCATTTACAATTTAGGTAAAGGTAAAGGTTCCCCTTGACATTTAGTCCAGTCGTGTCCGACTCTAGGGCGCAGTGCTCATCCCCGTTTCCAAGCCATAGAGCCAGCATTTGTCCGAAGACAGTTTCCGTGGTCACGTGGCCAGCGCGACTAGACACGGAACGCCGTTAGCTTCCCACCGAGGTGGTACCTATTTATCTACTTGCATTTTTACATGCTTTCGAACTGCTAGGTTGGCAGGAGCTGGGACAAGCGACGGGAGCTCACTCCGTCGCGTGGATTCGATCTTACGACTGCAGGTCTTCTGACCTTGCAGCACAGAGGCTTCTGCGGTTTAAACCCACAGCGCCACCACGTCCCTTTACATAATCGTAATTAGATATTGTGGCTAGATATATAGGTTTAATTTTGTGTTTGTTTTGCATCAGAATATCACTTTGTAGGAGTAAAATGGCCTGACGTGGTGCATGAGGATTAGAAGAGGTATGAGGCAAACCTGATTAGTTTGGTGATACATACTCACTAGTAAGTGTCAATAGGATTTTCAGATTAATAATATAATAATTGTGCTATCAAGTCAACTTTGATTTATGGCAATCCTTTTCAGGGTTTTCCAGGTAGAGAATACTCACAAGTGGTTTACCATTCCCTTCTTCTGAGGGTACCTGGGAGTCTGCAGCTTGCCCAAGGCCACACAGGCAGGCTCTACTTGCAGGAGGCACAATGGGTAATCGAACTCCCAACCTCTGGCTCCACATACCTAAAATACTGAGCTATCCAGCCAGCTTTCAGAATAAAAGGGCACTAGTTTTGTTAAAAGATTTTTCCTTCCCCTTTCTCCTTTTATATGTTGGAAATAAAATTGGTTTTCACTTCCAAATATTCTCTGTCTTATGTCCCCATGCATACATACAATCCAGCCTGGTTACTTTATTTTAGACAAATGCATAGACATGTGGGTATTCATTATGACTCACACATTTAATTTTTTTTCTTTTTTTCTCTTGAGAATTATGTTGAAAAAGAGCTTTCTTTCTCCATAAGCTGGATAATGAAAGATCACATTCCTATATTAATTATTATGGAAGTTTAGGGCACTTCAACAATATACGCTTTCCATGGGAGTAGCATAATTTCACTTTTCATACTTCAGTCTGCTTTATTAACGAATAAAATGGCACATCTCTTATCCCTCTGCATGACTGCATTTTTGCTGTGCCACTGGCTCTGTATGACCTTGGACTGATTTAATTGGGCAGAAGCCTTTACAATATGCCATAGGCTAATTCACTTTGAGGAGCGAAACAATGAATCCCTCTAGACAGTAATATATTAGTAGGTAAAATGATGAATTAATGGCAGTGCTTTAATATCGTCTCCTCAGCAACCAAAGCAGATGAATTAATAAAGTCCTGGGGTTTTATTATTGCATGAGAATTACAGACCTGATGAAACTCTAGGTTGTCCTTTCAGGGAACCTGCACACAGCCTCTGGAGAATTTCTTATCCACTGAAGATCCAAAAAAGTCAACAATAACCCTTCCCACACCCCAGGGTGGACATCAACTTTTCCTCCAAGCCTGGGAAGTGGTCCAAGGTGAACCAGTTTACAAGAACTGTTTCACTACATGCCTTTCTCTTCTACCTTTACATACATAACCCATTTTTAAGGTGTGTCTGAGAAGATGTGTAACAGTAGGATAGAAAGAGAACCAATTCATTAGAACAGATGCAACACAGATTGCTACCCTGATGTCTTGACAAGAAACCACTGTGTGTGACTCACTTCTCGAAAACAACTCTGACATAGTGCTTAGAATCCTATTGCTGATTTGTGCTTGCATCAGGGATTTTTTATAATGACCAAGTGACCTTATCTTATTAGAGAACTGGCTTGGTATATGTGAAAAGGATCTAGGAGTTTCAGTAGATTGCAAGCAAAACATGAGCCAACAGTGTGATGCTGCAGCTAAAAAGCAAATGCTATACTCTCTTTCTTTATTCATATCAGAGCATTGCACCATTTAAAATTATGGATGTATATGAAATATAAGTAAAGCTAAAAACAAATTAAAATGTTAAGAGAAGCAAACTAGTTCAGTAGCATTTTCTTGGCAATTTGCTAAATCTTCTTCTGGGATCATGGGATATACATTGCATGCACATAAGTTCTGCATTGATTGAATTTCTCCACAGTCACAGAAAATTTGTCCTATATTCAAGAAGCCCCATTTTACTTGATTATTCTTTGATCTTCCTATTTCGCTTCAAAGTGACTTCCAGATGGTCCAGCTAGAGTCTTGTCCTGGTGGGAGACACTCTTCAGCATTCATCCATTCAGCAATATGTTGTTGTTGTTGTTGTTGTTGTTGTTGTTGTTGTTGTTGTTGTTGTTGTTGTTCTCCATAGGTTTAACCTAGCCTCTTCTGGTTTTATATTTAGAGCTTGAGAAGTATGCAGAAAGATTCCCAAATTTTAGCCATTGTCTAGGTAGTGGTTCCCACTGTTCAGTAACCCAGGTGTCCTTGGATTGCAACTTCCTGAAATTCCAGCCAGCACAGCTGGTGGTGAAGGCTTCTGAAAAATTTAGTCCAAGAACATCAGGGTTACCCAAGGTTTGGAATCACTTGTCTAGGGGATTGGTGCTGTATTACCTTAATTCATTCATTATTTGCTAGCACCTCTCAATGTACTTCTAAAGGGACAATGCCAGTCAAATAATGGAGTTTTTACGTGGGAGTGGGTTTCAGCCAGCCAGTAATAGTCCTGCATGATTCATTTATACCACATGGGACTAGCATATTCTGCTGTGGAGCAGCACAGGGACAAAGCTTGTGTTCTTGTCATTTGTGGGTGAACTATACGAGGGCGTAGCAACAGAAGTATAGTGTCCAGATCAAGAGAAGTAACAGTGCCATCTATTCTGCTTTGGTTAGATCTCACATAAACAACTGTTCAGTTCTGTCTGTCAGAGTTTAAGAAGGGTACTGAAAAGCTGGAATTTATGTATAGGAGGGCAACCAGAAAAGTAAGAGGTTTAGATACCAAGGGCTTAGAAGAAAGATTCAGAGAACTTGCCATATTTCTCCTGGAGAAGAGAAGTCTGAGAGACAATATAATAGCCATCTTCAAGTATTTGAAGGGCTGGAACATCGAGGGTGGAGCAGGCTTGTTTTTTTACAGCTTCAGAAGATAGGACCAAAATGATGGATTCAAGTTACAAGAAGGGATATTTCAACTAAACATTAAGAAGAACTTCCTCACAGTGAGAGCCATTCAACAATGGGATCAACTACCTTGTAAAATGTGATTCTCCTTCACTGAAGATTTTTACGCAGAAGGCGGATGGCCACCTATCAGGGATGGTTTAGCTATTGATCTCCTGAACTGGCAGGAGTTGGACTCAGTGACCTTTGGGATCACTTCCAGTTCCACAGTTCTATGTTTCTATGATTGTGTAAGTCTTGGCAGCAACTTGCCACTGATTAATAAGGATCTTGTTGCATTACCTGATCAGACACACACCCAGGAATGCAACCAACACCTTGCTAATGAGAGTCATTTTGCTACTAAAACTTACATGATTGCCTTTATACAAATGTATATTGGCAATAAGACACTGACAGGTGCCAGGTTTCCATGTATTGGGGGGGGGGGGGATCATTCTCTGATTGTATTAAGAAGGAGACATTTATTTCAGTTTTGGAGAATACTCACAAACACCTCTTCTAAGATGTGGTGGACTATTACGTAGAAAGGCAGTGACTGCAGAAGATGCTATTCAGGCAGAAATCCAGATGTGTAATGTCCAATGAATTTGGGTCATGATGAAAAGTAACAGAGCAACCCTCATATTTTGCCCTTACAAATTGTCATAATAATTGTGCGCTGTCAAATCAATACCAACCTATGATGCCCTTAGGGTTATCTAGTTATAAAGTAGGCAGAAGTGGTTTAACAGTCGCTCCTCCTGGGAACATTCAGGGACTACGCAGTGCACCCAAAGCTGCACATATGACAAGGCACAGAACCCAATCAGCTGCATATACTTTGGGTGATCTTGGCTGGCCCTTCTCCTTGGAGGCCCACTGGGCATCGAGACTCCTGACCCAAAGTGCTCAACCTAGTGAGCTATGTTGTTGTTGTTATGTGTTGTTAAGTCGTCCTCGACTTATGGCAACTCTATGAATGAGAGATCTCCAAAATGTCCTGTCCTCAACAGCCCTGCTCAGATCTTGCAAACTCAAGCCTGTGGGTTCCATTAGTGAGTCAATCCATCACATATGTGGTCTTCCTCTTTTCCTACTGCCTTCTACCTTGCCCAGCATTATTACTGGGTTTTTTTCCCCCAGAGAATCCTATCTTCTCATGATATGCCCAAAGTAGGACAGTCTCAGTTTCAACATTTTTGCCTCCAGAGATGGTTCAGGCTTGATTTGATCTAGGACCCATTTGTTCATTTTTCTGGCAGTCCAGAGTATTCACAAAGCTCTCCTCCAGCCCCACATTTCACACAAATCTTTTTTTTTTCCCTGTCAGCTTTCTTAGCTGTCCAGCTCTTACATGGTGACTGAAATACAAGGGCCAGTTGCACTAGCTTACCTAATTTATGCAATGCAAAATAAATGACTCACTGAACCAAGCTGCACAAGTACATATTCAGAGAAAGAATCCAAAATTAACCAATCAATCAAATACACATTTCAGTCAATCAAATGCACATTTTATAACTTAAAATACCATACATTTTAAACAAAGCACCTGTTTCAAGGAGAAAGTTGTTTGATTGCATAACCTTTCTAAGAATAAAGGAGTTTTTATTTGGTTCAAGTCCTCATTTTTCTCTTTTTATAATAATCTAATGGAATGTATCCACCTTGTTTTAAACAAATAATTGATCCACAACTATATTACTATTTCCATAGATCTGATCCATTGCATCTGTAAAACAATAAGAAGAAGTTTTTTAAGTGTTACTGTATTGCTCATAAAATCTTATTTTAGCTTTTCTGCTATTTTTTTTTTCTATGTAAGTACTTGGTTGCATGGACAATTAAAAGGATAAATGTTTGGATAAAGGAATACAACTTTATGTCTTGTGACATACATTTCCTTTTTAAAAAATTCATGCTTCTAATTAAAGGTTAGAAATACACAGGCCTTTATCATTAACAATAAATTCAGGCAAAGATTAGCCAAGTTTAAGCAATCTTCTGTCCTAGAAGCTGGCTGGCTTGTGTTTTATACCAATGTTACTTGTGTCCTTTTTTTGCTCTTTGTGATCCAGAAGGCTTATCACAATAACTAACTGTGTATTCTAATTTGTATCTTTTAACATATATTCACCATATGATTTTCCTACCTGGTGATTTTCTCTTTATCAGCTACACAACTGTCTATTGACTCATTCAGCTGAAGTTATCAATTTCCCCTTCATTTCAAGTACTGAGTCATAAAGACTAATTGTTGCTTATTTGAATACTTTACTTTGCACTTAGTTTGTAACTGACTTTCTAATAATCTTGCATGTGGTTTTGCTTACATCAAAAATTAGTTAAAATAATAGGTTTATTCACTAACGTATAACACCTGGCTGTATCATAAATCATTATCTGAACATTATAATATTCTTATTCTAAATTATTTTTCCCCAGTGGCACTAGCTAATGAAAAATACACCTTTATATTACAAAGCATATCCCTTCTGTGATAAATCTTACAATCAGCATTTTTAATGTTTTACAACAGTATTTTACAAAAACAAAACACATTATGGTCAATGCAAATATAACTCTTTTGAATCTAATAAAATGTGTTGATTATTGCTGAGGATCTGTTTCACAAGTGTTAACCTGACAATAGTCTATCTTGTTCAAAAGAGAAACATTTATAAAAATGTTAATATATATTAAGGGGGTTCAAAGTAATTAAAGCCAAGTGAAGAAAAAAAAATCTCACACAAATTCCTCACCAGCAACTCTTTTTAAAAGAGAATTCCTGGGGTGTGACTGAAAAGGCTTGAAACTTTTGGCTTGAGCTTTTTAATTAGAGAAAATAAAACTGTTTGGTGGCTGCAGGAATATGGATAACAAATACTTATTCAGCCACCTCTAAATCATAATCCTAGTCCCACAGAGCTTTAGTCAGAAAAACCAGACTCCACAGCTATGGCAACTAGTTTAGAAAGCAAAAAAGAAAGAGGAAGGGAAATATATAAGGAGACCAGACATCTGAAGATAAACAGCTAATGCAAAGAATTCCATTTCTATAAGCTTGCCACTGAAACTAAGTCACCCCTATCAACCACCTGTATGCTTCTCTGTGAGAAATCCTTACAGTTCTAAACTGGAATATGCACTACGATACAGTTAATGTGATGGTTTATATAACTGTTCAATAGACTTTAAAGGGTGTTTTTTTTGTCCCTACAAGGGTTTAATTGATGGAATCCATTTTAAATGTCTTTGCTGGGAATGCAGCAGCACATCTGTTTTATGGAATCAAGATATGAGGTGATGGTAATATTGCCCCATTGGAAGTCCTCCAGTTTAAGTTCAAAATGAAAGCTCTTGCACTAGCCCCTTTAAGAAAAGCCTTTACAAATTTAAGATTCCAACAGATGTTGACCATCTACCTGGATGGTAAGTCTCTTCACATTCCTGTACACAACAGACTGCTTACTTGTGGAAATAATTGTGTAGAAATTAGTGCATTATTTACTATGCATTATTTATTGTACACCTGCCATTGCCACATCTTGTGTCCATTGTGTCCATTGTCCCATCTTGTGACATTACGTTCAAAATCCTGTTGCTTAGTGTAGTATATTTCACTTGATTCGGCCCATTGAATCAATGGGAATTAAGTAAGTCAAATCCTCCAAAAGTTCCATTGATTCAAATGAGCCTCCTTTATCTGTGACTTATGATGCTAAAGTAAATTGCAGGTAGAGTGGGCCCACTTGAATGCAAGTAAACATATTTATTTATTGCCAGGTTCTACAAAACACAACTAAAACCTAAACTGAAAAGCAGGACAAAGGAAAGTGCAATGGCCCAACTCTCGCCCATAATGTAAAGTCCTAATATTCCTTAATATCTGCTCAAAGGTCTTCTAGGCAAATAGGGTAATGGGGTGGTAATGAAAAATTCATCCTCATTTGGGGAAAGTTGGGGTGAGTGGACTTTTAGAGGCTCTTCCATATAAAACTTTGTTGTGTACTTACCCCATCTTATGTGTTGAATTTTTCCAAGTGTCCTGTACTTTCAATTGTTCCTGTTCTTCAGCTGCAGTGTCACAAATTAAAATGAGAATTTGAATAATAATTCAGGGGAGGGTGCAGCATAGCTCAGGTGGGATAGCATACCAATCTGTCATACCATGGCTACAAGTTTGCCTCAACTCAGGTATGTACGCATCATTTACTGCTCCATCTCAGACCACCAATATCTGTACAAATGCATGCTTAAAATGTTTTTCATGTACTGAAGGACTACAGAAGACGTGACCGTTCTCATAAGCAGCTGGTGAGATGCACAGAGTAAAACACTTCACTGCAAAAGTTTAAGATGAGCCCTCACTCCACCTCTCCTCAGTCAGCTACCCCAACCGCTATACTACATTGTATTATATCTTTTTGTCTTTGTCGTTTTCTTCAGTTCAGCAGGCTTAATATTTGCCTTTCCAGATCTATTCTTTGCAGCTGGGACTAAATAATCACCTAACAGCAAAGCCTGTTTCCCAAAAGGAAGTCCCAAAAGTCCTTACAGGCACTGTGTTGTACCCTGCATGGAAAGAGAAGGCCACTCTCTTTAACCCACTCACCTCACATGACTGATGATACCATAACATCATCTGAGCTGACCATTCTCCTGAGACTCCTGATGCTGCTCCTGCCACATGGGTACATGTGTTGAAGTGCATATATGGCCAAGCCAAATCAGTTTCCTTGCTTCTGGTACACCACAGCTACGTAGGTCATACCTGAGTTATCAGTGACCAGTTCATTCTTGACCTCACCTGGCCAAAGGGCTTCCAGCATGTCTAGTTCACCAGCCATTGAATTCCTAGCTGCAGTGAATGCCTGCACTTGCAGCCCCTTCCAGACCTCCTTCATTCACTCCTCAATCACTCTTCTTCCTTCAGAGTGTTTGAATTGCTTGCTCCCTCACCAAGGCAGAAAGAACCAACGTAATATCCCAATACTAATGTTCTACCCCATATCATATCCAGTGCTGTTTAGTAAGGGTCGTGGTGGCGCTGTGGGTTAAACCGCAGAAGCCTCTGTGCTGCAGGGTCAGAAGACCAGCAGTCGTAAAATCTAATCCACGCGACGGAGTGAGCTCCCGTCACTTGTCCCAGCTCCTGCCAACCTAGCAGTTCAAAAGCATGCAAATGCAAGTAGATAAATAGGTACCACCTCAGTGGGAAGGTAACAGCATTCCGTGTCTAGTCGCTCTGGCCACGTGACCACGGAAACTGTCTTCGGACAAAACACTGGCTCTATGGCTTGGAAACGGGGATGAGCACCATGCCCTAGAGTCGGACACAACTGGACTAAATGCCAAGGGGAACCTTTACCTTTACCTTTAGTAAGACCATTATTTCACACTTACAAAGCACAGTTTGAATCTTCAGAGTGATTTGAATAATTTATCTTAGTCACCTTTTACAAGTAAAATAAAGTCTAGTTTGTAAGATTATTATTTCCATGTTATCAGAGCTTAGAAAACTACTGACAATGCTGGTTATAGGATTCTGGCAGCTGTAGTCCAAATAAGTAATTTTTCTGAACTCGGAGTATTATAACAGGAGCTTAAGATCTAGACCAAAGTGAGTGGGTGGTAGGAGATATGTGTGGAACCTGTCTGGATTCATCCCCTTGTTGTGATATGTCATTTTGACACAGCAAAAGAAGGATTGGATCTTGCTCTTCTGGTACTATGCCCAAATCCTCCTCTGATCGCCTGTTGCTCTATTGACCCTATTAAGAAATGGCAGGAAAGCTGTTATCACAAATTTCTGTAGCTTCATCTGGGTGAACCCTCTGGATACCTTGCACTGACAGGACGAAGCTGACTCTCACACACACCCCACTGCAATATCAGAGGCAAACATAAATAGAACTGAAAGGAAATAATACATAACTTGAAACATTGATAGCAAGTAAATGACTCATTCACATCAATATTACCTCAGTTTGTGGGACTTGTAGATTCAGTTAGTCTCTTTAACTATTATATTATATTACTATATAACTGATATAACTGCTATTATATAACTGATGTATCTCATAAATGGCCAAAGTTTGGCTCCAAATCTGGGCAAAAATGCAAATGGCTTAAAATCTTTCAGAACCATTTCTTCTTCCATTCTTCCCACAGACCAAGAAGATTGCACTACACACTTACTTCATTTGTGCTGCTGCTGCTTTTTCCCTTGCTTTCTTTCTAGGTGCCAGGTGAAATTGGACTCTGAAATAGAAATGTCACAGGAAAGCCTGGAAACAGCAGGGAGTTGCAGACTCCAGAACAGAGGTTTAGAAATATGTGAACACTCATTTGTACTTCGGAGGTTTTCTGTACATTCTGTAAAGCTATGTGACAGGCAGGGTTGACACTACATTATGTAATACAGACACTTGTTCTTTCCCTCCCTCCCTCTCTTGTTCTGTCTCTGTCTCCCTCACATACAGACCCCGCTGAGGGAGAAAAGAGAAATTCTTCTCAATTCTTCTTGCTTTTATGGCTGCTGCTCAGGACACTGCTATTATATCTGGCCAGAGTTGAGAAGCAATAAATCCAAGCCCATTTGTAATCCTTAGATCATTGACATGAAGCAAGTATCAGTTTTGTACCTATCCCCACCAATCATTCTTCTCTTCCTTTTATTGTCCTTCTTCCTTTCCGATCAGAGGTAGGTAGGAAAATGTCATGACTTTCTTGACATTGCATGGAGCAGCTCTGTGCAATGATGTAGTGTTGCATCCAAACTAGTCTTCCAGGTTCTTCAGCCAATAACTTATCCTCCTTCCTGTCATGCCCCTACCTGGAGTAGTCTTCCTCTGAAGATGGAAGGAAGACAACATGCCCCATAGTGGATATACAAATGGGGGTCAATCTGCCCTGTACCGTTTGAAAGACATTCAGACTTTATCAATCCAGGGTCTGTGACACTATCTGTCCAGTTTTGGTTCTCTGTAAAAAAACATTACTGAGAAGTAGGGATATAAATGGTTATCACCTGAAGTGAGCACACAGCAGCAGCAAACATTGCAGCTAGAATGCCAGGAAGAAGTGGTTTGTATTTGCATCACAACTCTAAAAAGGGAAAACACAGGGAGGGAGATGGAGAGAGACCTGGATAGCTCAGTGGTTTAGGCATCTGACTGTGGAGCCAGAGGCTGGGAGTTTGATTCCCCACTGTGCCTCCTTGACAGGGGCTAGACCCAACAATCCATAGAATCTCTTCCAGTTCTGCAGTTCTAAGATGATGATGTAATGATGATGTAATGATATTTCAGTAAAAGTTAGCTGAGCCATTGTGGTGGAATAGATACAAGTGTCGGACTAGGGCTCAAGAAGCATGGATTCGAATCCCTATTCAGTCATTAAAATCAATGGGGAAGGGTGACGATAATGGTAAATCACTCCTTGATCATCTGACATACTTCCAAAACCCTACTAGGGCTACTGCGAGTCAGAAGTAATTTGATGGGCCATAACAACTACAAAATCATAGCAAAGTAAGATGAGGGAGAGGAAAAAGAACAGGAAGACTGTTCCTGAATGCATACAGGCTATCTAAGCAGTGAGACAATCCTTTCACTTTGCTCTACTGCTCTACAAAATGGCTGGCACAGTACTTGCATGAAAATATCTAGAGCTCAATGAACTGATCTAAGCATTCTGGTTGGGGTGTCCAGAGAAGCTCTTGAGCTTCCTTGATGCATTCAGTTTTCAGTCACTTTCTCCTTTGGCACTAGGAACTCAGTGTGCTGGTACTGATCTCCTCTTCCCTCAGTTAAATCATGAGTCACCTTTTTGACCCTATGAATGCCAAATGCAGTAAGTAGGAGCTATTGGTATGTTGTTGCATTTCCTTGCAACACTGTGCAGCTGCCCCCAAATAAAACATATACCCCATTGTCCAAAGATAATGCATATGCCTAATTCTTAGCATTCTGCAATAAATCCACAACGTAGGTGCTTTAATCATTTTTTATAGTTCCCTGTGTTAAATTCTATGCTTCTATGACATTTAGAACCAATGATAGGCACCACTGTACAATGCACATTCAATGTGCATTCATTTAGGGGTTGCTTATTCAGTTATTGATTGTTCCTACAGCACTCTTGACATATTCAACATTCAATCTTATATTCAGTATATCTGAAAATTAAAAAAGGATTTAAAAAAGACTGACAACCAATCTGTCCCTTTCCCCATTTTCCCGATTCCAGTTCCATGTCTCCTGTCCTCCAAATTCTTTTTCTTTCTTTCTTTCTTTCTTTCTTTCTTTCTTTCTTTCTTTCTTTCTTGATGGGGTTATTGTTAAAGTTACTATTTGGAAAGGTGGATTTTTTTTCTTTATTACAGTGTGTGTGTAGATAGGATATTCAAAATCACATTAAAATGTCACAGAAGTAGCTCCTAATGTAATGAGTGTGTCAAGAGTCTCATCTCCCTAGTGCAATCTTGTGCAACAGCATAGATCTTTGAATGCTTTTCACTTGATATAATCTGGCAAAACAGCATTTATATTCAACATAGAATGGTGGCTATGAAGATAACCATTTTATAACTAATTTAAACAAGTCAGATAACAACAATGTGGTTTTCATTTGCATCAATCAAGCAAGATATTTTGCATTAGGAGGCACAATGAGAATAGTATTTGATCAAGTGAGCTGTGGTCATTTGTCATTTGCTTAGACCAAGTAGGCTAAGAATAGCACATTTTTGTATTTCTTAACTGTGGCAAAAAGTCAGTAATCTTCTGAGACTTTTATAATGCAGCAGGTCTGTCATTTTATGCTAACAAACTGCTGCTGTGTCTAACCTACAATTCCTTGCAAACACCAGGCCACATTCATTTGCAGGCTGTCAGGCTGTCCCAGGAAAATCCAAGATTTCTTTGAGGTTTGGGAGTTGAGTGATTTGTACTTCTCTGGGGAGACTAGTTACTGTACTCTAGATCAGAGTAATCTGGGGTATTTTGCATGCCTATTTTCCGATCAGCCAGTTTATCTAATGAATGAGATGTTATTTGAGTTTCCTGGCTCAGAAAAAGACAGGAAGAGAATTGTGGGGGTGTGGGAGGGAGTAGTCTCAGGGTTGCTGGAACAGTCCTCCTGCTAGCAAACATCGTCACCCTTCAATCTGGTGACAAAGCCTCTGGAAAGCATTAGCCTCCAACCAGAAGAAAGGGGCAGGAGAGTATTTCTCCAACTGCTAACTTAATGCCAAAAAAGAAATAAAAAGTGTATTTTTTCAAATAATTATAAGGTTCGAAGTACTCATTAACTCTTGAAAGCCCAAAAACTGTAGAAGAAGAAACCAAAAGTTTAGCTTCTGCCTTGAAAACCAAGCACTTGTTTTTCCATAACAGTACTTTGGCTGTTCCTTTGTCCCTGCATGACATCATCTCAGAGGCAAAAAAATAAAAAAAAAAAAAAAAAAAAAAAAAAAGAATAGAACAATTAAATATATTGCTGGGGTATTAAAAACTGCACCACAATCTGTTTTTGCTGTCTCTCCTCATTGCCATGTTTAATAATCCAATGCTGGAAGCAGCAAAAATCCATTTCTGCTTTAATCAAGGTATATGTGCCTAATTTTAAACCAAATTCATGCTCCCAGAAGGCTTCAAGAAAATACCAAGAAGTATAAATCCACTTTAAAACAAGGCACAACACTGCCCACATGATTTAAAGGGAAGTAAGTGTACTACCAAGTAGCTTTTTCATCATAGTTGTTGAAATATGATGGTAGCATTTCCCTTTGTGGATCCTAGGTTCTTTGACCTGCAAATTTCCTTGACCTATTGTAGGTCAAGGAAATTAGGATTTCTTAACTGTGGCAAAAAGTCAGTTCAGACTCCAACTGAATCAAGGAATGGCACAATTTGACTCCTTTATTATCATCTTCTCCTCTTCTTCCTCCATGATTATTTTGACTTTGGATGTGCCAGCTCTGAACAATAAAGCTATATCACACGCAAACCTGTCTCCAAGGTTCTCTAGCCAATCCTCTCTTTTTATTCCTGCTCTTCTTTTCCCATTTATATACCTTGAATCATCCACTGTAACATTCTGTACATTATTTTTCCACTTATGTGACCAAAGTCTCATATCCTTCTGCTTTTTATGTGTTTATGATTTCCTGGTCTTTATTCATTCACTTTTGTTCCTTTTTGTTAGTGACCTTTTTGATCTAAGAAATTCTTGGCAACCTACGGCAAATACACATTTCAAATCCTTCTTCCCCATTTTTTGGTTGCCTGTGATAAAATTGACAGTTCCATTCCATGTGGTAGAACTGAGAATACATAACATCATCCACTTTGCACTCTTAAAGTTATTTTTAAGTTTTTGCATATTACATTCTGAATCTTTCAGAAGCTGCCCTGGGCCATCTTTATTTTAACTTGTAGGACTATAAACCCTTTGTTCATTCAGTCATATTGCAAGCTACTTATATCTGCTAACACACTCCATACTTTCATTCTGAATCTTTAACTAAATTTCCAGGGCTACTGGCTTTCTACTGAGTACCATGACGTTGACTTTTTAAACATTTTCTATCCTGTGCTTATTACTTATTTTGTTGTATAACTTTTGCAGACCATCTAAATGCTCAGCTGGTAAGACTGTATGCCTGCATGCTGGGTATTGCTGTTAACCTCTCCATTGACAATGATGCTATCAAAAAGATGTTTTCAGAGCATAATTGGAAAGCAGTGGCAGGAGTATGTAGCCTTTGCTCCATATTTCTCCCCATAACTATATGTCTTCTGTCATCTAACCTTCAACTCTATTGCAGCTTTTTGTGGCTGGTACAAGTGAATTGCTGAATAGCTCAGTGGTTGGGAGTTCAATTCTCCATTCCAGAGGGAATTGAACTCCTGGGGCTGGACTCAATGATCCATAGAGTCCCTTCCAGCTCTGTAATTCTAAGATTATTATTATTCTAATCCATTGAATCAAGACATTTGTCTGCCAAGAATTCCATCAACTTGCCATGTCTGACCTTGTCAAAAGTTTTCTTGTAGCAATTAATGCAAGCACACACATACACCTTCAGGGCATGGCATTACTCATAAACATGTGCTCATCTTCTGGGGTCCTCTAGCATAGGGTAATTCCATGTGAGGGAAGTTTCTATTGAAATTTGTGTGTAGTGTGTGTATACTTAAATTTCCATTTTTTTTAAAAAAAGAAAATTCAATTCTTTAAAAAACCTCCAGTTTAGAAATGTGGTCTATTGTGTGTCTATAGCCCAAATTCAGGGAAATAACCCACTATTACTGTACCATATTGTGCCTATTTTGCTAGCAGGAAAAAGGATTCCAAGTTTTACATAGCAAAGGGCAGCCTCAATATTGACAATGCCATTGGTAGCAGTCAAGATGGTCTACAGGATACCCTCTTGAGCTCACTACCATTCACAAAGTGATACCAAACAAGGGAAAATCCCAGCAGCTGACTCCTTTTTTTGTTAGTTAACCACTTCTCACCCAAACACAAAGCAATTGTCAGGGCTGTTTTTCAACAAGTATGAAGTTCAAGGCTTGGCAGCCTTTTTCCTGCTGGCAATGTGGGACAATACTGTGCAGCAATATTGGGCTGTTTCATGGTGTTTTGAATTGTGGGAACAGCAGCACAATATCCAACATTAATAAACCAGAAATTGTCTGAAGAATTGAATTATCATAAGAAAATATTAAGGTTATTCATTAAGGTTATCTTTTTATACTACAAGATCACATCTGGCATTTTTCTGTTTGGGAAAAGTCATAATATTGAGTAAAGTCTATCCCAGTCAAATTTCAGGAATGATTCCAGTTCTGTAGATTCAGCTGATAAAAATTCACTAAAAGATCTAACTCCTCGTCTTATATTAGCTTTATATTTATGCAAGAATATCAAGTACAGGAGTTTTGCTGATTTTTGTTAGTTTTATGGCATTTATGTAGTTCTGATCTTATATCAGCCACTTATGGAATAAACTGAATTAGTCTATTATCATCAAACTGCCCTTTAATGTACTCACTCCACACTATGATTTTACCCTTATATTTACCCTTGTGCTGTGTGTACTAATTTATCTACTACTCCTTCAACGTGTTCTTAAGTACTGCCACTCCAATGTGATTTTTCCCTTTGATATAACTTTTTAAATATTGTACCAATGATGCAGGGATCTATGGAATTCTGAAATGCATATGGTACTCTGTGCAAGGAAAGGCTGCCCATTTCTGTCATTGCTTTGGAATGCTCTAGTAGAACAATAGGGGATCAGCATTTCACATGTAGTATGCTCTCTTCCTTATAGAGCAAAAGAAAACAACTTTGATAATATGGAACCTTTGAATGCAAACTGGAATACTTTTATCATGGTGTGATGTCAACCAGCTCTTCATGATCTTCCTGCTTATGTTTCCTTATAAAGAATATGAGGAAGGATGTGCGGGAAAGAGGTCATCAGTTAATAGCTCCTTATATGCATGCAGTTGTCTGTATTTGATCACATGGTTATAACTCCTTCCATTGTTACAGTGTTTGTCATGGGAATGATCACAACTCAAAGTCACCACAGCAATGTTCATATATCAGATCCACATAAAAGATCTGCCCATGATAATAAAGGTTGTTAAACCATTCACTTCACTGTATTATAAGTGCTGGCCTAAATGTTCCCTAACTGCTATGTCTCTGTAAATTCAAAATCAAATCCCAATCCTTCTGTGATTGCCCATCATTTGAACTCACTCAGCACATACTTCTTCAGTAAATAGCTGCTGTTATTAAAGCCCCTGCTAAACAAGGCTTCCATTTGTCAGTTACACTTCATAGATATAAGGCAGTGAAGATAAAATCTATTAATACAGTATGGCGTCCATTAATGTTTCAGGGGCAGTAATTAAATCCTGATGTGCAATGGTTACAAATATTTCTCAAAAGTTGAAACAGATGTTTTTGCAACCAAGAGATGAGGAAAACCTGAAACGTTCTAGAAACCACAAAAAAGAGACTTCTGAGAGAAACCTGCTAGAAGATTCTGGTTCTGCACCATCACAATTTGCCAGCCACATTAAGCAGATACAAAACAATGAACCTTAACTTCCTGCTCTATATTATTATCCCATCTCCAGCAGAATGGCAGAAGAAGAGCAATTAGGGGACTGTAATGAGGGGAGGAGGAAGAGGTGGTGGTGGTGGTGGTGGAGGAGGAGGAGGAGGAGGAGGAGGAGGAGGAAGAAGAAGAAGAAGAAGAAGAAGAAGAAGAAGAAGAAGTTGCCTCAATCAGTCCCTGACTTATAAAAATCCATTTCCGTTTCTGAAAGCATAATAAATTAGCAACATCAAGGAGATTTAGTCACAAATCACAAACCATAGTCTTATGGCGCATTTTACGGGTTATGATAATCTAATTGACAATAAAAAGAAGCACATCAACAAATGAAAATATTAATTATTGCCACATTCATTTTGTTGATCCATGATTACATTAAAGCAGAATGGAAACCGTCAAGTTGTGGTTTAAATGAACAGGAAGGCAGAAGTAAGCTGCTCCTTTGGTTTACATCTTACTGCAGAGAAGGATCCTGGCCTTTCCTTTACAACATGCTGTTGGAAGAAATGTTTTGCAAGGTGACAAGTCTTTCAGTTGCACAGTGTGTATTCATCATGGAGTAGTCATTATATCTTTCAGTGCTCTTTGAGCTGCTGGAGACCAAATTAATAACTGCAACTCTTCTCACAGTAGAATCATTATGCCATGGAACTGTGCAGCTAGAAAAGAGTTGAAAGTAATCTGTACGCCAAACAATGCATTCAGAACTGTTCTGTGGTGCAATTCTTCCAGCACTGTTTCATTTTGAAATGGAGGTGGGGAATGGCATGATTAAATGCTCCCCAACATTGGTTGTTCTCTGGGTTCAGAAGGCTAGAAGAATTCTTTGCATATTAATTCCAGGAAAGTAGCTTCATGCAACAATCAGGGACAGGACCATTTTGCAGGGACCTACAGTGTAAAGTAGGAAACCAAAAATATACAATTCTTGACCTGTACTCTGAAGCTGTAGTTCTATGAAACCATCTCTGTATCAAGTGATAGTTTTGGAGATTTCATTTGGCTTTCTACAACCATCACATTCTCTGTAGTCTACTAAAAGGGGCTTCTGACTCACTTCACAGTTTTGGTCAGTCTAACCACCATAGTGTTGAGACACATTCTGAACACTGTATATCCCTTTGCTTCTTAATTGCTGTCAGATTTGCTTTTGAATGGTTGCTTTTACTTGGTCTATCTCTAGTAACCAAGACAACTTTTTATTTGACATGAGGAGACTTTTGAAAATGGCATATCAGCTATCAAGTTATTTCAAATGCTCTAGGCTACTATATGTTGTTATTATGTGCTGTCTAGTCGGAACTGACTTATAGCAACCCTAATAGGGCTTTCAGGGTAAATGAAACACATAAGGAGTGTTTTTACCAGTTCCATTCCCCCAGTAAATTTCCATGGCTGAGTGGGAATTCAAAACCTGTTCTCCAGAGTCCTAGTCCATCACTCCATCCACTACATCACACTGGATATATACTGGGTATGTTGCATAGCCCCTGTCAAATTGGAACTACCGCTAAACCTCCATAGTTAGATATGCCATGGAAAAACACTGAGGATATGAAATTAACATCCATTTAAACTTTCAACAAGAAACAAAAACAATATCGTGCAACCTGCTGTATTTTAGAAAGCATTTTCTAATTACAGAATACACAGAATTTTAATCCAGAACAGTTTCATCTGGAAATACCATAGATGATGAACTGTGAAATGTGTTATGAACTGATGAAATGATGAAATGTGTTACAATACTTTTTAAAAGTATTTTAAAAGTACTTTTTAAAAGTACTGATGAACTGATGAAATGTGTTACAATACTTTTTAAAAGTTATAATATAATATAATATAATATAATAGAAAGGGATTGACTATATGTTGACTTAAACAGACCTACCTTTGAGTAGACATTATAGAACTGTAGTGTAAATGCATCAAATAGAACTCCTTGTTAGTTCACAAAATCTAGACCCATATTCCATCAGAAATATTTTTTTCAATGGCTTGAGCACTTCAACTAGAGAAACAAACAAACAAAATCCATTTCACACTGATCCATAAACTTTTTTTAAAAAAAGGGAAACCCCTTGTTTACATTTGCATTAATAAACACCTTTATTAGATATTAATAAATACCTTCATTAGGGCCAATCCTAGCACCTCAAATATTATACAAGCTTTGAAGTTCTCTTCATCAAACCAGGTTACCACCAAAAATCAGGGAATAGGCAAAGAAAAAGTTCAAAAACTGGACCAGATGTAGCCATATAAAGGCTCCAGCTCAGAATAAAATGTTGCTGCTGTTGAATTGTATAGGGTTTTTAATTTATTTATTCATTTATTTATTAGATTTATATACTGCCCATCTAGAACGTGTCTACTCTGGGCGGTTTACATATAACATAAAAATGAATTCCAGATTGATCACAGAGTCCAAGAATTCAGTTAAACAGCCAGTTTGTGTCTGATATTCAGCTCAGGTTCTGTTTTTTAATTCTCAGTCACAGGTTCTTAATTTCAAACATACTGTCCACAGCTCCTGAACAGAATTCAGGAAATCTGGCCAACTATGTCATTTTTAGGCACCTAAATAGGAGCCAGACTCTCTTTGAAAGCTCGACTCATAAATTACATAGAAAAGCTAGTGCCTGTCCAGGTTTCTCACTGTGAGGCACAGTAGCACTGGCAGCTTCCACTTGTTTAAGATTGCTCATTTCATTATGTCAGGGCGATTGCTACCCCAGCACCTCACTTATTAGCGCTAATTTATTATCAGTGTTAAAGAGGTTAACTGCACTGTTATTTCCTCTACTGCTGGCCTTTACTGCATATCTGAGATGCAAGGCACAGAGAATGCAGCCCAGCGGTTATGGCTTCACAATAAATATCTTTTAAGGAAAGGCGGCCGCCACCAGACAGCCAGAGAACACGAGGACAATAAAGCTACAGATTGCTCGCTTAAGGTAAATTACTCATGGCAAATCATTTGTCCAATTAGCCTGACCTGTTTTTCTCCAGTTATAGCTATAGGCTGATGGTGAGTTCCATAAGTTGGTTCAGTATTTCTGCATATTCTACAATGATATCAAAAATATTAACTGAATCCAACTCAATTTTTCCAATACTAAACTAATTAAAAGTTATTTAAAATGGAATAGAAATACATAATTTAGAGGGGGGAGAGTATGTGTTGGTTGGACCAGAAAGGGACATAAGAACTATTAATTAAATTAACATTCATTTACATTTGAAGCAGATGTGATCTTGAATCTTAAGAAGAGATCCTGTGATTCACCACAGAAGGAATTCTGTAGCTTTTTAAAATCCTCTTCCTGAAAAATAAACACCTGTATTTCAAAATAAACATCTAGTCCAAGGCTCATCAGAGTTTATTCTTAATCTGCCAGCTATTCAGTGACAGTCAATGAGGGGGGTTTATGTCATGCAACCAGTAGAGGACCCCAGCACCCTAAGCATGGCAAAGAATTGGCCCACCCTCTGACCCTCAGAAGACTGTGCCCCTGGATGAAGGGGTACCCCAAAACTGAGGAGGAAGCCAAAACCATTAGAATCTAATCTATTAGAATGGAGTCAACCAAAGAAACAAGTTAAACAGGAAGGAGGGAAAGCTTTGCCCCACATAGTCCGGTGTGCATCTTTTTCTAGGAGGAGGCAATACAGATATGCATAATCATAAAACCAAAAGAAAATATGTAATTTCCTCAGAGAGACTACATACATTTATATGCTTATTTATGAATGTTTAATCAATTAATTTGTTCATTAAAAGCTGAAAAATATGATTACCAATCATGTCTTTGGTTTCTTCAGGTTTAGTACCAGGGAAGCGCTACTATGATCAACATAGTAAGGAGGAAAAAGAGATTTAAGCCTTTTCTTCTGTGATGTCTGTTTCTTCCACCACCAGCACCACCATTGTCACCACCATCTCATGCCCCAATACAGCAGTCAGCATTGGGGGAAATCCCATTGGTGCCATAACAAAAAGGTCTCCATTGCTTTCTGGCTTGATTATAATTTGAGATTGTGCCTAAGGAGGGAAGACTTAACTCTCAGTTCCCCACATGTTGCAGTGATGAGTAACATCATGTGCCCTCACTGCTTCTGCTGTTTCATTGATTAAAGCAGCAGCAGCAGCAATTTGTGGCAACTTGAGCTTGGTTTAAAGCTCCATATGTGTAGTTAACTGGCACAAAGGGTAACAGCCCAATTTACAAGATAGGAATGAAAACCTGGAATCTTTATTCCTTCCCCTATCAAACCCAGAATTTGGAAGATTTTTGAGCATAGCCACTCGGGAATTCTGGTATCTGTACTTTTCTTTTGCACTGAATGGCCCAACAGTACACATTTTGCATTTTTTTTCTTTTGCCAATTATGTCCCAATGTAAATGTGTTTCCTTCAACTCTGTACTGAAGTTTACGTATACAGTATATATTTTTCAAGACAAATAGAGCAGAGACACCTAGCTCCTTCCCCTTTGAAAAGAATAAAGATTACTGATTTTGTGATAATGTAAGCTGTCATCCAAATTGATCACATCCTGCTCATAAACAAGAATGCTGCTTTAAAATACACTAGCAGGCAAAGGCTCACACTAGTGAAGCTATACTGACACATGTGCAACTAAACTGATTAGTCATGCTTAGATGCATGCAGAAATGTAAAGATTTATTTTTAAAAAATACATTGAAGAGCAAGGTGAGGACTGCAATCAGTGGTTTATAGTGTGTTATTCAACATGTGACCCCAGAATTATGAGATTTATAATTTCTGTAAATGTTAGCTTCTGTATGTAGTTCCTAATTATGAACATCTGTACCTTTATGATGGAAATGGCAAAGCAGAGGGCATAAAGAATATGGAAAGGGCAATTGTGACTATAGAAATCAACATCAAAGTGCACACTGTGGCCAACAACTGTATACCAACTACAGTAATGGCAGATGTACAGGAGCTTATATGGGAAAGGTAGGTTGGAGTTATAGCAATTATTTCAGCTTCTACCTCCTCTGAAGCCTAAGGAGCTTTATTTTGTTTTCTTTATAGTGTACTACGTGTTTTCTGTTAAATGCCATTCTCATCTACCTTTTAAGACCATATTGCTACATCTACCAGTGATTGGCAGAATCTTAATCAAGAATTCATTTTCACTACCTGGGTCAGAAGAGGCAAAAAAGGCAGTTAGCAAACAAATAATGAATCCATGGATTATGTACCTCTGTTCAAATATCAAAGGCCAATTCTTCAAAATGTATACATAAGATAAAAATACAATATAGCTCAATAAAGTCCATCACCAAAGACTAGGTTCTCCCCAACTCACATAGACTTTGATGAAAATTGGGGCGGGGGGAGGTTACACCAAGAGAAGACTCTTTTCTCCAGACAGGAAAGACTTCTCAATGTGTGAACAGCAGGAAAGGTAATGTCCCACTCTGTCCCTCCAGGCTCTTATGATCATGTGGAACATAACACCAAATAAGCCTTATCATTTGATTAAATTGCATTCTGAGTAGTAGTGGTAAGTTTATCTCTCTGTCCAGCTGCCCAAGAAGCCATGGCTTAGATTTAAATGAATAGGAAGAATCAGAACCTCAGCTGGCAAGTCTGAACTGTCTTCAGAAATCCCATCTATAGTGAAACCACTGAAACAATTGGTGCATTGTGAGTCAACCTTTATACAGTATAAATCCCATTGATTCAATGGATCTGTTTTAGCAGAAGTACTGATTCGAACAGGGTAATGTGTCCCACAGGATAGCTGAAAAACAGCTGTGGTTTGGGTAGTCATCTCAATAGGCATTTAAGTCATATGCTTGCTTAGATCCATTTGAGAATGTATTTTTATGCATACAGTATATAATATTTCTAATTCATTTTTTCTATATGCTGGCTTGCTTATACTCCTTGGAACAGCAGATTTTCTGAACACCACTTGACTCTTCATTCTGTATTTAAAAAGTGCATTAGAAAATGTTCTTATAACCATACGGAATAGTGTGATGACTTGTTTCCAAAAATTGAAATCCAGAACCTCATTAGAAATTACTTGCATATTTTAATGAATCCTGGACTTCCAGCACTATTTTCAGTGCTGTAACTCTAGTGTACGTACTAAGTCTTAGAAAGAACTGAATTAGAGCTTGTAAATTGATTTAACATCTTTTATAACCTCATTGATGGGGATACAGTGTTATTTGTTTATTTATTAGCAATTATGTCCCAGTTTCCCTGCACAGAAATCAGGCCAGCTGAAAACAATGAAACTAAAACAATTATGACAACAAAAGTGCCTTGACAGCAATTGTATACCCACATGTCTGACTGTAAGTTCCTTTCAAGTCTGTGAGGCTTACTTCTGAGTAAATATTAAAAGATTAGACTGTAAGAAGAGCAGGATCAAGATGCAAGCAGCCATTAAAAAGAATCAGAACAAACAGCCTCTGGCAGTCTAAAACACTTCAGTAAGAGAGTTCAGATTACTTATAGTAGAGCTATATGCTGATATCTTACAATTTATGTCTTTTCTACACATGCCATTAGTATTTGTTCATTGCCTTGCTAATAGACAGCTGTTTATGTCTATTGCAGTTCTTTAGATCCATCTGTGAATTTTATATTCACTGTCTTTTTTTGTCTCCTGCTTACTTTCTTTTCTCATGTTTCCTTCCAGCTTCATCCACAGAACCCTACATAACTAGTGCCTAAAACAGAAGCAGTTGCCATAGCTGCTAATGTGCTAGTGTGAATCCCTCTCACACAAGGAATCGCTTCCACTAATTCCAACTAGACTAAGTTTATTGCACTCTCAAGGGTTCACACCAGTGTCCGCTTATTTTACACGAGGGTAGTACAGGTGTAATGGATATTAAACAGAATTCAAAAGTCAGCAGATGCTGTGAATTTACATAAGCAGCATATAGTAATCTTATAGTTTACTCAGAAGTGTAGACTTGTTGAATTCTAAGTGGATACAAAATTTTGGCCATAATTACAATTTTTTCTACTGATGTGGGAATCAGAAAATAATAGAGACAACATATGCTAATATTAATCTTATTACTTACGTATGGTGGTATAAGTGCAATGGCATTAAATAGAGCAACAAATTTCTAATGAAGGAGCTGACACTTCCATTGCACACCAAGTGAGAAATGTAGGCTTCAACTCCTTAACTGATGTCAATTCATGGCTTCAGTTTATGCCACTACATTTTTACCAGGACAAATACACATTAAGATTCTATCCAGTCTAGACTGTATTTAACCATTGTAATGAAAAAGATTTAGAAGTGTAGCACCAGGAGAAGTTTTTTGTTTGTTTGCTTTCTTTTCTAGGGCATCTGTTTGCCTGATGCAGTTCAAAACCAGATTTGATTTCTGGTAGTTACTATTTAATTTTAACTCCACCACAATAATGATAAATCTAAAAACAAAACTCAAATCATCCAGTGAATCGTGGGCCATTTTGATCTCTCATAAGAATTCCAGTGTATTGAATGCCAACAGTAGGGTTGTAGTTATTTATTTATTTAAAATATTTTTACCCTGTCTTTCTCCTTAAAAAGGACCCAAGGTGGCTTACATTATTCAAAGACAATACTTAAAAGCTATAAACAGAACAGAGATAAATATTTAAAAAGAATCAAACAAATGCCACACTAAAAATAGTAAATAAAATGAACACAGAGAGAGAGAGAGAGAGAGAGAGAGAGATTCAAAGAAACAAGGCACAACACTCCAATTAAAAACCCCTCTTAGACAGCCAATCACTAAGGGAAAACCTGTTTGAAGAGAAAGGTCTTGAGAAAGACAACAAATAATATGGTCACAAACCGTGGAGGGCTTTATATGTAAGCATCAGAACTTTGAACCTGTGGAGGTGAGCCAGAACTGGACTGATGTGATCAAATTTGCTCACACTAGCCACCAGCCTGGTTGCTGTGGTCTGGATCCACTGTAGTCTCCAGTTCAGCCTGGAGGGAAACCCCATGTAGAGAGCATTGCTTCTTTCATGGTGGCCAGATGAAAAAATATATATAGAACTCTTTTTTTTTTTGTCCCAAAAATGTTATTTCGACTTGGAACAAAAAGAGTGAGAGAAGAAGTGCCCCAAGGGGCAAAGTGCAATTGATTTTTTTCAGGACAATTTTTTTTGTCCATAAAGAGTACAAAAAATACCAAACCACAAATCTAGACATGCCTCTGATCCAGCCTCATGGACATTGTTTACAATCTGCAATTGATGATTGTGTAGAAGGCCTGCCCTGTAGATGTAGTGCTCTGTGGATTTTGTGGCGATCCAGAGATTATTATTTTTTCACTATTAAAGGACTCCAGGCCTGCCTCCTGAAGCTCCCAAAGGCTTGCCCAGGGCAAAAGGGAGCCTTAGGGAGTCTCCAAACCTGAAAGGGGGCAGGAGATAGGAAACTTTCCATGAGTTTAAATGAAATGTTTCTGCCATCCAATCTGGGTTATCCCAACATGTATTTATGCCAACAGCATTTTGCCCATTGTATAGACCATAGTCCTAACCAAGTTTACGGTAAAATAAGTTCCAACAAACTGAGTGGAAAACAAGCTAAGGATTGAGCTGCACAATGTCAGCTCTCTGAGTCACGAGACACTGAGAGACTGTTCCTGAAGCACGGTACATACTTTGTGATATGTATGTATCTTAGAGCCTGATTTCCAAGCAAAATAATAATTTATAAAACTTCTCTGGAGCAGTACCCATCTGAGGTCTTCAGTGTGCATAAACAGATCTGTGGTCTGCAGCTATGAACTTTGGAAAATAATTGTAACTAGCCATTTAAACTCCTTGGGAAGCCTCACTATCTCCCACGCACTCTGTCCAAGGATACGGGTGTGAGCGCCACACCCCTTCATAAAAAGGGAGAGGAATATGGTGTCCCCCAACAAAAGAAAGAGAAAATGTGTGGGTTTTATGCTTTTTTAAAAGGGAAGT
This sequence comes from Intellagama lesueurii, assembly GCA_037013535.1. Taxonomy (NCBI): domain Eukaryota; kingdom Metazoa; phylum Chordata; class Lepidosauria; order Squamata; family Agamidae; genus Intellagama; species Intellagama lesueurii. Next base: position 231,432,885 of record JBAJHW010000003.1, read on the forward strand.
GAATAGGGCCAGGAGGTGTTGCTGCTTATTTTCTACATACTAAATTTTCTACATACTAAATTTTGGTGCCAGGGGGTTCTGCTTTTCAAGTAACAAGGTGAATATACTGTACAAAAGTGGATATACTCTCACTATTTAGTACTGTATTTTAATTCAATTTCTCCCCCCCCTCCCATACCTAGGGAAGAAAAACAGCAACCAAAAAGGGGGAGTGGACTATCTTTCAGGTTCATATCAGAAAAAAAGGTTGTTTTTAATCATTCATCATAAAATGAAAAGGGCTGGGAAAGCTTGTCCATTCCATAGCTGCCTAAAGTCCACATCTTTGAATGGCAGGGCTGGGGGAAAGGATGTAACTTACTTAACAATAAAACATTTTGCCAATCAGCTACAAAAAAATGAATGGAGGAAACGGGACTATTAAACAAGAAGTGTATTGTGAAGCTTGAAGTAGCCTTTAATTTGAAAAAGAGGGTCACATACCACATTAGCTGCACCCCACATAGTGTTGCATATAGTGCTCCTATTACCATTATTTTGTTTTAAAAGGATACTGGATATGGCTGGAAAACACATCTGTCCATTACAGGCAGCATATTCTGTAACAGAATACTAACATAGGATAATCTCAAAGGGGATACGGGATATCATTTTTAATGCAGCTCTTAGATTATCATTGTTAAATGATTTATAGACAAACGAGGGGACACAAGGGAGTGGGGTGGCCAGAAAAGGAAATATGTTTATTTATTGTTTAAACTAGGGCTGAATACGCTGTTCAAGTGTCTTTAAAACGTAATGGCTACTTCATTAATCTGAAGTATGCCTTTTTCTACTCTTTTCCTATGTGCAATAACAGCTTAGCTCTTGAATCTGGCATGTTTTAGAAAAAGACTGGTTCCAATAAAAAATTGTCAGATATTCTTTTCAAAATAATCATTTTGATTTTTTAGTGTTATTTAGCAATGTTGTATCATTTGTCTCACTGAAGCTAATGAGACTTATTTGTATGTCTTTGTGATATATAAGTGAAGCATAACAATTTAATATATCATATGAAATATAACAAAAGAGTGGCTGAAAACCTCTTCGCTGCATATGTGAAGTGGTGATGGTGTCATCAGAACAAATCACCACTGATTAAAGGGTTATTTCCAAAATTTTGAGTTCCACACAGCTTCATTGCATTTTCTAGGAGTTACGCACACCCTGAAATAGCCATTAATCCATGGCAATTTGGTGATTTCACACTGATGTCATTCCTGTTATGTATGTGGAAATGTACAATAGGATTGAAATATAGGTTAAATAATATATTTATTTAACCCATTTCATATCTTTCAGACATTGCCATGTTGGTGGAAGTTGTAATCCAACATATCTGGAGTGGCACTACATTTGAGTTGGATAAACAGAGGCAACAGGATGCCACAATTTTTGCATTGCTTACAGTTGAAGTATATTCTAAAAAGAACAGTTGACGTATATTATAAAAAGAAACAGCCTTCTTATCTTATCAAATGAGAACTTTCCTCTGGGAACAAACAGACGGATGATCAATAGTGCCTCCAGTGGAAATATTTGTGTTCAGTTTGTTTTAATATTGACTGTGTTGGTAGATGCCAAAGTTAAGTCAAGTATGAATCTTATTAGCAAATTATCTACATATTCCATCATCTCATCAATTTTATCAATAGTTTTTTTTTCTAATTTGGATTGGGGATTTGTGCATGACACATAGAATTTTTTTAAAAAAAAATATCTTGCCATGTTTGTTGTCAATCTATGTAATTAAGATTCTGATTTTCTGTGACCTTATAAGATTCTTCCTAAACCATACATTGCTGGCAACACACCCAGAAGCCACAGAAAAAAAGAGAGCAGATTTTCGGAGGGGTGTGTGCTTGTTTAGATTATCTATGTCCTTAAAGTGAGAAAGTCTCTGATTTTTAAATGTATGTCATAGCATTAAGCATCAAGGATAAGAGCACAATTTCAAGACAGCAAAATAAATAAATAAATAAATAAATAAATAAATAAATAAATAAAATAAAAATTCTGTAACAGCCTACAATCGCAATTGATACCTGCTATGACAATTAAAATTTAATAATTCTCTAAAGAATGGATGCATTTCTCCCTATAAAAGATACTGCTGCTCCAGCATTTGGCATCTGATATGAACAAGTGTATTCTGCCTTCTGGTAAATTAAGTTAATCCACATTAATCACTATTGTTGAGAAGATTGGATATTAATAGGGGTTGGATACATTTATGAGCTAAAGAATAAAATAATCAGAAGGAAATTTAAAAAGTCAATGTGATGCAGTGGTCAAACTACAGGCTAGGGACACCTGCATACATATCCCATTCAGCCACAAATTTACTAGGTGACCTTGGGTGAGTTATGTAGGTGAAGTACCTCACCTATGTGGCAAATATAATAAAATACTGTATCTATAGTACCTGAAATTCAATCCAAAGTACTATTAGGGGAGTGAAACTGTGAGCTAATGGAGTGACATGGGATTTTCCAGTTGCATAAGCATTTGTGAATGTGTGTGCATGCACTGTGCTACACAGAAAAGGTAGACTGCAAGAGCTGTTTGTGTAACCTTACTGTCTGTACCTGCAAGATAAATCCAGAGCACATTTATGTGCATAGAAAGAGGGGAAAGAAAGACAAAAGTTCTTAAGGCTACACAAGTGAAAACTGCTGAATTCCCTTCTTGTACTGAGCCAAGAAGCAGTAGTTCCCAACCTTAGGACCCCAAACATTCTTGGACTAAAACTCCCAGAAGCCTTCACCACTAGTTGTTTTGGCCAGGATTTCTGAGAGTTGCAGTCCAAGAACATCTGGGAGCCCAAGGTTGGAAAGTACTGTACTCGAGGAATGACACGATGGGGCCATTTATTGCTGCAGATTTTTTTGCAAGAGTACATTATGGATGATGTTATAAAGAAGGTGGTTTGATAACTCAAGGGCCTGTTCAAGCAATAACTTATTATTCCCAAAGCAGAATTCTGTCATTTGAACATGGACAAGTCACTTATTTTAATTTTAAAAATGGAATGCAACTACATTTGTCTCTCTGTTGTAAATACAGTGTTCTATATTGCTCAAACAAATTGTAATCTGAATCAGATGAAGTATCTTTAAACATTTTAGAAGAAGGAAAGGCTATATCCAATTAAATAAACACTGAATGATATAATGCACCAGGGAACAATTTGATCAGTACGTTACTGATGATGTTGTAATAGTTTATTAAATGACTCAACAATGTGATTTTCAGCATGGGTTACAGTGGCCAATAAAATTGTATAATTCAGGAATTGTATGAATTTGTTGTCACTAGGATAACTTAACTAAAATAACAAAATGGTAACTATGTGTATGCCTCTGTGAAAAAGCATTGATCGGGACATAAGATCAGGAAAATTCATTCTTTGGTTTACTGAAAGCTGTCTTCTTTATGATCTTGGGGGTTGCACAGACCATGTTTTGCCCTCCCTGTGGTAAAGTTCCCTGGACCAGCTTGCCTGTTCCGTTCTTTTTTTTTTTTTTTGAAAAAAAGAAAAAAGTGGCTGAATATTACATGGAGACTAAAATCTGCCCCAAATTCCATCCTAATATTTGTATGACTTTTCCTCACTCATTGCAGAACTTGGGGGTCATTCTCCTGCTTTTAAACTGGAAAGTAACATTTTGCCCAGATTTTCAGAACACAGCTGGTGGGCAAAGGTTTGTTTTCAATCCCCTTTTACTTTATATAAAAACAGCCTTACTGTATTTGCTGCCTTTTAAAAGATCCCTATATTTCTCTGTAGCTTTACCATCTCTGTCTTTGCTGATACCGACTACTATGGCTGAAAGATATGAGGCAGCATGCCTAGAGTTTCCCCTAAACCTGTGAGATTTGTCAGCTTCCTGTTGCCCCATCATTTTCCACATGTTCTTCTGCACAGGAAACAACTAAATTCTGTACAGCTTAATGTCCTTTCTGAGGAATCTTACACAGAAAAAGATGACATTTTGTACATAAATTATACTAATTCTGGGTAGATTTTCTTCGAGAACAATGTAACTACAAAACATCTTTAAAATGGTTCATAATTGCAAAAAGCAAACAAACGAAAATCCCCAAATCTTGTTGCAAGGAGAAAGCACAGAATTTTTCCCTTCATTTTAAGTGGAGTAAAAAGGCTGCAAAATCCACATCCCTACTATACAGCAATAACCAGCAAAGTGGCTGAAAATCACAGCCCTTTCAAAACTTCCTGCTCTGTCCCACCATGGCCAGGATTTCCCCAAAGCCAGGATCCCAAGGGAGAAAGTGAGGCGACACCCCTTTCTTGGCCACTAAACCTTTCCTCCTTCTTGACAGCTTTGTCACAGGTCGGGAGACATAATTTGTTTTTATACATGGCTCCTCCCCCCAAAAAAATCTGTAACTAGTTTGATGACAGGGATGACTATGCTCCATTAATATTTCACAGCACACCATATAACTAGGGTTGCAAGGTCACGAAAAAAGTAAAAGAAAACTATAAATCTGTTTAAAGTTTTGTTGTGTCTGTTTGCCTGTTGCTGATGAGAACAGTCTTTATGTTTAAATGGAAAAAGTTAAGGACTCTAGAAATAAATATGGTTTAAGTAAACAGTTAAACACTTAAATCCCATGGATTTCAAAGACTGGGATGATCTCAGTATATGTAAATCATGAGAAAAACATTGACCATCTTTGTCTCCTTTCTTTAATGCAACAAAGACATTGTTTACTTTGCTTTTAATTGGTTCATGGTTGATTATTGTCATGTATTCCAGTTCAGACAGCTTTTCTACATTTTCCTGGTTTCAACAACTTTTACCCACAGTAATCAATTCCAATTGTGTCACTGGTACTCCCTGTAAGAAAGTTTCCTTCTCTTTGTCATCAGCCAATTTTCTCCTGTTTCAAGGCTCACAGATGTGCTCACACTGGCAAATTCAATTTTACAATCTTCTTGGAGGTGTTTGTTAAGGATATCTCTTTTCCACAGGATGTAGATAAACCCTTACCCCCTCCCCCCAAAGAGGGGGGAAGGGGAATAATCATATCAACAGGTTTGTTATCCTGCACTCTCTGGATGACAAATGCAGTAGCAAAGCCACATTTTTGAAAGCCTATATTTCAGAATGTTCCTCCTATCCAAACCCAAAACCACATTTTTTGGAAAGAATTGTCTAATTGAAGCAAATGTTTTGATTCAGATTGTGTACTGTCCAACAATAAGGACAAAAGGTCACAGAGCATGTTCCTTTGCTTAAAAGAGGAAGAAAGCTTTATAATTATTCAAGCAAGAAAACTAACAAACGTTTCTCGCAAGAATCAGCAATACCTAACCACTTTCACCTCATATCTTCAAAGTTATCACTCTCTAATCATCCTTGTCATTGTGCTATAGTTTAACATTTCAATCTTGTGCTTCCACACTCCTTTCAGGAGATACTGTAGGGCATGTGAGAAATTCCAAAGACAGTGCTAGTTATTCCACTCACACAAACTTTTTTTTAAAAGGGGGAAGCCTAAAGGCTTGACCTCTTTTAAAATGTGGGCACAATATAAAATCTTATATTTTATATAATGTTGGATTTTGTTAAATTTGAATATAGTTCATCTCATTTTCAGCTCAAAATTTTGCTTACCAGCAGCACTGGCTGTAGAGACTACAGCAAAAAAGCAGTGTGCATGTGTTCCTGCACACACATGTGTACATTGATAAGAATGGTGGAGGGCTATGGCAGATTTTGCCCATTCTGCAGACCCTATGAAAGCAATTTGTGGTACATATTCAAATGCCCCTTGTGCCAGGTGATGTGATAAATGTGAGAAAGCGAGTTGAAAAACATGACTCAAGAAATATTATGCACTTTGGACTAATGGTTTTCTGGGTTTTTATATCAAAAGCACAGCAAAAAAATATACATGCCAAAGTAAGTGAGAAGCTAATTATAATCTTTGGATAGTAGCTTTAAAAATTTAAATAATGAATGGTATTAACAACCCAGTTTCTGGAAAATATTAATTCTTACGCCTAGGTCCTCTATTGGAAAAATTCTTGCATCCCAATCCTGCTGATTCCAGGCCAAGACAAACAGACTTACTTTAAAACGGGACCCTCAATCAGCAAAGCAAAAAGACTGCTCATTTCAGCTAGATTGGGATGTGATTATCCCATGCAATAGTACTAGACAAATAGTGTAACACTTTCACTAACTATAAGACTTGTCTCAGATTGGCTAAACATAAAAACCACAAGCAAATTATATCTGCTATTACTGCTTTTCCTCTCACCTCACTCAGTTGCCTCTGAGAGTGTATTTATTGGGCTGATATGGAATTGATTCTGAGGCATGCCAAATTTCCTAATTACTTGATTACCTGTAGTTCCTCATAGAGAAGGCACCCTTTTACAAAAGAAATTCTCTAGAAGGACTCTCTTAAATATTTTAAGATCTAATACTAACTACATAGGGGACACTTAATTGTGGAACTGGGCTTCACAGCAATCTTTTTTTTTACTGTATGCTTCAGACAAATCATTAACTCCAGAGTAACATCTTTGATTTCACTGAGATAAATGCAATAAATGGCTGGAGACATACAACCTAAATTACCGCAGGAAATCCTAATCTGCCCAATTAGGCTCAGTGTTATTTAAACCCTATTTTGCATCTTGCTCACCCACTTAAATAAGCAGCCTAGACTGCAAAACTTGCACACACATACACAACTCGGTATCCAAGCACCGTACGTCTGTTGAGTAGGGCATGAAAGCTCATCAGCAAGACCTAATGGACTAAGGAATGTAAACTCTTCAGTGATGTTTTTTGCAGACTGCTGCTTGTACATGTCGAATGAGCAGCTAGTTGTGAAATCTTCCTAGACATTAAAAATCAGGAAGGCTGTTTCAGATGCTGTTCAAAAGATAATTAGCTCTAGATCACTAATAAGGACTCCAATTTAATTTCTTATTACTCGTTAATGTTTTGCCCATATAAGTAACATAATGCAGCAGAATGCAACTTGGAGATATAAATGACCTCATTTGTTTGAATAGCAAGGGAAACATCTTGGATTCTCAGCAGAACAGAAAAACTGTTTCATTAGAAGTAAATACATGAAACTTGACCCAACGCTACTAATTGAATGCATAGTACAATTTTATCTGTGTTTAGTTAGAAGTGTCTGACATGGCCTACAATGAAGCAGTGATGGCTCGTAACCAGGGCAGGGGCACCCCATGAAATTCTGGGGTGAGTCAGCCTCACCCCAGTCCACAAGCTGCCTGGACATGAAGGTAAGTGCATACAGAATGACAGCTTCATAATGCAATCTTCTAATGCCTATTGAAAAGTACAGTCTGCTGAGCTCACTGCACTGCCTGGAACATAATCAATCTCACTGAATACCAGAAGCTAATCATGGTTAGACCTGTAGTTATTGGATGGAAGACTTCCTGGGATTTCCAGGGATTTCTAGGTAGAGCTAGGAAACTATCCTTCCTGAAACCCTGGAGAGCCATGGACAGTTTGAGTTGATAAGACAAGGCTGGATGGACCAAGAACTGGCTTAGCAAGAGCAGGCTTGCCCCTTCACCTGACCTCCAGAAGAAAGGTTAAGGTCTTTCTTTATAGACAACTTTTTAAACAACTGAATGGGTAATGATCAGTTTCTGATTTTGGAATACTGCATATTATTATTTCACTGTTCTTTTCATGCACATGTTAAGGTGTTTTTAACTGTTCAAATCATTGTCTTAACATTATTATATCTTTACGTTTTTAATGTAATAATCTGTTGAATTTTTACTTCACTTTTTATTATTATTTGTGAGCTTCCTCACCAGGAGAAGTAGGGCAATCAATCAATCAATCAATATGACAGAAGCTGAAAGTGATAGAGAAGTCCATTTAGGCACAACATTTTGAGTACTTAAAAGTTTATGTCGAATTCCATTTATTTATTTATTTATTTATTTATTTATTTTTACCCAGCCAGCTTTCTCCTTAAAAAGGACCCAGGGTGCCTTACATCAGTAACAGACAACATTTAAAAGCTAAAAACAGTAAGTAATTTCAGTCAAAAGTGAACACACCTACCAATTTATATACCATGCGACTTGAACCCGATATTTAAAAAAGGAGAACAGGAATTGATTGAAAGTGTCAATGGGATTGCACCCTCAAATAGACAGCATTAGAAAAATAAAGAGTGCTGGGTGTCACCAGCATATTGAAGGCATCTTACTCCTGTATGCTCTTAGGCAGCATGCAATGAGCTTTAAGGCTTTAAACCATGGCATTGTTTTTCAGGATCATTTCAAAGCAAAATTGGTAAAAATAAGAGTGGCATAGGCATCAGTACAGACACTTCATTTTTAAAAGAGTATGAAGGGAAAGTGGAACAAATGAAACTGTGTCTGCAACACAGCTAAACATTCATTCATTCATTCATGATGATACTTTCTCCTTTTCTGGAGTACACTGTGGTGTCACAAATGCTTGTATGAAGGAGAGGGAAAACAAACAAAAAAACAAACAAAGTAAAGAAGGAAACAATTAGAATTTTAATCTGTGTGTGTAGTTCAGTGCTACCAAGCTACAACCTTGCCTACCTGTACCAGTGCTCCAGTGATTGATTCCCAGAAGCACTTACAGTTCCATTTAAATGTAGATGTGGTGGAACTGAAGGCCTACACATTTGCCACCGGCCTAGTGAACCTGGCTTGTTTTCTCCTAGGTTCTCAAAGTTTTCATATTAAGATCTTAAAAAAAAAAAAAAAATGCAACAAACCAAACTTTGATACAGTTATTATTTTTCCAGGGCTCATGAAAATGAAGGCTAGGAAGGTGGGGAGTGGGAAAGAACTAATTATAATCTGAAGTGTAACCATAGCCCAATTTAAATAGGTAGCAGTTATGGGCTATTGATCGCAGTTCACAGGAAAAGCTTGTCATGTTGTGTCAAGAGGTTAATGTAATTACAAGAGCGGGCAGCAAGATCAGCTGTAGCCTCGAATAGGCGAATAACTAAAAGCTGCTTTGGAGACACATAATGTTGTCAAAGCATAAATAATTCATCCCAGCATTCAAGAAGAAATTACTGCTTCGTTCCAGCGTATTATTCAGCCATTAAAATCCTGCCCTTGTAAAGACTTTTGAAGTAGTCATATTTTCAGTTCTAAGAGAGGATTTTATTTTTTGGGGGGGGGGGTGTATTTGGCCTTTTATTGAGGCTTTATATTGTGTAGGCTCTTTAATTTTAAAGAAATAGTATTAAAGGAGGATGTGAAATAGACTTACAATTTGTTTAATAACTGCATTACCATTCAGATAAGAGTGCAGAGAAGTGCGGGGATTTATGGAGTGCCTCTACATGTTGTGTGGAGAAACACAGCATGAAGCGACGGAATTAACTCCCTTAGGCTGGCCAAAATTAAGTTGACTCCAGCTATTTACTGGCATCGAGAGCTGGAACAATCCCTGCAGCATTTGGTGAGCCACTTGTTCAGAGCCAGGTAAGTGGGAGAGCTGTGAGAAATATCAACATGCCCAGCTGCCCTCCACAACAGCCTCTTGACTCCAATTGTTTTCCAGTCCGTATTAAACAACAATTGGGCATTGAACTGAATCTCCTCAGCAAAAGCTTTTGGGCAGCTTAAGCTGCGTGTTACACTGCCTAGTGGGTTATATCTTAAAGTCACAGGAGACAGTTTTGCAAAAGATCCTATCAAGTGACAATGGCCCTAGTAACAAGGGGTAGCTGGGGAGGGGGATTTCTGAAATGCCTTCTGATTTCAATAAACAGCTTCCTTCAATGTGAAGTACCTTGGGAACTGCTCAACAAGTGTTTCGCAAACAGATAAACCCATTTCCCAGCCATTTGGTCCTTCAAAGGCAAAAAATTATTCCCAAGCCATTTTAGAAAGCTGTTCATAACCTGTGGGGAGGGAAGCCACCACACACATGCACACACACATATGAGCATGTGTGTGCGCACATACACACACACACACCTCTAGCAATCTTCTCACATAGTGAATTCAGGAAAATTGCTTTTTTCATTGTGATCGACATTCAAGTTTGGATCTGAGGTAACCTCCATGGGATTTTATCAGTAGAATTTTATCAATAATATGAACATAGCTTGATCTTCATATTGATAAACGGACATGTTTTCACAGCCTGCTTTTGACATGCTGACAGCAAATATAAATGTTGTTCTTATTTCACAGTGGACCAATGCATGAACCCTAAGCGATATATATGTATGTGTGTGTGTGTGTCTGTGTGTAACAGCAATACACTTCATTAGGATATAGAGAGATAGCTTTGTTTATATTGGTGTAAGAGGACCTGAAAGGGTTAGTTCCCTTTTCTCTAGGAAGTCTGGGTGGAATCTTTCCCTCTCAGCAAAGACGTCTGCCATATGGCTTGTCAGATGGCAGGACCTTCTTGCTTATTATAATGCTAAAGAAGAACCCTGTTCAGAAGCTAACTGAATCTCTTGTGTGTTGCCTAGAATGCAGGGCCTACAGAGCCTGTAAACATACTTATCCCCTTCCCCAAACCAAGGGCTTTTGTAGGTGTAAAAGGAGCCAGGAAAAGAATTTAAGTTTTCAGCTTCTACAGAAAGATATTGAGATACTAAATGTAGCCAATGAGAAATGACAGAGGAGTAAATGCAGTATTTGAGATTTCTCAGAGGCTGAATCTTATTGTTAAAGTATGTCTGATGACCAGCTCGTGTCACTGCCCAGCCACTAGATTGATCAGAAATGGTAGTCCTGTTCTCTGATGGTATCAGCACTTTCTTTTGGGTCCAGTCATACACCGAACATGCAGCAGCCAGCCCCAATGTGATGTTTCTTTTCTGAGGGGAGGCATTTCCCATTGGCCCCTTTTAGTGTTTAGGAATGCTGAGAGTTGCAGCTGAAAATATCTCAAGTGCAATAGTTCAGAAAAGGCTGCTCTGTGAATGCTTTCCGATGTTTCCAAAGATGAAACAAAGCATTCTAGAAGCACTGGCCACTTTCCTCACAAGTCATTTAAAGTGCTATTTAAGGGCAGTGATTTCAGAATATATCCATTATGACAGTCTTAGAACTAGGCACTGTTTATGCATCTGTTTTTCTCTCATTTTTATTTTTTAAAATCCCTCATGCCAAATTCCTTCTTTGTTGAAATGTATTGTCCCTTCTGTACAGGCTAAAGGCAGCAAAATTCTAGAACTGTTGAATATCCAAGATTTTCAGTCACATGGCCTTGAAGGTGCGTAACCTGTGCAAATGCATTGTAATAGCCCTGCACCATTATGCAGTTTTATTCCATCCACTGAAAATTCCTGTAGATGGCCATACATTGAACCCAGTGGATTTTACTTTTGAGTGACAATAAGTAGGGTTCCATGTCTGTCTCTGTTGCCTAATAAACAACTATTCTGTTGTTTATTTTTCCTCATATGCAATCAAGTATGTGCTGGTTTTAGGCATCCTTCAGTCTCGAGAGACTATGGTAACGTGCTCTGTATGGAGGACTTGGAACAGCGTCTAGTGTGGCTGAGAAGGCCAATTTGAGAGTGACAATCCTTTCCACACTGAAGACAAATACATTCTGCCCCCTGTCCAGCTCCCTGATTTTGCTGGTTTCGGGACTGCCTCTTTGCCTCGGCCTGCTGGACAAGTGTCTCTTCAAAATGGGAGATGCCATGCTGTACTGCCTGCCTCCAGGCTGAATGCTCAGATGTCAAGGTTTCCCATCTGTTGAGGTCCATTCCTAAGGCCTTCAGATCCCGCTTGCAGATATCCTTGTATCGCAGCTGTGGTCTCCCTCTGGGGCGATTTCCCTGCACTAATTCTCCATACAGGAGATCTTTTGGAATCCGACCATCAGCCATTCTCACGACATGCCCAAACCAACGTAGACATCGCTGTTTCAGTAATGTATACATGCTAAAAATTCCAGCTCGTTCTAGGACTACTCTATTTGGAACTTTATCCTGCCAGGTGGTACCAAAAATGCGTCGGAGACAACGCATATGGAACATGTTCAGCTTCCTCTCCTGCTGTGCACGAAGGGTCCAGGACTCACTGCAGTACAGGAGTGTGCTCAGGACACAGGCTCTATAGACCTGGATCTTGGTATATGCCGTCAGCTTCTTATTAAGCCATACTCTCTTTGTGAGTCTAGAGAATGTGGTAGCTGCTTTGCCAATGCGTTATCCAGCTCAACATCTAGGGAGAGAGTGTCAGAGATCGTTGAGCCAAGGTACACAAAGTCATGAACAACCTCCAATTCTTGTGTGGAGATGGTAATAGAGGGAGATGAGTCCACATCCTGGCCCATTACTTGTGTTTTCTTCAGGCTGATTGTTAATCCAAAGTCTTGGCAGGCCTTGCTAAAGCGATTCATGAGTTGTTGGAGGTCTTCAGCAGAGTGGGCGACAACAGCTGCATCACTGGCGAAGAGGAAGTCCCGCATGCATTTCAGCTGGACTTTGGTCTTCGCTCTCAATCTAGAGAGATTAAAGAGCTTTCCATCTGATCTAGTCCGGAGATAGACACCTTCTGTTGCAGTTCCCAAAGCGTGCTTCTGCATGACAGCAAAAAAGATCCCAAACAGGGTGGGTGTGAGGACACAGCCCTGTTTCACTCCGCTTTGGATGTCAAAGGGATCTGATGTTGAGCCATCAAAAACTACAGTGCCCTTCATTTCCTCATGAAAGGACCTTGGGAAGTATTTTTAAAAGGCCGTCCCTGCTAACCAAATCAAAGGCCTTTGTGAGATCTATGAAGGCCACAAAGAGTGGCTCTCGTTGTTCCCTACATTTCTCCTGCAACTGTCTGAGGGAGAATACCATGTCAGTGGTGGATCTATTAGCTCAAAATCCACACTGTGATTCTGGATAGACTCTGTCTGCAAGCACCTGGAGTCTCTTCAGCACAACACGGGCAAGCAGCTTCCCTACAATGCTGAGAAGAGAGATGCCACGGTAGTTATTGCAGTTGCCCTTGTCTCCTTTGTTCTTATACAATGTGACAATGTTTGCATCCTTCATGTCCTATGGTACTCCACCTTCCCTCCAGCAAAGACAAAAGATTTCATACAGCTCAGTGGTGATGATCTCTTTACAGCACTTCAGCACTTCAGCAGGGATGTTATCCTTTCCAGGTGCCTTGCCGTACCTGGAATCCGCTTTTATTTCTGCTAAAGTTGGTTCGCTGTCCAACTCTTCCAAGACAGGCAGGCACTCGATCTTATTTAATGCCTCTTCGGTTACTACATTCTCTCTGGAATATAGCACAGAGTAGTGCTGCACCCAGCGTTCCATCTGCTGTGCTCGGTCCTGGATGATCACGCCTGTAGCAGACTTCAAGGGAGCAGATTTCTTCTGTATTGGACCTAAAGCCTGCTTGATACCGTCATACATTCCCTTGATGTTACCTGTGTCCGCTGCTATCCGTATCTGAGAGCAGAGCTGAAGCCAATATTCGTTGGAACATCTCCTGGCAGCCTATTGGACTTTGCTACGAGGAAGTCGAAGAGCCTGCAAGTTGTACTCACTAGGACAGGCTTTCTATGCTGCTAGAGCTCTCCTCTTATCCTCGATGGCTGGCATCAACTTCTCCGAATGGGCTTCAAACCAGTCTGCCGTCTTTTTGGTCTTCTTGCCAAATGTGGACAAGGCGGTGTTATAAACAGCGTTCTTGAAATGTTTATTTATTTATTTTATTTATTTATTACATTTATAGCCTGCCCATCTAGTCATATAGACTACTCTGGGCGGGTAACAACATATCATGTAACAATTTAACAATTTAAAATCATAACAATATATTACTAAATAAACAATGATCCAAGATGGGAGAAAACACAAAATAACAAAAATTCAGACGGTGGGTGGAGGGAAGGCTTGCTTAAACAGCCAGGTTTTCAGTTGGCATTTAAAGATGCCCAGCGACGGGGCCATGCGAATCTCAGGAGGGAGGCTGTTCCAAAGACGAGGAGCCACTGCCGAGAAGGCCCGGTTTCTTGTTTTTTTCTTCCGGGCCTCCCTCGGCGTTAGGCTTCTCAGCCTCACCTCCTGGCTAGATCGGGTGATACGGGTAGATCTAGGTGGGAGAAGGCGTTCTGTCATTGTTCCCATTGTTCAGGTGCATTTGCATCAGCTGGGCCTGGAAGGGTTTCATCAAGCGCTTGGGCAAATTCCTCCACTTTTCTTTGATCGCGAGTCTTGCTGATGTCCATACGTGGTCTTCCTTCCTTTTTCGTGTGATACAATCTCTTTGTTTGCAGTTTTACTCTACTACACACCAGGGAGTGATCAGTATCGCAATCAGCACCCTGATAATTGTGTGTGATCGTAATACTAGGAAGGCTAGAGCGTCTAGTGAGGATCAAATCGAGCTGATGCCAATGCTTCGATCTTGGATGTCTCCAGGAAACTCTGTGTTGAAGCTTCATATTAAAGAATGTATTGCTTACACAAAGACCATAATAACAGCAAAACTCCAGCAAGCGTTGGCCATTTTCGTTCATCTTCCCAATGCCAAAACGGCCTAGACAAGTGGGCCAAGAATTGTGATCAGCACCAACTCTAGTGTTAAAGTCTCCGAGAATGAACAGTGGTTCTCTCTCGGGGATTTTTTTGATAGTAGCTGCCAGATCGTTGTAGAATTTGTCTTTGACTTCTGTTGTGGACGACAGTGTTGGTGCATATGCACTAATGAGGGTAACCAGTCCCGCTGATGAGTGGAGCTGCAGAGACAGGATTCTTTCACTCCCCACAGTAGGTGGAACAATCGATCTCAGCAGAGTATTTCTGACCGCAAAGCCAACACCATGTTCCCTGGTCTCATTCAATGGTTTTCCGTGCCAGAAGAATGAAAAGTTTTTTTCTTTGACAGATCCCATGTCTGGCAATCTCGTCTCTTGCAGGGCAACAATGTCCATCTGCAGTCTACTCAGTTCCATGTCGATGACAGCTGTCTTGCACACATTGTCTATTTCCTGCAGGTCATCAGAAAAGCCAGGGGTCATTGTCCGAACATTCCAGGTGCCCAACTTTAGGGCAGAAGTTTTCTTATGATTGTTGCATGGTGCAGGGTTATCAATCTGCTTGTCGGCTTTCACCCTAAACCCCACGCACCCCGCGAGGTTAACAGACCATGGCGAGATAGCACCTTACTGGCTGGGGACCGCCCAGCTTAAGGTGGGCGGTAGCTACCTAGTGAGGTGCAATGACCTCTCCCACCATCAGAAGTAGCCCCTGGCATCATGCTCTATGCCAATCGAGCAAAGACTTATAACCGGTAACTGCTACTCTGCTACTTCCCATGTTGTTTCGACGCTGTATGCGAAGCTTGAGTGTCCACTCCAGAGCACGAAGCCTGGGTAAAATAATATAGAGGATAGGCTGTTACCCAAGCAGCAAATCCCCCCTCTCCACATCGCTGAAATAGTCTAATGGAAAGGCAAGAGCCAATAAAACTGGTTCCAGCGACGTCGCAGGAGTTGCCAGAATGACACGAACTGCCTCCGGGACTCTGGCTCCGGATTTTGCCTCGAGGTTAACTCCTGAAGCCTTTTCCATCAGTGGTTATAGCCACAAGGCAGTGGAGGTTTGAAATCGGAGTTTTCCTTTTCCTAGATGGGCTGCCTTCCAAGGCTGACAAGCCCCACCTACCCGGCAAGTATGTGCTACAGCCCTTATATCTGCTATTAGTTTCTTTGCTCTGTTGTCACAGAGAGTTTGGCAACTTTGTGCTAATGATTAAGTGTGAAGCAAATATTTTGAGATTGTAAAATATAAACTTCAAAGTGAATTAACACATTTTTATTTAATTAAGCCAAACAATTTGCCCCTGTTCACAAGGAATACCTTTACTGGTGCATATTGGTTGAGCAGCTTGAGAGTCATTTTATAAAAATACAAAGCAGAAAGTGTATAAGCAGAAATCATGCTTGTATAAAAAAGTGTCATTTTTCTCTGTGTGTCTCTCCCTCCCTCATTTTCTTTTTTTCTTCTCGCTCTCTCTCTCTCTCTCTGTGCAATAAGCTTCAAAACTGCTTTACCAATTCTAGCTAATAAGGTGACATTTAAAATACCATGGAACAATGACAGATGATCCTATATAACTCCTCTATTTATTATGGACAATGTGTCCTCTCGATAGAGGAGCCCCAGTTCTAAACATATACATGTATTATACGTATGGTATTGAAAAGAGACTGTAACAAAAGAATGAGTTGAGGAATGACTGACAGGGAATGGGGTAGAATGAAGGTTGCACTTAAACTGAATGAAAGATGGGAAGAGTTTGATGAAGAAAGTCTTTTGAGGGATTGACAAGGTCAAACTGAAATATGCAGTTTGCACACCATTAGAAGCAGAGCTGTCTTATAATGTCCTTTTCATCATTACCATCATCTTAAAACTGCAGAGCTGGAAGGGACTCTATGGATCATTGAGTCCAGCCTCTGTCAAGAAGGCACAGCGGGGAACCAAACTCCCAACCTCTGGCTCTGTAGCCAGATACCTAAACCACTATTTTACAATGAGTTTGCCTCTTCCCTGCATGTGGCAAATTAGCTTCTTTTTGTTTTGTGATTGGTCACAGGAGAAAAACCTGCACTTCCTTTGTATTTCTGATTGCTCATGCATAGAGGTTTGAAAAACTGCATGCCTATAGGGAAAATGATATAATAGTAGGAAGCATGCACTTTTATTAATGTGCAGTTTAATTTAGCCCAAAGACATCAGTGATTAGGATAGCTGTTGAAGATGACATCAGGTTAAATTAGGATATTACAACAATTCATTGTTATTTTGTATTATATAGCTGTTCCTTTCCGACTATTATTTTCAACCAACAAAGAAGGATTTTAATTCATAAAAGAGTTCTGGTCTGGCTGGATTTTAAAGCAAACACATCTATACAGCCAATTATATAAAAGGAAGACTCCTATTCCTCTCTATAAATCAAAAGATGTTGGAAGTAAGTTGTTTGGGGATGTGTAAGGGAACATCTATATTTAGTGAACTAAATTGAATCACCCAGTAGCTGTGAGCAGTCCTGGGAATTTTAGTCCAAGAGTGGGATCCTGTTCAACATTACCAGAGGAATAATATTACTTTAAGGGTAGATCTGCACAGTCTTTGACATGCTGTTGTACAAGGCAGAGATCAACCTTCTGGAATGAACTGGGATTATATTATGGTACTGAACTCTTCCTGGCACAAGTTGAGAAAACTTGCACAAATGAGCATGAGAAATTAGCCTTGCAAACTTACAATTTGCACAATTGAGCACTGCAGATGATGAAAGGAGTCTGCCCTTCTGGCATAACTTGCCCAGATTTTGGCAGTGGCCAGGAGTGCATTTGTACAATTAAAACTAATGTTCCAGCTGCACCTGTTCCTGGAGAGGGATGGCCACAGTGACACATTTCTTAGTTACATTCTGGCTGGATGATTGTAATACACTGTATGTGGGGTGGCCTATGGAAAGTTTCAGGAAACTTCAGTGGGTCCAAAATGCAGCAGCCAGATTGCTGACTGGGGTTGGTTACAGGGATCACATAACCCCCTGTTACAGCAGCTCCACTGGCTGCCAATCCATTTCTGGGCATAATTCAAAGTATTGGTTCTTACTTCTTACCTATAAAGCCCTAAATGGCTTGGGTCCAAGCTATCTCAGTGTTTTCCATTATGAGCCTGCTTGGGTGCTGAGATCATCAGAGGAGGCCTTTCTCTTGGTCTCACCACCTTCACAGATGTGTTTGGTGGGGACACAGGAGAGGGCTTTCTCTGTCACTGCTCCCAGACTTTGGAACTCACTCCCACAGGAGGCCAGACTGGCCCCATCTTTGCTGTCCTGCAAGCAGGTGAAGACCTTCCTCTTCAGGAAAGCTTTCCCTCAGTGAATGGCTGCCTGAGTGGGATTTTTAAATGAATTGTTATGCATTACTGCTTTGAATGTGTTTTTAGAATTTCTTTTCTTTACCATTTCTCAGAGTGGTATTTATTTATTTGTTTGTTTGTTTGTTTGTTTGTTTGTTTGTTTGTTTGACTTTATACCACCCATCTGGCTGCCAGGGCCATTCTGTTTGTTTCTTTTTCATATTTCTTTATGTATTGTTTTTAGCTTTCAATATTGTCCTTTTAATGTTGTAAGCCACCCCTGGGTCCTTTTTAAAGAGAAAGGTGGGGTAACAATATTTTAAATAAATAAATAAACTTTTCCAAGCTCTGCATGAGAGGTCTTCTAGACCAAGAGTCTCCTTAAGAGATGATTACACCAAATCTGTCATGTTAAGTTTGTTTCTTCATCAGGTTTGTATACTTGCTCTGTGTCTTTGTTACTACCACCTGCTGACACATTCTGATCATCTAAGGAAGTCCCACAGGGGATTTTCCTGCTGGGTTCCCTTGCTTAGTTTGCTCCCTGCCAGAATATGATGCAAACCTGATCTGTCATTCTGTTTGGTGTTTTCATGATTGCTGTGTTTGGAACTCAGCTAATCAAAGACCCCCTTCTTACTGCTTTATTTACAAAGAAACAAACATCAAACAGTCATTACTTAAATGAAAAACACTTGGAAAATCATGCTAACCTTTTTTTTTATAAAGTCCCTAAGTGTGTTTTAATTGAAAGCGGGAGAAAGGTTTTGGGGTCACTGCTGTACTGTTTATGAAAATCTATACTGTCTCTATTACCTCCTTCTCCTCTAAAGGTAATTGCTCCAGAGCCAACTGGAACAATTCCTGGTTGTTCACATGAGGGGAAGATGAAACTAATGGGAAACATTTCCCATTCTCATAAGCACATTCCACCATTCTTTGATTCCTGCATGTTAGGCTCACCAATGTGCAGAAATAAAGTAGTGTACTAATGCTTATTTGTCTGTTTTAGAGGCCTTCATTTAATTTGCCAACAAAGTAAAATATTTAATATAAATTTTATATGAAATTCCCCAAAGTACTCTGTGTATTTGTGTGCCTGTGTGCGTGCAAGTGTTTGCTCATGTGCCTGCGATTTACCAAATTAGACTCCAAGAGATTTACCTTTAAACATTCCTATGTATACTTAAGAGGAAGGCCTGTAGCTATAATAAGCTCATGCTTTACTGCAGAATCTACCATAGTAAAGCCCTGGCATCTTTAGCTTGGGCTGGGAAAAACTTCTCTGTGTGTACCCCTGGAAAGCTGCTAAATTAGAATGGACAGCACAAGTTAATTGGACCAGACTTTACATGGCAGTGTCCTTTTGGTAAATCCCAAGGTACAAATTGTTCCTTTGACTAAAGTATGAATTGGCATCTCCTGATTCATACTGGCAACAATGCAGACTAGAACAAAAATCATATAATCTGGAAAATCAACAACATCAGGGAACAGAGATGATAGCTCCTCAGATGTCCACTTTGAATGCATGATTTAAGTATAAAGGTACAAACCTGAAGTCACATAAACATCAGAATTTTGCTCTATTGTCAAATAATAATAATCTTTGGACCACAAAGCTGGAAAGGTCCTGATAAATCTTCAAGTCCAGCATCTATCAAGGAGGTACAGTGGGGAATTGAACTCCCAAACTCAGGCTCTACAGCCAGATACCAAAATCACTAAGCTATCCAGCTTCTACTCCTTAAAACAAAACAAAACAATACAAAACAACAAATTGCCACTAGGCTAGTATTTTTCCACTTTTGCACATCCTGAAGTAATGAAATTATATACTTACAGCTCCGCTGCTGTTTATAGGCCTTGATTGATTCCTGTTTGTTATAATAAGAGCCATACAAACATAACTATAGCATGCAAAGAAGATGCAAACATAGATTCTAGAAAACAAATGAAAAACAGAGTCCTGTTACATTGTAAGACACTATAAAAGAAAAAGAAGACATTCTGGTTTGTCATGGAATTTGTCTACAGGCAGTGTTAAAAAAAACAAAGTTGATGAACAAGGAAAGATGGGGAGAGAGAGAGAGAGAGAAGGAGGGAAGGAAGGACACAGACACTCAGATACTTGTTTAGCATAGAAATGAGGGCACAGAATGAATTCATGTTCATTATGCAAATGTAACTTAATATCTCATCTTACAACAGAAGATGAGCTAGTCTGTTTTCTTTGTTCATTCTTAAATATAGTTGCTTGAGTTCTATTGTTCTTTGCAGGTTTCTCTTTCTCAAACATGCATGGAACATATTCACACGTGAATTTCCTTTCTTTGGTGAAGGCTTCATTTCTGCATCGACAATAAGACATGCATAGGGACGAGATTCTTACATGTATAAAAGTAGCTCAGTTTTGCAAGACCTTAACTGTGCTTTACCTTGTTTGCTAGAAGCAGGGAAAATACCTGTTTGTGGCTTATAGCTGCTATTTGCATGGCTAAAATGCTACATGAAGATGAATGTCTCATAGCAAAAGAGGAAGGAAGAACAGGGTTGTAAAAAAGATTTCAAAAACACCACAACCTTCCCAAATCATGCCCTCTCATTTTGGTTCTTTGTGATACTTTTCCCAGCCACTGCCAACTCTGGGGAGGAGTTGCTAACCTGGTCTTTGCATGCAGATGTGTTTTTATGGGAAAGAGAACAGTAGAGGGAATTGGAATTGTTCAGGGCAGGAGATATGCAGGGTGGGAGCTATACCGTTTTTTGTGAGAGAAGGGGGCAAAGGTTATTGGTTGCCCCTAAGCTGTCCCCAAATTTAAATAGCTTGGATAGTCTTGGTGACAGTCCCCCGGGTTGAAAATGCTGTTGCTAAAAACCAGATTGGTAAATGGGAAAACAACAGCCATTCAGGACTTGATGCTGGATGAGCAGGTCGCTCTGGCTTGCATTACAGAGACTTGGTTGGATGAGGCTGGAAGTGTCAATCTCACTCCATGTCCTCCATGGAGACCACAGGTTTCTTCCAGATGGTATCTGCCCCCACGCATGTTGCAGGGCACACTTTAGACCTGGTTTTCTGTACTGGGGTAGATATTGGTGATCTGGGTATGGAGGAACTCTCTGTAGTTCCATTGTCATGGACAAATCATCATCTGATGAAGTTTAGACTCACTGGAACTCACTGAACCTCTGCAGAGGTTGGGGGGGCAGATCAAAGCAAAGTGTGCTGCTCATATACCTTCTCACAGTGCTTATAACACTCTCTGAGTGGTTTACAATTTAATTATACAGGCTACACATTGCCCCCACCTCAGCGAGCTGGGTACTCATTTTACCGACCTCATAAGGATGGGAGGCTGAGTGAACCTTGAGTTGGCTGCCAGAATCTGCTGGGATCAAACCCTTCAGTTTAACCAGTGCACCATGGGGATCCTTTGAGATTAAGAGGCTGATGGATCCAAATGGTTTATTGATAGCTCTTGGGGAGTTTCCTATCGCCTTGGCAAGTGATTCTGTTGAAGCCCTGGTTGATCTCTAGAATGGGGAAATGGCCGGGGCTGTTGACACAAAATCGGTCCTAAGTATCACATCCCACAAAGTAGAGTCAAACTGGCCTCTGGGTTCACTAGGGAGCTGGTGGTGATGAAATGGGTGGGATGGAGTCTAGAACAATGATGGTGAAAAACTCAATGTGAATCCAACTGAATGCGGACTAGAGCCCACTGGAAGGCTTATTCCATGGCAGTGGCAGTAGCAAAGAAGTCATTCTTCTCTGCCAACATTATTTCTGCACAGTGTCACCAAGAGCAGATCTTTTGAGTGGTCAAGGGCCTATTACAGGCTTGTTCCTTGGAAGATAGTGCAGACCACACTGTAGCTCACTGTGCAGGCAAAATCATTCAAGTCCACTCTGATTTAGATGCTGTAGTTAAGAAACCTGTGGATGTAACGATAGCCCTTGCTTGTCCTGTGTTAATGGGTGGGATTCAGTCTTTGCAGCCGGATGATGTGGACAGGACTCTTGGACAGGTGAAGGCTACAACATATCCACTGGACCCTCACCCTATAAAAGCTGCAAGAGAGGGACTGGCTGAGTGGGTTTGAGGGGTGGTGATTTATTGATTGATGTACTGATTTAAAATATTTTACCCCGCCTTTGTCCTCACAAGGATCCAAGGTAGCTCTTACAGCAGGGTATAATTCCAGCATGCTTAAAGGAGGCACGAGTAAGACCATTATTGAAAAAACCCTCCTTGGACCTCATGGTATTGGATAATTACTGACCAGTCTCTAATATCCCATTCTTGGACAAGATGCTGGAGCAGGTTGTGGATTCTCAGCTCCAGGGGTTCCTGGGTGAGACAAATTATCTATATCCCTTTCAAACTGGTTTCAGGCCTTGTTATGGGACAGATACTACTTTGTTTGCCTTGGTGGATGACTTACATTGGGAACTGGACAGGAGGAGTGTGCCTGTGTTGGTTCTGCTGGACTTCTCAGTGGCTTTTGATACCATCAGCCATGGTATCCTTCTGGGCTGTCTCTCTGGGATGGGACATGAGGCACTGTTTTACAGTGGCTAGAGTCCTTCCTTGGGGGGGGGGACAACTCAGAGGGTGGTCCTGGGGGACTCCTGTTCAACACTCTGGTCATTGGCCTGTGGTGTCCCTCAGGATTCTGTTTTGTTTCCTATGCTATTTAACATCTACGTGAAACCATTGGAAGAGGTTGTCCAGAGTTTTGGTGTTAGTGTCACCAGTATGCAGATGACACCCAACTCTATCTCTCCTTGCCATTTAAATCCGAGGAAGCTATCTCACTCTAGATCAGTGTCTAGTGACAGTAATGAACTGAATGAGGGAGAATAAACTGACATTTAATCCAGACAAAAGAGAGATGCTCCTGGTCAGTCAGTAAGCAGATCAAGGACTAAGGTTGCAGTCTGTGCTGGATGGGGCTGCACTCCCTCTGAAAACGTAGGTGAGCAGCCTGAGGGTGCTTCTGGATTCATCTCTGAGCCTGGATGCCCAGGTTTCGACAGTGTCCAGGAGTGCCTTTGCATAGTTAAAACTAGTGAGACAGCTGCACCCATTTCTTGAGAGGTCCGATCTGTCCACAGTGACACATGCCCTAGTTAGATATCAGATGGATTACTGTAATGTGCTCTATGTTGCGCTGCCTTTAGAAAGTATTTGGAAACTCCAGCGGGTCCAAAATGCCACAGCAAGATTGCTAACTGGAGCTGGTTACAAGGAACATATAACTCCTGTTACAGCAGCTCCACTGGCTGCCAATCTGTTTCCAAGCACAATTCAAAGTGCTGGTTTTAACCTATACAGCCTTAAAAAGCTTGGGTTTCAAGAACCATGTTTCCCTTTATGAGCCAGCTTAGGTGTTAAGATCATTAGGGGAGGTCACCTGCACAGGCACACTTGGTGGGGACATAGGAGTTCCAGAGTCTGGTCGCAGCTCCCAGACTCTGGACTCCCTCTCATGGAAAGCTATTCTGACCTCATCTTTGCTGTTCTTCCACAAGCAGGCAAAGATCTTTCTCTTCAGGCAGGCTTTTCCTTAGTGACTGGTGGTCTGAAAGGGTTTTTTTAAAAAATGGATTGTGTTTAAATGTGTTTTTAGAACTGATTTTATTTCCATTTTATGTATAATACTTTTAAATTCTTTTTTAATATTTATTTATTTATTTATTTATTACTTTGATTTGCATACTGCTCCCATAAGTGCTGAGGCACTACTCTGGGTGGTTTACAATAAAAAGCAACACAAAACCAAAAATAAAAGTAAAACTGCTAAAAAAATTAACAACCAACTGATAAAACACATGGTGCTAAAACAATAATACAGAAAAATACTAGACGAAAACTGAGCAGTCAAATAGGGCTGGTGCAGAAAAGCCATGTCTTCAGTTGCCTCTTAAATGTTCACAGGGAGGGAGCCAGGTGAAGCTCCTCCAGAAGCTGGTTCCACAAATTTGGAGCCACTGCAAATAAGGTCCAACCTCTTCTGGATGAGATATGGACCTCCCTTGGGGTGGCGATGCAGAGGAACCTTGCCTGTGATGATCTAGTGGGTTGGCCAGATGACATTGGGGAAACCTCTTACTTACTGTATTTAACTTATAAATATTGTCTTTTTAATGATGTAAGCTGCATTGGATCCTTTTAATGAGAAAGGTGGTAAACAAACAAACAAATGACAATGAAATAGAATCCAGAAAGATTCAGTGTAATACTTTTTGTCATCCTAGCTTTTACTGTCAGGATGCAACCCCAAATTTGGAATACACAATATTTTCTATTCTATGACTGACAGGATAGAAAACATTTTACCTGCATTGCCTAATTACCCTTTTCAGACATTCATAAGAAGTGGAGGGCAGAGGGGAATCTGTTGCCTGTTAGAGTCCACAGTATGCACCATTTCTATGATGAAGCCTCTAGATATGAGCAAAAATGAAAAACGGATGTTTGAACTACATTTCACATTTCCTCCCATGGGTCTAAAAGTTTGTGCCAGCAGTCTATAGTGTAGTTCCATTTCATTTGTCTGGAGGGTCGGGGAAGACTGTAATCCTTCTGTATTAAAGATGGGGAGATTATTTTTTTTAAAAAAGGACTGTAAAAAAAAGCAGGCATTGGTAAAACACATGTTCCTTGCACAACTACAAGCATGGGAATTTGATGTTATTATGTTTCATTGTGGAACTAGTTTAAGGCTTCAGACAGATGCAGGTTTTAAGGCAACGGCCATAATCACCGCTGTTGAAATGGGGAATCAGAAGGGAACAGTAAGGGGTAGGATCACCTATGAAGATAGTGGGTAGGTTAGTACTTACCAGAGGAGGATAGGTTTTGACTGTGTCAGAGGTTGATGTGGCAGCATCACCAATGTACATGAATCAGGACTGATTTATAGCAGTCCTAGTCCTAGACTATCATTAAGAAGACTCCATAAATCAAACCTTGGATTTAATTCCAGCATCATTATAACTACCTTTTGAAGGGACTTGCTTTCAGTTTTCATAGCTGGAATTGACTCTTGGAAGAACTCACAGTTGTCTGGTTCAGCAAGTCTTGGAATCAAATTGCCTATTTGGTTTACAAAGCAAATTAGAATTCCACCCTCCTCCATCCACAGTGCCCTATTTCCAGACTAGTGTCTTCCAACATTTTGATGAGCTGTGTATACGAAATTACAATCTTAGTAAATGAAGTTGACACTGATGAATTTTAACAGAGGCAACAGCAGATTCACAGGTTCTCACTACAGCAATTCTTGGCCTATTTCCAATGTACCATCAACAGAGGAAAACGGTGTACTTACAGCATTCTATTAGATTTTTCCATATGCACAAGTGCACTGGCAAATGATACAGTGCTATGGAACAAGATATTCCTCCTGCCTTTCTAATCTTCGTTGTCTGTACGTGGAAGAGAATTCCAGAACATGTTTAATATTTTGATGAGCAAATGACAAAGACACAGTAGAAAATGACAAAGACACAGCATAAGTGTTTTGTGGACTACAGCTTGCTTCTGAAATTACACCTGAGTAGGCCTGCTGCAAGTATAGTTATTTATTTTTAGTATTTATTTATTTATTTCAAATATTTTCCCCAGTCCTTTCTCCTTAAAAAGGACCCAAGGTTAAAAAGACAATATTTAAAAGATAAAAACAATAAGTATACAAATATTTAAAAATAATTAAACAAATATTATATTCAAATGGTAAATAAAATCAATACTAAAAATATATTTAAAATCACCAAACATGACAACAAAAGCAACAAGGGATATATAAGATTGGTCTGCATATATTGCCCTCCCTACTCACATCTTCCTGTCACATGTTCAGGAAAATACCTGGAAAAGATTTATAGTGAAAACTGCTGTATCTGTCTTAAGCTTCTTAGGAAATATATTTAGGTGTGGTTTGTTAAACCTGATGTTTTTCCTGAAAAGTATTTTAAGAAGTATGAAGCTGCTGATAACTGTTAACCAGAAAATACAAAACAAACCCCTCTCTTGACTTGCTCTGTAGGGTGCAAAGTATATCTAAAATGCTACTAGCAGATTTTAATTGGAAAAAAAAGAATAATAATTTGTTTCTTCAACATTCTGTTGCAGGGAACCAGTTCTGTATTTCTATTGTAGAAAAGAGGCGGCGGGGTGTGTGTGCAGGAAGAAGAATTCCATCAGAATTCCAGATCATGTCAATTTTAAGGTTCAGATAATGACTCCAGTGCATCTGAAGAAAATAAAATGAGCCCACGTTACACTGTACCATCCACTGTTGGTGATTCAGAGGTGTTGTTGTCTTCTTGTACTCTTCACTCTGCCTTCTGATGCATAACAAGTCTGTTGCATGTTTTGATCGCTGGATAATTGGGAGCACTCTCTAGCAGTGTACATCTGGTTTGCTCCAGTCTACAATTCCCTTCTTCAAACTGGCAACTCCCCAGCCTTCTTCCTCTCCCAGCTCATAGAATGGAGATCAAAAGTTGACGAATGAAACACTGGTGCCCAGTCTGTACCGTTCCCGCAGAGGAGCACACTGACAGAAGTGACACTCTGGTCGCCATGGATGAAATGCAGAAATCCTAGACCAGTTGTCTAAAGGGAATCCATCTGCAGTCATAAAAAGAACTTGAAAGCAATCCTGATAAGAACAAAGAGGAACCTGTGCTCTTTTTCAAAAATCCATCTCTGTGTTTCTTTTGATATTGATATAGTCACAAACATATAATTTTATATATGTGTGCTCTAAAAACTACACAGAAAATGAAG
This sequence comes from Intellagama lesueurii, assembly GCA_037013535.1. Lineage (NCBI taxonomy): Eukaryota > Metazoa > Chordata > Lepidosauria > Squamata > Agamidae > Intellagama > Intellagama lesueurii. The sequence goes on from JBAJHW010000003.1 coordinate 231,459,638, forward strand.
AAGACTATCAGTACCATTTTGCTTCTTGTGTTGGGCAGTATTTCTGTTTAGAAAGAAATGATTACATATGTCTGAGGAGCAGACAAAATATACATTCAAACTCAAGGCCAAAAACCACATCATATCTAATATTTCTGTGGGATTCCACTAATATGAAATGATGGGGAAAGGCCCATGATGCTGTGTAAAGCATTAATTACTAAAATGGTTCAGGTTCAGGCTCTACTTCTGTGAGCACTGACCTGGCAGTAAGCCTATGAAATGTAATAGAACAGCTTAGTGAGCACAAGTAGGTTTATGTTGTAAGAAGGGCATCTATATTTTGAAGGAAGTTTTATCAAATTTGATAGGCTCAAAAAGAAATATTCCAACAAATGTGGCTCAAGCAAGAAACTTGAGAGTGGTTCATATTATCTCCCTCTCCCCATGCTCTGAAGATTATATGGGGACTAACCCTATCCCATAATGTCCACCTGATGCTATTTCTATTAGCTTCACCCCTGACATTTATCTAGATTTTAAGAGAGCTTCTCCATGTATTTGGGTTAATACACTTGTAAATCTAAATGTGATTGGAACCCATCCATGGCAGAGTTAGGCATTGGGCTGAAACTTCTAACCATTTTATTCCATGTGTTTATAGAAGCTCCCTTATTCAGAGGTTATACTTACATATGTATTTATTCTGAGTCTTGGATTGCTTTGTGTATCTTAATCCAGAGTCATTATGGGTAAGAATCTTGTTTGTTCTATAAGAATTTTCCAAAATTCACAGATTTCATCATGAATCTGAAGGACAGTATGGGAGTTTTTTTCTTTCTCTCTTCAAAAAGGAAAAAAAAAGGATATGGAATAAAGTGAAATTCACATTCATCCATTGAGGCCTGATTGAGTTCTTAGCTATTACCAGTCTGCTTTTAAATCCCTACATAATCAAATGTGTTAATGTTGTTATGTACCATCAAGTTGCTTCGGACTTACAGCAAAATTAATTACCTCCAACAGGTGATATTGCCAAAATATACTGACTCTGCTCAGGTCGTGCAAACCAAAGGCATGGCTTTATTGCATCAATCCAATCTCTTTTCCTACCACCTTCAACTATTCCCAGCATTGCCCATTACAAGGAGAGTTCAGACTTGATTCATATGTTTAGCTGGTCTTTTTCCCCTTAGTGGCTCCTCATCCATCTTATGCACATGGAAGAGAGTTCTGCTTATTGGATTTAGTTAGTGCAGATAGATAAAGATTCTGATTGAGCTTTATAACAGGTTTCCAAAATTTGCAGGTTTGTTCATAAATCTGAAAGACCTTGAAATTTGTTTTAAAAAGGGAAAAGTGAAAATCACCAGAAAGAAAAGAAAAGAAATGGGCAGAATCATCATTCCCAATCCAGTCTGATACCCAGTCTGTACTGTCCATATATTTAGAATAGATTAATTGTTGACCATACTGATTGGGAATGAACCATCTCACACATTTCTAAAAAGCAGAAGCTGGAATTCTACATGCCTTCACAAAGCCCCTAGTGAAGGCTGAGCTACGTACACTTGTGAAGTGGCCTTCCATCATCTGTAGAAGTGATTGCTCACTTCAGACTCTTGAGGACTAGAGATATTTAAGGTTGCAATTCCATGGTACAGTTAGGGTTCTTAAGCCCCATTGATTTCATACTGAATCACACTAGATTAAGGTAGGAAGGAATACTTTTTACTGAAGGTTGAGCCCTGCACAAAAGTCTTCAAAATATATTTTTAAAAACTCACACAATGCTGCTTGAGAGATTGGGTAGTGTGCTTATAACCTGAGCAATATGTGTATCTCTAATCCCTACCCCACCCCACCACATAAGGAATAATCCATAAACTGATTCAGTAAAATACAATCACACCGCAAATGTCAGTGCATTGGTGTAAAATGAGAACACTGCTTAATGCACGTGCATAGCTGTGTTCAGACAAGTCACTAGCATGTCTGTCTTCAGCTACCATTCCTGCTTTATTAAGGAGGATTAGATCTGAAATGTTTCAAGTTTCCATTTTATTTTTATTTTTTTAGTGGGAAGTATTTACATATTCATAGAAGTCTCCTGGTGGCTGCTGTAAACAAAGAATTATGTTCAGAGCTGCAGCTAGAAATAAGATATGTCAGAGGTCTATTACCCATTCAATCGAGAATCAGTAAATGGCCCAAGGGCACTTCCTTAAATGGGAAAGGGCAAAATAACTGAGGCTGAGGCCCCTGACGTATCTGGAGCTCAATCACATTGTTGATTTAGAGTATACTAGGCATTTTTTGTAATTGTCAAAATTCATTTAGCTTCCTTGACATGAGCAGAAGGGGTTCTGAGATTTCACGATAAGACATGCTTCCCCACCATCTTTTGCTATATTACCTAGACCTCAAGACTGCATGCAAGAAGCAGTAGGATTTTCTGTATAACTGCAGGCACTTGTGTTTGGGTTTGTCTTGCAATCATACTACTGCAAAGTGTTTATGCTACTAAAACACATAAATGAAAGGGTCTTTTTCTCAGGGGTATAATGGCAGACTCAGATGTGGAGAAGGATCAACTACTGCCAGTAAAGCCCTGCAACAGGTCTGAGAAAATGTTGGCCCTCCAAGTGTTGACTTTCAACTCCACCAGCTCCAGGTGGTCTGGTCAAGAGTGAAGCGTGATGTGTTGTGGTTCAGCAACATTGGGAGGCCCACAGCTCTCACAGTTGTGCATTCTGACTGCATAGTAAAAAAAAGATCTGCCCATGGACAGGAAAATGCTTTTATTTCTTCTGTACTTCAGATGGCTGATAGTCTGAGAAGAGAGATGCTTTGACCCACCATTTCAGACGGATTCACATCCCTTGTTTAAATTTAATGATGCCTCAGTTACTTCAGGCCCATTGGCTCAGCACCATTATTTATTTTAGCCTTTAGCACAGGCTGGCCTGAACTCTTCCTCTTTCATGCATTGCACACCTCTAGCCCTCCATAGCCCCTTCACGGATTGCTGCCTTGTCGTGGCGAATGGGCTTGAGTAATTCAGAGAAGCTATGGGCTATGACATGTAGGGACACCCAAGACGGACAGGTCATAGTGGAGAGTTCTGACTAAACGCGATCCACCTGGAGCAGGAACTGGCAAGCCACTCCAGTATCTTTGCCAAGAAAACCCCATGAACAGAAACAAAAGGCTAAAAGATATGATGCTGGAAGATGAGCCCCTCAGGTCAGAAGGCGTCCAACATGCTACTGAGGAAGAGCGGAGGACAAGTACAAGTAGCTCCAGAGCTAATGAAGTGGTTGGGCCAAAGCCGAAAGGATGCTCAGCTGCGGACACACCTGGAAGTGAAAGGAAAGTCCGATGCTGCAAAGAAAAATACTGCATAGGAACCTGGAATGTAAGATCTATGAACCTTGGTAAGCTGGATGTGGTCAGACAGGAGATGGCAAGAATAAACATTGACATCCTGGGCGTCAGTGAACTAAAATGGACGGGAATGGGCAAATTCAATTCAGACGATTATCATATCTACTATTGTGGGCAAGAATCCCGTAGAAGAAATGGAGTAGCCCTCATAGTCAACAAAAGAGTGGGAAAAGCTGTACTGGGATACAATCTCAAAAATGATAGAAAGATTTCAATACGAATCCAAGGCAAACCTTTCAACATCACAGTAAATGGGAGTGCCTGACCACCTTATCTATCTCCTGAGAAATCTATATGTGGGACAGGAAGCAACAGTTAGAACTGGATATGGAACAACTGATTGATTCAAAATTGGGAAAGGAGTCTGACAAGGCTGTATATTGTCTCCCTGCTTATTTAACTTATATGCAGAATACATCATGCGAAAGGCTGGACTGAATGAATCACAAACTGGAATTAAGATTGCCGGAAGAAATATCAACAACCTCAGATATGCAGAGGATACCACTCTGATGGCAGAAAGTGAGGAGGAATTAAAGAACTTAGTAATGAGGGTGAAAGAGGAGAGCGCCAAAAATGGTCTGAAGCTCAACATCAAAAAAAAAACTAAGATCATGGCCACTGGTCCCATCACCTCCTGGCAAATAAAAGGGGAAGATACGGAGGCAGTGACAGATTTTACTTTCTTGGGCTCCATGATCACTGCAGATGGTGAGAGCAGCCACAAAATTAAAAGACGCCTGCTTCTTGGGAGGAAAGTGATGACAAACCTAGACAGCATCTTAAAAAGCAGAGACATCACCTTGCTGACAAAGGTCCGCATAGTCAAAGCTATGGTTTTTCCAGTAGTGATGTATGGAAGTGAGAGCTGGACCATAAAGAAGGCTGACCGGCGAAGAATTGATGCTTTTGAACTGTGGTGTTGGAGGAGACTCTTGAGAGTCCCCTAGACTGCAAAGAGAACAAACCAATCCATTTTGAAGGAAATCAACCCTGAGTGCTCACTGGAAGGTCAGATCCTGAAGCTGAGGCTCCAATACTTTGGCCATCTCATGAGAAGAGAAGACTCCCTGGAAAAGACCCTGATGTTGGGAAAGTGTGAAGGCAAGAGGAGAAGGGGACGACAGAGGACAAGATGGTTGGACAGTGTCATCGAAGCTACCAACATGAATTTGACCCAACTCCGGGAGGCAGTGGAAGACAGGAGGGCCTGGCGTGCTCTGGTCCATGGGGTCACGAAGAGTCAGACACAACTTAATGACTAAACAACAACAAGCCCTCCATAGGTATTTCTCCCTCTGGCGCTCAAACCCACACATACATCAAAATGAGAGGGCAAAATACCAGAGTCTTGCTGTAATGGGGTGGACTATATGGAACTTTAGATGGCAGGTGGAGCATTATTGCAATTTCCAGTTGTATGTAAAAGAATCCTGAAAATAGGGAAATAGCAAAGAATTTATTAAGTTAATTTAAATACTATCCCATCAATGCAGCACATTATTCTGGATAAAGTACCATAAAGTAAAATGGAACCAAAAGAAAATGGAATGGGCTAGAAATCTCTAGTATGATCTTCTGCTTTCAAGATTTGTTTACTTTTACATGGCAGGCTCCAGTGCTGTCATTGATAATAAGTGCAGTATGGTTTTTAGACAGTAATACCTGGTCCCGGGGAAGGCTTAGTAATCTACCTTGCTTCCAGATCTCCCTGAAAATTGTTGAAGAAAGTGTATGAAATATTGTGTTCAGTTTTCCTTTTGAATTAAAAAAAGCACCTTCACATTTGGCAAGGTCAGAATATCTTTTTCTGGATCTCAAATATATTGTTAAAGATGATTACAATTATCCTATTGTTGCTGGACTCAACTAAAGAACTCTAACCCAACAGCACGAATCTTTGTACCTTGGCTTAGGAGTGTCCCATTACCTTACTTGCTGGCTGGAATCCTTTTATGCAACTTGTACCACCTGAGACTGATGATGTCATCAGCTGTGGTAGTCTTTTGGAAACTAAGGATTTCTGATTCCCCCATGAAGGTTCCAAGGCTCCCTTGGGATCCCTTTAATCACAGGGAAATTGCTGGGGGCTGTGGGATAAGGGGAAGAGTCTTTAATTTCTGCAAATAATTGTTGCCCATAAAGTCATCCCATTGGTGGCAATTTCCAGAAATTAAAGACTTCCCTTCATCCTGCACCTCTTATAGCCTCCTCCTGACAAAACCTGGGAAGCCTTGGGACTGTTGGGAAGAGGGACTCAGTAACTTCTAATTTCAGAAACATCACTGTAGCTGATATCATCAGCTTTACACACCATTAAGTTAAAGTAATAGGATTTCAGGCACTGTCCCAATGTGGGAAAACTTTTTTAAAAAATTGTTTGAGACTTTTCATTCTTCTTGTTCCACTTCTGGAAAACTAATTATTTTGCTGTTTGGCTGATATTTAAGTTATCTAGTTTTTGAAATCAAAATCTAACCCAGTCAAGACCTTGAACTCCAGATGGTTGGCAATCGCCTTCCTTACAAACACAAACTTTTGCTGGTTGTAAGGAAGGCAATTACCGATCATCTGGTAATTTGCACAACAAATTTTTGCTGTGTGAACAAGCAATTTATAGACCCCTCCCACTTTTTTCGTGATTCAACCAATGGGCTAAAATATCTTCCCTCTAATCACCTTAAGCTCAGTCATCAGAGTATGCAGAAAGTAGGACAATTCCAATATTTTGGTAATACTTTTGTTCTTAATGTAATTTAATGAAATAAGGAACAAGGCAAGACCTTTCCCCACTAATGTGTCTACTCTTGTGCTGGGGTCAAGTATGTTCACTGCCATTTGATTTGCAAGCTTGGGCACACATGGGAAGGACCTATTTATTTGAGCTATGCTTCTTGACTGGGCTTTGTACTCAAAGGTCTTCATCCAGCATAGTGCTAGTGGAATGATAGCTCATTGCTGGAGCAGTTGCATTGGATTACAATATTGCACAAGAGTCTGTGCAGCTCGATGTCCAAGGGATTCTGCACTCAGTTGCACAAATCGTATTGTTTATCAACCTTGTGCTAACTTAGATGTCCAATGGTTAGCACAACAGATTTTGCACTAGCACAATAATATCACTAGAGGCCATCACCTCGATATAACACATGCTCTACTTCTCATTGCTATAATTATAATACAGGCCATCAAAGAATGATAGTTTTATCAACTTATGCATCATATGTATGATAGGACAAGTACTTTATTCTGTGCCACTGACTGTGAGAAGTAAATTGTGGCTGCCAGAACTTGTTAAATAATTTACTTTTTTATATACTGGAAAATGAAATTTTGGGCAGGATTACTTCTGAAAATCCTTCCAATCCATCACTTCCTATGTCTTTCATCAATATACATGTTGATGTATATTTAGGATTTACTACACTCCCAACATCTCAAAGGAAAAAAAAATGGCGATTTAATTTTCATAGACTTCAGCTGAGTGCAACAGCTCAAAGTATCTATTGTGACGAAATCAAGCACTGTGGCCCCGTTCGTTTTGTGTGTCAGCACAGCCCCCCTCAGTCAACAACCTTGCTGCATTGGGCACCAAGGTTTGAAGGAGCACTTGACCTATGTTTGCTTGAATGTGAGAACACTCTTGTGTGACACACCTTGAGCCCTCACATACTCAGGTGAAGATGTGCTTAGAGCTTCTTGTTTGTACCTTAAATGAGTTGAGACATACATTTGGATCATGTTGCACCTCTTTTGTGCCTGTTGTACCACTTGCCTGTTTCCTGTTTCCTAGTTCAGTGCAAAGCTGTTAGCCACCATGAAAGCCATGACCAGTTTTGTACTGAATTACTTTTAACAATGTGCTTGCACACACACACACACAAGCCTGCCTGAATATTCAGTTCTGCTACATATAGTCATGTGAAAAAGAAAATGCACTTCCTTTGAATTCTATGGCTTTATATATCAAGACATAATAAAAATCATCTGGTCCTTAGCAGGTCTGAAAATTAGGTAAAATTAGAATGATGGTAGTCCATCATTCTACAGTGAGAGAGATTATTCACAAGTGGAAAAAATTCAAGACACTTGCTAAACTTCCCAGGAGTGGACGTCCAAATAAATTCACCCCAAGGTCAGACAGTGCAATGCTCAGAGAAATTGCCAAAACCCCAGTTACATCTCAGACTCTACAGGTCTGAGTTGGTATGTTAAATGTTAAAGTTGATGACAGTACAATTAGAAAAAACTGAACAAGTATAGTTTGTTTGGAAGGGTTGCCAGGATAAAGCCTCTTCTCTAAAAAGAACATGATAGCATGGTTTAGGTTTGCAAAGTTGCATCTGGACAAACCTCAAAACTTCTGGAACAATGTCCTTTGGACAGATGAGATCAAAGTGGAGATGTTTTGCCATAATGCACAGCACCACATTTAGCAAAAACCAAGCAGAGCATATCAGCACAAACACCACATATCAACTGTCAAACACAGTGGTGGAGGGGTGATGATTTGGTCTTGTTTTGCAGCCATGGGACCTGGGCACCTTGCAGTCATTGAGCTGACCATGAACTCCTCTGTATATCATGCATGTATATCTGTATGTCAAATGTGAGGCCATTTGTCTGACAGCTAAAGCTTGGCCAAAATTGTGTCATGCAACAGGCCAATGACTCCAAGCACACCAGCAAATCTATAACAGAATGACTGAAAAAGAAAAGAACCAAGGTTTTGCAATGGCCCAGTCAAAGTCCAGACCTCAACCCGATTGAAATGCAGTAGTGGGACCTTATGAGAGCTATGCATAAACAAATGCTTGTGAACCTCAATGAACTGAAACAACATATTAAAGAAGAATGGCCCAAAATTCCTCCGCAATGATGTGAGACTGATAAAGTCATACAGAAAATGATTACTTCAAGTTATTGCTGCTAAATGTGGTTCTACAAGCTATTGAATCATAAGGTGTACTTAATTTTTCACAAATGGCTTCTGTTTTGGCTTTATTTTTGTTAAATAAATCATGTCACAGTGTAATATGTCATGTATTGCTGTTGATCTGAGGTTGTATTTACCTAATTTTCAGACCTACTAAGGACCAGATGATTTTAATTATGTTCTGATATGTAAAACCGTAGAATCCAAAAAGGGTATACTTTCTTTTTCATACGACTGTACATCCTGCAGGCTTGCCCACTTTTGACAGAAATTAGACTGGCTGGCAAGATAGGTAGGGCTCTTTCAGCAGTGGCCGCTTATTTGCAGAACTCCCTCCCCCAAGACCGAAGCTTGGCTTCCCTTCTGTAATCTTCAAGATGAGTGAGCTGTGTTGGTTAGAGAGGTGCCTAAAAATACAGGGAATAAATAAATGGACTTACAATTTCATTCTGCTCAGGAAAGTTGGAGTGTGACCAATTGGGATAAGTTGCCACATAATATTAATACAATACTTCCATTCATCTCACATTATTTTAACATAGTTACTGCATTTTTTAAAAAAATTACATTGCTGCTGTGGGAGTCCCTGCACAGGTGCATGACTGTGGCCTGTGGGGAAGGTGTAACTATACCCCCACTGCCGTTCCAGTGAAAATCACCTGTCAATGCTATTAACACTAGGTAGAAAGCAAGCTCCCACTGGGACCAATGAAAACATCCCTTGCTGGGCTAACCACAGAAGGTTAATCCTACGGCTGCTGCCTTGTATGTCTCATTCCCCACAATTTTTGCCTGCCCCCATAGCTGTGTAATAATTTAAAAAAAAAAAAACCCTTTGCTTCCTGACATGGCTTTATATCTGAAAAACACAAATTAATGACTTTCAAGCACTGAACATTAAGTAGTAATGTGCAGTTTGACCTTCAAAATACCTCATAGCCAGCAGGGACAATCTTAAGAGCTTAAACACTACCAATTTCAGAAACCTTAAGTTTCATTTTCTAAGTTTCTCTCAGGTCCTTCTAGACCCCTTGGTTTTTCCGAGAATTCATATTCACACAATTCTTTAGTTTACTTCATCTACCTATAAGCCTATTTATCATGCTTAAAGCTCATACACTCATATTTCACATCGTATTCATTCTCTTTTGGTGGGGGTTACTCTTCTTTTGTTTCATGGGATACTGGTGCAGACAAGCAAACATACTACAGATATTGCTTTCATGCATATTGATTAAGCACAAGGAGAAAAGGGAACATACTCCATTAGCTTATCTGAGTGCCAATTGGTTCAACTGCTAGCTGGGTCCTCCTTTCCACCGTCACTTTTTAATCTGCCCTTCCACCTAGCTGCAAAAGGAGAAATTGAATACTTGCTCTATTGGGCAGGGTGAAGCCTACACACTGAACTGCAAGCATCTATCCTGTTTCTGTGTTAACCAAATACTTAACCCACTGAGCTATCCAGCCAGCTAAGCTGCAGTCAGGGAAACAATAAAGGTGGAAGTATTTGTGCACAACAGATGTGGGCTACAAAGCACCCACAGGCACACGCTTCCCTCTAAATCTTCCTCCCCCGTGCCACCAGAGTTTAGTGGCAAGCCAGAAAAAATCCTTAAAAACAAATATTTCCTGTTTGTGGTTTGATGCTGAAATTTGGCAGCAGTTTCCAGCTAATATTTGGACATGTGCTGGCATGTGTGTGGCCCACAGTGGGTTTAGGAGGAGTTGAAATCCCTGGAACTGCCAAAGTTGCCATGCCCTGGTGTACTGCTACAGCAAAACCTCAGGGTACAAAAGGAGATGTCAAAGATCAGGACTCTAACGTAGCCTATTCAGCTATTCTGCCTCCCACATGTCATCTGAAGTGATACGGTCCGGATTATCATCCCTGCTGCTGTTTGAGACTCCAATTAGACAAAATATTCTAGAAGTAAACACACTTGATTTTGTATAGTGTAGAAGCAAAGAGTAATGAAGTGCAGAGAAATGGTATTTAATATCACAGAGCACATTTAAGTTTGTACAGCAACTACTTTATTATTTTCAAATGCAAACTTTTGCATTTAGTTTGCTATTTTACAATTTTACAAACTAGGTATAAAAGACCATAAATAAATGACATAAGTTACGTGTACCTAAGATTGATGGAGAGGGGAAAAAATTAAAAATTAAAACAAAATAGAAAAATCTATATTTCTAACCAAAAGATCATTCAAATTTGCAAACCAAGCAATGCACTGTTAAGATTTTTTCTTCAGTATGGACTAAATTATCATATGCCTCATACATTCTAATCTTTAGCCACAGTCCTTGCATATTCCAACATACTTGTGATACAAAAAAATAAATGCACTCTCTTTTTTTATCTGTCTAATTATTATTCAGGATGCTTTCTTTCTGGTTATGAAAATGCCACATAAAAGAAAAATACTGCTTTGAAGACCTGTTTACTGGCAAGAACCAGTTTCTTTTCTTCTTCTTTTTTGCTTTATACATATACATATATATATATATTTAATACATAGATCCATCACGAAGTTAATAACAGCAAAAAACCTGGACAAACATCAACCGGTGAGGTTGTGAGCAGAATAATTTCTTAATGTACAGAAGTTTGCTGTGTTAAGAGAGTCTTGTTGATGTCTCTTCTGCAACCAGGAAAAATGAAAACAAAAACTAAAGGCCAGTTCTCCATCCATTTCTGTGGGCTCTCTTTTTGAGGGGCAGGCAATATTGGTGTAGGGCTTTTACTCTCCATCTGAGCCATGTTATATACACATCTGGCTGCACTCTGAGTCTGCTGCACCTGCAGTCCACATTACATGCCCCCTGGCTCCTCGAGAGCATTGTGTCCTGCTATCAGCACAACAGCATAAGCCAAGCAATATTGATCATCAATTTTGTGTTCATCAGACCAACAACAAAAAAAATCTGAAAAATGGGAAATGAGGGGGAAGGCAGGGAAGAGACAAGGATGAAAATAACTCCTGAAAAAGCATTTTAGGGCCTTATTTAATGCCAAACATTTTTTATGCAATATTTACACAACCTTCTCTGAGTTTTTCTCCCCCAAGGCATGTTGCTTTGCCTGTCTTGTTTGAGTCTGCTGTGCTGCTGCACTGTATCTCAGTAGGGAAGGGTCTTCTGTGACCAGAAAGCAGGTCGAGCACATCAACCGCTGAGCTTAAAATACAGAATGGCAGTCCATTCCCTAGACTCCTGCATTTGGCTTGCCTCTGAGTATGGTATAAAGAAAATTAACAGTGAATTCACCAGACTCTGTAAACTTTCCTACACAGGAAAAGCAAAGTCATTACTACACCTTAGTGCAGACTTTTACAGCAAACCTATTTACATAGCAAACATGGCTGATTTTTGCAACCCTCTTGCAACAGCTTTTGTTTTTCTCAACTTGGGAGTCATTCCAGAGGCCCAAAGTCCTCATAGGTGGCCCACTGAACAATTAATTCACTTCTGTGAATGGATGAAGATTGCATATTTCTGCACAAACAACCAAAAAAAAAAAAAAAAAAAGCACGGTGTGATCCATTCATAGCAACAAAGGCTGAGGCAATGCCTTCATTTTATCACTAACAAGTTACAAATACAATGAATTTCCGATTTCTCTAGAAATCTTCATCAGGCAAAGATGGTGTAAGACTTGGGGTTAAGGCAACCAGTTTAAAAATTGGGGCAAATGTCATGCTCTTGGCTAATGAAGCCAGAATGCCAACAAAGCAAAGAAGAGATTATATTCTGAAGTGACAAAAATAACAATTACACTTCTTCCCCTCTGAGCAGGCAAAAGAGCGGTTTGCCCCCCCCCCCCCCCGAATACAAGTTGCCGTGCCTGGGGCACAGAGGCCTCTTCTTAAGCTTGGAATAGATAAATATGAAGCGAGGTCTCAGTCTTTGCACCAGCAAAGATTTGGGTGCAGTAGTCAGTTAAAGCCAAACTGGCAAGTCACACCTAGTGGACTGGAATAGATTGAAAACTGGTGAACTTGTACTGGGCCTCTTTCACCCTTACTCTTTCATCTGCAAAGTGAGGAGATAATCCATATTGCTACCTTTCTTACCTCTAACGGAATCATTACCTTTTTCAACATCTTTGCCTGATAGAAGAGTTCTGGAGAACGGAAAAGCTCATTTTATTTGTAACTTTTTTGTGATCCAATAAAAATATTGTTCAACCCTAGACTTCACAGGTTTATTTGCATTCAACAAGTCTTTCAAAGACTATTTTTCCTGGGAGGGTAAATAAGGGCTTTTTAGATCCAAAACAATCTGCTGATAGACAAAACACTTCATGTCTGCTTACTTCCCATAAAGGTACTGCTGCTTCAGTAACAAACAGGCCTCAATAAGACTCGTAGTTATCAATGTCACTCTTGATCACCATTGTGGGACTTACTATGGATCACTCCACAAGGAAAGTGAAAGTGCCCCTGTTCTTGGGTGGAGAACTATTTATTAAGGTTAGTGTGGCAGCTACATAATACATGAAGAAATACAGAACTGTAACATTCAGGAGCACACGTGTTTTGTTGCGACTGTTGCACAGTTCACCTACTGGCCTGGTAACTCAGCAGCTCAGAAAAAAAAACCCGACTCCTGAGTTACCTTGAGATGCTATTCACACGTTCACAGGTGGCCCTGTACAATAGGCAACATACAAGCACACATACATGCTTGCACACGCGCATCCACACGTATCCACACATCCTCAAGGCCACACATATACTCACACATGCCTGGAAGAGATAATAAGTTATTTTTTTCATTCTATTAAAATATACTGACATTATATTGCAATGGCACACTTCACCGTCCTATGCAGTCTTAGCTTCTGTGAACTGGGTTCTGTGCTACGGCACCTGACCCTGGCTTCCATTTTGATGACTAGCAGGATTCTGCTACCTACACTCATCCGAATGCAGCAGTGATGTGCGGAAAAATGAAACATCCAAACATTGTAAGAAAATGGATTGAGGAACAAGAAGTCTGTAGGGCTTTGATACAGTACATTCCTTCAGTGGCAATGAAAGAACCATATCTGGACCTTATCTTTTACTTTTTTGTTACTGATAAAAAAAGAATCTCGTAAAAGGAAGAAGGCCAGGAGACACCCTTCAGGGAGCGATGCTGCTTATACTTGGTCTGTCTTCTCTACAGTCAATGCTGAGTAAAACCGGGAGAGTCGACTTTTGTCTCAGATCTGTTATCCTCCAAAGTCAAGGCAGGCATCAGGAAAAACAGAGTCAGGATCTATTTTGTCCCTACAGAAAAGAAAGAAATGGTGCATCAGGCAAATGCAAGTGAGAAGCCCTTTGAATACCCAGTGCAAGGATGAATGATCGCCATACCCCTCTAAACGTGACCAGTCCTGGATGATTCCAGAAGCTAAGCAGGGTCAGGCCGGGTTGTTATGTGGATGGGAGTTCACTTTGGAATATCAGATGCTATACTGGGGAGGGGCTGCAGCTCAAGGATACACCACATGCTTGGCATGCATAAGGTCCCAAGTTCAATTTTCACAATCTTCAGCTAGAGCTAGAACAGGATCCTGCCCCAAACCCTGGACAGCCACTATGAGTCAGAGCTGGCAACCCTAAAATACAATCTAATCACTTGCTGTATGAATAGCCTGGCTAATAAGGTAGTTTTTTTGTGTGTTAATGGGTATGCCTTTGACTCTCATCAAGGAAAAAAAATGACATTATTAGCTGTTATAGGCATTTTTGTGTGAGTCTAAATCTTAATCCAATTTGAACTGGGACAAACAGGAGAAATGAGGCTGAAGGCTATGCTGTTTTCCCTAGGGAATTCCTCCCCACCCCTTCTCTCCAATGTAAACTCGTTATGTTGTGTTGTTATGTGCTGTCAAATCAGAATTGACTTACAGTGACCCTAATAGGGTTTTCAAGGTAAGTGAGGTATTTAAGGAGTAGTTTTACCAGTTTCACATCCTCAGTGAGCTTCAATAGGTGAGCAAGGATTTGAACCCAGACCTCCTGAGTCCTAGTCCATCATCCTATCCACTATATGACATTGGGTATTAAATTCTTTCTAACAAAGCAACAAGCAACTTTGAGTAGGTGGGATTAATTTTCACTGGGTGTACAGTAAATGGAGGCAAAGGCTTAGAAATCCCATCTCTCTCATTCTAGGCCTAATTTGAATTATCATCGGAAGTTTGAAAGATGGGAAATGGGACCTCCGCTTTCTAATCCTTTGCGGCCTTCAGAAACTAAAGAGTCTGTGCCAAATAAAAATTTTAATTTTAAAAAACAGTAAATATCAAAATCTAACAGCCTCTAAGAAAGTGATGTTAAACTATGACTGGTAAGTCATGTTTAAAAATGGGCATACGGCACAACCACAGTCTTCCCAGCAGAAATGCTTTTATGGGTAATTCTGCAAAAAGGTTTTGTACAAGCTGTCAAGAGTTTGACAGGATCCAAATTTAGCATCTCCTGTTCCAAACAACTTGCCTTCAGATTCAAGTTCATAGGGGAAGCTTGTGGTTAAAATCAGTAAGTTGTTGTTACAAGTGACAAAAATAATGACAAGAGTGACACTGGAAAGATGGCAGGTTTGACTTCTTCAATTCACTCAGTGCTCCTGGCTTCCAAATAAATGTGGTGAATTCTAACAAATCAGGCTCAAGTGTCATTTTCTTTCTGTGCTGAAGCTTCTGTCACAAACAGATAGAACAAGAGGTGGTGGAGGGAATCAAAGCTGAAGATCTAATAGGACAACATTGCCATCCGCCATATAACGAGTTCAGTTGAAATGGTTCTAACAGATGGCCTCACCTCATTACGTTCATATTCTCTGTACCAAATCATTAATA
This sequence comes from Intellagama lesueurii, assembly GCA_037013535.1. NCBI lineage: Eukaryota > Metazoa > Chordata > Lepidosauria > Squamata > Agamidae > Intellagama > Intellagama lesueurii. Next base: position 231,474,859 of record JBAJHW010000003.1, read on the forward strand.
GCTCTTCCCATCTCTGCTTTGGCCATAACAGTAGCTAAGATTTGCAGGTAAACAATGGCTAAGATATGAAGGTTTCTATGCTACTTATATGGGAATAAGCTCCTTTAAATTCAGTGGCACTGCTGGACAAACATATCTAGAATTGGGCAGTGCACTACTTTTGATTGATAAGAGGGGGACTAAATGAAATATTCCTCTTTTATTAGTATTCCCTACACTATTTGTTCAACAACGATGAAGAAATACTTTTCAGAGATAGGTGATTAAAAAAAATGTTTGATCAATATGAACTTCTGGATAGCTCAGTGGTTTACGTATCTGGCTGTGGAGCCAGATGCTGGGAGTTCAGTTCCCCACTGTGCTTCCCTGATAGGGGCTGGACTTAATGATCCATAGGATCCCTTCCAGTTCTGCTAAGATGATGATGCTTATAAACAGCTGTTGTTGTTATGTGATGTCGAGTCAGACATGACTTACAGTGGCCCTAATAGGTTTTTCACGGTAAAAGAGATCTTTAAGGAATGGGTTTACCATTTCCCCTCCCTCCAGTGAGCCTTAAGCCAAGTGGGGATTCAAATCCAGGGCTCCTGAGTCCTAAACTATCACTCAATCCCCTACACCACACTGGTTCTCATACTATATAAGCAGCTAGTTATGGAAAATCTTGGCAGTTCAAAGACTGTGAAGCCTAAGCGGTATTCTACTAGTTACACCCTGCAAGTGCATTCTGTTTTTTTACCAGTAAGGAAAGGGAGGTGCTAAGAAAACTATGGGGAAGTCATATTTCCACTGACCTTTTCAGAGCAGCTCAATCGACTCTTTTAGAAGGACAAAAAGACGGCTGGCTGGAAAATCCACAGTCCAGAATGGATGACTAAGGTGTTTTCTTAAGTGATGGCAGAAATAAGATTTAAGAGTGGCACAGCGGCAACCAATACTTCCCACTCCAAAATATTAAAATAAAAATAAAATAAATCCAGTAATCCACAAGGGCGGTTCTCTGTCTCCATTGGCAACTGGACAACATTTCCACAGAGAGGCACTAATTAGCCAAAGGATATTCTCCCTCATGTTTTCTGCAAGGTACCACGGATGGTGCTCAGAATATGCCAACATACCCTGGTACAGAAGATTCTTCATTCCAATAAAAGATGAAGAACTGTGGTTTATGCCACAGATCAAACACAATGATTGTAATTCCAGTGGCTGTTGAGGGAACAACAGCACTTTCCTTCGTTTAATCACAGTATCTGGCAGCAAACACAGCATCAGAAGTTGTATGTGATGTTATAATAGATACATGTATATTACATAATGTCGATCCACATAGAAGTATATTCCAAGAAACAATTTGTTCCAGGCCTGTCCTCAAATGACGGGCTGTCATTTCCATAGGTCCCCTCCCCTCAACACGCTCAGCAATCTTAATATATCAATCAATGCTGCAAACAATTTTTATCATTATTATTATTATTTCAAACGGCGAGGAGAAGTAAAAAAAAGTGCAGTTCTTCAATTAAAGTGCATGGATGAGGTAAACTAATTTCAAGAGTTTAGAGTTTGTTCAGTACTGGCTCAAACTGGAACCATTCTGCCGTGCATTTGTTGCATTTGGGTCCTCATTGCTTGGACGCTGCTCAGAATCTTATTCTGATGTGCAATGGCAGTAATTCCAATTCTCGACAGGTCACTGCATGAAACAAAAAAGGAAGCAGCCCAGACGTGAGAACTTTCTGCTATATGCAGATCCAGTAACACACATTAAAGACGAGCACACACACAAAAGAAAATAATGCAAAGCGAGGTGAATGTATATAAGTGATTACTTAAACCTCTGATGGCACTGTGAACGACATGTTGAAATCATGTACATTCTAGTCCAGAGGTAAACAATCCTTTCTATATTCTTGGTAAAAACAACTCCCATCATCCCCCATAACTGACTATACTGGCTAGAGATATTGGGAATTTCAGTCCAACAAAATCTGGAGTTGCCCATGCAAGTTTTCTGTGCCTGTTCTAGATTACAGTATTTTAGTACTCGAATGAATATAATGATATGCAGAGCAAAGCAAAAAAAGCCGATTAAATCCAGATTTACCAGTTTTTTTGTTATACCGCTGAGTACTTACTCCTGGTTCATATGCACTACAGCCTCTAGGGTAGTATAGCTGGCAGCTGTGAAGTTATCCTTATATCGCTCCATCTTAATAGCTTGGAGCCAATCACCAACAGAAACTACAGCAGAGAATTCAGGAGAACTTGGATCCAACAAAGCAGTATTAGGCCTAAGGACACAAAATAAGAAAGATTAAAATAACATTTCGTCAATGTTTTGCAGACTGATTTTTATCCTGTTCAAAAGCCTTGAAATTATACACCTTAAAAGAAATGGTTCTATGAAATTCTGGGATTTACAGTGTAGTAAGGAAGTCTGAATTTCCTACTCGAGAACTCTAGTATACTCTTCTGAACTATAGCCCTAGAAATCCCTAGCAGACCATTCTACATAGCTCACCAAACTACAATCCCCAGCTTGCCATAGGAAGTTAACCATAGTAGTTAAAGTGCTGTACTGTACAGCATCATAATTGTGTAGCACATATATATTCTAGACTCGTAGAGTACAGGAAACAATTGTTTCCTACAGAAATGTACGAGACCAAAAGTTCTAGATTGTCTAAGGACTACATTTACATGGTCACAAAGAGCACATAGGTGCTTAGTGTCAACAGAAAATGCATGTAGTTAGCAGCCCCTGACTGGTGAGGATCCTATCAGCTCCTTTTGAGAATAGGACCTCAAGTCTTATTTTGAGAATAGGAACTCTCACACATTCCTTTTTCAAACATTTGTGACACCACTGCATTGTCATCACATGATATGCACAGTGTATGTAGAGACATATTATTAGGATCAGATTCTTAGAAACAGATCAGTTCACAATCACATCTTCCTCCATATAGTGCATCTTAACTGTGCCATAGTGCACATACACAGAGAGTCTTTAACATGTCACCTGAGATCCTGAATATATATATGCAAAAGCAATACTGCTCATCACAGGTGAAAGACAGGCAGCCAGAACTTCACAAATTGCTATGAAAGTAGTACTGCTCTGTTTGCTGAAGGCTCATATCACAGGTAAAGGGCTAAGTTCTCCATAGGGACCATCAGAACTCAGAGTGTAGATGAATATTTTGACTGCAAGCCTTTAGTTTAGGAAACAATTGATATGAAAACAGAGTTAGGTCAGAAGTTTTTGTTGTCACATTCATCTGTGACATACAATAGACAGAAAGGGAGCAAACATTCACAGGCTGTTTGATACAAACTCATCTCTCACTGCAGGGCAACATATAATTAAATATTTTCAGATGATACCTGTTTCAGTCTAACTAGTACATTAAGTGAACCACTTTGGTCCTCCCAAATGTAACGGCTTGTAGAAGTCTGTCTCACCCATGACACTTGGAAAGGTATCTGAGATCCTAAAGGGGAGACAATCTGCTGTGACAGAACTATCACAGCAGGAACCCCAGGCACCCTTTGTCTACTATGAAAAAGCAGATCTCCATTCAGAAGCACCCATGGTGGAATTGTGTGCTCTCGTACAGTGTGGAAGCTCACAGCTTAGCGTAGGCTTCTATTGGGCATCTTCTCAGCCAAGTCTGCAAGCAAGCCAAGTGCCCGCATACAAAGCAGGGACAGCAGGGAGTTAATCCACTTTAATCAATCAATTCCTGACCATAATGTGTGCCAGGGCTGGCACAGAATAATGGTGGCTTTGATCTTTGTCCTGTGGAATGTGTTTCAGTCTCCCAATGAAAATATCTGCAGGTTATTATTACTTTTCAAATATGAGAAAAGCACTCATTAATACAGTTGTTCATTATTCTACACCCTTGCACATTGCAGTACTTCTCAGTAGGCCACAGTAAATTGCTGTCATCTATCAATATCACATTTTTTTCTCACCTAAAAAAATTACTATTTTAATTTATTTCAAACACACAGGATCAAAGACTGGGTGTACTGCAGACCTTATAAGCTATTGTTTGGGACTGTTCTCATCTTAAATGAATGCTGTTTCTAATTTTTGGCAGTCACCACACCCATTTCTATTGCAGATATATTTAGCATAGATCAAAGGGAAAGCTATGGCTAGTAATACAAATACATTCTTGTGTATTGCATTGAAGATAGCTGCACGTAAGTACTAACACACATATTTTGCTTTGCATTTCATACCCATGTAAGAAGTTACTATGTGGAAATAAAGCAGCAATGATTAGACTCCACACTGGACTAGTAGCCAAGGTTAGTCAGAGATCTATGCTCTAGTAAACTAGAATCAAAAACTATTGGAGGAGATTAAGCTGCTAAATAATTTAACATGGACAGAGGGAGGTACATTCACCATGTTACAGATGCAATTAGAAGAAGCTAGAGAATACAGGAAGATAGCAGTCCCAGAGGATTAATAATCTGCCTTTGGTAATGGAAAACAATGATCACCAAGGGGTATTCTCATTTGAAATGTTGGGGGATAAGAAAAAAAAATATTTCCCTATGATACGAAATTGTTAGTAGTTGAATCTAGTACTGTCTGACCCCTGTTGGCTCCTAGATTTTTTAAAAGAGGTAAGTTTAAGAGTGATTCTACACTGGTCTCCCTGTAAGTAAAGAAGTGTGTCATTTTTAGAATATTTTCTCATTGCTTCACATCTTGTTTCTGGTCAGCTGTGACACCTTGTTCTTGAAGATAAATGACCGATTATGCAATTCCCTCAAAAAATAAAACAAATAATAAAAAGCTCTTAGGATGACATTTCATTCTATTCATCTCAGCTGAAAGCTGCTTTCTCTGTTTCCTTCAAAGTAAGATTCCTGCTACAGCAGTCCAGAAACAATAAAATGAGGTGCCCCACCGGTAAATACCAGCAAAACATATTGTGTGGAACCTGCAGTCTCTCTGATGTGCTGGTGAGCAATATAGCACATTTTTCTGATGTGTTTTTAAATGGTTTTTAAATGCTTCTAATTTAGTTATTGCTATATTATAAAATTTTAACTGTGTTTTAAAATTAGAACTCAGTTGTGTTTTCAGCTGTTTCTGTTTTCTCTCTTCTTTTTTTTCCTCCTTTAAAAAAATATATATTGTGACCTGCCTTAGTCACAGAACTGGAAGAAAGGAAGGATATTAAATAAATTATTAAAGCAAAGTGTGCTGCTTATATACTGTTCCATAGCGCTTAAAGCACTCTCTGGGTAGTTTACAATTTAATTATGTAGGCTACGCATTGCTCCCTCAGCAAGCTGGGCACTCAATTTACTGACCTCAGAAGGATGGAAGGCTGAGTCAACCTTGAGCCAGCTACCTGAGCCCATTAGGATCAAACTCAGGTTGTGATCAGAGTCTTCACTGCAGTACTGCAGTTTAACCACTGCATCATGAGGTCCTTAAATTAAATTAAATAGAAAAATTCTCCACAAAGTTTCTGTATTATCCATGGACTGAATTCAAAGAATTCAAGGTGTTCAGTCTTTCCTTGACTATGATTACTGCAGTCAACCTGTGATGCTATAGGAGGAAGGGAGAGATAGGAAGCATGGCCATTCTGTCTGCCCATCTGAGATACTGACAATTTTAGGTCCCTCATCTCAGAGTCTCTTCTTTTTTCAGATGGTTAAGGTAAGGCAACTAATGGTGGTCAGCTGCATTGTAGCAGCTTGTAATAAGATGTTTATAATACTAACAACTTCTGCCTATGTATGCCTGCTTTTCTTTTCTCTCTTCATCTCCTTTGCTTTCTGAGTCCTGCCTTTTTAGATTATAAACCTGTGACAGGGACGGCCCTGCTTTTTATTAATTTGTAAGCTTCTTACAAATCAATAAGAGGGAGCCCAGGAAACTTTTAATTAGTGTAAATTAAATATCATTACCACTAGATGATGATGTCATCTGGGATGCACTGCATAACTTCATGTAAAAGGATTTTGCCTACTGAATTTAATGGGACTTTCTCCCATAAAACTGAAATCCTAGATATAAAAAAATAAAGGACTGAAGTCCTAGACTCTGATCTCAGACATTTCCACCACTGTTAGAATCATAGCAGTTTCACTGCATCATCACTTCCATTCCCAAATTGTTAGATTTGTATGTTGTAGGAAATTCACGAAGGGCTGCCAATTTCATTGGAAGTGAATTGGAAAAAAGGGCTAATCCTTCTCTTGCCACACTGTTTCGCAGTGTAGGATCTTACTGCTCTGGGCCAACATGTGTCAAGTGGGTGCATTTCTAAGAGTAAACAGATATGCTTGAGTGATTCAACCACATTACAACCACATAATGCACACTTTGGCTCTCAACGATGCCTGGTTCCAAGACAGTTGCAGCTAGTTCAAGAAAAAGCACTGAGTAGCATAGCATGGTACAAGTAATCGCTGGGACAAAACTTTTTGATCCTGTGAATACCAGCTAGTCTGATTCCAGGAAGAGCCTACTCCTGCCTCTCCTTTGATGCAGCTAAGGATGGGAAGAGAGGGCTTGTCCTTTAGATTTTGCTTTGCAATTGGTTTATGTAATTAATTAAAAAGTTTTTAAAGTGTCCTTTTCAACACCAGGGAGCTATTGAGATGTTTTTTAAAAAATATGTTGCCTTTTAAATTCAGAGTTATTCACAGACAGACAGCAGATAAGGCTGTCCCCAACCTAATGCCCTCTAGATCCACTAGACTACAGTTCCCATCATCCCCTGCCAGCAGTGATTGCTAAGCTTGGAAACACTTGGGTAAACCTTTACATTCCCAGTAGAGATGGGCATGAATCAGAAAAATTGTGATTTGTTTTGACTTGTGATTCATCAAGGTCAACAAATCACTAATAACAAATTTACAGTTTTTTCTGATGGATTGACAAATCAATTCATTGATTCATTTTTTGCTTTAAAACCCCATAAAATGTACCCACCATTGGATTTCAGACTTCTGAGTTATACAACAACAAAGTGGGTCGCCCCCCCCCCCCGGAAAGTGCCATTTAACAGCTGTCTTGGGGAATCCCAATCTTCACCAAACCTGGAGAGATTGTAGAGGAGAGTCAGGAGAAGCTTCTCTGTCATTTCTGTGTCTCTAGGTGCTGAGGAGAGGTGTTTTATAGCCCAACAAATTGACTAATCAAAAAGCACTAAAATTTGTATTCGTCGGGGGGCATTGATTCATAAAAATACAAATTGACAAATCAGTGATTTTTTTTCAATGAATTTAGTGATTTATTTTTAAATTTATGCCCATCTCTAGTTTCTAGCATTAAGCTGCATGAAAGTCTGCATCAAACCTAATCCTCAACAGACTCTAAGGCAGTAATACTTTAAATATATATATATATATATATATATATATATATATATATATATATATATATATATATATATATATATATATATATATATATATATATATATATAGTAATTTAGTCTTTATTTGTATCAGAGCATTGCACAATTTAAAATTATGGCCATATATGAAATATAAATAAAATTAAAATGTTAAGATAAGAGTATTTTTCACCAGAAGTAGACCAGTTCACTACACTACACTAGTAGACTAGTGTTATTTTTTATCTTGTCCTTTTCTTTTGTAATTTAATCTTTCTTTCTTTATTCGTATCAGAGCATAATTTAATAATAATGATAATGATACAAAGACAACGACGACGACAACAACAACAAGAGAATAATGCAATTCCAAGGCTTGGACAACTTTAAATCACCAGCACCTTGAACTTCTACTATGATTAATTATACAAGGAGGATTAAAAAAAATACTTTCATATTCCTTATGTATGTTGTTTCCTATGGCCTCTGGAATTAGGAAAAAGGGCATATTTTACAGATGGTTTCAGAGCTGCCTAAACTCTGTGTTACATAAACGTTCAGGGCAAACTGGATAAGAGAATTACTGTCTTTTCAAAATGGATAAGAAAAAGACCAGAGTAACCCAAATGAAGAGCTGTTTTCCCCTCCACTTTAAAAAAAAAATTCTGACCAGAGTACTGAAAGGAATTTTGGTTTTAGCACACAGGCTGAGGTGAGTTACAGCTGCCTGTCACTACCAATATCTTCCCTCATCCATCACCATTAAGAAAACACAGCTGACCTGGAGTTTTCAGAGCCTGTCCTCTTCAAGCTGTTGGGGTTGCGGATGAGTTTGTCTAGCATGTTGACAATCTGTCCAAATTTAGGCCTGTCACTACGCTCCTTCTGCCAACAGTCCAGCATCAACTGATGGAGAGCAATCGGGCAGTCCATTGGAGGTGGCAGCCGATAGCCTTCTTCAATGGCTTTGATAACCTAGCAAATAACAAGATTGTTAAGACATTTGAATAACAATAAATTACAGGCGTATAAAAGAAAGTCACCTTGCTTTGGATCTGGGCTTTTGAACAACCGCATATGTTAAATTGAAAAGGACAAGAAGTTTGTTTATACAAGTCAGCTATTGTTTGAACAACTGCAATTACTTCCTTTTAAAGAACAGTATACTTAAAAATTTGCATAATGAACGTAATGGAAGGTGGAGAAAAAATTCATATATATATGTTAATATGCATGTGTTATACTTTTAGAGATGTAGAAAAGGTTATAAAATATTTCACTCATATTTTGTTTCTGGCTTCTTCTTTTTTTAAGGGGGCGAGCAATAAATGTCCTCCAAAATAGAAAATAACCAAAAATATTGGTCTATAGATGAATAGTAATAATTATGTGGTGTCACATCAATTCTCACTTATGGCAACCTTCCCAGGGGTTTTTTAGTATAAAATACTGCCTGGTGGTGCTCTGGTACCATGCAGCTTGCCCAAGGCCACACAGGTTGCAGGGCATGTAATCCTATCAGCCACAGGTGATCTTAACCGGTCCTTCTCCCAGGAGGCATAGGGCAGATTCAAATTCCTAACCACTGGATCTACAACCAGATGCTCCAACCCAGTGAGCTGTATCACTCATTAAGACTTTTGTTGCCCTATTAATAGGGAAGTGAAATCAAAATGAGATTTCCTAAAGCTGTTAATGTATTTATACAAATTCATTCATTTAATATATTCATACATATTTCCAGGCTGGAATATAACAAGTTCAGTTCTACTGCCAAGAATGCCTGGTTCCATTTTTACTTCTGAAAATCTATCCATCTCTCATGCAACGTGACTGGGAAATTGCAATGAGCTCTTTACCCGTAAAAGTAAACTGGACTACCATGCCACTGAGAAACAGTATCCAGTAATTTTAAACAGTATCCAATATGATCCAAAACTGTAGGTATAACAGACACCAGAAACCTGCACATATAGCTCTGTATCACATGCTGTTTCTTTAGCAAATCTTCAGCTATGTGCTCATGCATAATCGAGACCTGGTTCCTGACAGCCAGATGCACCCAGTGTCACAACCCTTTACCCCATCACAGTTGGCACTAATGGGCACGCTGGCTGGTTGTCTTTACAGGGCGAAGAAGGATTAATTGGCCACGGACACCGATCAGTTCCACTATGCAACTGGTTTCGCACAACAAGCAAGAAATGCACAAAGGCAAGCAAGACAGATTCATACTTCCATTGCTGTCAGGCTTTAAGAGAAGAGAAACAGAAAAGAGTCCTATCTCCAAGGCTAGAGCTATGCCCTATACACACATAACTTTCCAAACCTTATTCATGACAAAACTGTGTAGAGAAATGTGTACATTCCTTCTCCTCCATACTACCACTGTTAAGTTTTTCTTCATTTGTGTGTCAGTGATATGAGCTGCTTAGCATCCTATTGACCTCCACTGGCAAAAGAAGTCATAGCTACATCACTGCTCCAATTAATTTGGGTATTCTTCATGCTGTCTAGTGAGCAGGCAGGCATGAAAAGCATCAGCAAACTAACCTCTGCATCACTGTACACCTCACTTTGTCTTTAATAAAAGATGGGTTTTACAAATAATGCAGCTTTGCAAAAATGCAAAAGTTGAAAAACATTTGAAGCTTTGTTTCCATACTTATTACTTTTTATTTCCTCTAAGCTAGAGCACCAGTCATCTTGCCCAAAACGATCTGCTTTGCAGAGGTCTGTTCTGAAGTATTCCAGTTTTACTACTTGGAATCCTTCAACAGGATATGCCAACAACTGAGCTCTGGATTTTATGCGTGTGAAGCATGCGTGAGCTACAGCCCAATACATTCCACATCTGAAAGGCATTTAAATTAAATCTCTTTTCAGCTTCAGTGCTATCTATATGTAAACAATGTTGGAAACTCTTCAGTTCTACAGAAGAAGGTGACTGGGTTCTCAAACATCATTCAGCCTCTCTACTTCTGACTAAAGGGGTCCATGTTTCATTTCTCAAGCGTGAGGAAGGATGACATGTTATTCTGCTTTTACATCCTGACAGGGCAAGTTAAATACCATTTTTCAATGGGCCCACTCTACTTATTAAACATTTTCTTGTATTATATTCCTCTACGTCTTCTTCAATACTATTATACTAAAGCAGGAATTTTATTAAGTCCTGCTTGGAATGAACTTAAGTACTCCAGATGGTACAGTTAAAGGGACTTGCATAATTTACAAGGGGTCATTAACTAAAGCCGTTTTTTAATGTTCCCCAAGGATATATGTTCTACTATTGTTGCTCAAACCTTTCACAACAACATTATATATTCCAAATGAAATTCTTTACAGTCTTAGATGAAAATGATAAGTTCAAAGATACAAACTTAAAGGCACCTTGGGGTTTGAAATATTAATCAGAAAGCCAGTTTACTGATGTATTAACAGATCTACAATTGAGAAACTGGCACAGAATCAATATTAACACTCACGCTGCACAGACACAAGAAGAGACACACAGACACACAAAGTCTGAAATGTGTTGCAAATTGATACACGTTCCCTTTTTTCTGAAGTTCCCTTCAAAAGAGTTGCAGTTGATTCTACATCCATCCATCTGTCCAACTGTTTATATAGATACAGATAAAATGCACATAAAAGTTACATTCACAGGGTCTTTATTTGCAAGGCTGATTATGCTTTGGAAGAACCTTATGCCTTGATAGATAGTTAATAACAAAAAATATGAACATCGCTCAGTATGTGATTTGAGCCATACCGCATAAACTTATGAGAATCCATCACAAAAAAACTTCAGACCTCATGTAGATGAGAGTTGCATCTAAAAGATATTTTACCATACAGGACAACAAAACCTAGTAATAGTAGTACTTCAACTGGAGTGAAGGACACTTACATCTTGGTTGGACATATCCCAGTAAGGTCTCTCTCCATATGACATCACTTCCCACATTACAATTCCGTAACTCCAGACATCACTAGCTGATGTAAATTTACGATAGGCAATTGCTTCTGGTGCAGTCCACCTGATGGGAATCTTTCCACCCTGCAAGTAAATCAGAACAGATATTTATATAATAGCAAGTGCCTTACATTTATGCCAACATTACATGCCTTTATTTTTCTAAAGTAAGGAGGATATGTTCAATGGAAGATGCTAAAACAATTCTTAGGAAGGCAACTACTTGCCTCAGTCTATAGCCAAAAGGAATCTGTAAGAGGTATAAATGCCATTTGTAAAGAATCAGATTTATTTTACAAAACAAAAATATAGTTTGTAGACGAGGCCTAGGCGACATGTGGACCATGGGCCACATAGATCCCCCCTTTTTGTAAGTTCTAGACCCCCCTGAAAAAAGTATATAATGGTAAGCAGATCCTTCAAAACTGTCCATTTGTGTTCTAGACTGTAAGAATAAAATTGTGTTGAAGATGGGTGTGCAAGAATAACCTGGAGGTAGTAGGGAGGTATGAATAGGACAAAGTAGAATTTTCTTGGGCTAGGATTTTGTTGTTGTATTCATGGTGAGAGAGCCTGTGGTTCTCTAGTCATTATTGGGCTCTAACTCCCATCAGTCCCCATGCATAGCCAATAGATAAGGATGATGAGAAATGCAGCCCAGTAACTTTTTAAGTTCACAGGTTCCCCACTCCAATCTTATATAGTTCTTTGCCACTCCCCATGTAGAACAGAAGCACAAAATAAGCAGGAACATATAAAACATTGTATGAGTTTTATGGATGATAGGTTTCTGCTTTTAAATACACAATTTAAGTTATGCTGGTATAGGTTTTTTTTAAAAGTTTTTTTTGTGTAGGGTCCAAAAAAAACCCTTGTCAGATGATACTGTTGAAGGATGGGAATGTCATCCATCTGCTTTCTTTAGTTATAGGGATGCAAATCAGGATACTGCTCTATGTATTTCCCCCCAGTTCATAGCTATTTCTCTGCTTAAGGCTACACTAATGCAGCTAGGAGTTCATAAAGTATGAATCACAGGATTATCACAGAATACTTAATGTTTAGATACTAAGAGTTTTGCCACTGTAGTATTGCTTGTCTGCTGCTCCTGTCAGACTTGTCTGAGGAGCTCTTCAAAATAAACAAGCTTTCTGGAGGCCTACACTTATTAACAAATGTTTTCTGGTCATAACTAGTCAATAAACTGTCTTGAAGGAGTCATCTTACAGCATACTGTAAAAACAAATGTACTTTCTAAATCATAAAGAAAATATTTGGAAGCTGTATTTGTGATGTATGTCTTTACCTAATCAGATCATGAATGATTTAATAATAGTTTCAGAAGTAATACCACCATCCTTATCTGATGCAACAAACAATAAATCCATCCCAAATATCACCTGCTATAGATTTTTTTCATTTGTTTTTGTCAATGAACTGGCTACGTATCTCATTTGTTCCTGTCTTCTCCCAGCCTTTTAAATGTTTCCTATGATGTTAATCTGAAGGCATGCGAAACTTGCATCAATAACCAAAAATGCCATTTCCACCCAGAATTAAAGCCACTTCATGTTGACAAATCTATCTGTAAAACCTGGCCTTATTTCATGATGACACCTGCCCTTTAAATAATATGGAACAATATGAGCAATGTGTACATCAGTACTGAAAAATGTGGGATAGAGGCCCAGGCCAACTGAGTAGAGAGTCTGCATTTATCACAGAGCGAGTTCACACTGACAAAGAAAAATTAGCTCCAGTCCTTGTCTAATTTTATCACAACCTCTAGGATTAAGCTGTAAATTAAAATGCTGTGGGTTTTTCTTGTGCTTGCCTTTCCAAGTGATTAGAAAATAGCCAAGAAAACGCCAATTTGAAAAAAAAACCCAAGCCAGTTTAGATCCAGGAAATTGCAGGCACATTAGCTTAGTGTGTGCCTCAGGTAAAGCAGCAAAACATTTTATTAAAACCAGAGTCACTAAACATACAGAAGAATAAGGCTTGCCCAGGAGGAACTGCTCTGCAAAGAGCTATTTGAGAGTACCAACATACAGTATATCACAGAAGTGAGTACACCCCCTCACATTTCATAAATATTTAAGTATATCTTTTCATGTGACAACACTGAAGAAATCTACAATGTCAAGTAGTGAGTATACAGCTTGTAGAACAGTGTAAATGTGCTGTCCCCTCAAAATAACACAACACACAGCCATTAATGTCTAAACTGCTGGCAGAAAAAGTGAGTACACCCCTAAGTGACAATGTCCAAATTGGGCACAAAGTGTCAATATTTTGTGTGGCCACCATTATTTTCCAGCACTGCCTTAACCCTCTTGGACCAGAGCTTCACAGGTTGCCACTGGAGTCCTCTTCCACTCCATGACGACATCACAGAGCTGGTGGATGTTAGAGACCTTGCACACCTCCACCTTCCATTTCAGGATGCCCCACAGATGCTCAATAGGGTTTAGGTCTGGAGACATGCTTGGCCAGTCCATCACCTTTACCCTCAGCTTCTTTAGCAAGGCAGTGGTTGTTTTGGAGGTGTGTTTGGGGTCGTGATCATGTTGGAATACTGCCCTCCGGCCCAGTCTCTGAAGGGAGGGGATCATGCTCTGCTTCAGTATGTCACAGTACATGTTGGCATTCATGGTTTCCTCAATGAACTGTAGCTTCCCAGTGCCGGCAGCACTCATGCAGCCCAGACCATGACACTCCACCACCATGCTTGACTGTAGGCACGACACACTTGTCTTTGTATTCCTCACCTGGTTGCCACCACACACGCTTGACACCATCTGAACCAAATAAGTTTATCTTGGTCTCACCGGACCACAGGACATGGTTCCAGAAATCCATGTCCTTAGTCTGCTTGTCTGCAGCAAACTGTATGCGGGCTTTCTTGTGCATCATCTTTAGAAGAGGCTTCCTTCTGGGACGACAGCCCTGGAGACCAATTGGATGCAGTGTACGGCATATGGTCTGAGCACTGACAGGCTGACCCCCCACCCCTTCAACCTCTGCAGCAATGCTGGCAGCACTCACATGTCTATTTCCCAAAGCCAACCTCTGGATATGATGCTGAACACGGGCACTCAACTTCTTTGGTCAACCACGGCAAGGCCTGTTCTGAGTGGAACCTGTCCTGTTAAACCGCTGTATGGTCTTGGCCACTGTGCTGCAGCTCAGTTTCAGGATTCTGGTAATCTTCTTATAGCCTAGGCCATCTTTATGTAGAGCAAGAATTCATTTTTTTCAGATCCTCAGATAGTTCATTACCATGAGGTGCCATGTGGAACTTCCAGTGACCAGTCTGAGAGAGTGAGAGCGATAACACCTGCTCCCCCTTCACACCTGAGACTTGTGACACTAACCCGTCTCATGACACCAGGGAGGGAAAATGGCTACTTGGGCCCAATTTGGACATTGTCACTTAGGGGTGTACTCACTTTTGTTGCCAGCGGTTTAGACATTAATGAGTGTGTGTTGCATTATTTTGAGGGGACAGCACATTTACACTGTTCTACAAGCTGTATACTCACTGCTTTACATTGTAGCCAAGTGTCATTTCTTCAGTGTTGTCACATGAAAAGATATACTAAAATATTTATGAAATGTGAGGGGGTGTACTCACTTCTATGATATACTGTAGATGTAGGTACAGACAATTCAATAAACAACATGTATACTCAGCTTTCCTAACATTTTTTTTAGCATATCTCTCATTAAAAAGGCTCCGGGGTGAACGTAGCCCTGGTAGGGTAAGTTTTCATATGATTTGGGAACTGGTTAAAGAATAGAAAGGGGAGGTCAGAAATAAATAGGTAGTTTTCTTACAATGGGAGAAACTAAGCATTGGGACCCTAAGGAGGTAACTTGGGTTGAAGGTGGGTTTTTTTACTTATATATCACCCAGGACAAGAGATTAGCCTTAAAATAGGCATGCCTAGAGATGATACCAAATTATTTAGGATGATGAAAATTCAAGCAGACTTTGAAGAGTCCTAGAAAACTATCCAAAAGTTCAGTGTAACCATAAAATGAAAGCATGGGGCAAAAACTGTGAACAGTTATTAGACATGATGGTTTTGTCAGATTCAGTACATCACTCAAATACTTGTGTACTCAATGCCTCATACCCTAATACTATGTGTTCCAGGTGTGCTGAACTACAACTTCCAACATGCTTCCTCCCTTATCCTCACCCCCCCCCCCATATGTTGGCTGGGAGTGACATGAGTTAGCCCAACACATCTGGAAGGCACCAGATAAGAGGAAGTTACATTCATTCCTTGATGACTGCTGGTTGGAAAGCATAAACAAGGTTTGGATGCCAAAGGCCAGCTCCTGACTTTCGCTTTTGCATTCTCATTTCAACTGACAAGGCCAATCTACCCTCTAATTTTCAGCCCCGACTCTCTCTCTCTCCTTCACTTCTGCATGTGCATGCGACTCAACCCTCCTGTGCACAGGGTTCTGTCGTGACTAGAACCAAAGGGGTTGAATGCGATCACTGTGCAGAGGAGGAAGATAGCTGCACGGAGGCAAGTGGAGTTGTGAGCACCCATGCATGCACCCAGCTTAGAGAGAACCTTGGAAAAGGCTCTCTCCCACCCGCACAGAAACTCTGAAAATTAAGAAATGAATCTCCTGATATACAGTATGTTGTTTAGCAAAGCAGGATGAAACTGTATTTTCAGATAGCTCATCATTATAATCTGAAAACATCTTATTCTTTCACGCACATGATTCTGAGCAATCATACTTGCAAATGAATCATGTGTTTACTTGCCAATGATGAAATAAAGCAAGCTTACTTGCAAAATATGGGAGGTGTGAAAAGCTCAATGGCAACAATCAGATGTCTTTCAGCATTTGAGGAGTTCTACCTTCTAATGAAGCCTTATCTATAATGTAACATATGACCCTTATTCTCAACAGTCTTTGTGAACAGAAGCCACAGATCTACCACTGCCCTTCTGTGTCATCATAGGATGTTTCTAGCAAAAGTGGGCAGCAGCCTATTCAAGAAGGTCTATGTCTTCTTGAAATTAAGCAATGTTGTTTCTTTTCATTCTGCTTGATCTCACTGTAAGCTTCCTTGGAGCATCTGTCTGGTCACTGTCAAAAACAGTGATTAGATAAAACAAGCCCACCCCACCATCATGCCCTACAGATATCCTATAACTCCCATCAGAAGCAGCCAACATGGCCAAACTGGAAATGGTGGAATGGAAGCAATTTAAAAGAAAAAAAATCTGGGGGCTGGAGAAGGATGGATTAAATAAGATCTTTCCATTGATCCAACACGGTTGTTATGTTCACATGTATTTACACCTGTGACATATCAAAAAGTACACAGTTTTATCTTTAGCTTCACCTACATCAGCTCCTGATGTTGAAACATCAAACTGCTACTGGTGGTTAAAATGAGCTTGGCAGTGTTCGTAGGTGCTGCAGGAATACTTGGTGAAAGACATGTGCACAGATGTAGACTCCTTGCACTCTGGATGGTGGCCAAGGTACAGTATCTTTCACTTACTATGACAATGAATAAAAATGCACTTTCCCCACCTAACCCATATGGTTGATTTGGCTTGGGATTTTAAAAAAAGAACAATCATGCCCTGAAATTCTTTCTGTTGCTTGACTGTGGAACTCATCCAAATTGTTCTGAACAACGATATCAGAACAAGACAATGCACTGTGATGCAAATTATAGATATTTGTTGCATTTCCCTTGGACAGGGAAACACTTTACTATATTTGCACTCTTGAAATTGAAAGGAAGGCTTTTCAATGGTTTACCTCCTGCCCTTCTGTTTGAACACAGCTTTCTAGAAATCTGTCTTGGCTCAGAACTGCACTGCCCTTGTTAGTAGGAAATTGCAGGGCTGGACAGCACTAAATACTCAGAAGGCAAATTGCTCCCCCCCCCCCCCCCAATTTAATGAACTGCATGTTCATTACAAGGGAGATGAGCAAATTAAACAGCACAAACTGAGTTTCCCTAACAATCTCTGTACTTGGGAGAACAGATGGAGAATTACAGGCATTTAAAGTGAAACATCTCACACAAAAATTACAAATCTACATTATAAACCATGTACCTCCTTTCATCCTGATGGGTATAAACTTCAACAGTGTTTGTGATCATCAGGATATTGCTTTACAAGCTGCAGTGTTTGCCTCATTAGACTTTACATGCAGAGGACTAAAACTCATTCAACAAAGTCATTAAAACAATGTGTATAAAAATCCCATTGTTCTACATCTTTATTCACCAGTCCTGAATACATTCACACATGTTTGAATATGTTATTAGTTTTGATTTAATACATGGACATGTATGTGTTGATAATCATGCTATAACCTCCTTTCTCTCTGATTAATAGCAATGTGTTTGCCCTTAATAATATTAAGTGTCATTAAGTAAATGTTACTTGCAACCTGTTTACAGGGAGACTGATAGTTAAAGCGCACATGTTTGTGTGTACATGTACATAAATATATGGACAGATCATAGCTAGACAGACAGACATGCTCAGATCTTGGCAGAAACAGAAAAGTCCTAAACATAATACAATGTGAAAGTCTGACACTTCTGAAACTAGTGGTTGGGTGATGGGGGATACTGTCTTTTATTTTCCTCAGACTGATGAGTACAACTAGAATTTCTCCAAAGCAGATTTCCTGTCAACAGTTGCAACACTTTTAACCTGCCCTACAGAATAACTTCAAGTGTATTGTTCACTTGTGAAAGAAAACTGCAGTAGTGGTTGTTGCTGAAGGGAAAATGGAGCAGCCTTTACAAAACATGCAGATTTAACTTGCACTCTTAGGATCATAACCACCATTAACTCAGAAGGCCAAATCTGCACGACTGCACTCGACTACATGTCTCAAAAATCAGAAGAGCAGGAAATTTGCAATCAGACGATACCAAGAATAGCACACACATTCAACAATCCTGTTGGTTATTTACATATGTGTAAGTTAAATCACATAACTCACTGTGGCCAATTGCTACTAAGTAATGAGGAGCTGGTCTCATTTTCTTAGTGCACGCCTGCTGTGACAGTGAGTGCATGCCTCATAATGTGCTTGGTGCCTGGTTAGTAAGTGTCAATTTGCTGTGGTAAGTAATTCCAGTGTAATTTACATTTGCCTCCTGTGAGCAAAGCCAGCCTGTGTGACCTTGGGCAAGCTGCACAGTCCCAGGGAGCCCTCAGAAGATGGGAACGGTAAACCACTTCTAAGTTTTCTATACTTGGAAAACCCAGAAAAGGATCACCATAAGTCAGAATTGACTCGACGGCATAGGATTATTATTAAATCACCAACAAGATTTCTGAATGATTACTCAAAAAATCTTCAAAAGAAGTGGCTAATTGTAATATTAGAAGCTGTGGAGTTATATTTAAGGAAGGTAACAAAATTTACAGGGCAGCTGCTTCAAACATATGAAGCTCCGGGACTTCAAATCCTGTGATTACAGATGTACTTGCATACACAATGGGGATAAATATAAGAGCATCATTCTTCTCTTTAGGAAATTAATGAATGGGTTTCCAGGCACTAGAATATTGTCTTACCCTAGTAGTATAGGCTGCTTCAGGGTCATCTTCCAGAACACGAGACATGCCGAAATCAGAAACTTTACAGACCAAGTTGCTGTTGACTAATATGTTTCGAGCGGCCAAATCCCGATGCACGTAGCTCATGTCTGACAAATACTTCATCCCAGAGCCAATGCCACGAAGCATCCCTACCAACTGGATTACCGTAAACCTGCCATCGTTCTTCTGCAACAGATAAATAAATAAATAACATCTGCAGAGGAAAAGGGCAAAGAATATGTTTCTCTTTGTTCTTATCTCACTGTCATTTCAGCCTTTTGAATCTCTACCCTATGGCTCACAAATGGAGAACGTGGGGTCCCCTAGAGATGTTGTTGGACTACAACTCCAAAAATGTCCATCAGCATTATGTTGGCTAGGGTGACTGCTGCTAGGAGCCACTCCCCAACAACATCTGGAGGGCAATACTTTTTTCACCATCCTATTATGGATTATTGGGTACTTGGATGGAATTGTAGTCTTTCTACTCACCTCTCCTAAAGCCACTGACAAAAAAAACATAATCATGATTCAACAGATCTAGAAAAACCTCAGCAGTCTAAAAATTCCCTTTGTGGCCAATCTTATTGGGAATAAGGCAATAAGGCAGGCTAGTAGAGATGTAAATCCTTGCTTGTCTCTTTCTTGCCTGAAAGAACAAGGAACTGCAATATTTTTCTCTGTGCCAGCAAGGCTGGAAGGAACTTTACGCAACCATTCATAGAGTCCTTGTACTGGTAACAGCCATGCTTTAGTAAAGCTGCCCATCTTTTGCAGAAGATAGCCCACTATTGTGCAAAAATTGCTCAGATGCATTAAAAACTGCAATTTATGCAATTATATTGCACAAACTGCCCCAAACTAGGATTATGGCTGCTTAACACCAAACTTTCAAGTACTGGATGGCTTTTTTGTATCCTTCGTTGCAACCAATCAATCATTTTAGGCTTGGCATGTGGGTTTCTTTCTTTTTTCCTTTTAAAAGGAAAGGATAGGACAAGCATTTTGTGCAAATTGCAGAGACCTTAAGGGAAAGAAACAGTCTTTTTGTCTCACTCTCAGATAGAGTGAGGACTCTCATAAGGCTTAAAAATTTTTCACTGAGGAGCCTGGTTGTGTGGAGACAGTCTAAATCAAAAGGAAATTCAGTAAGTATTCTTTCTATCCCTACTGGGTGGTCTTTAGAGATGGTAGTTTTGAATATATTGGACTTCAGATCCCATGATTCATCATTCTTGGAGTTCTACCTGACAGACAGACAGTTTATAGCTCTTCTGGGAGAAAGGCCTGAACCGGAAGGCTTTTAACAAGGCCTTCTTCTGCAAAATCTTCCTGTTCCTACCCCAGTACTAGCTTGGAGTTTTCTTTGTGAACAAGAACTTGGGTGGAAGTAAGCCTAGCTCAGCTTCAAAGCCTTCCAGCTGAGCCCTTCTCCCAGGTGAGCCAAGTGTCTGTAAATTTATTATTTATTTATTTATTTAAAATATTTATATGTCACATTTCTACCAAAGGATCCAAGCGGGCTATCTGTCAGGTAGAACTCCCAGAATGGAGAATTATGGGATTTGTAGTCAAAGTAATCCACAAAGCCCATCCCTATGGTCTTTATGGCTTCACTAACAGTGGGCATCCATGTTACCATTTGCTGGCAGGGGAGAAGGACCCTATTTCTCCATGGAACTTTGAACTCATTCCACAGTATATTTTATTCCTCCATGGGGTCCTATGCCACAATTTGAGAACCATAACCAGGTGTTTAAAATAAAATACTGCAATTTCACTTATTTGACATCCAGCCCAATAACTCACCACCCAAGTACCGCCCACTGTCTTTTCTCCTGGCTTCCTAGGATGTGTGGAATGTTCCAGTTTTAATTAACTTACAACACCATCAGACTTCTAATGAGCATTTTAATCAAACCTGCTTCTGATTAAGCACAGATTACTGAGAGCTTATTATTTTATGCTTCACTTCCAGGTTGCCTTCCTACCTCTCCTAGCAGCTGCAGTAGAAAAACACACTTGTAAGCATTTCTGAAATATAATTCTGTCTTACTAACCACAAAAGATAAAGCTATCATAGTGTTTCCCTCTATGGGTTTATCATATTGCAGGTACCTACCCTGAGAAAGGCATCCAAAGAACCATTTTCCATGTACTCAGTTATAATCATGACAGGCTTACCTATGAGAAGAAAGAATTAAATGCAGATGATTAGGCAAGGAATTGTCTTTTTGCCAGCTAACTTAATTCCAAAAAGACCTGGTTTCTTCCTTAGCTGGAGTAAGCCAAAAATGAAATAACACAAGGCTCTAGTGTTTGCTATCTCCAATCAGAAGATTAACACTTCAGCTGACTCATTGACAAGGTCTTTAACTATGGTACACACCATCATCTCTAGAGAATGTAAGAATCCATAATTGCTCACTAAAGAGAAATGGCCATGTTGTAATAGACCCAAATAGGCCTATTTGCGCTTGGAGTAATGTAAAGATAATTGCATCATTTGCTAGGGAATTTGTATGTCCGTAGGCATTTGGCTGAGAGAAATCAAAAGTTATGGTTTGAGGGATGCAGATTGTCAGCTAAAAGAAGATATTCAGGTGTGCATAACAGTCATTTCCCTTCCATTTATTTAATTCATAACCTTTATTTGGCCATGTTAAAACATGATTTACTTATTTCCTTCATAATGAAGGAGGCATGTTCAAATTAGGCAATGAAGTATGCACTGCAGACAAAATCAAGTTTAATAAAAATACCCAGCTGAAGATGAAATGTAGGTTGTTCAATGCTGATGGTATACTAATCAATATACAATGAACCCATTACCATTAAATGTAATTCATTAGTATGTTCATGAGTTATCCACGTGGCCCTATGATGTGATTCTTAAGGCATCCTGCTTATACATTCTATCTAACTTTCCTACTTTGACACTCCAATGTGTGAATGCATCTAATAATCACTGAAAATGGAGAAATGGCAGCCAAAATGATCAAGGGGCTAGAATATTTTTCTTATAAAGCAAGGTTGGAATGATTTTCATTGTTCAGCTCAGAAAGAGAAAAATAAGGGGAAATATGATGCTAGTGCACATAATCATGAATGGTGCAGAAACAGTATAAAGGTAGAAGGACTTCTGCCTCTTGCCTAAAACTAAAACCTGGGTTGGTCTGCCTCTCTCTCTATCCCTCCCTCCCTCTCCCCCCACTTCCCTGCAGTACTACAGGCAAAATACCTCTGCGTATTAGCTGCTAGGGAGCATGAAGAGTAAAGTGCTGAAGTCACATAGTACTTACGGGCTTCTCACAAGCAACTGGTTAGTTACGGAGAGAACAGAAGGATGGACTAGAGAAGCCTTTGATATAAATCCAGCATATTTTTTAATTTCTCAAAACACATTATTCTTAAAGATTCAGATGGCACTTTATTCTAGACCTCTCCCTCTCTTATTTAAATATGTCATGAATGGATCAGGAGATCCAGTCTTCTACAGTTAAAGTGAGCAGAATGTTACTCAATAAACAGAACTTGCATTTGTCCTAAGAGATCTAGTTTAAATGAAAGGATTTATTTCACTGAACAAGCTTCTACCTATTCATCAATCCATCTGCCCACCCACCAGCAGGATCTGCTCAAATGCTGGCTAGGAAAATTGAGTGCATGTGAAATATTTTCACACTGAAAAGTTCCTATAATTGTTTCTACATCAGCACATTTTTCACTCAGCAGGTCGCCTGACTTGCAGTTATGCTAGGAGTTCCTATTTCATATTATTGCCAGTTCTGATTACAAAATAATATATTAAGGAACACTAATAGACTGCCAATTTTTCACCTTTGAATTTTTATTTTTTGAATTAGGGGCTGCTGACCTAAGGCTAGCCTCTCTATGGAACATATATGTTCAGGATCCCCTTTATTGCCACATTATTGCAATAAAATAATAATAATAATAATAAATTCCATTCCCTGATCTTATTCCATATTTGTTACACAGAACTAGTCTGTATTGAAACCATACATCTGTAGCCCTAACTATCTTATTTGCATGAACAAAGGCTTCTCTCTAGCTCACTCTCTGCGCATGTAAAAAATCTAGGACAGCTGCATCAATATAAGCTTAGAAATTCTGGCCAGGAATTCAAATACTTAAAAGGCAAAGCCTGTGGAAAATGAGCTCTTGATGTATGAACATTCACCCCTCCCAAGATTCATCAGCGAGAATGGAGCCCCCTCAGACCCAATCTGCATATTTCCCCATGTCATTTACTCTTTACAACTGTGACTAGAGTCACTTGACAGAACAAACAGATCTAAATGGGTTTTAATTAACCTTCTGCAATCAAAAGATACTCTGTCAACTTAAAGAAATAAGAGACACTCTTCATTTGAATACATTAATGTGTGACTCCATTAGACATTATACCTAAGCAAGGAAGTGTTGAGGTGAACGAAAGACATCTTGAATCACAAGATGGAGCTGAAGCCCCATCTTACCATATTACCCTCTGTGTAGAACAAGGAGAGCTCAAGGGAGCCAGTGGCCTTAATCTTGAATCAGTGGAACCTACCAAGCTGCAACTGATTTAGTGGGTCAAGTCTAGCTGAAACCTACAATTCGATTTAGGCAATTGTCTGAAGGGATACAATTGGATTCCACCATTCTTTTGAAAAGCAATATGCAACTTTCTTATTGGATGTATAATGCACTGGTTACAATAACAAATATGTTTGATTGTACCTTCATAATATGGCTATAGAAGTAATTATATAATATTTGTATAGTACACTTAAAAATTATCCACAAAATCTATCTGGAGTCTTATTTACCCACAGAGTCCAACCGTGATATTAAGATAACTGATTGATTACTAATAATATGTATAAGCTATCCTTCTCCTCATCCCCTCCCTGACACTCTTTCACAATTGTACACGCACACCAAATTTGCCCCAGCTATCTATCTTGTGTTGTAATTTCAGGAGTCTTAAATGCACTCATTTATCACCAATGCTCGTAAAACTACAGGAGAAAATTGAGACAAATGTCTTCTTAAGTCAGCTTGTTTACTAAATGGTGACAGTTTGAAGGTGTCTATGCTAGTTTGTAGGTAAAGTCTGAACTATTGGAGGCCAGGAAGCAGAGTCCACTTGGTTTGGCCTCCCACCTTCTGTTGGGAATTTTAAATCAAGTTGAAGCAGTGACAAGTGCATTATGCAAATGTATCTAGTCATTTATAACTGTTACATTTATAACTGCTTGGGGGGTTAAAAGCCTCCGTGGGATTTCAATACAAGCACTCCCTTGTTAATTCTCTGTTTTACTAAGGTGGCATGAAAATCACTGTCTACAGAGCAAAGAACTCTGGTATAAACCAGAGATGTCTTTTTGAAGGGAATGTACCTATAAAACTATTTATATTTTTTTTTTAAGTTGCTGTAAAATTTGGAAACCCTGAATGACGCAGCAGCAAAGAGAAACAGTTTGCTACAAAAACCTTTTTAAAAAATGTTATCAATCTGTCATTGTATGCTTTTACATACATTTGATTTTCAGGAAGTTTTTAAAAAATAATTGGCCTAGATAAATGCAGAAGAACAGGGAGAAAGACCAGTGGTGTCCCTCCCTATGTCTACGTATTAGTTTAAATGTGTGTATAATATTTTAGGTTCACTTATTTAATGTGTTTACTGTGAAGTACATTTTCACAAGTGCAGATGCAGCTGGCATACATACACCTTCTGTGTATTTGGGCTCCATATGAGGAAGTTAAAAAAGAAAGAAAGAAAAGGTAAACATTCTACTCTGTAACTGGAGATTTTCAAGATTGGTGGGCATTAATAAAATCTAATTGCAAAATGTAAGTGGTTCATTCAAGCAAATCATCCCCTAAAGATCTGCTGTCCAAGTGGAAGTAAAAGAATTGGTAACCTAAATGGATTATTTTTATTCTGACAATATTGGTCTGGCCATGTTTTAGTTACACCCAGTGAAATAGCTGGAGATGGGCCACCTTAAACAGTTACAGCTCTATAGCATATCTTTCGTTAGGCTTTATTGTGGCAGTCCTCACAGGTACGTACATGGCCTGAAAACCATGAATATGAGGTTTCATTCTACTGGAGTCCACTGGTACAGTGAATGCCTTTAAACACGGAGATGAGGAGAGTTACTGGAAATGGAGGCAAATGCATCCAAGACATCAGATATTTTGTATGAAGGATAAAACATTATTTTCTTTTGAAAGATCTACTCTCTCAGCATCTGTGTCTAAACACATCAAGCGCACACCACTGCAGGTTTATTTTGCTTTAAATTCTATGAAATATTTTAGATGCTTTGATTAACACCTGCTCTCCTCCTCCCTCATTGTATAAAAACTCACCTTGGTCCTAAAATCTGACTTTCAAAAATACCCATCTGGCATGCAAATAAAAAATGTGGAAGAAACCTCCCCCCAACCGCAGGCATCTTTCTACTACATTCCCCTTTAAACCTGTTAGTATTAAGTTTCCTTGTAAAATTATGCACAAGTTGCTTGGAGATAGGGTATCGGCTATAACAATAAAACCATTTATAGCTGACAACAAGATTAATGACTAGCCCTGCACTGATTTCCTCCTATTAGCTATCAGTGGATCTATTCCATCTGTCATTTCACAGTAAGAAAGGAGAAAGCCCTGCATAGATTTAATTTCATAGTGACTTCCAAATTGTCCTGGTCAAAGCCATGGCTGCAGTTGGGATAATAGATCATGGCCTACTCACATTTAGTAACTACTCCTTCTAAGTGGATGATGTTGGGGTGGTCAAACTGTCCCATGATGCTGGCTTCACTCAAGAAGTCCCTTCTCTGTTTGTCTGTGTATCCAGCTTTCAGAGTCTTGATAGCAACACAGATCTCCCTCTTTCCTGGCACTTTGAGACGACCACTGCAAACTTCGCCAAATTCACCTGTAGGGAAGGGTAGACGACATAAAGAGACATATTGACCACTAAATAAATCACTGTTTAATTTTAGTGTGATTTTAATTCTGTGGGGCTTGTCCTAACTGTTTCTATTAAAACTTATAAAGTTTTCTCTTAACTGATGACAACACCGTGTTTGAATTATAGTATGTGCACTGCACTTCTGATATTCCTTAGATTCAAGCTACAACATTGTTTGTCTTATTTACGACACTCCTTTCGAAAAAGAATAGCATGCCATTAAAAGCAAAAACAGTTATTTCATTTCACTAAACACAATTGTTGATGAGCTAAGACCATAAACTACTTTTTTTCCAAAAATGTTTACTAAGCCGTCTTGAAGACCTAAATAGCAAAGAAGTTCCACAAAAATCTGCTAAATGAAGAAGTAACAGAAATATTGAAGTTGTTGCAGGAAATTATAACCACAGTAATTATAATTGCTAACATTATTAATCTGCTATTTGCTAACATGGTAATGTCTTAAACTTACCAACACCAATTACTTTTTCAATCTTTATACAAGAAGCATCAATTTCTTTGGCAAATTCCCGTACAGCTTGGTTGGGATCCTCATAGGTGAAGGGGTCTACATACGTTCTAACACCTGCAATGCAAATATATTGTGTTGGATGTTGCTGCTTTACATATGCAAACAATGTAGCAAGGAAGGAGCATTGGTACATATCCAGAGAAAGGGTGCTTGAAAGGGTGAGCGAAGACTGAAACAAAGCTCAAAGGGATCCAGATGCCATAATGTAAGCGAATTTGAAGAAACATGTCATTTGAATTACATATTCAAATATGTAAGGATGCCTTCCTCTGGGAACAAATAGCAGTGATACCTGAAATATATTAAAGATGTGTAGTGTAAAAAGTAAAATTGCTAAAAAGAAAAGCTCCCCTATTGTCCTGTACTAGGGACAATAATGAGTAGACGTATGTCGTATTAAATTTCCTTTTGAGTCTCTCTGTCCATATGGAAGCAGTCTCAACAGGGAAATGACCAGAAGGAACAATTCTGTATCAAAGAAAATAATAGGAGTAAGACTTCTGTCCAGAAATCTTCTAGAAAGATGTTTAAAACGGTGAAATGTTGATAAGATCCCAACATGGAAGAAGTTTTTAAACATTTAGTTGTGTGAATAGAACATTACAATGGTAACCCTGCAAGTGATTGCCCAGGAAATATTTCCCCACGTTCCCCCCACCCCCCGGGGGGGGGGGGGAAGGAGAAGGGAACCATTCAGCCCAGTATTCTGGGAAGGAATTACACTGGGAGCAGGACTCGGGACATGTGTGCTTGTGCACTGAAATGCTTAGATGTCCATACACTAGATTTCTACGTGCATCAGCAAACTCATTTAGCTCTTTGTGAGTACTTGCCTGCTCAGGATTAAGTCCTACTTAGGTGGAGGGTAAAGGGCCTGGCTTACTTTCAGGGAAGTGGTACAGGCCTGTAGCCTAAGGTTTAGAATGTGTGGTTTAGTGAATGAATGCAAAGGAAAAAACTGGAAAATGGCACACAGCCACAATACTCTTGTGGTTATGTTAAAGATTGTGATGCATCAAAGCTGATACATTTAAAATACAACTCTAACAGATCATATCCACTAAAGAAGAAAAAGAAGGAAAGAAATCATATGTTATTGTAGACATAAAAGTATGATGTCATGTGTTCCAACCCACAGGACACCCCTCAAGTAAAGCAGCTGCTTTCGTCCTATGACTGTACTGGCATTTGGTTGGGTCATGCTTTTACCAGGATCTGTTTGCCTGCATATACTGTGATAAAGGCTACCAACAATGAAGTTACATATGCTATGAAATATGTAAATTGGGAAAAAATACTCAGATTTGAACAGCAAAAACTGCAAGGAACAATCACTTTTGAGGAAATAGTTTTTTCAAGAACAGACAGCAGGGTATGCTCTGTGAACCAGATCTGAAAAACAAGCACTGCTGCCTTACCTTGGTTCAAATGCTTCTCCTCATCTGCTTCTTGCTTAGCCTTGCTGTACTTGCTCCTTCTGTTGGAATGAAAAAGAGAATTGCAAATCAAAATAAATATCTTACACCATGGTGAACTCTCAGCAGTGGAGCTGCTAAGATCTGAATTAGTAGACCTGCCAAAACTTGTCTCTGCTACTACTGTCAAGGAGCTAACGTAGGCCTACCTCCAATGCAAGAGGCTGGTGCACTGCTTACACTGCATTAATTGTTACTATCCAGGAGAACGACATTGCATATTCAGAAAAATGACAACTTTTTATTTTACAAATGTATATTAAGACTATTTATTTTATTACAGCAGATGATATAATATTTATAACTTTAATTTTCAAAGAAAGTCTTTAATAAACAATAGCAACATAAATCTAAAACAATCTAATAAAAGAAAGCTCTTTTGACAAGGGAGGGATTTTCACATCATTATGAACAAATACTAATTTCAGCCAATTCCAGCATCACCATAACATCTCTAGATCATGGGATTGAGGTTGGCTTACAACAGGGACATTCTCAAATCAGAAGTACCATTAGTTATTAAAACTCCAAGATTCCCAACATAGGGGCCACTGCTGCTTTTCTTTTTGGTCTGTTAAAACCTAGCGATTTTTACTGTTGTCAATATTAGAAGCTCATGGGCATCACAGGAAGTATTTCTGGGTCTGTTGTGCAAACTTGGTAACAAAAAGAAACAATCTCTCCCCACTACAGCTGTTCATACCTGTTTTCTACCCACTCCTTCCCATTTTCAAAGCAATTTTAATGGCGACTGTTTAAGTTTTATCCTCACCCCCCCCTTCAAACATCAAAATAATCATATTTTGCAGCTGCAACATGCACATCCATAAAAATCTTGATCTAGTACACCTGAAAATAACAAAACTTAGCAGCGATACCCAGGAGGACTGTAATCCTGAACCTAAAATGCCTACATCGTATCTTTCCAACTGGTACACAAACACATCACAGATAGCATATTGGCATTTTCTCAAGCTTGAATTTTCTAGATGGTGTGGATGACAACTCCCATCATCATTGACCATGCTGGCTGGGGATGAAGGGAGCCGTAGTCCAAAATCTGTTGGGCTGTAGTGTCGCCAGCCATGCTATAGTATATCCCTACTAATTTTATCAGAAGGTGCTATATGCTCATTGGTTTGAATTAACATACAAAGTCACACATGTACACACTCCTATGTACAACTGCATGCATGACTGTGTTATGGATATGGAAAAGTAAGTGTTGAAAATGTTGAAAATGTTCTCTCTCTCTCTTTTGTTTCAACATAAAAAACGGGAGGAAGAAAAAGCTCCCATGAGGTCTGAAGAAGGAAGCAGCTAAAAGAAGTGCAAGGAACCCCTTTCAGGGCCTAATTACAGATTACTAACTTCTTATAAAGGCTTCCTAGGTTGCTATTGTTTGTCTCAGTTCTACCTTTGTCACCTGATGAGCTTTTGCTCAAGGGTGGGAGACCACTGAGCCCTATTGTCTTGAAAAGATGCTTCCCTTTTTCTTCCCTCCCTGCTGCTCATTACTGAGTCACTAGGAGGGCATGGGAAGTTCTTAGGATGCCTGAGGAATGCTGGACACAAACTGACATTCACAGACAGCTCACCTGAATGACAGAAAGAAATCTTTGTCACAGTGCTCAGTCCCATAATTATAGGGATTTGGGTGACAGTGATTAAATAGTAGGTGGGGTTCAGGGAGGGAATCCAGGCACTGTGAAAAACTGCAGGGGTCAGAGATTCAGGCAAGTCTACAGGTGGGGCTTTGAGGTAAAAAAAAAGAGGTGGGCCTTAGAATCTGACAGACAGGCACTACACATGACAAAGTGAGAACCAAGGGGTATTAACAGGTATTCTTGTGAAACAGCATGGGACCACATGCTATTCACCCCCAGTCAATATGCAGAGAGTTGGCAACTTCAGCATTCACAAGCCAAAGTGGAACTACTAAGGCAGTTAAAAGCTTAGGGCTTCCTGAATTGCATCTTTGAGCAGAAAAATATGAGGTTGAAGCATTCCAAAACTCATCACTATAGGGACCTCAATCAAGCTGCAGTCACTTAATTCTAGATACTTTGATTTAACTTGCCGCTGATTATAAGAAAAACAGCCTTTGGCAAAACATAATATAATTAGATACAGAAAGAAATGAAACAACCCACTATACCTTCTATTTCCTCTTTAAAAACCCAACAACATTTAAGCAGCACTGCTTTCCAGTGATTTTCAGCAGTTTTGAATCCTTTCACTTCTGTGCATTAACTGCAAATATATATGATGTACCCTTCCAATGCAAAACCAACCAACACTCAGAGCATCTTACAGCACATTAAATGCAATAAAAATAAACAGCAGCATGTAAGATACATACTACAGACAGGTTTCTGAGAAGTATTAGACAAAAGCATATTGAACAAAAACAAAACAAAAGCACAAAAGAAGAGGAAAAAACATTGTGATACTTTAAAGACTGCTATGCTTTAATCTCATGGATCAAATCCACTTCCTCAGACAATCTGTGAAAGTGGAGTTGATGCACAAAAGATCACATTAGTCTTTAAGATGCCACTAGATATTTTTTTTGTCTCATTTTTTTAAAAATCTGAAAGTACATCCAAATGATCTAATTGCAGAATGAACCATCATCAGATTTCCTAAAGAGTTAACTAGTAAACCAACAGGTAGGACCACTTGCACACAGATGAAATGTGGTACATATTTGCTTTTGTGCCACATTAAAATGAAACACAGCAGAAAGCCGAGTTGAATCTGAAGCTACTTAGATCTAGGCAAAAGCCTTATTTTAAACAGTAAGAGCAACAGAGCTGCTGAGAAACAGTCAATGGTTATCTATCCTCTGCTGATTTAATTAGTTTCTGCTAACACTGAAGTGAATTATACCCAGTTTGTTTTTGCTGAGAATCATGTGTATGTGACAGCATTACTAGACTCTCAAAGTAGTATCATTTGAAAGAACGGGAGACACTAAATGGGGTTCTGTGTGTAGTTCTGCACAGTATAAGGCACATGAAACTTGCATGATTATAGTGCATGATTACAGTGAGTTGGCTACCTGGTTGTGGAGCCACTGTTTCCAACTGTGCCTCCTGTGAGAAGAGCCAGCTTGTGTGGCCATTTTCTCTTTTGCTTGTCACTTACATAGTAGTATATTATTGGCCATAGGAACATAGGAGGCTCCCTTTTGGATCTGGTCCTATCAGCTCTGAGTAACAACAGCCATCTAAGATTTCAGGCAGAATTCTTCTGTAGCACCACCTTGAGACTTCTCACATTCCTTGGTGGTGCCTCACAGAATTACTAAACTGCTTGACCCTAATTAGCTTCTGACATCATAGGTGTTTAGAGTAATGTGTGCTGTTTAATTTTATTGTCCCCCCCCCCAGAAAGTGAAACATTATTATGCAAAGTTTGCTTGCAAAAGTAACAAACTCAGAAAACAGTTTGTATTCAGAAGTTCCAGAAATGGAAAATGGCTAAATTTAGCTCTAAGCAAATCTTTGATTCAGCTCAGAATAAATCAGTGGTGTCACCAGGCCCAACTTTAATCAGATTATGAAATATGCTAAAACCACAAGACATGCATCCAGGAGAACTCTAGGCCACTTGCTCTGAGCATATCACAGAATCATAGAATTGTCGTAGGGTTGGAAGGGACCTTGGAGGTCTTCTAGTCCAACCCCCTGCCCAAGGCAGGAGACCTCATACCATCCTGGACCCCATACCATCTTGGACAGATGGATGTCCAATCTTTTCTTGAAAACCTCCAGCAATGGGGCACCCACAACATCGAGGGGCAAGCTATTCCACTGCTTAATGGTTCTCACCGTCAGGAAATCCCTCCTTATTTCCAGGCTGGATCTCCCTCTGACAAGTTTCCACCCATTGGTTCTTATCCTACCCTCAGGCACAATGGAGAATAAATAGATGCCCTCTTCCCTGTGGCAACCCTTCAGATATTGGAAAACTGCTATCATGTCTCTCCTCAGTCTTCTCTTCATTAAGCTAAACATACCTAGTTATTTTAGTCGCTCTTCATAAGATTTAGCCTCCAGTCCCCTTATCATCTTTGTTGTTCTCTGCATCCCTTCCAGGGCTTCGGTGTCTTTTTTGTATTGTGGTGACCAGAACTGGGCACAGCACTCCAACTGTGGCCTCACCAGAGTGGTATAGAGTGGTACTATCACTTCCTGTGATCTTGATGCTATTCCCTCTATTAGTGAAGCCTAGGACTGTGTTGGCTTTCTTGGCAGCTGCAACACACTGCTGACTCATCCTTAGGTGGTGGTCCACCAGGACACCTAAATCCCTCTCACATGTACTACTGTCCAGCCAGGTACCACCTATCCTGTACCTGTGCATCTGGTTTCTCCTGCCTAAGTGCAGGACCTTACTTTTCCCGCCACTGAACTGCATCTTATTGGATAGGGCCCAATGTTCAAGTCTGTCTAGATCCTTCTGAATGTTGAGTCTCTCTTCCAAAGTATTAGAAATTCCCCCCAGCTTTGTGTCATCAGCAAATTTGATGAGTGTTCCTTCAATCCCTTCATCCACATCATTTAGGAAGATATGATTCACTTCAGAACATCTCTTCCCATCTGTACAGCCCTTGATGGCACAAAGCTGTATCTTTCAACTCACACTCACTGGCTTGCTTTTATACTATTTCCACACAAGCACTTGAGTGTAGCAACCATTCTTACTCTGAACCACTTCACTTTATCTCTTTTTGTCCAATCTGAACCCTTCCAAGGCCATAAAAAGAGAACTAAGGAGACAGCTTAAGGCAAAAGAAGTGCTGGTGGCAGACACATCCACTGTAGCAAGTCTGACAGCTACCTGGCTCCCAGCAGCCTTTCCTTTGACAGCTTTATGGCCGATACTAAAGAGAATCAATAGGAGAGCAGGGGGTTGACATTTCATTTTCTAAAAAGTGATCCATTGAGGACCAATCACCAAGTAGTGTTTATCTGTCTTGGGACTTGGCATTCAAAAAATACATTAAAAACTCCAAAATAAATAAAAATAAAAATGTGGACACAGGGTAGAAATAATCTTAGAGCAACTTAACAGGCATAGTTCTCCAAGGTGGCAACTCATAATTAGAAATCCAATGCATTCCAGTATCAATTCTGCCTTAAATAATAAAGTGATCAATAAAAGCAGAAGGAAATTCAAGTCATCAGGCTCAGTGATGCTATTTTCTGTTGCATTGGCTTTTAATAAACCTATCTCTCTGCACTACATTTTCATATGTTCTTTTTCCTCTTGTCAGCATGGAGGCTGGTGAACCAGCTGAACACCCACCGAAATCCATTACAGTGAATGACTACTCATCAGATATTATAACCACGTGGATGTAACCACTTTTCTCTTCCCCTTTTTTAAAAAAGAAAAACAATTTGCAGTAACAGCATAAATCAAAAGGACCATGTTCATCCATCTCTCTCTCTCCCCCCTTACACACACACACACACACACACACACACACACACACACACACACACACACACACACACACGAGAATGTAAGAAGCCTGCTGAATGAGACAAAACCTCAACCTAGCCTACCATCTTGTTTGCAACAGTGTCATCAAGACAATGCTGCGCAACCCGGAATTAAATGTTGATAACAAAATCAAAATTTAAATTTTTGATTTCCTACTATTTGTACATCAATATTTGAATAACTCATGGAGGCTCTAAACAGAGATGCCCTATACTAATAACCCTGGTGAGAGCTTGGAAAAGTTATTTTCCTCAGCTGGAAATGTTACTCTACTGTTGACCTCACTCATCTTTTGCAAGCAGGAGGTATTTACCTACACCATACCACCCCTGGAAGCCTCCTGAGAATGGAAGTATGTCCCTTGGATTGTAGGTGGTCTATTGCAGCCTTGTAAGGCATATTCCATGATGCTCTAAAGGTCTCCACAACCTTCTTAATAACCTTTTCAGGGGTTCAGAGGATTCCATGGGAAGGAGGCTAAATTGTGTAAGCCTTCCTATTGCTCTGACAAGGTTGGGTTCCACTTCTAAAAACTGAAATATCAGGGTTTTGTGGGGCAGGGCATAGCATCATTCCTACTAAGGCTCACATAGCTGTTTCCAGAGGGGATAGGGAAGAGAGGGTCTCTTCTAACAGGTCAGCCAAATGGTTATTAAAGAACGAGGCACATTTCTCTAGTCTAGGGATGCAAAGACCTGTATTTCCTTGTGGGTATGTGCTAATTTGTTAGATGCCACATGCTGCTGCCAGGCAAACCCAGAACTAAAAGACAGGGTCATTCCACTTTTCCTCTGCCAACTCCTGTTCGCTCTTTTTATGCCAACTCCTTTTCTCACTCTTTCTCTTCCTGATATTCCCTCTTCAGTCCCTGCCCTGCAAGCTGGGAACTGGGGGACAGAGGCCTTGACTGATCATTTGAGGAGGTTTTTCCTCCCTGTCATGATTCTATCTATTTTCAGGGGTAAACATGGCTTTTTTATTTCATTCACCAAATGACATTTCTTCTCTTACTGTATTTTTAATTACTAGTTGCCAGTTAAACTTGCCAGTTGAAAACCTGTGGGCAGGTTTGAAACCTCTACTAAGAGATTACAACATAATCATCAAGTCAAATGATTCTGAATGGAAAATCAATTACAAACTGCACTAAATTTGATCAGCACTATGACCCCTATATTTTCACTCCTTCCTACAAGTTTTGCAGAGGACCCCCACCCTCTCCACTCCACCCTCCACCTACCACTGCCTCCATCTCACAAAGGGCTCTATTCTGCCCACTTTGGGAGAGAAGTATCTTGCCATCATCCTAATCTCATCTCTCCATAGAGGGTTTTGTGTCCCAAATAATGTGCTAGTTGCTAGTACTGGCTTTTTCAATCCTTGCCCAATCATTCTGTTTATTTAATCTATAGAAACTGTTTGGTCTTACAGCTATCCCGTATCTCAAGGAAAAATAGGTAACACTGCTGAGCAAAACATTAAAAGAAAAAAAATACATTTATGAAAGCTACTGTTATAGTATTTATTCAAAGAAGGCCCATGACAGAAAAAAAAAGAGAAATCATACTCTAACCTGGTTGGCAAATAAACAAAGTAGGTGTACAATTCCTTGTGTTTCAAAGGCCAAATGCAGAAGTAAACAGAAAATCAAGAAGGCATCAGCTCTGATTCTGGACCTCATGTTATTAAAATAAGTAAATAAATCCCTGTCTGGCAGTTTTAAGTATCCAGTTTGTCAGCCCCAAATGATGCATTCATTAAACTTCAACATCACATTGCAGTCTCTCTTTAGAGCTCATGTTGTTAGCTTGCATCTTAAAACCTCCCACCACTACCAGCACCTCATCATTAGAGCTGGTTTTGCATCTGAAGGGCATATAGCTCTAGAACTATTACCATTACATTACATGCTGCTGTGGTACTGCTGTTCAGAAGATCAAAGCAACACAGGAAAGTTCTTGTGATGCAAATGCACTGTTTATGATGCTAATCAAAGAATTTAGCTTTGTTTGGGGGAGACAAAAAGCTCCCTCATGAAAGAGACTGAGGGTTGGGGGGAGGGAAGAAGGGGAGCTTAAGTTCTTACCTCCGACTGATGACAAAGGCTGCAATGAGAATGACTACAAGGACAACGCTTCCAGCCACTGAGACTAGAAGGACTGTGGGGTTGGTACCTTCACCGATGATGGGAGATGGAACTAGGAAGAGAAAAAAGACCGGTTAACATTCTGCAGCTTTGCTACACACAAGAGCAACATAGGAATGCTTGGTTAAAGTAAAGAGGCAGGGACTGCACTGCACTGCACTGCTCAAAGCCACCCTTGAGTCTGTTCATTAGGTATTCATTTGTCATAATTTTCCAGGAGGGCCTTAATTAGTAAAAGGCATTACGCTCAATAATGGTTTGGAGGAAAACTCATGGAGGATAAGGACTCCTCTTTTTTCTCCCCTTCATGTTTACTCTGAAGAGTATAATGGCTGATTTAGTGCCCACTGAGCTGCTTCCCCTTTTATTGGATTTAAAATGGACCAGATGCTCATTCCTTTACTATGAGCAAAGAGTAGGAGATTCAAAAAGAGCAAGATGTTTTCTGCTGTCTTCAAGACACAACTAGAAACTAAGGTGGGAAAAACACAATCTATGGACCACATGTTCCCCTCTCCCTACAATAGCCTGCAGAACATTCACACCCCAAAGTTTTATGTAGAAAAAAAACAAACAAAGTCTCCTTCCCCCCAAATGGGAGGAAAGCTTCCCTTGGCTGGTATTTTTGGGGTAGGTGGATAGTTTTTCTCAAAAAAGAAATTGCTTCCAGTTTTGGGGGAAAAAGCCCCTCCCTCAGAGAAAAACAAAGCAGGAAGGATGGAAACCATACTTTTTTAAGTTAAGAGAAGAAATTCTGGGTGTCTATATGTGAAATACATGGAGTGTATGCAGTCATGTGAAGACTGGCTGTTACATAAGCTTCGACCATAAGTCCCAGCTCCTTCTACTTATCACAGCCCTCGACCAATGCTATATGTTGGGACAGTCCAAAATATTTTATTGCCTGAAATATCAAGTAACATCTGTTGAAAGTACAGAAGCCAAAAGGATTTGTAACTGACTATTACCTCAACATTGGCCATGGAAGAGTATCCTCTGCAGGCTAACATAGAGCAGGTTACAGGATACACATAGCTCTATCCACCAGCATTTTGCTCCTGCTCCTCACCTTCAAAGATCTGCCACCTAAAGTGGCCATTGCCCTCTGCCTAATGATCAGATTAGCCCAAAGTTCCAGTATTGTGTCTTTAGTCAACCGTCAGTGCTAAACTGAACCCCCTCCCCCACAGCTGCTCTGAAAAAATGCAATCAAATCAAATCAAATTCTCAATCACTGAGCAATATGGGAGGCAAAATCCCTTCCCATCTCTGTCTATTGACAACCAAGGAAAGTCTACAACATGGTTTAAGCATAACAAGAACCAAAAGAGAAAATAACAGACCGAGTCCAGTTTTACCAGCCAAGAATGAGACCAGGGAAGGTGAGGGAAAAGCTGAATCTTTTCCTGAGTTCCCTTTCCACCTTATATTAACTACAAAGGAGATAAACTTTTGTAAAGAAGTTATCTTTATTCTTTTGACCCAACCTGTGATTCTTAATAGAATCTCTGCCATGACAGCTTAGGATACCCAAGTGAGTACGCCTGCTTACCTGCTGCTTTGGCTGACCCGTGTCAACCGACAAGGCCTACACACTGGGTAAACTATTGCTGCTCATGTTGCTGTGACAACTGCTGCAAATGTCAGAGTACCTGAAAGTTCTGGCCTTCATGTTTTGTAACTATTGGTTTCCACTCATGTTACTAGCAGTTATTACTATAAAAGCAGCTCAAGTCCTTTTGCATGTGTTCCCAGTTCCCTTAATGTATTTTCTTCTTTTGGATAGTTTTGTGAGAGGCATTCTATGTATGTTTTGTATCCTGACAACTGTTTAATGAAGTCCAGTGCTATCGTGTAAATACAGATTAGAAAATTAACCTTATTTTGTGCAGTCTGTATTCTTAGAATTCTCTATGCAATTCTCTGATTTGGTGTACTATTTGAACTTAGCCTTTTCCGTTTAGTAAAATAAATATTCCTTGACAGGTTGTGTGTCTGGATTATTTAGTATGGGAGATCCCTCACAATGAGTCCACTCTTTCCGCTCTGGTTATCTGCTGTTAGATTTGGGTTTCTGATTGTGATTTCAGGAAAGCAGAGGACAAAGAATGTTGGGTCTTTACTTTCCTAGTAGCCAAAGAGATGTCTAGGAAAGGATAGGATTCCCTTAGCTTGAGCTGATGAACTAGTACTAGAGCTATGATAAAATATCTGTCTTGTAGGGTTAGATTTGGACCAGGTAAGCTCAACCAAATGAAGATTGGCTGATAGTCCCACCAGTTAACCACTTGCCCTGGGCTCCTGTGACAACTACATAATGGCCTCCTTTCCCTCCACAATGCTTCCTCCTCAGGCAACTGACATATAACTGGTTGACCACGAGATAAGCACAAGACAAAGGGCAACACAGTAAAGCAATGATGTGTGGTAAGAGTTCCACAAGGATGAGATCTCTTTTGCAGAAGCTCCTAGATTTTTAGTCTGCCTTTACACTTAGCCTAAGCCTAACCACTTTTGGTTCAAAATATTTTGCTAATTTGGAACAGAGTTAGCACACCTGTCTTGAGAGAGCCAAACACTACCGCAAGAGATTTCTTTTCTTGCCAGATGAAATGGTCTGAATTTTTTGGCAAGCAACACACGTTAGCATTTTAGGAAGCTGAGCATATAAATACCCCATGAGTCAATGGGGGATCTAGCCGAAGAGTAATTATAATATATTGTTCCGTTGTACCTTATTAAGACTTCCTCATTAAAATGTTGAAAACAGCTTGAGTCTAATACACAGGATGTGCAAATGCTAGCAAATGTCACGTTTATTGCAGGTAAATTTACACAACAGTTTTATTTCCTCTGCAAAGTGATTTTCAGCTATCAATTTCTGGCATATCGTATCACATGTCTGGAAGTCTTGGATTTTGAAAACTTTGAACCACAATTCTGTTCCCAAAAGCATCAGGGGAGCAGATAATACTCAGTGTCCAGAGGTAGAGAAAGTGCATAGTGGCTACAAAAGCCACATACCTTCTAGTAATGCCTAGTGACATGGCATCATCACAATGCATTTCATTTCACTAGTTGCAGCTGGCAGTGCATTGAGCTCATAACCTATTCAGGGCTCCTTACAATTGTACAGGGCTACACTGTACAACTACTGCAAACATGGGGATACACACAAGCCCTGCCCACAAAAATCTCCAGGCATGCAACAGTATTAGAGACATATGCTCACTGAATATATTCAGCTCTCATAATCAAGAATTCTGATAAGCAAAGGTTTGTTTTTCTAAAACCCAAATAAGAGCGGCATTTAGAGCACATGAACAATGATTAAGTCCTAGAAGAACTGGAGTAAAATGGCAGAACTCTGGGAACTGTAGTTCTTATTTATTTCTTGATGTTAGTGAAAAAGATCAGCTTTACTGACATGATAGCATGCTTTTCCTTGGGTTGTCAATGTAGGTTCTTCATACTAAAAGTTCAAACTATTTTTCTACTAGTATTTTGTCAGGCACTGTGGATATGTTGATGGATTTGATGTATTGTCTTGTGTGTTGTGTGCTCACAGAATTCTCTTTGGACCTTCAAACTTAATCTACCTGACTTCTGAGTAATAGGAACATTATGCTTACACGCATATCCCTGTCTCCACTGTAAAGAAGCAGGGAAATGATTGCACAGGACTCATGTCACCAAGCATTCTGTTAACAGAGGAGACAGAAGAAAAGGAACAATGTTGATACATTATTTGTATGGATGCTGGGAGCAACTGAAATGGAGAACTGCCATGCCTGTTCAGTTCCTTGAATCTCCTGAGCCTAATGATCACATGCCTGCTGCCACCTCCACTGCTACCATTTCTTCTTCCACTGGAAAACATTCTCCCATGCACCTCTGTGAGGATTTATTTATTATTTTTATTTCTATACTGCCCCATTAGTGTTGCCACTCTCTGAGTGGTTTGGAATATGAGCACCCGGGAACCTTGTGACACCCATAGTGCAGCGTGCAAACGGAGCATTTTTCTTTCTGATTGAAGAAGAAAAGGGCATGGGAACAGCATCGATATGAGTGCTGCTTTACCTCCTGGCAGTTTGAGTGCTTTCACTCCCAAAATTCAGCCTGGGAGGTTCTTGCCAAACTATGGGAGTAGAAGTCCTTTAATTTCAAAAATCCCATCCCTATGCCCTACAGCAGACCTGGGCAAAGTGCGGCCCTCCAGATGTTCCTGAACTGCAAATCCCAACATTCCTCACTGTGTGGGCTAGGCCCAAATCTCCTCACTATTGGCTGTGTGGGCTAGGCCCAACTCTCCTCACTATTGGCTGTGTGGGCTAGGAATTATGGGAGTTGCAGTTCAGCAACATCTGGAGGGCCACATTTTGCCCACCCCTGCCCTACAGAGAGCTATGTTGTTATTACCTGTATTAGTTGTGAACTCAAATGGGCCACTGAAGTCTCCATAACCAGCTGCTGTCCTTGCTCTGACATGGAAGACATATGAGGTCAAAGGGTTCAAGCCTTTGATATCTGTGTTTCTTGCTGCTGTTTTCACAATGCGATAGCTGCGTTCGTTTTGGTCCTAAAAGGAAAAAGAACACAGGTGAGAGCACATAAGTGAGACTTGCTCATGAATGCTGGAACTTTAAACATTGCTATGTCTACCATGCAGGCATTAAGATTTCATATAGGGCAGGGGTCGTCAACCCCCAGTCCGCGGCCCAGTGCCGGTCCGTGGGCTTGCTGGAACTGGGCCGCGGATAAGGATCTCCGGGCCCCCTGCATGCACGGTGGGCGTGTCATGCAGACTGGCTGGGGGGAGCGAGCTCCATGCGCGGGGGGACGGGGGCACGTCACACTTGCACGATGGATGTGTTGCGCAAGTGTGACACGCCCCCGCGAGTGCAAGACGCCCATCGTGCGAGTGTGACGTGCCCCCGCCCCCCCTGTGCATGGAGCTCGCTCCCCCAGCCGGTCCGTGGCCCAAAAAGGTTGGGGACCGCTGATATAGGGAACTGCCTATATGAAATCAGACCATCGCTGTAAGGAATTATGGCAACATTGCTGGTGGCAATGGAATTCTCAAAGGATCTCTGACACATTTTCAGTGTCATCATGAGACTTTAGATGATTTGGAAGATTTGAAAGTCACTATTTTAGAACAGAATCATTACAAATCAAGAATGCAGAGGGAAACAGCTGAGATAAAATTTATACGCATGATGGAAACCCATATTAATAGGCTGAATATATGCCTAGGTTTCTAAAGTCATTACCAAATGTAATACTTCTGCTGTTATCCACCGCCACTGTTATTTTCTTCACAGCTACCAAGCCCATCTCTCATCACAAGTCTCAAAAGATAAAAACTGTCAATATTCACTATATTACTATACGTGATACCTCTGCTATCTTCTTTCACTCTTTTATTTACTTTTATATATACTTTCCCCCCTTCAAACTGAATCCCAAGTCTTCAAGGCCCCCACACCCCTTCCTCCCTGCTCATCTTTGCTCAGACATACTGTCTGTTTTCTTTCTCCTGGAGGAATTTTTAGTACTGAACCCTAAAACAAACAAAGGCCTAATTACTGCATGTAGCCACTGAATATTTAGACTATTTTACTTGTGGAACTGATATTTCATCCAAAATTGCATTCAGTTTCCATATGTCTGATGAAGTAGATGTGTCCATGAAAGCTTACATTAAAATATAATAGTTAGCCTTTAAGGTGCTACACTTTTTTGTCTTTTTTGTTTTGTTTTGTTTCTTTGGATTTTGCTTGATATCATAAGACTTGTGGACTTCTACATTTTCTTCTTCTTTTTTTCAGCTAGGATGGCAGAAGAGAAGACTGAGGAGTAGGTTACATGGTCAGATATTGGAAAATACCAGAGACAGCGATTCTAACCCCCCTCGTGAACACAGAGTGTTGTGTCTTCAGTACCCATTCAATCCCATGTCCCACTGCTGTTAGATCCTTTAAAACAAAAACCTGTGAAATGTCTGCCAACCCGCTTCCCCCACTTTAATAGTCTATTTTGCTTTTTTGCTTGGAAAAATAAGTCATGGAAAAATGTTTGAATCTTGTTCCAGTGAAAACCTAAAACCTGTTTCTGGTACTATTAGAAAGCAAATAAAGTGATTATGCTTTTTTTAAAAAAAAAGAACGAACGAATGAACGAATAGGTAATTGTTCATTTTGCAGACACCTTGGGAGGAAATAGCTCTTTCCATAGTTCTGAACTGGAGGAGGAACAAATTACTCGTAGAAATAATGTCTCCATATAACTTGAAGGAGGTGAAAAATGTAATTTTCTTTTCCTTACTTTCTATTAAAATCTATCAAACCCCCACCACCATTCTGCGTAAAAGCTATCAACTCATACGGAGCTCATTATTATTACTGTGTTATATACTTCATTATTATACATCTGTTTCTGTTGTAAAGCTAACGTTGCACTACTCCTCTGCTGTATTGATTCTCATTATAAATAGCCCCACTGGAATCAGATAGTTCCTAGGGAGAGAAAGAAAAATGCCACCAGTAGTGCACAGCAGCAAAAAGGGTGCAATATGTTATTCAGCTGAACTGCTCAAATGTATGAAATGTCAGAGTGGATGTGATTATAAAGGCAAAATAATCTGTTGCTAATAATGGGCCTTTATGCAATGAGAGCAGTAAACCGATTTGGCCATGGCATCAAACATAATGAGGAAAATGTCATTTGTCCAGGATGAATAATACCTTTTCGTAGTATTTGACTTCGTATTCCAAGATGACTCCATTGGGCCTGTCAGGTTCCAGCCACGCCAATGCCACACTGTGTCTTGTTATTTCTTTAGCTTGGATCAAAGCAATTTGGGATGGAGCTGCCAAAAAAAGGACAGAAAATATTATACAGTGACTCCAAGAAGAGGTCTAAGTAATGTAGAGTGTTGGCTTGTTTGTATTTTGGACAATGCAGGACATCTTGGAACCATTCACTAAATCAGCCTAGCCTCAGGCATGTTGGCACCACAGGTGGACTATTAGGCCATGCACTAAATTGTACTTTACTACCTTTGGGACTATGAGCTTCCCATTCTTTCACTGCATTGGTCTGTTGGCTTTGTGCCAATCCCTCAATCTTTTTAGCACTCAGTCCCCTAGTGAGGTCTTTCAAGCTGTCCTGGCAAGCCACAGTAATGAAATGTGCTTTGATGACATCAGAAGTATATATTCATTCATTGGTTTGTTGGTTAGTTACACCACACAAAAACTAGCCTAAACATCTACAGCTACAATGAAGGACAATCCACTATCTAAATGAAATTTAAGCAACAATCATTGGTGAAGCAGAGTACAGAAATGGATAATTGGAATTTCTTAGGTTAATCAACCAAGATCAGTTTAGGCTTGGAGCAGGTATAATAGTGGCTGATATATTCCCCACCTCAGCTCCTCCCACCCTGATTTCTGTGAGTCCTTCCTTTTAGTTTTCAGGAAATTTTGAAAGGTAGGAGGTAAGGGCT
This sequence comes from Intellagama lesueurii, assembly GCA_037013535.1. Classification (NCBI taxonomy): domain Eukaryota; kingdom Metazoa; phylum Chordata; class Lepidosauria; order Squamata; family Agamidae; genus Intellagama; species Intellagama lesueurii. The sequence goes on from JBAJHW010000003.1 coordinate 231,518,023, forward strand.
CATAGGTAAATATCCAGACTCTGTCGCATTCCTAATGGCATGGCGTACCAGTCTTCTTTATCTAAATATCAACCTGCCAAGGTATTAAGGTCTGACGCCCTTAACTAAGACTTTCCCCCCAAATGTTACTAATATCTGAAATCAAGGGTAGCATCAAGGAAGGCAGTATTTTCATCAGCTGTGTATTATTTGTGGAACAGTCTATTGTCTAAATTATGGTTTAGAGACTCCAACTTAAGGATGTTATTATTCTTACAGTTTAATAAACTACATTTTCAGAGGTATGCAAATTGTAAATGCTGGACTGAGTTGTTTTATTTTACTCTTTGGTTTGAATAGCTGAATTATCTTAATGACCCGTTTATTTCTTGAATGTGTGGTTGTTTTATGCCGTTATTGTATATTGTGCATTTATTACTGTTGCCTTAACTCATTGTAAAACATGTTACAGTAACAAAGATGTTCTCTAAAAAGTAAGGAGAGACCCTGTAGATTTTAATAATGAAGTCACTCTCAAATCACATTTGATTCAAGATATCCAATAATCATTCTCCAAAGGTATTAATGTATAAATGACCCTGTAACAGATCATACAAGTTGGGCGAGGCAGGGAAGTGGAAGCTTTCTATGTTGCACTTAACTATAATCACATTTTAAAAATGAAATTTGTTGAAATCTTCTTTCCTTATAGCCTAGCCCAGTCTACTGAAGCCTATAAGCTTCAGTTGACTAGTGAAAGGGAATGTGGGATGTTTTCAGCCAAAGGGCTGAGAAGGAATTTTCCACATTCTGCCAAGACCCTGAGGAATGACAAGCAGTTCCTGTGGTCTGTCATAGGACTTTTGTTTGAACCGACATACCAGGTCAAACCACTGATTTATCTAGCCTATTCTATTCTGATGAGCAAAAACAACCCCTTGCTCCTCCCAGTTCACTGAGGGAGGGGAAGGACTTCAAAAGAAGACTTTGCTCAGAATGTCAGATTTGAAATTCTAATGCAAGTCTAAAAATTCTGGGAATTCTCTCTCCATCCAGTTTTTCAGGATTTTGCTCTACGAATCTCTGCTCTCCCAAGAAGTATGGCAATCAGTGTTATCTTTTCCTATTGCTTTCTGTCTACAGTGTTTTAATTTACTCTGTAGTATGACTACTGATATACAAAAACATAGCTTATTATTAGAACTAATGAATGAAATAGCTTTTTCTAGTCCTCTTTATCATTTGTTACTTACACCTCAAGAGACATATTTATTAACTAATAGAACTATGGAGAGATGAGAAGCCAGATCAACCCCGTGACTGTGACTGATGTTATTCCTGACAATTCTCCCCCTCTCCCAACACACAACATGATATAATTCTTGGAAGCCCGATTAAAATCTCTAGGATTGTTTCCAGGGTGCATTTGATTTAAATCAAAATGATCAAATCACAATTTAAATCTGATAAAAAAATTGGATTTTTAATGATTTAAATTGAAAACTAATTTTTATATAAATTGTGATTTAAATCAATTTCATTTTTTAAAAAATCATATTTTTTCCACCCTAATTTGAATAGCTTCCTTGGGTGATACAGACTTCTTTAGAGTGGAAATCTAGCTATTGTCCCCTCTATAATTTTATGTAAACAAAAATCAGGCCTTCACCTCTTTCTTTCACTCTGAAATGTACAGACTTCCGGACATTGGAAGTGTCAATGAATAAAGAATTTTTAAATTATGGTTATTCCTAGCAACAGCATATTTTTGGTAGCGGTGGGGGGATCACATGAGTAAACTGAATTTTTATGAGGTGTGATTTAATTTTTTGGGGAAAAAACACCCTAACTGTTCTAGTATAAGATCTTTAAAAAGGATGTAACATAAAGCCATCAATCAGCACTTTCCTTGCAAACAGAGAATTTTCATTATTAGTACATAATTGATGGTGATATCCAAATGATGATTAGGATGGGATTATTTCCACCTGACGTAGCAGTATGCATTAAACTCTTCTGAACACAAACAACAGCTATAGAGAACTCAACACTTGTGGCATATATTTCTCCCATATTTTCTTGGAAAAAAAGCAATCCAAAAGACAATAGGCTTCTTGACAATGGAACAAGTAATAATGTACAATGGGTTAAAGTCTGTGTTCCTTTAGAATTACAGTTTCAAATGCAATACGGCAAGCTAAGATAAAACAAACAATGAGGTAACTGTGAAATGTCTCAATAGATGCTCCTGATGGTTTCCTGCAGGGCATCACTGGTGCTTGAACCTGAGATGTTTAACAGTGCAGAGGACAATGCCTTTCCCTTTTGACTATGACAGTAACAGATTCATAGTCCTGTAGGAGGAATGGGCTTTCTGAAGATTTATGAGTCAAGCTGCCCAGTCGTTCTTGTTCTGTTACTGTCTGGTCACGTCTCTAGCCAGCTGTTATCAAGTCCTGCCACAACTGACAAGGAGCTGGTACAAATGACGGTGGTCTCTGGGGAAGAAAGAGGGGCATTCAGAATTTTTAAAAATCTTATCTGCAAAAGCTGGCGTGTATAGCTAGAGATTAGAGAGCTTCCAAAATAAAATCCCTTTTTTTTCTCTTTTGCCCCTGAAACGTTAAAAATATGTTTCTTTATATATATATATATATATATATATATAATGCAAACAACCAAAAAGAGTGAATGGAGATTTACTAAGTAAATTCTCATGCAAAAAAAGTCACTGGAAGAAAAAAAAAAAAAAGGAACTCCAACGCTGTTTAATAGGTGCAAGATTACCCCCTCCTTATCCCTCTCTCAAGATGCTTTTGAATTGCTTGATTTTGATATGATAATCTGTTCAATTTTATTGTATAACTTATTATTTATAATTTTACTGTGTTTTAGCTCTATCACATTTTAATTATGAGCAGCCTTAGGTCCCAGGATTAAGAGAAAGGTAAGATACTGAATCAAATAATATTGTTCTAGATAGTTTGCAAGACACCATGAAGGAGGTTTCTAACAACTAAATAAATATCACCCACCCCAAGAAATAAAATTGGAAATGAAGGCTTCAAAACTACTTGACCATATCAGACAGGTCTGGTGGGAAGAAGCAGCAGGCACCAGACACATAGTCACAAAAGAAACTCTCTGGGTTGAATTGTGTCTGTCAGGAAGACAGTTTCGTGATTTACTGGTTGACAGTTTGGCATCTCTGTTAGAGATGACTTGAGATGTGCTTCTGCCTCCCTAAACACATCTGCCTGTCTGTATATTTGTTACTCTCCCAGAGTCTCTTGTGCATGAAGATAGACTAGAGTACAGAAACAGGGAGGATCCACTCCAATGAGTTTGATCCAGTTGTTTCTTTGAGGTATTCAGTAGTGTCAAACCCAGTTGTCCTAGCTTTGATAACTCAGTGAGACCCTTACATAATGGATAGACGTGTTCATTCAAGTTGCCTTTTTGTTTTCATTTGAAAGAGGATTCAGACACAGTTCAAAACCACCACCACTGCTCTCCGAAGGAAGAGCTGATTTGTAACAGTCGAAACAAGAAGTCACGTAACTTGGTTAATTAGTACCTCTTGGAGATCAGCTGGTTGATTCCTTCATTTATTATTTATTTATTGGATTTCTATCCCACCCATCTAGACCAAAGGTCTACTCTGGGCGGTTTACAAATTTAAAAACAAAGTGTTTCATGGGGAAACACTTGTAAACTTTATTTCTAGTACTATCTGAGAGAAAAAAAAATCATTTTCATATATCTTTCATTATCTCTTTTCACTTGTTTGGTCATATGTTTGAAAGGAAAGATGCTGTTCCTGTACAACAGAAGTGCCTGAAATGCACTGTAAAACCCAAAATCAATTTCTGTGGTAAAACTGCTATGCTGCTCACAAGCACACAACAACCTCAAACATTACTGTCCTTTCTTTCCCTGACTGCCTCATATGCTTGTACTACTCTCTAAGAACACCTCTGAGATGCCACCTTTCACATCATTCTGTCTTATACCATCCCTCCTTAAAATCCACCTCTCCATGGAGCATTTGTCACCAATCCCCAGTTAAATGTTTCCCAAACTTTTTGACAGCACACTCCCCTTTTTAAAATCATTTCCCCACTTTTCTTTCACCATCCTCCAACCCCCTACAAAAATTGAATTTGTAATTTAAAATTAAAAACAAAAACCTAATAAAAATATTTTAAAATGTAAAATAAACACAAATAGAGTTTTCTTTTAAAACACTACATTTTCTATATTTATGAACATCTCACACACATACAGCCCCCACCCCATGAATGCCAATCACACCCAGGCCTCTCTTTCCCATTTGGGAACCAATGCTCTTGTTCCCATTTTTATTATTATTTATTATTATTTAAAATATGTTTACACCGCCTTTCTCCTTAAAAGGACCCAAAGCAGCTTACAACATTTTTAAAAAAGAGTATTTAAAAGCTAAAAACAGTAAGTATACAAGTACCGGTCTTCCAGATATTTTAGATTTCAAAAGGTACCACCCAGCATAGTCAATATAAGGATTTATGGGACTTTTACTCCAAAATATCTGGAGAATCCAAGATTCCTGATCCCTCCACTGGTGCAACTCAATCCTTACAAGAACAACTAAAACAACTTTTATCATTACATGCAGTCAAGTCACCTCTGACATATGATTACCGTATGAATGAGCAATCTCCAAAATGACCTGTCCTCCACTGCCCTGCTTAGCTATTGTAAACTTAAGCCTGTGGGTTCATTTAAGGAGTCAGTCCACCTCGTATTTGATCTTCCTCTTTTCCTGCTGCCTTCCACCTTTCCCAGCATTATTGTCTTTTCCATTATGTGCCCAAAGTAGGACAGCCTCAGTTTCAACATTTTTGCCTCCAGTTCAGGCTTGACTTGATCTAGGACCCACTTGTTCATGTAAAACAAGTACCTGTTGCCTAACTGACAACTCACCTTCAGCTTTCCTTCCATCAAATTTTAGATTTCAAGTGGGAAGGTAGGAATAAATAACTTCCAGAGGTCTGAAGGTTGCACAAACAGACCCCTGGACCTTAGAGGGCCACATCCACTCCCTTTATCTAATAAATTTCTGGATCTCCTCAACTTGTTAAAAACACAGGTGCATTTGGCCCCAGGAAAGACTTGTGAGTTGCACTTTACCCATCCCTATGGACACTCTGATGATTTAAATATTAGTGAGCACATTGGCATAGGGAAGAAGAGCCTATTATCTCTTTAGGGCTTTACAAGGAAATGTGTCAATAGATATAAACAAGTCTGAGGGGGTATAAAATTTACTAGATAAAAGGCTTTATTTTAAAAACAGGCAAGTATTAACACAGAACAGAAACCAAGTCTTTCTTGTCTAGTCCTTTCTTTCATAATATCCTATGTGAAGATTTAGGGTTGGAAATACCTGAGATTTATCTGGAAGTTGAGTCATGGCAAGTGGACTTCTTTCTTGTTAGGTTGAAACGTTTCACTACTCATCCAAGTAGCTTCTTCAGTCTGAGGAAAGTTGGTAGGAGATCCCTGATATATCCTCCACGTTGGACAATGGACATCTGACAAAGGACGGCGGGGGGGTTGAGTGAAAATCTCACTTCTGCAGTCCTTCTCCACCTATTGTCATGGGTGGTTAACAATCATTAACAGTGGTCTTTCTGGTGGGTGTGTCCACTGTTAATGACTGTTAATAACCCATGACAATGGGTGGAGAAGGACTGCAGAAGTGGGATTTTCATCCCCCCCAACCTTTGTCCATTTAACAAGCCTATTCAGGCCAGGGGGAAGTGACACCAACATGGAGGATATATCAGGGGCTCCTACCAACTCTCCTCAGAACGAAGAAGCTACTTGGATGAGTAGCGAAACATTTCAACCTAATAAGAAAGAAGTCCAGTTGCCATGACTCAACTTCCAGATAACCTCACCTGGATGACAGAGAATCTTCACAGATACCTGAGATTTAGTTTCTCTAGTAACAAATAATAAGATCTGTGGAAGCCTTCTTGCTGCTAGTGTATTGTAGTGATTAGAGGATATAACAAGGAGAATCACATCAATTCCTGCTCCTGGACTCAATCATGAAGATTACTAATTGGTTCTGAGTTACAGTGGGTTGGAGCACCTATCTACAGAGCCATGGGTCAGACATTTGAATGTTCAGTACAGTCAACCCTCGACTTACAAACTTAATCCGTTCAGGAAGGAAGTTTGTAAATCGAAAAGTTCGTAAGTCGAATCAGCATTTCCCATAGGAATGCATTGAAAACCAATTAATCCGTTCCAGCTGTTTTTGGTTCTTAGGTCGAGGGGCGGTTTGTAACTCGAATCATTAGTTCCCATAGGAACTAATGCAAAGCCGGTTAATCCGTTCCTACCACTAGGGGCAGATTTTTTTTTCTTTTTTTCCCTTTTAACCTAAGATGACTTAGGTTAAAAAAAAAGTTTTTTTCCGGTTCGTAACTCGAATCTAAGTTCGCAAGTCGAGTCAATATTTTTCTGTCAGAGCAGTTCATAAGTCGAAATGTTCGTAACTAGGGCCGTTCGTAAGTCGAGGGTTGACTGTATGACTCCCAGGAGAAGATCCAGCCTATGCAGCCTCGGGAAAGCATACAATCCCAGATTGCCACCAGAAGGAGAGACTAGTAAACTACTTTGGAGTACTTTATGCCTAGAAAACATTTGGAAAGTTGGATTTGGATCAGTAAGTCATAACTGATCTGATGGCAGATAATTAATGAATTGTATACAGATCTATCCTCTTCACGGATTGCTGCCTTGTCGTGGTGAAGGGGCTTGAGTAATTCAGAGAAGCTATGGGCTATGCCGTGCAGAGACACCCAAGACGGACAGGTCATAGTGGAGAGTTCTGACTAAACGCGATCCACCTGGAGCAGGAACTGGCAAGCCACTCCAGTATCTTTGCCAAGAAAACCCCATGAACAGAAACAAAAGGCTAAAAGATATGACGCTGGAAGATGGGCCCCTCAGGTTGGAAGGCGTCCAACATGCTACTGAGGAAGAGCGGAGGACAAGTACAAGTAGCTCCAGAGCTAATGAAGCGGTTGGGCCAAAGCCGAAAGGACGCTCAGCTGTGGACGCGCCTGGAAGTGAAAGGAAAGTCCGATGCTGCAAAGAAGAATACTGCATAGGAACCTGGAATGTAAGATCTATGAACCTTGGTAAGTTGGATGTGGTCAAACAGGAGATGGCAAGAATAAACATTGACATCCTGGGCGTCAGTGAACTAAAATGGACGGGAATGGGCAAATTCAATTCAGATGAGTACCATATCTACTATTGTGGGCAAGAATCCCGTAGAAGAAATGGAGTAGCCCTCATAGTCAACAAAAGAGTGGGGAAAGCTGTACTGGGATACAATCTCAAAAACGATAGAATGATTTCAATACGAATCCAAGGCAGACCTCTCAACATCACAGTAATCCAAGTTTATGCACCAACCACCGATGCTGAAGAGGCTGAAATTGACCAATTCTATGAAGACCTACAACACCTTCTAGAACTGACACCAAAGAAAGATGTTCTTCTCATTATAGGGGACTGGAATGCTAAAGTAGAGAGTCAAGAGATAAAAGGAACAACAGGTAAGTTTGGCCTTGGAGTTCAGAACGAAGCAGGGCAAAGGCTAATAGAGTTCTGTCAAGAGAACAAGCTGGTCATCACAAACACTCTTTTCCAACAACACAAGAGGCGACTCTACACATGGACATCACCAAATGGGCAATACCGAAATCAGATTGACTATATTCTCTGCAGCCAAAGATGGAGAAGCTCTATACAGTCAGCAAAAACAAGACCTGGAGCTGATTGTGGCTCTGACCATCAGCTTCTTATAGCAAAACGCAAGCTTAAACTGAAGAAAGTAGGAAAAACCACTGGGCTAGCCAGGTATAATCTAAACCAAATCCCTTATGAGTACACAGTGGAAGTGAAGAACAGATTTAAGGAACTAGATTTGGTGGACAGAGTGCCTGAAGAACTATGGATGGAGGCTCGTAACATTGTACAGGAGGCAGCAACAAAAACCATCCCAAAGAAAAGGAAATGCAAGAAAGCAAAGTGGCTGTCCAACGAGGCCTTACTAATAGCAGAGAAGAGAAGGGAAACAAAATGCAAGGGAGATAGGGAAAGTTACAGAAAACTGAATGCGGACTTCCAAAGAATAGCAAGGAGAGACAAGAGGGCATTCTTAAATGAACAATGCAAAGATATAGAGGAAAACAATAGAAAGGGAGAAACCAGAGATCTGTTCAAGAAAATTGGAGCCATTAAAGGAACATTTTGTGCAAAGATGGACATGATAAAGGACAAAAATGGTAGGGACCTTACAGAAGCAGAAGACATCAAGAAGAGGTGGCAAGAATACACAGAGGAATTATACCAGAAAGATCTGGAGGTCCCGGACAACCCAGATAGTGTGGTTGCTGACCTTGAGCCAGACATCCTGGAGAGCGAAGTCAAGTGGGCCTTAGAAAGCATGGCTAACAACAAGGCCAGTGGAGGAGATGGCATTCCAGTGGAACTATTTAAAATCTAAAAGATGATGCTGTTAAGGTGCTACACTCAATATGCCAGCAAGTTTGGAAAACTCAGCAGTGGCCAGAGGATTGGAAAAGATCAGTCTACATCCCAATCCCAAAGAAGGGCAGTGCTAAAGAATGCTCCAACTACCGTACAATTGCACTCATTTCACACGCTAGCAAGGTTATGCTCAAAATCCTCCAAGGCAGGCTTCAGCAATATGTGGACCGAGAACTCCCAGAAGTACAAGCTGGATTTCGAAGGGGCAGAGGAACTAGAGACCAAATTGCTAACATGCGCTGGATTATGGAGAAAGCCAGAGAGTTCCAGAAAAACATCTACTTCTGCTTCATTGACTACGCAAAAGCCTTTGACTGTGTGGACCACAGCAAACTATGGCAAGTTCTTAAAGAAATGGGAGTGCCTGACCACCTTATCCATTTCCTGAGAAATCTATATGTGGGACAGGAAGCAACAGTTAGAACTGGATATGGAACAACTGATTGGTTCAAAATTGGGAAAGGAGTACGACAAGGCTGTATATTGTCCCCCTGCTTATTTAACTTATATGCAGAATACATCATGCGGAAGGCTGGACTGGATGAATCCCAAGCCGGAATTAAGATTGCCGGAAGAAATATCAACAACCTCAGATATGCAGATGATACCACTCTGATGGCAGAAAGTGAGGAGGAATTAAAGAACCTCTTAATGAGAGTGAAAGAGGAGAGCGCAAAAAATGGTCTGAAGCTCAACATCAAAAAAACTAAGATCATGGCCACGGGCCCCATCACCTCCTGGCAAATAGAAGGGGAAGATATGGAGGCAGTGACAGAGTTTACCTTCCTGGGCTCCACGATCACTGCAGATGGTGACAGCAGCCACAAAATTAAAAGACGCCTGCTTCTTGGGAGGAAAGCGATGACAAACCTAGACAGCATCTTAAAAAGCAGAGACATCACCTTGCCGACAAAGGTCCGCATTGTCAAAGCGATGGTTTTTCCAGTAGTGATGTATGGAAGTGAGAGCTGGACATAAAGAAGGCTGACCGCCGAAGAATTGATGCTTTTGAATTGTGGTGCTGGAGGAGACTCTTGAGAGTCCCCTGGACTGCAAGGAGAAGAAACCTATCCATTTTGAAGGAAATCAACCCTGAGTGTTCACTGGAAGGACAGATCCTGAAGCTGAGGCTCCAATACTTTGGCCATCTCATGAGAAGAGAAGACTCCCTGGAAAAGACCCTGATGTTGGGAAAGTGTGAAGGCAAGAGGAGAAGAGGACGACAGAGGATGAGATGGTTGGACAGTGTCATCGAAGCGACCAACATGAATTTGACCCAACTCCGGGAGGCAGTGGAAGACAGGAGGGCCTGGCGTGCTCTGGTCCATGGGGTCACGAAGAGTCGGACACGACTAAACGACTAAACAACAACATACAGATCTATATCTACAGATATCCTGCCTTTCCACATTGGGGGTGGGTGGGGGTTATACACCTCTAACTCACAGAAACAGAAATGTAAAGAGGATTTTTTGAGGTGCTAACATAGCTTCTCTTTACAGTACTTCTCAAATGCCACTCCAAGAAAACTAGTTGCTGATCAGACATATACAATGTACATATTTATTGCCACGCATACAGACAAGTATTTCATCCACTGCACATTTTCAAAGATCACACGCATCCTGGTGAATATAGTATACTTGGATGTGAAATCAAGGGGCAGCTAAAGCTGAGAAAATGGCTAAGTGTAACCTTCAGCAGGTCCAGGCTCAGCAGTTCATCTTGCCTTTTTTTCCCCCTTTCAAAAGGCTTGCTCCCTACTGATGTGAATGGAGCAATTTTCTTTTATCTGCTTCCTCAATACCCTACCATTAAACACCTACTAGTAGTTTTATTACTGCAGTCCTTGCTTGTGGCCTACAAACAAAAAGTAGGAGAGCAGATGCAGTACAAAACTTTGCCCAGGCAGAATAAAGCAATTTCCTTAGGCCAGCAAGCACTAAATTATTATAACTGGTCTCTGGCACTCATAAACACAGCTGAGTTCAGGAGAAAATAAATCCTAACTGCTTTAAATTAGAAGGAAGTACCAAAGAGAGATGAACTAAACAAAAAATCTTTGGCCTATTGGAAACCATGCACATACACTGTTCCATCAAAACAAGAATTCTGTAGTAACAATTAATGTTTTTAAAAATTAAAACACAAGAGGATGTATTACTTGCCCCATTTCTTAAGGGGCCAATTCAGATGGATCATGTTTCAAACTAAACCATATTTTAATGAGTTTTGGTTTTGTGTATTTTTTTTCCTTTCTGTTTTGTTTTAGAATCAATTAGAATCATAGAATAATGGAGTTGGAATAGGCCTATAAGGCCAGACCCCTGCTCAGTCCAGGAATCCAAATCAAAATATATGACAGATGGTTGTTTACTTGTCTCTTGGATACGTCCTGCATGGAATACTCATCACCTCCCAACATTATTGGTTCCATTGTCCTACTGTTCTAACAGTTAGGACATTTTTCCTGATATTCTACTGAAATCTGGCTTCCTGTAAATTGAGCCTATTATTATGTGTCCTGCACTCTGGGATGATCAAGAACAGATCCTGCCCCTCCTTTGTATGACTATCTTTCATGTACAGTGGACCCTCGACCTACGGACTTAATCTGTATTGGAAAGGTGCCCGCAGGTCGAAAAGTCCGTAGGTCGAGGGTCCATTTCCCATAGGAATGCATTGAAAACCTATTAATCCGTTCCGGCCCAAGAAAAAAATACCCCCCCAAAAAATAAAAATAAAACACTGCAAGCCCCTGGGGCTGCAAAAAACAAAACAAACACAAACATAACCCCACCAGCCCAATCCCACCCTGCAAAAGACAAAAAAAAAAAAAAAAAAAAAACAGTTTAAAAAAAGCAAAAAGCAGCACCTTACCTCCACCGCCATGGCCGCCACTGCCAGGAGGCCTCCTGGACTCTAACCTCCGCTGCCGGGCCAGGGCTCTGGCAGCCGCTGCCGGGCCTGGCCTCCGCCACCAGGCCAGGGCTACAGCCGCCGGGCCTGGTCTCCACCGCCGCCTTTCTCCCCCGCCGTGCAGCTTCTCCACTGCCGAAACCACCATCGGGCGCAGCCCTTTGGGAGAAGCCGGGCGGTGGGGGAGAAAGGCCGGATTGGCTCCTGCCTTTCTCCCCCGCCGCGTGGCTTCTCCGCTGCTGAAACCACCATCGGGGCAGCCCTTTGGGAGAAGCCGGGCGGTGGGGGAGAAAGGCCGGATCGGCTCCCGCCTTTCTCCCCCGCCACGTGGCTTCTCCGCTGCCGAAACCACCATCGGGGCAGCCCTTTGGGAGAAGCCGGGCGGTGGGGGAGAAAGGCCGGATCGGCTCCCGCCTTTCTCCCCCGCCACGTGGCTTCTCCGCTGCCGAAACCACCATCGGGGCAGCCCTTTGGGAGAAGCCGGGCGGTGGGGGAGAAAGGCCGGATCGGCTCCCGCCTTTCTTCCCTGCCGCCGAAACCACAATCGGGGCAGCCCTTTGGGAGAAGCCAGGCGGCGGGGGAGAAAGGCGGGAGCGCGGCTTCTCCCGAAGGGCTCCCCGATGGCGCTGGAAGCCCGGGAGGCTGAGCCCAGCCGGGATGGTCTGGCGGCTCACCTCCCGGCGGCGGTAGCAGCAGCGGTGGAAGTCCGGGAGGCTGAACCTCCCTTTTCCAAACCGTTGGGGCAAAAGAGCTACAAAGAAGCAGCCTCTTCGCCACCAACGGTTTGAATTTCCCGCCCTTTTTCCCTGTCGTTTTCGGTCCGTACGTCGAAGCTCCGGCCGCAAGTCGATTTAAAATTTTGCGGCCGGAGCTGTCCGTACGTCGAAAAGTCCGGAAGTGGGGACGTTCGTAGGTAGAGGATCCACTGTATCTGATGAGCATTCAGTGTTCATTCAGTCTTCTTTTCTCAAGGCTAAATATGCCTAGTCTTTCCTCATAGGGCTTGGTTTTCACTCCCCTGATCATGCTTGTTGCGCTTCTCTGAACTTGCTCCACTTTGATGGCAAGCTTCTTAAAGTGTGTTGTCCAGAACTAAACACAGTACTCAAGATGAGACCTAACCAGTCCTGAATAGATGAGAACTAGTACCTTGTGGGATCTGGATACTATACTTTGGTTAATGCAGCCTAAAATTTCATTTATCTTTTTTTGCAGTCACACTGCACAGTTGGCTCATATTCCGCTTGTGACCTACAACAATTCCAAGATCGTTCTTGCTTGTAGTATTACTGAGCCAAGAATCCCACATCTGGTAACTGTTTGATTGGGCTTTTCCCCCTATGTGTAGAACTTTGCATTTATCCCTGTTAAATTCCATTCTGTTGTCTTCACCCTAGTGCTCAAGCCTATCTTTTAAAATTTTGTTTCTTTCTTCCAGGGTACTCCACCAAATTTTGTGTCACTCACAAATTTGTTAAGTACTGTAGTAGTAGCAGGATTTCTATGACATGTCATATTTTTTCCTGCAACCTATGTTTGAGCTTATGGATGGATTTGGACATGTTTATGAGTAATCTGGTGAAAAAGGCCAGGTTACTCAAAAACATGTTTGAATTTGCTTATGGTTTCAAATTAGGTTGCAGAGAAAATGTGAAATGTCATAGAAATCCTCCCCCTATTGATAAGTATTCCCTATACTCCCTTATCCAAGTCATTAATTGCCATCATCATCATCATCATCATCTAATCTTAGAACTGCCGATCTGGAAGGGACCTTATGGATCACCGAGTCCAGCCCACACCAAGGATGTTGAAGAGCAGCAGGCCCAGGACTGAGCTTTGTGGTACCCCACTTGTTACATCCACACATTACTTGTTACATTTTGAGAAGGAGCCATTAATAAGCACTCTCTGAGTACCATTCTGTAACCCTGTATCCACTTGACAGCTGTTCTGTCCAGCCCACACCTAATCAGCTTGCTAATCAGAAAATCATGGAACACATTCCTTCCTCTTCTGTGCTGTATTTCTGTTTTGTTTTTTGTGGACATTACATTTTCAATTAGGGGGAAGTAAATGAATAAAGAAAAAAAGAACATGGAAACAACGATAGCCAATCCAAAACAGAGACAGTCTGAAGATTGTAGAAAAAAAGGCCATCACATTTCACCTAATTAATAATATTGCAGTCTTCTTTCTATCAGCTGCTACTTGATAATATCTGTGAGCAGACCGTCAAATGATTTCTTTAGGTATTGTTCATTTATTGCCCTTGAAGAATGCCACAAAATAATTAATTGTTCCAAATATGTTGAACATTTTTGTCTCTCCTTGAGTTGGATTGACCCTATAACATCATAATATTAAAAACATTTGCCCTTAAGGGGATTTTCACTGGCATTCCTCCACTCCCCCCAAAATCTTAATTTGCCAGACAAAATTCTGATCTTACTGTCTGTCTGGAATAGCCCCCAAAGGCTTAATTCATTTGAAAGAACCACCCAAGGTTTAGATTTGTTCTGTGAAACAGGTTAAAACTCTTGACCCCAAAATCCAGGAGACATGCAGCCTGTTCCAATCCATGTTTCAGTAACCCCCATGGTTGTTAACAGAACTTTCCCCAGATAATTCTGCATAGTTTTGTGACCACAAAAGCATGTAATTTTGCCATGATCATGCCTATACATTTTCTACTTCCTCTGTGATATTACAAAACATAGAGCAAGGACCTCTTAAACAAAACCAAAAAACCCAAAAAAGGCTCGTAGTGAGGCAGGGGGCCTGTGGTACTACTCAAGTGAGGCATGTGTTTAGTCTGAGGACTCCTTGTGTTATTTCTGCTTGCTTGTGAAGAAAGCCTGTTGGCACATTCGAAAAAAGATAACTTAATACTTGCCAACAGAAACATGGCAGGAAGCAGTGTGCATGTTTCCTGTATGTATGAATGCCAGTTTTAAACAAACAGGAAAACAAGTCTTTCAGTAAGAAGGTAATTTATAAAAATCTGCCTCAGTGTTACAGCCACTTAAGAAGGGAAGAAAAGCGAATGAAAAGAAACATTCCCAAATGCCTGAATGACAGTGATTAACATGACACGGGTGGCTGGAGATAGCACTGCAAAATATTTGAAGAAATGCTACAAGCCATTTGGTCAATTTGGAATTAGCCAGTGGCTGTCAAAGCTGGGAAGCCATGGAACTGTTCTGTCTTATGCAGCTGTAACAATGAGCAAAACTTGGCCCACCCTAAAGAGGAAGTCAGCTTCAATAAATTCTGCAGCCTCTATTAGTCAGAAAATGCACCATTAAGAAATTATAAAAGATAAGGAGAACTGGAGAAAGTGCAATGGGAAGCCGTAGTTATTTGAACTCCTTTATAAGGGCAGCAACTGAATTGGCACTATGCCCAATCAAGATGCAATTTACAACAACAATATTTGGTTCAGGTTGCACAGAACTGTAGGCAACTGTTAGGCCTCTGTTGAAAGGGACATAGGTACCTTGGATCAAAGCTGAACATTCTGATGAAGAAAGATAGCCAAATTTTCTTTAATTTGAAAAAAAAAGAGCTAAAAATATGGACAACAAAAAATACCAGAAAAGAATACAGGTAAATTGCTAAAGAATTTTTTTAAAAAAATCTGTAATAACTTTTGGTATATCAAGGATATACTTGTGGAATAGCTTAAACTGCCTAAGGAGAAACTCTCTATCTAATGAAAGACTGGAGATGCATGCACAAAATATATAATGAGTGTGTGTGTGTGCACGTGCGCTCGTGTGCGTGCATGTGCACATGCGCGCACATACACACAAACAAGAAATAAAAATTTGATGAGGCATTTCTCTGCTTCGGTGTGACACTCTGAAGGATCCATGTGAAAGATATGCCCAGTCACCAAAGCAGGGTTGCACAATTTTTTCACGCCCTTTCTCAATATCCACGTTTGCAGACCATTCCAAAGAACACAGTTGGTTACATGATAAACATTAGAAAGCAAGGCATCAAAGCTGACTTTGGGCTCCCCATGTGTGTAGGTGCACAAACAATCATACACATACACACATGTTTAAGAGACAAGTTACTTAACTGAAAGCTCCCTATACCCAACTGAACAGAAAGGCACAAAAGATTAGCTGCTTATTAATAAAATGATACCAAAGAATGCAAAAAGATGAAAAACAAACCTTAACATAGCCTGGATATACTATAAAAAAGCATTTGACTCATTGCCACACAGCTGGATTAACACCTGCCTAAAAATGTTTGGGATTAGTAAAAACATCCAGAAGATCCTCAAAAAAAAAATAAAAATGGAAATATGGAAAACTGTCTTAATGGCTCATGGTGAAGAAATTAGGGAAGTTAGCATCAAAAGAGGAATATTTCAGGGGGATTTTTTTGTCACCACTGCTGTTTAATATCTCACTAATCCCCATGTCAATAATCTTAAATAAAACTGGATTGGGCTACCATATTTCAGAACAAGCAGGAAAAATCAATCATCTGTTATACATGGATGACCTAAAACGATATGCAAAAAGTTCCACGGAGATAGAATCACTGCTAAACACAGTGTAAATATTTAGTGGAGATATCCAAATGAAATTTGGAATTGACAAATGTGCAGCTCTTTCTATACAGCATGGCAAGATCCCAAAACTAGATGGAATAGAGCTAAAAATGGTAATATTATAAAATCACTATCAAGTTATGAAAATTATAAATACCTTGGAATACTAGAAGCAGATAACATCGTGCACACAAAAGTTAAAGAACTGACAGAAAGGGACTATATCAAAAGGCTGCGGAAAATCTTAAAATCAAAATTGAATGGTGGAACTACAATCAAAGCCAGAAACACATGGGCAGTTCCAGTACAGTGGTGCCTCGACTTATGAATGTCTCGACATATGACCATTTCAAGTTACGATCAGCTCCGGCCGCAAAATGTTGCTTCAACTTACGGCCGGAGCTTCGAGTTACAACCAAAAAAAGGCAGGGGAAAAAGGTGGGGAATTCAAATTGCTAACCGTTGGTAGGCGAAGAGGCTGCTTCTTTGTAGCTCTTTCGCCCCAACGGTTAGAGTGAGTGCGATCGTAGGAGGCTTCGGACTGCCTGGTAAGGTAAGGTGCTGCTTTCTGCTTTTTAAAAACTGTTCTGGGTGGGTTTTGCAGCGTGGTTTTGGGCTGGGTGGTGGAATTATGTTTCTATGCTGTGATGGGTCTTGGGGGGTTTGTTTGTTTTTTGGTTCCCCCCCAATTTCCAATGGGTCTTGGGGGGTTTGCTTGCTTTTTGGGGTTTTCCCCCCATTTCCGATGGGTCTTGGGGGGTTTGTTTGCTTTTGAGGGTTTTCCCCCCATTTCCGAAGGGTCTTGCATGGTTTGCTTGCTTTTTGCTTTGCTTTTTTTGCATTTCCGATGGGTCTTGCATGGTTTGCTTGCTTTCTGCTTTGCTTTTTTTTGCATTTCCGATGGGTCTTGCATGGTTTGCTTGCTTTCTGCTTTGCTTTTTTTGCATTTCCGATTGGTCTTGCACGGTTTGCTTGCTTTTTCCTTTGCTTTTTTTGCATTTCTGAAGGGCCTTGCACGGTTTGTTTGCTTTTCTTTCTTTTTTTCTCCCTTCGGCCGGAACGGATTAATCGCGTTTCCAATGGGTCTTGCAATGTTTGTTTGTTGTTGTTTTTTGGTGATTTTTTTTCTTTGGCCAGAACGGATTAATTGCATTTCAATGCATTCCTATGGGAAATGGTGCTTCGACTTACGACCATTTCGAGTTACGACCATCTTCCGGAAAGGATTAAGTTCGTAAGTTGAGGCACCACTGTACAGTGGACCCTCGACTTACAGACGGCTCGACCTGCAGACTTTTCGAGTTACAGACTTCTCTGGCCACAAAATTTAGGTTCGACTTGCGGCCGGAGAATCGACCTACAGACCGGAAAATCAAACAAAATGGACCAAAAATGGCCAGTTACGGATTAATCGGTTTTCAATGCATTGTAGGTCAATGGAGCCTCGACCTACAGACTTTTCGACCTGCAGCCACCGTTCCAATACGGATTAATTCCGTAAGTCGAGGGTCCACTGTAATTAGATACCTAGCTGGAATAATAGATTGGACTCAAAATGGATTAGAAGAATTGGATCAACAAACACAGAAACTAATGACCATGCATCACACACTACATCCAAAAAGTGATGTGGTGTGGACAGATTATATTTACCATGAAAAATCAGAGGCCGTGGATTATTGCAAATACAGCAGGTAGTAGAGAAGGGGAAATGAAGCCTAAATGATTATATCAGTACAAGCAGAGAAAAATTACTTAATTCAGTGAAAACTGAGAATATTTTGAAAACAACAGAAACAAAGGCTCAATATAAGAAACAATGTGAGAATATATTAAACAGCTGGAACAATAAACCCCTACATGGACAACACCTGAGAAATACTGATGAGAAGAATGATCATAATTCAACATGGGCATGGCTAAAACTGGGGACCCTTAAAAAAGAAACCGAAGGCTTCATTTTGCTGCACAACAACAAGCACTTCAAACCAACATGATGAAAGCTAAGATCCAAGGAATTAGAGCTAACAGCAAATGTCAACTCTGCCAAAAAATGAAACTATGTCACACCTCATCTGTTAATGTCCAAAGATTGCACAGACTACAAAGTTAGACATGATAGAGTGGCAAAGTTAGTGCACTGGTCATTATGCAAAAAAATATAACTTGCCAGCCTCCAAAAACCCATGGGAACATCAGGTAGAGGTGTCAGAAAATGAGGAAGTCAAGATCTTGTGGGATTTCTGGATCCAAACGGATAGACACTTTGAACATAACACACCAGACATAGTAGTAATAGAACGAAGAAATGTCTGGATCATTGACATTGCAATTCTAGGGGATGCCAGCAATGAAAATAAAGAATTGGAAAAACTAACAAAAGTACAGAGACCTGGCAATCGAAACATCTTGCCTCTGGAAGAAACACAGTGGTCTCCGTAGTCATTGGGGCTTTGGGAACAATATCAAGAAATTTCACACAGTTGCAGATCTTAGAAATCACACCATCATAGCTACAAAAAAATGGCAATATTAGGAACAGCATACATACTGCGCCAATATTTAACAGATACTTAGGTTTTTGGTTAAAACATGTATCTGTTATATAATACCAGTCAATGTTTTTTATAATTTTGACTGTGTCTGGTGTTTTTGAATAATAATAATAACAATAAAGATGATGAACATTAATGATAAACATTATCAAGATAATAAACTTTATTCTTCCATTTAATAATATTAGGTTTAGTTGGTTGAACACCTAGAAGTGAGGAAACAAGAGAGGCCCATGTGAATGCCATGATCTGCAGGAAAGCAGTCTGCAAGAACACTGTTGATGCATGCTGCCCTATCATTCATGCTTATAGTTGGGGTGACTAAACATACCACTGTTTTTCTTCATGGTTTGTTTAGAATGTTATCCAAATTCAACTAAATGTAGGTCCTTCTCAATTTTGCTTCTCCCTCAGCAAGCATTCTCTATGAGGCCTAGACAAAAAGCTTAAGTTGATATTCCAAGTCAGTTACTGTTCCAAGGTGTAGCCTTGAGCAGAAGGCCTCCTTCTAAGTTCCGGGGATACAGTACAACTTTTTGTTTATAGGATCAACTATGGAACTTAATGCTAATGAAAAGGAAGACGACAAATAAATGGACAATACTCAAAAACCAGGAAGGCAATAAATAAAGTATCAGTGACAACCCAAATTATGATGGGCCTGGCAAATGCACACTATTTGCATATCCACGAACAAGTTTGGAGCTGGCTTTAAAATCAATCTCTTTCAAGCCACTCAGATTTGTTAGCTGTTTATTATTCTACTTCAATTACACATGGAAAATAGCTGAAGCAGGCCTACACCTCCAGTTTATAATTAAACAGAATGACTGCTGGATTTTTTTTAATTTTATTAGCTCTGCAGACAATTAAACTGCATCTATCACAGCTGGAATTACTGCTAATACCTTGTATACAAAGATTTGATGCTCTCTTTGAATAAAACATAAATCTGTCACAGGTGAGGGTCAGTTAGAGAGAATCAGTTATATTCAGAAATCCCAGTATCCCAAGTGGCTAAATTCTGACCATGCATGGTTCCTGGGCAATTTCCTATTTTGTACTCCTTTCCCATGCCATCTTTCTTTAGTTTTACCTGTGGAAAAGGCAATAAAAACCTGGAAGAAAGAAGTGCTGGTCCTTGTCTTCTCAGAACAATTCCATTCCAAAAACAATAGGATGTATTTCTAATCTTCAACCATCTCTTAAGATGTCAACTCAGATTGATCATGTCCATCTTTTGAATTGCAGAGAACCTCTTGCTAAAGTACAAAGTAAATTCCATGAAAAACAAGTGAGTTTTGTTCCCTTATTTTTAATGTTTACAATCCTTGAGCTTTATGTCTAGCCTCTGGAAGCCTTGGTGCACTCCCATTTCCTACTTTACGATAATAAACTAAGTTTTGACAATCACTAAAAGTTTATTTTGGATCAGCACTAATCCTGTTTATTTTTACACATGTTTCCATGTGTTTAGTCAATGTGACTCTGAACTGGATCTGGGAAAGTTTGAAAGGATAAAAATGTGGCAGTTTAAGAATGGGTAGAAAGAAGCAATCAGATATGCAGATGATACCACTCTGATGGCAGAAAGTGAGGAGGAATTAAAGAACCTCTTAATGAGGGTGAAAGAGGAGAGTGCAAAAAATGGTCTGAAGCTCAATATCAAAAAAACTAAGATCATGGCCACTGGTCCCATCACCTCCTGGCAAATAGAAGGGGAAGATATGGAGGCAGTGACAGATTTTACTTTCTTGGGCTCCATGATCACTGCAGATGGTGACAGCAGCCACAAAATTAAAAGACGCCTGCTTCTTGGGAGGAAAGCGATGACAAACCTAGACAGCATCTTAAAAAGCAGAGACATCACCTTGCCAACAAAGGTCCGCATAGTCAAAGCGATGGTTTTTCCAGTAGCGATGTATGGAAGTGAGAGCTGGACCATAAAGAAGGCTGACCGCCGAAGAATTGATGCTTTTGAATTGTGGTGCTGGAGGAGACTCTTGAGAGTCCCCTGGACTGCAAGGAGAACAAACCTATCCATTTTGCAGGAAATCAACCCTGAGTGCTCACTGGAAGGACAGATCCTGAAGCTGAGGCTCCAATACTTTGGCCATCTCATGAGAAGAGGAGACTCCCTGGAAAAGACCCTGATGTTGGGAAAGTCTGAAGGCAAGAGAAGAAGGGGACGACAGAGGACGAGATGGTTGGACAGTGTCATAGAAGCTACCAAGATGAATTTGACCAAACTCCGGGAGGCAGTGGAAGACAGGAGGGCCTGGCGTGCTCTGGTCCATGGGGTCACGAAGAGTCGGACACGACTTAACGACTAAACAACAAAGAAAGAAGCAAAGTTGACAGAAATAGTTTGGTGGTTTAGGTAGCTAGCTGAAGAGTCAGAAGATGGGAGTTCAATTCCTCCCTGTGTCTTCTGTGAGAAGAATCATTCTGTGTGGCCTTGGGCAAGCTGCACAGTCCCAGGGCACACCCAGAAGGAGGGAATGGTAATCTACTCCTGAATTTTCTCTACCTAGAAAACCGTGTAAAGGTCACCATAAATCAGAGTTGACTTCACAGCACATGTGTATTATTTCATATTACTTACAGTGAATTCAAACATGTTAAACAATTATATGTAAAGAAAGATGGATAAAACAGAAAGATAGGAGCAGGTGATCTCATTTGAAACTGTATATTTTAAATGAAGTCTGCTGTGTCAGAATTTCCTAACATCTTGCTATGTGGTTACAGTATATGCAACATTTACCACTAACTATTCGTTTCTGCAGACCTCTGATCAGTGGTGGCAATCCTGAAGATTCAACCACCTTTGTCAGAGGTTACAGAGGAATGCCCACATACTACAGAGGATGAGGAACATGTGATTGTTCAAATGCAAGTCTCCTCATCACTAGCTGGGTGGAGTAGAGCTGAGAGTTGCAGTCTGATTCCTTCTAAGGGACCACATGGTCCCCACCACTTCTACATAGAGACCAGACAATAAGCTTGTACCTCTAGCATGGTTCATCTTCTAGACCAATCCATTCACTCATCCAATTCTATCCTTAGCCCTGTTCAGCCATTATGCTTGAAAGTGGGTAGGGCTATAACTGTGGCAGAGATATAGGGATGAAAGTACCCCCCCTTGACGTCAATCCAAAGTTCTCACATTCAACCCAGAGATCTGAAGTGGTGCATGTAAGCATGTACAACCAAATGCATGTATACATACCTCTTCAGAGCACTGTGTTGGATGTATGGGAATCTCATTGATATCTGTAGGGAACCAGAAGTGAGGTTCCAACATTTGCATCAGTGTTACAGCCCAATCCAGTTTTGGATTGTAATGTCTGAATAGGGCTCTTGTAAAAACAGTTCTCCACACAGTCACAATTGTTATATAGCAGCTACTAATTGCTCCAGTTCATTGAATACCATTTCAAAATCATAATATATTTACATGCTTTTATTCATTTATTACAGTTGTATCTCACTTTTTCTCAAATTAGTCTACTGAAGTATACATGGCCCTCCTTCACCATACTTAATTCTAAAAACACACCTGGTTACACTAAGAGACTGTGACTACCCCAAGGTCACACAGTGGACAAAACGGAGTTATCAATCCAGTTCTCCAGTTCTCTAACTATTACACCACAACAGCTCTCATAAACAGAAGGATTTTTAGGGATTGTTTATATCCCCTTCCAAGTATGGATAAATAAAGCCAACATGGGAATGTATAAAAATAGAGAAGATGTAAAATGTCTGTTTCGTGAAAAGGGCGATCAGCAATTTTATGAAATATAAATGGCAGCTCCTGGAATGCCTTTTTTGTCACATCTTGCAACCTGGAAGGTTCTGATGATGTTAACTTAAGTATTCTGGGTTATGACAACAAAACAATGGATACATTTTTTAAAACTCCCTGAAAACTGTTAGAGAGGAGCTAGTTGTGAGATGTCTTTTATATTCTTGGTTGCCAATGAAGTGCAAACAAGTTCTTCACTAGAAAGACCACCATCAAGGGAGAAAGGGTCACCTGAGTATCCAGTCAGGAGGAGTGAAAGCAATGTTGCTGAAGTCTCTTCGATTTACCACCCACATCTTTCTACCTGAAAATGGCTCTGTAATTGAACAGAGTCCATTCTCTCTCATCTGAAACCTGTACTTTTTGCAGCAGCAAATTATAAACCATGTGAAGCACAGACAAGGAACAGAACTTCATTTGCACACTGCACAGTTGTAAAAATAAAAGCAGGTCAGTTGAAAGAGGTGTCAAAAACTTGAAAAGGGTCATTGAGCCCTAAAATATGAAAGCATAAAATTAAAGGCCTACTTTAGGATGTCAGCAGCAGCTCAAATTACAGATGCTACATTATTTCAGAACATGAAGAATATGAACTCATTCAGAATCATCCCCATCCCATTCAAAAACAAACAAACTAGAAATCACAAATACGAGATGGACTTATTCCGTAAAGCAGTGGTCCCCAACCTTTTTGATACCATGGACCGGTTGGGGGGGGATGGGGTCTGTGCATGGGGGGTGCCCCCCGTGCTCGCACGCATGCACAAAGGGGCGGCGCTCGAGGGGGAAAAGAAAATGTAGGGGGAAAGCAGAAATCGCTTTCCCCCTCCATTTTCTTTGCAAAACGTGGAGGGGGGAAAGCTGCTTTTTGCAACGAAAATGTAGGGGGAAAGTAGAAATCGCTTTCCCCCTCCATTTTCTTTGCAAAACATGGAGGGGGAAAGCTGCTTTTTGCAACGAAAATGTAGGGGGAAAGCAGGAATCGCTTTGCCCCTCCACTTTCTTGCAAAGAAAGAAATTTTGGGTTAGAAAAGTGGGGAGTGTCTTATACATGGGGGCATCTTATACACGGAAAAATACGGTAAATTAGTTCTGGGTAAGGGTGAAACAGTAATTACTGTTCCAATGAAAATGATACATCTCTGTTAAAACAATCCATGGAAAAACAGTCATGTATTCCATACACAGGAAATGCAAGTAGATATATAAATCTGACCTATCCTTCTTAATTCTCTGAATTGAAAGTCTGCTTCAAGTGCTATCATCTCCTTTTCTCCATTCATTTTCCCTTGACTGCTGCAATCTTCTACCTGGATTTTTCTTAGGTTGTTTCCCCTCTGTCCAAAATTCCATTGTTCAAATCTCTCATGTTTAGACCAGAGAGAGCTCATTTCAGCTTCCTACCCTGCTTCCAATCTACTCCCACATCATACTAACCAGTCTTCTCCCTGTGTAATCTAACTTTCTGGCACTACTTCCCATCATAGATCTACCCACAGCATTCACTATTTCAACTCCACTTCTATAGCAAAGATACTGTAACCTTGCTGAAATTCACCAGGACTGATCATTATGATCATTGTTTGGACAGCAAGACCAGCAGGAAATCCTATTTATATTGTGTTCTGTGATGTAAGAGAGAAATGGCCAGCTTGTTTGATCTGTTTATGTTACAGCATAAATAATAATAGCAATCTAATTGTGATATGTCTATTCTATAAATAATTATAACAACATTGAACTGCAGTTCACCTTCAAAATACTCAAAGAACTATTTTTTGTGGTTTTGGTTTTTAATGCTTGTGGTACTGTTAATTGCAAGGAAAGACAAAAGAAAATACCACATTAAAACCCAGGTGAAAAGAAAATGACAAGAAAGTGTCTACATAAACTCATGCCATGTTTGCAAGCATATATGGGGAACCAAAGAAGCAAAGCAAAATGGTTTCTCCATATAACCTTGATGATGCCAAAAGAATAATTACAACAGGCACAATCCAACTGTTAAGTGTCCAACTAGAACAGATCCAATGATCTATGGAACTTACACAAGTGCTGAATTTCAATAGTCTTGTTGATTTGATAGCTCCACTCTAGTTGGGAACAGCTAATGGACAGCACTGCAACAACTGAATTTACCCCAAGCTCTGCATAGAATTTAAATGATTACCTCTGAATAAGAATTGTGCTAGTCTTTGGGTTGCAGTAGGTTCCATGGTTGGTATATTTGCATTCTTTCTGGACTACAATTCCTACCATTCTCAGCCAGCAGGGCTGTTGGGAATGCTGGCTAAGGAATTATGATTCTACACTCCAGTTGGAACAACTGGATAGCCTATTCCATTTTGGGTAGTTTTAGTTCAAGAAACTACTTGATGCAAGATGTATTTCACAAGAATTCATAATAGTTTTAGCTTCAACACTACGGACAGTTATTTGAAGTTTAAGATGATGCACAATTTCTAGTAATCCTCAAGCTTCAAACAATCATTCTAAGCATCATTTTAAAAAGAGGAAGGCATCCATGAGGGTCTTCTATCTCCAGTGTTAGATACACAAGTGTTCTAAAGGAAATCCTGCCCCATACATGTAAAATCTTGATATTTACAGCTGAATCTAGGTTGTGCCCTATGGTAGACACTGACACCCTCCCCATGAGCTCACATGCAGCTACTATTTTCATTTCCACAATGTCCTGAAGCAATGCTGTGACCAGGGCATTGCAGGAATTAAAATGGCAGCTCCCTAGACTCAATTACCAAGAGCAGAGGCAAATGCTGCTGTTCAAAGATTCTGCAGGTTGACACTGATGATACTAATGTAAAGCAGAGTTCTCAACCTTGGCCCCTCTGGAAGCTGTAGACTTCCAACTCCCACACTCCTTATCATTACCTTGTTGTCTGAGGTCTCTGGGAGTTGGAAGTCTGAAACATCTGGAGGACCAAAGGTTGAGAACCACCATTGTAAGGAAACAATGTGGATTCAGTATGGTGGCTTTTGGCTTGTGGAATGCTCTTACAGTGGCCCCCAAAGAGAAGGAAGTTGACCTCCATGCACTATAAACTGTAGAGAAAAGAATGTCCCCAGGAGACAAGGTCTTACAAGATGAAATGCAAAGAGGGTTGAGGGAAGAAAGGTAGCCATGATGTTAAGGAAGACAAACTCACTGGAATCTCTCTTAAACGGCTTTTCCACCATTCCAATAAAATATTCCAGCTACATATTTATCTTCTTCTTACAGGTTTCTTGATTTACACAGCCTGCGTCATTTTGTTTTGCAACAGACATGTCCACAAATTTAATCCTCTTTTTTTAAAAATGCCTAGAGGAAGCTTGGTGACACAGGAAAGCAAGTAGACTAAGTGAGCAATTTACAGCAGTGGGTAAAGATCAGATTCCATTTGACTCAAAACATGTGAGACAATGCCTACCCTGCGGAGCCTTGCAGTTTGAGGCATTTGCTGCTCATCACTCTTAACAAATACTCTTTGGTTGAAAAGAAAAATCACATGTTTTCCATTGCCGCTGAAGCTATGTCTCTTTGTGTCCCCCATTCTTCCTTCCCCACTGGGCTGCATAACTGCACCTTTTCAAACATTTAACATAACATAGCGGCAAAAAGAGAAGGATGACAGCCCAGGGTTAACATTATGTCCTGCAAAATACCTATAAAATATTTTGCAGTGAAGGTTCCATTCTCTCCAGCCAGAAGGCAATATTGACAACTGGGCTTCTGTTGACTATTTTCTTAAACCCAGTATATCACTCAAAATTAATCTTTGGCTTCTCTGTGCCGTTTCAGGAATCTAGGTTTCTTGCCGAAGGCCAAGAGCCATATAGGAATTGAAGCCAGCACTTATATTTTGAGGAATAAGTGGTAGCTAATGCTATTTTTGTGTCCCAGAATGCATGGCTCATGTTCATTTCTAGAACTGCAGATCTTGTGACCAGGCTGCATTTGTGGATGCTGCTTTTTATTTGCCTGTCTCTTCTTTTTGATATCATTTAACCTGATGAAAAGCTCTGACAAACTCCAGGGCTTACTCAGTTGTGTGGCATCTTGTTTGGGCCTAAGAAAGATGTTGTCCAGCTGTTTATTTTCAAATTTCTTTTTTTCAAGGGTCAGCACCCTTAAGCCCTTTGAAATGAAAGTTCCCCTCCCCACCCCCAATTCAAGCTTAGCTTAGTTACATCTGCATTGCTGTTGTTCTGCTGTGAAGTCAATCTGACTTATGAGCCTAAGTGTGGTTTATTTCTTCCCCATGCACACCTGTGAGTTTCCAATTCTTGGCACGATCCACTGCACCACATTAGATTATTGCAAGTTACTGTACATGGGGTTATCCATGAAGAAACGTCAGATAAAAAAATTACTTCTGATAATTTTGAGAGATGGAATGAAAGAAAATTAAGAACACTCAAGTTTTGATATGTTTGCATACATACGGAAGATGAGCATTTCAGTGCAGACAAAAAAATGGAAAATTAATTCAAACCATGATTTAGTGTAGATTATAGAGAGTAACTTATAAAAACCATAGCCAGGGATTTGAGCATTAAAAATGTGGTAAATACAAGGAGAATGGAGGGAAAGTTTTAAGCAAGTACAATTTGTGCCTTTGTATGTTATTAATGATCATAAAGCATATCAGCTATTACTTCTAATTCCTGAATTTGTGAAACTTAAAGAAACATGAAATATCACTTAATTATATGTAACTTTATCAGCTTGTTGAGTTGTATTAAACACAAAATATATTTCATAAGTTAAAATGCCATTTCATCATTATTTATGGACATCATACTATTGTTTTACATATTCTGTAAGCAATGTGACCATAGATGTAATAGGACTATGGAAAAAATCTATTTAAAAATTATTTAAAAAATCTACATTGCATAGTTAAATTCCAGGCTTCTTGATAAAGATTTCTTTCTCTGCCACCTCTTTTTACAGAAGTAGCCACAGATATAATCAATGAGATGCTTTGAGAACAAAAAATAATTTTGTTCCTGAATAACTAAAACTACTTTTTCAATAATATTTAGTATAAAATAGTCACATTTATTTAATTGTCCCGTCCCCCTCTAAAGCCTCTAAAATCATCTGTTATAATAACATCCAGTGGTAAAGTGTATCATTACAGTCTACTGAAAGGGTATGTGTGTGTGCGCATGCGTATGCACTTAGGTGTATGGAATTTTACTGTACTGAGTGTTCTGAACCTATAATGGGTGAAAGGCATGAAATATGTACATATGGCCTAGATTGCCATTTTTTGTCTCTAGACTACTTTCAAGTAAGAGGTATAAAAATACTATAAATGTCTGATACCGACTAAGACAATTTCACCCTCCTTTAACAATAGTCTTGCAACCAAGCACTCTGATGGCCAAGGAGGCTACTAAACTAGAGACCTAGAAGAATCCCAGTGCTTGAATTTAGTAATGAAGGCAGATTACATTAATCTAAACAGAAGGCATGAAATGCATGCAGATAGCAACCATACATTTGCATGATTTGCTTGGGCAGGGGAAACCACCGTCAGAACACTGCTCTACTAAAAAAGAAAGAGGATGGGAAAAAGACAACAATAAGTAAAAAAAAAAAAAAAAAAAACAAGCCAAAAAACCCCACCCACACTGTCTACACACCAGTTCACACACAATGCTAAATCTGATGTGACATATCTCAGTGAAAGGAGTAGCATTTGCGGGAAAGCTCGGCGTGATGATGTCCCTTGAAACACTGCCACTTTGATTACAAACTGTTGTAGGCGTGCTACAGCTCTATTTGTGAACCAACGCAGACCTGTGCAAACTGACAACGGGGCTGATTTCTCAAGTGCTACGCCAGTCACAAACTGTGCTCAGCTCAACAAGGCTTCTACGGGAAAGAGTACCATAAAGATTGGCGTCACCTCGAGGAACGGATTTTAAACAAAGAGCTTCTTGGTCCCGTCACCCCCTCTTATATATGAATGTATCTGACAGTCCTTTTTCTTCCCTTCTTCCCACTACAGCTGAAGCTTAACAGTTCAATATAGGGAAGAGAGGCTGGGCTAGGGTTCTCATCCATGGAGATAATCAGGTCAAGCTTCCTTCTCTGCTCCTTGAATCATGAGTCACTGGAGCAATGCAGGGACTTAGAAGCAGGCTATGTTTATTTGTGCCACACTGCATGGCATTTTAATTAGTAACTCTGCAGATTTAAAACCTCTGAATGGACACACAGAGGCAGTTGTGTAGCAGTAGCTTTTGTGTTCTCACTCCTGGAAAAAAATCCTGTTTGAGGACAGCAGCAGGGGGTTAATAGAAGCTTTGATAAAGTTCTCTGAATCCCTTTATTGTTGCTCGACTGCAGAATAGACTCTGGTGTCTTTCTGGCTGCTCTTGGGGGATAACAATTAATTTTACTCAGTTGGGGAAGACAGCTAGAAAATGTATCTGCCTGTCTGAACACTTGGAACTGTGCTACAAACAAGGTGCAACTGCTGCTGAGAAACTCATCTAGGCTGGAATAAAAATTCACAACCTGCCTGGTCTTTATGTACCCTTCAGAGGTCTGTTATGGATAAGGCTCTCTTGCGAGATCACAGAGAATTGGCCAAAGGTGAAAATGTAAACTAGACTGAGCGAAGCAAGTAGAGAGCTATTTCCTGACCCTGGAGTGTATTACTAGTTCCACTATCATGTGGTCACCCATATGCTGTCACTTTCCTCTGAATAAACATAAGGAAAAAGTAGAGTTCATACTAGTTGGATTTGTAAAATAATACCTTGCATCAAAGTGAGAATAAACTCCATTTCCTATACCTATGCCAAGTATATATTTGAACATTGTAATTACCTCTTGTCATTACAGAGGAGGCTACTTTCCTCTGTGTTGTGCAGTATACCCTGAAGTTCGTGATTTCCTAAGAGCTGTTAAAAACCTTTTCTTTGCCTTGCCTTACCCTCTTACTTGACACAAATTCATGGAAATGGGTGGTACATGTACTTTGCCAAGAAGCAGGCAATTGTTTGTATTAGTTCTCTCTCTGAAAAATGTAATCACTTAAAATAATAAATTTAATCCCACCCAATAGTAGATTTCCTGTGCTTTTGTTTTGTTTTCTGTGGGCTGCATGCATGTACATTCTTCATAGCACGTCCAATGCACATGAACAAGGTCAGTTACCAAAGGGGAAAAGGCAGCTGAGAGCAGATATTTCCTACATGCTGGACTCTTTTTAGCAGCATAATTAAATGACCATGGGAAGGAATTCTCGATTGATCAGCACTGTTTATCTTTGAGGTCACTGAGAGACCTCTTCTCAAGCCCATAGGATGGAGAAATGAAAGGCACCTTTTAGCTAACCATTCATTATGGTAGCATTTATGGACAATGCAATGGTCTGATAATTTTTCATCTCTCTGGATCTCCTACCATATTTATACTTCAAAGTTCTGTGGTTTCCCAGAAATTCGTTGTTTGTTTTGCTTTTAACACTCTTTGTGGACACACAATATAGAATGAATCATCAAAATATTGGAAGAATAAAAGCCAAAGTCTTAGACAGACCATGACAGAATGATGATAATTTTTTTAATGCTTCCTATCCAGGCAGATAAACAGTTGTAAATGTTTAAATTATTTAGTAACTTAAATAAATACAGTAGGCTTAGCAAAGTGTGGTCTAGGCCTGGGTTTCAAGACACAAATAATGTTTTCCTAGTGACCACAGTATATCTTCCTAATATTTAACCAGTTATGAATCTCCAGCCAAATTTTCTTACAAAAATTTAAACCTTTAAAACTGAAAAGGCCTGCTTCTGTCCTGTAGTGGCAAACTGTTTTCAAAACAACAATAATAATTGTGGGTACATTTGATGTACAGGTAGGGTTGCCAGAGTCCGGCAAAAGGAGGACATGTCCTCCTTTTTAGGCTAATGTCCTCCGTCCAGCAGGCAAAGCTAAAAACCTTTAAAATGTCCGGCTTTTGTATCTTTCCCCCCCCCCCCATGCACTATGGCAGTGATGGCGAACCTATGGCACACGTGCCACAGTTGGCACGCGGAGACCTCTCTCTCCCTGGGCACGCAAGCGGAGCGCTACCCCCCCCCCCCCCCGCAGTCAAAACTCAAACTGCACGATTGTAAGCCACCTATCCCTGCTACCTTCCTTGGTTGCGGCACTTGTAAATCAGTTCTTTTAGAGATCGGAGATAAGGCTGCTTTATTGTTTTCTGCTGTAGAACAGCCCGGGGCAGTCAATCCAGCTTGTGAATGACTACTTCCGCCCAGAGGTGACTGCAAGCAGGAGGGATAGCTTCAATTAAGGCGAGAAGGAAGGTGCGAGAGAGGGACGGGTGGATTCATCAAGCTTGTTTAAAGGTAAGATTGTAGAAAATTTAGGGAGGGAGGGAGGGTGTATGTGAGAGAGAGACTGACTTTCATAAAACCATGAAAAAAGGACGTGACTGCAAGGAGAGAAGGCTCCAATTAAGGCAGGAAGGAAGGTGCAAGAGAGGAACCAGGTGGTTTCATCAAGCTTGTTTAAATGTATGTAGAAAATTGAGGGAGGGAGGGTGTGTGTGTGTATGTGTGTATGAGAGAGAGACAGAGAGACATCAGTGTTAGAGGTTATGAGCCTTCTTCACTCAACCTTGGAAGTTTTGAAAGGCAGACTAAAGGAGACATTTATTTCACTAAAAGTCAGGGAGATGTTGAGAAGACTTAAGGAAAGTGGTCGAGAAGAAGAGTGTAATAGTTTTATGGCAGATGTTGGGTTGGTGTATGAAGCATGCATTAGTTACTTAGAAAAGTGGATGAAACCTTTTGATGAATTTCAGTGGTTTGGTTGGATGTACTTAAGTAAAATCAAAGACAGAACATTTGATGACCTTTGGACATGCATATCGTACCTGAAAGAGAAGGGTATTATTGTGGATGATGTGCAATGAACAGTTTTTTTAAAGACTCTTGCATGAACAGTGGAGTTTATTTTTCTAAAGTTGCCCAAATGCAAGTTGCTTTTCAGAGTTACTTAAAATTTGTGAATTATTCTTCTGTATTCCTGGACACAATGGCAATGTGGAAAGAGTATTCTCCTTGATTGGACAAAGGACAAAGGAAAGGAACAGACTCTTAGTTGACTCTGTAAAAGGCATCATTCTCACAAAGTACAATTTGAAGAATATTACCTGTGAACAGTTTTATGCATATGTGATTGCTAATGAAGATCCTCTGCGAAAAGTTGGCTTCTCCGAGAAATATGTCGTGTAATTAATAAAAATTATAAGGTAATAATTGTACAATTAGCTGTTTAAATAATGTTTTTTGGTATTTTGAAAAAAGCCTCCATTGAATTTATTTTTATTTTTTAACATGACTGTTTCTTGGTCAGTTCACTAAGAGACGCTTATTGAAAGCAATTGTAATAAAATTGTATTGATTGCGGGTTTAATCCGGAACGATTCAAATGAAGCATTCAATATGTCCTCCTCTGTCCTCTTTTTTGTCTTTCTATGTCCTCCTTTTGGTACCAATGTATCTGGCAACCCTATGTACAGGAGGGCTCAAAACATGGCAGAATTGGGTGGGGGTGTTGGAGTGGCAAGCAAACACTGCCCTCCCACGATATATTGCCTGGAATAGAACTATGCCTCCTAATACAGTACAGAAACTAATGTTAGCATTGTCTCTGCTGATGAAACCTCATCGATGTAGGGGGCAGTATGTCCCTTTTTGACTACTGCATTAATGCCAAGAGTAAGAGGTAACATATAAAAAGCCAGTGAAATGCTGCCAATCTTTTGTGAGACCTCTGAAATGTCTTTCTATGGCAACGAGGCTGCATACCATACTATCTCTTGCCAGTGGTCTCAGAGAGCTGCATGGTTCCTAACTTTATAGAGGCCATATATACTATATATTCCACTCAGCCTGCCATTTAGCTCCTTGTTTCCTTTTGGCCCCAAAATATCAAATTGTCAAAATGGGAAACATTTGCGTGGCCAGTCACTGCCAAAAAAGTGAAGGGCAGTCTTAGACCATCAGATTTCTGAAAAGATACAAAAGGAGTTCACAACACAGCTACTTTCCAAACCTGTATGGCAGTGGTTCCCAAACATGGGTCCCCAGATGTTTTTGGACTACAGTTCCCACAATTCCTGATAATCAGTTGTGCTGGCTAGTTTTTCTAGGAATTAGAAGTTCAATACAGTGGTGCTTTGACTTATGAACGCCCTGACCTACGAACAAATTGACTTAAGAACAGCTCCGGCCGCAAAATTTTGCTTTGACTTGCGGCTGGAGCTTTGACCTACGAACAAAAAAAGGCAGGGGAAAGGGGCAGGAAATTCAAAAAAACTAACCGTTGGTGGCGAAGAGGCTGCTTCTTTGTAGCTCTTTCGTCCCAATGGTTAGGGAAAGGGGTGTGGCGGCGGTGGTGGGGGTCCGGCCGGGAGGCGAGGACCCATCCCAGCCGGGCTCTGGCTCCTGGCTGGACTCCGGGAGCCAGATCCCGGCCAGGAGGCGAGGACCCATCCCGGCCGGGCAGTGGTGGTGGAGCCCAGGCCAGGCAGCGGTGGAAGGCCGGGTGAGCTACCGGATGGCTCCCACTGACAGCGGTCTCGGCGGCGGTGGAGCCCACACAGCTGCGAAGGAAGGCCGGGAGGCCTCCCGAAACCGCCATCAGCGGGAGCCATCCAGGAGCTCACCTGGCCTTCCCCGCCGCCGCGCAGGCCCCGCCGCCACCGCAACCACCCGGCTGCCACCGAAACCGCCATCCGGGAGCTCACCCGGCCTTCCCCACAGCCGCGCGGGCCCCGCCACCGCCAAAACCACCGTCGACGGGGAGCCATCCGTTAGCTCACCCGGCCTTCCCTGTCGCCGCGTGGGCCTCGCCGCTGCCGAAACCACCCCACCGCTGCCGAAACCGCCGTCCGGGAGCTCACCCGGCCTTCCCCACCACCACGTGGGCACCACCGCTGCCGAAACCACCCTGCCGCCGCCGAAACTGCCGTCCGGGAGCTCACCCTGCCTTCCCCACCGCCACGTGGGCCCCGCCGCCGCCACCACCACCCCGCCGCCGCCGAAACCGCCATCCGGGAACTCACCCGGTCTTCCCCGCCGCCGCTGAAACCACCCTGCCGCCGCCGAAACCGCCATCCGGGAGCTCACCTGGGCTTCCCCGCCGCCGCGCGGGCCCCGCCGCTGCCGAAACCACCCCACCGCCGCCGCAACCGCTGTCCGGGAACTCACTCGGTCTTCCCCGCCACCGCCGCAACCACCCCGTTGCCGCCGAAACCACCGTCGGTGGAGGAAGGCCGGGTGAGCTACCGGATGGCTCCCCGCCAACGGTGGTTTCGGCGGCGGCGGGGCCCACGCGGCTGCGGGGAAGGCCGGGTGAACTACCGGATGGCTCCACGCCGATGGTGGTTTCAGCGGCGGTGGGGCCCGGGTGGCTGACCATGGCTGGGAGGCTTGAGAGGAGGCTTCATGGGGAGGTAAGTGTGCTGTTTTTTACTGTTTGGGGTGGCTTTTGCAGGGTGGGATTGGGCTGGTGGGGTTATGTTTGTGTTTTGTTTTGTTTTTTGCAGCCCCAGGGGCTTGCAGATTTTTATTTTTATTTTGGGGGGGGGGGTATTTTTTTTCTTCGGCCGGAACGGATTAATGGGTTTTCAATGCATTCCTATGGGAAATGGTGCTTTGACTTACGAACATTTTGACTTACGAACACCATTCCAATACGGATTAAGTTCGTAAGTCAAGGCACCACTGTATCTGGAATTTTAGGTTTTGAAACTACCACAGTAACTCTTCTGTCTCCAGCAAGGGTAGCTTTGTCATAGCAAGGAATTGCACACAAGCAAATGACACACAATGAGGCAGCAGTTAAAGAAAAGCCAGAAAGCGCCTGTGCAAACACAGCTTCCCATATTTTTTTCTTGGCTCTCTATTTTTAGCAAAGCATCTTATCCAAGGTCTCCGTCAATACAGTAAGATCTTTGCCAGGCAACTTTGCTCTTCTTCAGTCATGACACTGTATGGCATCTGTACTCCAATCAAATAACATCAACAGCTGAGCAGTATGTAGAAACTGGTGGGTTCAGGATACAGAATTCCCACAGGATGTGGGTCTGGTCTTTAGATCGCCATCTCATCAGAAAAAGGAATGACTTTGGCCTTTACTACTTTGAGAAGTAAACAAAATACTTATTAGTTTGACTTAGTTTCCTGTCACTGCTTTCCTCGCACACACTAAACCACTCACTCAGCAACGCAAAGTTAAACAAACATACATTTACAGAGGAATAGCTCTCCCGACTCATAAATGAAACAAATAAAATGAACTCTGGGAAAAGAAGAAATGGCGATTGTTATTACTCTCATATTTTAAAAATGCAATTCGGCCTCATTTGTGTTGTTAGTGACTAAACATTCAAAACACTGATGTAAACAGAAGGTTCCCTTGGCAGGTGAGAAAAAGAAAATCACACAGTGAATTTAGGCGACTAAGCATGTGGAGAACAGGGGTCACAGTAAAGAAACTTCTGCTTTAGCTGGCATATGCTCAGTTGTCTCACTGACAAAGCAGACAAGGTGATGAATGGGATACGTAGTCAGTTTTATTATTATTTTTCCCCTGCAAAAATGTAAACATCGTTATGTAGCTTCTTAAAATAATTGTCCAACTGCATTTCATTCAAAGAGTTGGGAGGGGTTTCTGGTTTAATTAGTAATGCACCAAGCAAGATGGTGGTGGACGGAAAAGGTTGACAGACCCTCAGCTTTATGGGCCTTGGCAGCTTCTGCTGTAGCACTTGGAATCAAGATAAGGACCATCTGATGATTTTGATTTGCCTGCACAACTCCCATCATTGTCAGAGCAAGAGCAGCACAGAGTGACTCAGGGTACAACACAGCAATGGATCCTTCTTTGCCGCACGTAATGCTGTTGCACAATCTAAATCAGACTGGCAGAACATAAGGGAGCTTTATAAGCATTTTTGTGTGCTTTGCAGTGCAACACACATGGAATTCTAATCAGCATCTGAAAGGAAGCAGAGACTTCTCAAAACATTGCATCAAAATGCCAAGGAAAATATATGTTTTCCTCTTATAACATCTTCCAGCATTTGTGAGCTACTTGAAGGAAACCATCGTTACATACTAATAATAGGTTAAAAATGTAAAGAACAAAATGTCCTTTATATTCCGCATCTTTCCCTTTCCCTTTCCCTTTCAGAATTCCTGCTTCAGGTCAGAAAATTAAAGTGCAAATTGGCTTCTTTTTCTCCTTGACATCCTTGAAAATTTAGTGTGCTGCCACTTATGCCAGTTCATTTTGGTGCTGCTAAAATAAATCTCAAGCAAATATTTAGCCAGTTGAAGGATGTGTTCATTTTTAACTTGTTTATCATTATCAGTCATATTTTATGTATCCTAAAAACTGAAGGCAAGCATATGAAGACAGAACAGGTAGGTTTATTTATTTTTGGGGGGATAGACAGGAATATGAGAACAGTCCACAGTGGGTCTCAGTCCCTGAGATGAAGGCGATTTGTGACAGGCAAATAGACAGCTAGATGCATCACAAAAGAAGAAAGACGGACGCTACACATCATCCAGAGCTGGACCTAATCACACAAGAGATCTGTCTGCAGCTGCAGGAACAGTTTTAAAACGCCCATAGCCAAGTGCAGTGAGGGAGAAACAAGTTTATTTATTTATAGGACTTTTCTACCCTAATTGGGAGTTTCCTCTCCCCACTTCAGTGTGATGGCTGACTTAAGAGAACATTATGCTGTAGGTAACCTAACAGACTGATACATTACCAAGCAGTTTTATATGTATGCATTTAAAAGATAGAGAGAGTGAGAGAACAACTTTGGGAACAACTTCTTCAAAATCAAAAAAGATAAATCATTCACACAGTACAAAATGGGGTGAGAATGGGGAGAAAGACAGAGGCATTTCCACTTTTAATCATAACTGCTATAATCTTCCCTACATTTAACTCCATTCCCTTGCAAACTTCTTTGTTTTTGTAGAGGAACATTGTTTGTACTTCACTGTACAACCACAAATAATACATGAAGGAAGATTAAAACTGAATAGTGTCGTCAAGATTGAAACCTATACCGGTCGCACTGTTGTTCTTAGGTGTGCAAAAACACATTTATTCACATAGCATTCTCTTCTGGAAAATATATTATTATTATTATTATTATTATTATTATTATTATTATTATTATTATTATTATTATTATTATTACAGGACATAGCACAGACTTTAATGGGTGTTGTAGACGTTTTTTCGTTCTATTACTGCTATGTCTGGTGTATTATGCCCAAGGTGTCTGTCCACTTGAATCTGAAAATCCCACAAGATTTTAACTGGATCATTTTCTGACACCTTCTCTTTTGGTTATATTAAACAACAACCAATAATAATAATAATAATAATAATAATAATAATAATAATAATAATAATAATAATAATAATAATAATAATAATAATAATAATAGAAATTTCTTTATTATTATTTTGAACAGCTTCACCATATAATCTTCCAGTGGTGGACAGGAGAAAAATCTAAAACATCCTGAGGTTTTGTGATGTTCAGCAAAATTCAGAATGTTATGTTTCACAATGGCATCTGCCTTTTTTCATAACATCAAAATTGCTCATGGCTCTTCCTACTTTCTGTTATTAATCTAGTTTCAAGAAGGTTTATCCAGAATAAATATTGGAGTCAATGGAGCCCAACTCACAGCTTGAAAAGTTTCATCTGATTTGAAGAGATGGGAAATTGGGCACACACATTTAATTTTCCAAACAAAGCAAGAGAGTGAGCAGTGTTTAACTTCAACTACATTGTGTAGCTATGATTTATTAAAATTGTTTACAAATTTTAAGTTTATATCAGCTGACACAGACCACTGATTTTAACTGATTTACGTAATTATACACAAATTGACACATATATATTCCTGCTTTCTTGATGGAAGTACTGTTGTATTTTTTTCATATTATATCTACGTTCTTTTTTGTGTGAAATTACTGATTTAATATTCACAGATTACTATCACATCAGTTTTTAACATAAACATATCAAAGTGAACTAATCCACTCTAACATTATTAATGCCAATGTCTTTAAAAAGATGTATTTTTAAAATAATGGTATATCTGAATAAAACCTTATTTAAATACTATTTATAAACTGAGACACACATATCCTTTTTTTAAAGCAATGTGCTGAAATGTTCACTTCAGGAACAAAAGTTGCATTTGCTTATTTCTGCTTTAAAGATTCTGTCCTTCTACCTGAAAATTAAAGAAAAAACATCACCAAAATTTTAAAAAAAATCAAAACGAAAAATATGAAAATAGTAAAGAAAAACTCTGCCAAATTCCATTACTCCAACTGAGCTGATAAAATTGTCTAGAAAACAAAGTCTGACTCATGACATACAAATATACTATCTTTACTAGAACCTGTTGTATTTATTTTTCAGCAGAGGTGCTGCCAAGTACTCTAGTAAATAAACAGAGATGGTTTAGGTTTAGGATTAGAGTTTTTACACATTCTATGAATATATTGTTGAGAATATTATTTTATGCCTCATTTTACCGTCACCACCCGTACATACATACACACACATGCACACCACACATGGAGGGCTATCATGTACAACACAAGAACACAGGAAGCTGCTTTATACCTCACCACACTGTTTCTGTCTCTAGCTCAGTGTTGTCTGCTCCAACCAGCAGTAGCTTCTTACAATCTCAGGCAAATGCATGTGTGTGTGTGTGTGTTATGTGCCATCAAGTCAGAAATGACTTATAATGCCTCTGTTAGGGCTTTCAAGGTAAGTGAATTATTTAAGCAGTGGTTTTCCCAGTTCAGTGCGCCCATGAGCTTCCATGTTCAAATAAGGATTCAAACTCAGGTCTCCTGAGTCGCAGTCTATCACTCTGTTTACCACATCACACTGAGTATCTTTAAAACAAATGTAGAATACTGAACAGCTGAAAACTATGAAATGTAATCAAAAAACAAAAGAGCAAACAAGCAAAACAGAAGACAAAACCTATAGTAGGTCCAAATCAAGCCACAATAGCTGAATCCCTAAAGGGCCCACATCTGGTCTTCAGCAACTCTTGCCCCCAACCCACCACTTCTTATTCAAAAGCACCTCCCCCATTGAAGGTGGAAGAAGCTTTTCTGTGTAACAACAACTTTTTGAACTGGGGATGAGATGGGGACTCAGAGGAGCCTTTCCAGATCCAGGGATGGGCGTGTGCAGTCCCAGCCTTCTGAAAGTTGCCCACCCAATTTAATGTTTGCAAAAACACTTTAAACATAGTAAAAACAAAATAAATGTCATGTACAGTGGTGCCTCGCAAGACGAATGCCTCGCAAGACAAAAAACTCACAAGACGAAAGGGTCTTGAGAGATTTTTGGTGCCTCGCAAGACGGGCCGTCTTGCGATATTTTTCGTCTTGCGAGGCGCATTTCCCATAGGAATGCATTGAAATTTAATTAATGCGTTCCTATGGGGAAAAAAAAGTCAGAACCCCCCAAAAAAGTCAGCAAAAAGTCACTTACCAGGTAGAGTAGACTGAGTCCAGCTCCTCACAGTGCGTTTGTAGCCCCAGAACAGCGGGAAAAAGAGTGCCAAACAGCAGAGATTCAGCAACCAGCAGGGAG
Organism: Intellagama lesueurii; assembly: GCA_037013535.1. Classification (NCBI taxonomy): domain Eukaryota; kingdom Metazoa; phylum Chordata; class Lepidosauria; order Squamata; family Agamidae; genus Intellagama; species Intellagama lesueurii. The sequence continues at coordinate 231,557,188 of JBAJHW010000003.1, forward strand.
CCGGCAGCCATTTTGTCTCTGCTCCTGGCCCCCTCTCCCCGCCTCTCAGCTGATCGGCGCTGGGTCTGAGAGGCTTTTTCCCTGCTAGGCAAGCCTCAGGAAGCCTCTCAGACCCAGCGCCAATCAGCTGAGAGGCGGGGAGAGGGGGGCCAGGAGCGGAGATGACCACAAAATGGCTGCCGGCTCCCTGCTGGTTGCTGAATCTCCGCTGTTTGGCACTCTTTTTCCGGCTGTTCTGGGGCTACAAACGCACTGTGAGGAGCTGGACTCAGCCTACTCTACCTGGTAAGTGACTTTTTGGTGACTTTTTTTTGGTTTCTGACTTTTTTTTTCCCATAGGAACGCATTAATTAAATTTCAATGCATTCCTATGGGAAAACGTGCTTCGCAAGACGAAATTTTCGCTAGACGGCATTAACCGTGGAACGGATTAATTTCGTCTTGCGAGGCACCACTGTATTAGCAAACTGTATCCAGACACAGAGGTGAGAGTAGGATTTGCTGGGATGTTCCTAGGATTAGCAAAGATTCCCCATCTTGACCTAAATTGTTTATGAAACAGCTGAACTTTTCTGTTTTATCAGAGTAATCCTCCTCTGAGTTTGCCCATGCCCATTTGCTGCTTACATCAGTAGCTAGCAGGATGGCAGCTGCCTCAGCCCCAGTCTCCTCATGGATACCACAATGCCGGCTCCAGGCACAATGGCCTTTTTCCGTTAACATATAAATATTTGTAAGATCCAGCACTTATAAATCAAACTTTAAAGAAGACACAATCCATATTTTATCAGAACCTCCTCTACCCTGACACAAATTAAGGTTATATCTCCATGACAACATAACAGTATAAAATTAACAGCATAAATTACCACAGCTAGTATGATTCAGAAAATAATTTCAGTGACCGTTATTCAAAGTGTAATAGTTCCTTGGACACAGCTATTCTGACTAAATCCTGCTTCGGTATGGATTACCAAACAGTTCCAATAAACTCTTCTTTTATACTGTTTCAGAGATTCAGGTAAGGTGCCAAAAAAAATTGCAATTCTAGATTCTGGAGAAGATCCAAGGCTGACCTATCTGTATTCTTTGTTCCCTGATGGTTTGCTTACTTCTCTTCCATATGGTGCTGAGAAGAAGCAGCCCTTTGGCTCATGGATTCAGACTCCTGTCCAAGGAAGAACATGATACCTTTATTAGAAACTAGTGCTTCCTCTGTAGAAATGAAACCTGGTATTTTCTTGGATTAGGACATGGTGTCAAGCACAGGCCAAAAGGGCATAACAAATGTGAACAATTTCAACTAACATATATTTAAAGCTTTCACTTTTGATCTGAACAAAAATCAATGAATATGCATTTTATGGTCTGGGAGTTTCTGTTCTCCATTGTTCAGTATTAATGGATCAGTTCTTACAACACTATTTCAAAAGAGACAGAAGGTGAGAAGAAAAGGATGGAAATTGTACAGAAACTCTTACCTGCTTGGTTCGTTGTCACAGTGACGGAGACGGCCTGGTCTGGGCTTGGATTTTGCTTGGATACTCCATTCACTGCCCAGATTTCAAAAGTGTAGTTTGTGTGTGCCAGAAGATCAGTAATGGAGACTTTGGTGGTTTTCAAACCATTCTGCTGTGGGCTGAAGTGTACCCCACTGCCACAGGACCGGCACCGGTTCAAATCACCAGCTCCACATCTCTTGCACACTACATTGTAGGAAATATCATCACGTCCACCTTTGTTCTGTGGAGGGCTCCATTCCAAGTTGACAGATGTCTCATTGACATTGGAAATTAGGTTCTCAGGGGCGGATGGAGGGCCTGGAAAATAAATGCGTACTTTCTTATTTACATTCTCAAAAGAAGGAAAGGCAGGAAACTCTTCTAGCCCAGTATCTGCACTGATATTCATAGTGTGACCTACTGTCACTCAATTCACTACACCACACCACACTGGGTATCCACATCACACACACACACACAAATACCAATGCATATATATATAAACCAATGCATATATATAAACCAATAATCAGGATTCTACATGTATATCCAGGGCTTGGAAAAATTACTCTTCTGGACAAATAGTTAACAGTACCCTCCAGCCATTCTCAATCTTTTTTTTTGGGGGGGGGGGGTGGTTTGGCCATAAACAGAATATGAAAGAAATATAGACCGAATCAGGATTGCATAAGTTGCATAACAAGCCTTATAATATGATGTGTGAAGAATTGTTCCCAGTTTGTGGTCCCCTTCAAATGTGCTGGGAACATATTGCCCCCGTTGAGAATGGCTACTCTAGCCTACATGACCTGTGGCCATGCTGACTGGACAATTCTGGGAATTAAAGCCAAGCTCTATGCATACCTTTGGCTGGGTAGCAAATTCCAGAACATGGATCAGTTACTTATTTCGACTATACCTCCAAGAATTCATCAGACTGCATGGACCATTTGGGAGCTGTAATTCCAAATAAGTAACTTTTCCCAAGTTCTAGAAGAGTGAACATAATGGTAACCATGTAAACAAATGTGTAGAGCATATATATGTTTGCCTGAGCTAAAAGCCCAGTTCAGATGTTGTATAATCCCAGTCAAGTCAGTGGCAAAGCACTGGCCTTTATTATTATTTTTTAAAAATGTTTGCATGCCCTCAATATCCCAGCAAAGCTACTTTTAACATTTATGCTCTTTTCTTATGTAGAGTTTTGAACACCCCCGCCATGCTGTTCAAAATGCTCTGAACACTTTCTCTGAGTATATCTGGTAAGGCTTATCATGAAAGAGAAACAAGGTTCTGCCTGTCAAAATGAATAAAACAACCCAATACTCAAGAGGAAGAAGCCAACACAGCACAACATGCAAAATGTATGAAGCACTTGGCATAGAACCAGCAACAAAAGAAGAAAGGGTGTTATTATTTATATTTTAACAGTAATATCCCACCTTTCCTCCACTGAGCTCAAGGCAGTGTAAGTGACTTTCCTTCTGACCACCTTATCATCACAACAACCCTGTGAAGTAGGTTAGGCAAAGTGAGAACAACCAACCCAAGAGAAATGCAGAGCTTAGAACAGTTTCCAAGCAACATTTCATGGCTCAGTGGAGACTTGACTTCCCAAGTTTCATTCTGACACTCTATCCACTACACCAGTGGTCCCCAACCTTGGGCCTCCAGATGTTCTTGGAGTACAACTCCCAGAAGCCTTCACCACCATTTCTGCTTGCCAGGATTTCTGGGATTTGAAGTCCAAGAACATCTGGAGACCCAAGGTTGGGGACCACTGCACTACACCACACCATTCATCTACTATTTTCATACATGCTTTTCATCTCTTGATCTTCTCACCAGAGAAGTGAACACTCACACATTTAGCGAGTTCGTCCACAAGTGTGTGTGGAGATGCTTCATTCATTCATTCATTCTTTCAGCAACAGAGGCAATTTGGCTGTTACGTCTTACATGGTTTTAAATGGTTTCAGACTCTATTAATTGTGCATTTGTTTCAATCTGATAATTTATTTAATACTATTTTAACATTGTAATTCATTGTATGTGCTTTTCCCCCCAGTTCAACCAGTTTTTTAAACATATATCACAAACTGCCTTAAGTCTTGCAAGGGAGAATGATACAATGTAGATATATAAGACAGACAGTCAGACTGAAAGACACACAGATGGATAGACAGATACATCTTTAATCTTTTCCTGGAGAAGGTAAAGAAGCACACTTCCAGTTTCCCCATCACATCAATAGACATTTATCAATCAATTTATAACCTGCCTTTTCTTCAAAGACATCATGTGTCTTCTCCTTGTCACTTTCTTCACAACAACCCTATGAAGGTTATCAAGATGAGCAAGAGTAACTGGCTCAAGGTCTCCTAGTGAGTGAGGATAAGAACCCAGATCTTCCAAATCCTAGGCCATGATTCTAACCAAATGTATGGACACTAGGATCTATGTGGTATAAGTCGCTCTCCCACTGTTGCAACAGCCAAAGGAGTACAGTCAGGGCTGACGGCACACATCTCTATCTCATTTTCATGAGACCTTGGTGAGGCAGTGGAAATGTTTCATCAGTGCCCGATTACAGTAATAGACTGGATGAGGGCCAATAAACTGAAGTTCACTCCAGGAAAGACCTATTGGTAGTGGGTGTTATCCAGGTGAGTCATATTCAACCTGTTGTGAAACTGCACTCCTGAAACTGCATGTGCCCTAGTGAACTGTAAATCTGAATGCTGCATATGTGCATATTTGTGTAAACAGAGGTGAGAGGTGTGTTTGTATGTGCAAACTGACTAGTGGGGTCGGAGGTGGGAGAGAAACAAAATGAGCTGTGGATGAGTACACGTGTGTGGGGAAGGGATGTTGAAAAATAGAGAGTGTACCCAGAACACCTAAAAATATTGTATGTGCACTCTAATAAGGCATATTTGCTGTCACACTGTTGCCTCTAAATCTATTTTTAGTAATGGTTTACCTACCATTTTTAATCCAATGATATTAATTCTTCTTTAATATCTAAATAATTTACAGTACTTGCTTTAGCTTTTAATGCTGTGCTTTTAATGATGTAAGTCACCTTGGGCCCTTTTTAAAGAGAAAGGTGGTGTAAAATATTTTACATACATACATACATACATACATACATACATACATACATACATACATACATACATACATACATACATACAATGCGTCTTTAGGGAACATATGCATAGAAATCCTAGACAGGTAAGAAACAGATTTCTGATAACTGATATTCATCATGTATCTTGAATGAATCCTTCCTCCCACTCTGAAAGCTAGACCTTTTTCATGGATTACAGCAACTTTACAGTTAACTGGAAACTACCCCTCAATTCATATTTTCAATGGGGCTATGCCCAGGTTTATATGGGAAAATCTGCCACAAAGCATCAAGCTCCTCAGAAAAAGATGTTGGTAATTAGTTTGTAGGACAGAGCATGGTGGTGTCTAAACTGAGAAGCATCCAGGGAGAAAACAAGGAAAGTAGATGCTTGAGGTGTGGGGGAATCAACAAACAGTGGGCTGATGTTAAAGCAAAGAGAAAGTCAGCATCTAATCTTTGAAAACCATAGTTACTCAAGGAGCAACTGCTGCTCTGGCTGTTTAAAGAAGGCAGAAGTGGCAGAGCTTTGCGTTTAAAACATATCTTGTTTTTCTTTCTTCCTCACTTAACCTTTGCCATTGCTGAAAATCTCACAAAGCAAAAATGTCACCAAAACAGACAGGGACGTAGAGAGAGATTAAGAGCAGTTGTGGCTTTTGCACCGATGATGTGAAATATTCTGCTTGGGAGGACTCATATTTCTTCGAGCAGTGAGCTCTGGATAAAAAGGAGCTCTCCATATAACCCAGGGCAGGAGAGGAAAGATCTGGGAAAATAGCCAAGCTAGGACAGAGGAAGGGGTACAGAAACTGCCACACCAAAAGGCTCCTGTGCTTTTGAGGAAGCTACATCGCTGATAAAGAAAATGGAGCATCTGCTCCAAAGTTAGATTCTCGCAATTGTTTTAAGCCAAAGTATAGATTTATAGTTTTGCACTTAACACCCATTGATTACTACAAATCTCAGAATATTAAATGAGAGGTACATAGTCACTACTATAGCATGATAAATGACCTTAGCAACATTCATATATTATGAAAGAAATATTATTTCCAATTATCTCTCATCATCAGTAGTAATTATTTGGATTTCTGCTGTTAAAATACAATTACAGATGGAAGAGCCAAGTATTCACATATTCTAGAAACCAAGACGAAACCATATACCACTCGCTTGGCAGTAGCCCTGAAACAATTTCTTTAAAAATCAACAAAACAAAACAAACATACAGCTGTATGATTACTTCTCTCCCCCATTTTGAAACCCAGAGTTTTGTGTCACAGTTTTAAAAAGGAATACAATTTGAGTGCTTCAGAATTGCTAGCCTCTCACAATTTGATTCTTCTTAGGTTTCAAATACAAATGTTTTCAGGCTTCAAAATATTAAATGCCAACTATCAGATACTGTAGTTATTTCAACAGATGATGTTAAGTGACAAATCGCACTACTAGAGGAGTGCCCTTGACTTCCTTCCTTCATTTTAAATAGGAATTCTTTAGCAGCACCGTTTAAGTGGCACCAAAATTCACAGAAACTGCACAATAAATTCATTTTCAGGGCTGCTACTTTTGACTACAGTGGTGCCTTGACTTACGAACATCCCGACTTACAACCATTTTGAGTTATGACCAGCTCCGGCCGCAAAATTTTGCTTCAACTTGCAGCCGGAGCTTCCAGTTTGGTAAGTATAGTTTCCAAATCCTACGAGGTGCTAGTCCCCCTCTATTCAGCACTGGTTAGGCCTCACCTTGAGTATTGAGTCCAGTTCTGGACACCACACTTCAAGAAGGATGCTAACAGATTGGAACAACATCAGAGGAGGGTGACAAGGATGATCAGGGAACTGGAAACCAAGCCTTATGAGGAAAGGCTGAAAGAACTGTTTAGCCTTGAGAAAAGAAGACTGAGGGGTGATATGATAGCACTTTTCAAATATTTGAAAGGCTGTCATACAGAGGAGGGGCGAGATCTGTTCTCGATCATCCCAGAGTGCAGGACACACAACAATGGGCTCAAGTTAAAGGAAGCCAGATTTCGGTTGAATATCAGGAAAAACTTCCTAACTGTTAGAGCAGTACAACAGTGGAACCAGTTACCTCGGGAGTTGGTGAGTGCACCAACACTGGAGGCATTCAAGAAAAACTTAGATAATCACCTGGCAGATACGCTTTGATTGTATTCCTGCATTGAGCAGGGGGTTGGACTTGATGGCCTTGTAGGCCCCTTCCAACTTCACTTTTCTATGATTCTATGATTCTATGTATGTACCGCTTAAATGGCCTAGAGGTTTCCATCCTCCATTTTTCATACTGAATTCTGGCACCAATCTGGGAACTAAATCCATCTTTTAGTACTGAAATGTATACTTTCACAGAATTATTTTAATTTCTTAAGTCCATACTTACACAAATCTCAATAATCCAGTGAGTCTATTCCAGCTCAGCTGGCTGGATAGCTCAGTGGTTTAGGTATCTGGCTGCAAAGGGAGGAGCCTTGTGGCCTTGGGCAAATTGCACAGTTCCAGGACACCCTCACAAGAAGGAAATGGTAAACCACTTCTGAATACCTGGAAAACCCTGAAAAAGGTTGCCATAAATCAGAATTGACTTGACAGCATTTGATTATTAGTACTCCAGCTCAGCCTACCAACTGGATTCAGTCTTAGCAGTTTGGGAGCTTGACCCTGGGACCAGGGGGGCAAGGGAACCTTTCCTTCCCGATGGTTGACTTTTTCTCCCCTTATGTCACACCAGAAATGCAATCTGCAGAGGCATTTTTGTGACCTTGACTATGCTAAACCAAGAGATGACCACAGATCTCAGTTTGCTGAGATCAACAGTAGGGAATTATAACATTCAAACCAAAGAAAGCCTCAGGCATGTCTTACCTTTCTCGGAGGGGGATGGGCTATCTTTTGATTTTATTTTATCTTTTCCAGATTGTTTGGTAATTTTTGTTGAATAAAAATTGTGACAGTGTCCCAAAACTGTAAACATTTTACTTCAGAAAGAATGTAACATTCCCTAAGATAGAATGTAACAGGGAAGAAAATGAAAGATATTGGTCTGATCTATTTTTATTATCAAATGTGCAAATCCTAATGCCATAAGGCGTTAAATGGGCCCTGTGAACTGTCCTTCTTTACAACTCATATCCTGTGAGGTAATATCTTAAACTTCAGCTGTATTAAAAGAAGTTGATTGCATTCAGATCCTTGCTGGCATTGCTGAACAATTTTCCAGAATAAGGCCTTGTAAGGGGGAAACCTGAAGTGATGCATGCTAATAAGGATGATCTAACAGGGGAGACTGGCCAACATACTTACTGTGGTTCAATAGGAAACTCTTAAGGAATCAGATTTGCATCCATGCTATAAAGCCAACCGGATGGTAAATCAACTCTTGAAGTTTCCATAAGGAGTGAAATTTTTAAAATTTATTGCACTTCAGAGAAGACCAACAGATAGCAATTCTTTTAACAGTGAGACCCTTAACAAGACACACATTCATTCTGTAAAATGTTATGGTTTTAAACAGTAGAATTCTGCTAAGCAACATGATATATTACAAACAACAAAGAATTAAAGGAAAAGGAAAATCTGAGAAGAAAAAAGAACTAAAGGTTTTCTGGAATACATTTGAAAACAGCAATTTTTAAAAATTAGCTCCAAAATTCACTGTGGATTAGAATTACCAATAGAACAAAGTGAATCCAGAAGATGAATAAGAAAAGCTTTCCCATTCCTGTCTCCCTAGCACAACCTACTGTGATCACCATTTTTAAAAAAAGAAGAAAAAGAAGAAGCATCTCAAAGTGTTCAGGAAGGTTTTCTGAACAACACGGGCTGGGCTAGAATGGGAAAAGGAAGTCACTAGACCCGAACTCTAACCTCTTCATGATTTTTAAAAACCTATTTTATGTTATTTGATCTTTCCTACAACACAGACTACAACAAACAGCATACAGGGCGGATCTCTTAAGTCTTCAGGAACACTTGGAAATGGGGTGAGGCATGGCAAGGGACAGCAGGGAGGGAAAAGAATGGGTAAAGTCCTTGAGCTAGCAGCAATTCTCGACAGATAAACTCTGTATCCCACCCAGCTATCATGCTGCTATCAAGTGGACAACTCAGAAGTTCCTAGCTTAAACAACTTGAGAGAACAGCCTGGGCCAAATGACTCAAAGGCTACCCAAGAAAAATTACAGGGCCCTGGAAAAGATGGCTGAAGAACATCCATGGATGGAAACAGGAAGTTCTATCTCTGACTTGAGGGAGGAGAGTGAGCAACATCCTCGCATCAGCAAGCGCTTGCAATAAAAGACTAGGGTCATCACAAGAGAAAGAGGACAGCATCCCTGTTCTATCAAGCACAAACCAAAATCTATACCAACAAATGTTCAATTACTATTAGTTTATTAACATGTTTTCAAGGAAACATTCTTAAAGTTTTATATGACTGAATGATTATTCTTTTACCTGCTGACACACACATACATGTATCAAGGAATATTATTATTAGACACAGGCACTTTGTATTCCTATCTTGAGGATATGACTACAACCCGCAGCACCACAGCCTTCGCGCTGAAGTGGTTGGCTGTGTGGGAAGGTGGGGAAGGGCCAGCCAGGCTCCTGCTGGGATTGACGCAACACCGCAGGACCCCAGAGCCATATGGAGGCCAGTGAGTGGCATGGCCAGTTCTGGGGGAGGGAATTGGGCTGAGTTGTATTTGTGCCTTTTTTTTCTCTCTCTCAGAGTACAGTGCAGAAGAAAAGCTGTTGTAGAAAAAATGTCAAAGAATCCTGGGTTAGAATCCATGTTACTGAAAAATGAATGAAGTCATCTTGACCTGGAGTTTTGTAGGTCACTGCTTGCTTTATCAGATGAATCTTGAGCCACAATAAACATGTTAGTCTTTTGGGTGATACAGATTCTTTAATATTTTGGTTTTCAGGCACAGGATCATTTTATAACAAGTTTCCAAAAAACTTTTCCCTTACTGAATTCACATTCTATAGACTACAAGTACATGCAATGAAAAGATTTAGTGCATGCTTTTGAAGTGGTAGTAAGTCAAGCTATGTATACTAAGAATTAATTTATTCTGAGTACCAGTCATCATACAGTAAAAACAGCACCAGCCATGTGCAAGAAAGAAGTATCAAAAGCTTTAATTGGTAACAGTACAAAATCAATGGTGGGGGAAGAGTAAAGGAGTTGGAAAGGGACAGCCAAATAATGACTGAAAAGAATATCATGAAAAAAATACAACTAATTGTTGATAAGACAGTACAGAAAACTGGGGGAATGGGCTAAGAAAGAATGGTTGGAAATATGAGCAGGAACAATCTCTAATATGTTGTTCTAGATTACACTGATTGTATTAAGAAAAACTTATAAGAAAAGGAGTCTCGTGGCGCAGTGGTTAAACTGGAGTACTGCAGCCAAAACTGTGCTCACAACCCAAATTCAATCCCAGCCAGTTTGAGGTTCACTCAACCTTCCATCCTTCTGAGGTCAATAAATTGAGTACCCAGCTTGCTGGGGGGCAGGGGGCAATGTGTAGCCTGCATAATGCAATTGTAAACTGCCCAGAGAGTGCTTTAAGTGCTATAGGGTGGTATACAAACAGCACAATTTGCAACAGCTGTTGCAGATAAAAGCTGAGTGGGACTTCAGATCTTGTACACATTTTAAAGCGATTCCATTATACCCAGTCTGCTTTCTCTCCTAAACTTCAAATAAAAGAAATCTTTCTTTGTCTACGTTCCACAATCATTGCATTTTGTATGCTGGAAAAAAATCTCAGGAAAAATTGTGAAAGAATTTATATGAAATTTCCTATAAGTGATCTTACAGTGATCTTACTGTATACCAACAAGTGACCTCAAAATTATACAAAACTGAAGCAGATGAAGCAGATGAGAGAAAACTGTCTGGACAAAGAATAAAGAAGCAGAAGAATTCTTTACGCCAAAAATGCAAACCACTATGGAAAACCAACCCTAAAAGACAATCTGTTCTTTGTATAAACAATCACTTTCATGTATATTTCCAGGGAAATGACACAAATTAGGTATAGCTAAGTCTACATTTTGGAAAAATGTAGGTTTAAAAACATTTCTATGGAGCAATATAGTTAATCTATGGCAGATATCGGCATGTAACATCCAGACTTTTATTTGGCCCTTGACATTGGAAACAAGGTAAGGACAGTCTTATTTTCATCAGCTTTTATAATACAGTCACACAGTGCTGGTGGAGTCCATGCCGAGTTTCCACTGTAGATTGCTCATCATTTCATTATGCTTCATTATGTTGATAACTGTCAGAAAGCATTAGAAGCTGAGGTTTTGAGTAATAGAACTGAAATGGTAATCTAAAAACAATATACTTTCTAGAGAAAATACTGCAGTGGACTGAATTCAATTAAACCATGGCAAAGGCAATCTAAGTGAAGCTCACATTTTATACTAAGGCTCCTTCTGATTTTACAATAACCTCATGTAAAAACTGAGCTTTTAACATGAGAAGTTGATGTCGTAGAGATTTTTAAAACACTGGTCTTGTCAGCTTCAGTTCTTTTGCTGCAAAGCATCCGGAAGGCAGGTATTTTCACAATACATATTAACACCATGTCATAATATCCATCAATCACTCTTTGTTTGGATAGCCCAAGAGACCAAATTATCCACTGCCATTTACGGAGACAGATTTGCATTAGACTTTTAGATCCAACAAGCAACACTAAGTAACTTGACCCAGTTGAAAGCATTAATAATTTTGATCAAATAGTGTCTTAAAATGGTGCTATCTGCAACACGCACAGGGATATTTACAGCTCATTGAGAGAGAGGGAGAGAAAGCACCTTTCACCTCCATATTATATAACCTTGATTCCTCCCTTTGGACATTAAAATTTGTTTGGGATGCTGTGTGGTTATCACTGTTTGATGACTAGTTTTATCCTTCTTGTTTTTATGAATACTTCTGCATCATTATATTATTGCAGATGTCCTATTTTAAATGCCTACATAGCACCAAAATGAACTTTTGTGCATGAAGAGGAGTACAGAATTTTGAGAAATAATGAAATAATGAAACATGCATAGAAATTAAAACACTGTTATAAGAAATGATTAAAATATATGTTATTTTGAGTAGCAGAGTTGGAAACGTATATGTGCTATTTCTAAGGGAGAACTTCCAAGTATCTTAAAAGACAAGTTCTTTTTACAACAGAATGAAATTCAACAGGGATAAGTGCACAGTTCTACATCTAGGGGGAAAACAAATGCAATTACAAGATGGGGGATACTTGGCTCAGTAACACTATGAGTGAGAAGGATCTTGGAATTGTTGTAGGTCACAAGCTGAGTATGAGCCAACAGTGTGATGTGGCTGCCAAAAAGGCCAATGCTATTTTAGGATGCATTAACAGAAGTATAGTCTCCAAATCCTGTGAGGGACTACTTCCCCTGTATTCGGCACTGGTTAGGCCTCATCTAGAGAACTGTGTACAGTTCTGGACACTACACTTTAAGAAAGACGCCAACAAACTGGATGATCAGAGGACTGGAAACCAAGCCCAATGAGGAAAAGACTGAAAGAACTGGTCATGTTTAGCCTTGAGAAAAGAAGACTGAGAGGGGATTTGATAGCACTTGAAAGGTAGTCATACAGAGGAGGGGCAGAATCTGTTTTCAATCATCTCAGAGTGCTGGTCATGTAATAATGGGGTCAAGTTACAGGATGCCAGATTTAGGCCGAATAAGAGCAGTATGACAATGGAACCAGTTACCTTGGGAGGTGGTGAGTGCTCCAACGTTGCAGACATTCAAGAGAACATTGGACAACCATCTGTCAGATCTGCTTTGACTTGGATTCCTGCATTGAACAGGGGGTTGGACTCAATGGCCTTATTGGCCCCTTCCAACTCTATGATTCTATAAGACATGGGAAACTTTCGGCTTTTCAGCTATTGACAAACTGATGTTTCCATTGTAATCACTAGAGGCCAGGTTAATGATGACTGATTGGAACAAGAATTGAACTGCATCAGGATGGCCAAAGGGTTTCTAGTCCGGGTGCAGAAAAAGGTATAAATAAACTGAACAAGGAATGGATAAAATATGATGTCAAAGAACAGTACAGTGCTGCCTCGACTTATGACCATAATCCATTCCAGAAGATGGACGTAACTCGAAATGGTCGTAAGTCGAAGCACCATTTCCCATAGGAATGCATTGAAATGCAATTAATCCGTTCCGGCCGGGGAAAAAAAATCACCAATAAAAAAACCACTGCAAGACTCATTGGAAACGTGATTAATCCCTTCCGGCCGAAGGGGGGGGGGGGAAGAAAAGCAATCAAGCATGCAAGACCCATTGGAAATGCACAGAAAACAAACAGAGCAGATCGGAAATGCACAGAGAACAAAGGGGGCAGGTCGGAAATGCAAAGAAAACAAAGTAAAAAGCAAGGGAAGCATGCAGGACCCATCGGAAATGGGGAAAAAAAAACCCAAAAAGCAACCAAACCCCCCAAGACCCATCGGAAATGGGGGGGAAGCCAAAAAACAAACAAACCCCCCAAGACCCATCGGAAATGGGGAAACCCACCCCCAAAAAAGCAACCAAACCCCCCAAGACCCATCGGAAATGGGGGGGGGAAACCCAAAAAAACAAACAACCCCCCAAGACCTATCGGAAATGGAAAAAAACCCTCCAAAAAGTAACAAAAAAACCACAAGACTCATCGGAAATGGGAAAAAACCCCAAAAAACAAACAACCCCCCCAACACCCATCACAGCACAGAAACATAACCCCCCCCAGCCCAAAACCATGCTGCAAAAACACCCAGAACAGTTTTTAAAAAGCAGAAAACAGCACCTTACCTTACCAGGCAGCCCGAAGCCTCCCTGCAAACACACACACACACTCACTCAGAAGCAGCAGCGAGGCAGACCCAAGCCTCCGACGACGACACACACTCTCTAACTGCTGGGGCGAAAGAGCTACAAAGAAGCAGCCTCGTCGCCACCTACAGTTAGAAATTTGAATTTCCCACCTTTTTTCCCTGCCTTTTTCAGTTCGTAAGTGGAAGCTCCGGTCGCAAGTAGAAGCAAAATTTTGCGGCCGGAGCTGGTCGTAACTCGAAATGGTCGTAAGTAGGGATGTTCGTAAGTCGAGGCACCACTGTATTTGTGTACCATTTGAACAATTCACATACTGCTCTTCAGTGTTGTAGCTTATTCATTTACTATATTTTCACCACACTCTTCAAGTAGGATGCTGACAGCAGTGTACATATTCCTTGCTGTTTTATTCTAATAATTCTACAAGGTTGATACAGTAGAATAATTACTGGCTGGATGAACTCACCAATTCGTCTATCTTCATTTTCAACCATCCATTTCCCTGAGGTAATAAGAACATTCAAAATGTATGCCTTCACATGTTGTCATGTATAGTATAAGGCAATCATGTGATTGCTATACTTTGGCATACAGCTGCTGAATATCTGTCTCTGTGTGCAGATAGGCATGAAACGAACCAAAACCAAACAACCCCAAGTGAACTGCGCTGGCTCATGGTTCATTTCATGACCCAGTTCGAGGATCTTGTTTTGCTGAAGCGAAACACTGAACTTCCCATTCGTGTTTCATTTGCTTTAGCAAAAGGAGATGCCTGCCTACCTACCCCCTTCCCATTGCCCCCCAGCACCTCCGCCTACCTGCTTCTGCCATCATGAGTGCCATCCTCCGAGGCAGCGGGCCTGGCTTCCCTGCCAGGGGCTGGCTGCTGCCTCTGAACAGGTGCCAGCCGCCAAGCTAATAGGCAGGCACATACTCAAGAGCTGCCATTGAGCATGCACTCATCTATCAGCCAGGCGGCAGGTGCATGCTCAGAGGTAGTGCCAAGATCTGGGCAGTGGAGGTGGCAACAGCAGGTGGAGGCCCCCTCTAGGTATGAACTGGAAAAACGAACCACAAACTAGTTCATTTTTCCAGGGGCTCGTGTTTGTTCAAGGTTAGCCACAAACCATGAACCATCATAAACCACATCCAGTTTGTGCCCATCTCTAGATAAGCCATCCCATATATTCTATAAAATCATGAGCCCCAGCTTTCCTTTTGTGTATATATACTGTACATACAGGCACCTGAAATGTGACAGTCTGTCTTCCACTTTGGTTCAGCCATAAACATAATACCTGAGCAATGTATTATAAAAGAATAACACTGTCATTCAAACTGGTCCCACAGAATTTAATGTTTTAAAAAAACCTGATATTCTTGGGCCAAAGTTTTGATTGCTGGGGCATTAGCAATTTCCAGGCTGTATGCAGTGCACTTTCTAAGCAATGCATAAAAATTAAGCATGCAATTTTCATAATTTGACTCGGGGATTGTATAAGAAGGGTGTACAAAGAACGCTTTCTAGTTTCCTTCCCTCCAGTGTGAAATTCAGGCAAAATAGAAAGCTATTAAAGTCTACCTTTCCTGGCCTGTAGAGTTAACATGTAGAACAAAAGAAAGTAGTTATTAGAGTAGTTAACGGAACCACTACCCAAGGAACAATGATGTTTAATAATAGAAACTTGTGAATGTCTAACAATTAAAATAAATAATTAGCAACAATAATACACTCCTCCCTTTCCACACAAAACTAGAGGGAGAGTAATTTTCTGTTCATTCCAGGTGTTTTCCTCCAAATTACCCAATATTACTTTTTTCACCTGGCTTAATAGTGAACGGAAATCTGATTTTACAAGCCAATGGAGCAGAGTGTATGTTTTTGCTAGAAGAATGGGTCTCAGATTCTATGTTTTATTTCTTCATTAGGAGGCCGTCACACTGAGCGATTGCTAAATGCAAGGCTGAATGAGACTACTGGGGTTAAAGACAGCGTAATGAACAAAGAAGGTGCTTGATTATTATAGCTGTCAGCACAAAGCAGTGGGGTTTATCACCCAGTTTAACCAACTGGGAAGAAGAACTGAGATAAGTGTGAAAGACCCTCTGCTGTTTGTGTTCTACTCCATCTCCCCCTGTCAAAAAATTTAAGCAAACCATGAAGCTTCCTCTGAAAGCAGTTCTTCAGTGTCCCCCCTGCAACTTCTGCTTCCACCCATGACATGTTATATGAATTGCCAGTCTTATCTGAAGTTCTGTTTCATTTGTCCTTGGGGCTTTTATTGATATATCTAAAATAGGAATTCCAGTGCTGTTTTGTGATGATGGTGAAGATGTGCTCACTCTAAATTATCCGGAGAGCTATTAAAGAAGGATTGAGTAACCTGTGGTTCTCAAAATGTTACTTGGTTGCAATTCCCAACAGTTACAGCCAGCATATTTAATGATAAGGGATGACAAGAACTGCAGTCTACCATCTGGACAGCTACAAACCTCCCATCCCTGTTTTAAAGAAATGGAAATCATCCTATTCACAGGCATTGTTTGTGCTTTAATCCATTACACACACAAACAGCTAACCCTTCCAGTAATTGCCCAAAATCTTACTGCATAGCTACACCTGCATAACTGGGAGTTGCTCAAATAGTAACAAAGTTCACACTAAGGCAGACGTCCTATCCAGCAAGCACTTCCACATGGACAGTTGCACACTTATTTGCACAATCAACTGTGCAATCAGGCACACAATGCTGGCTGCTGGGAGTAACTCCTTGCAAACTTCTGCAGGTATAACTTCATGCTATGCCAAATGCAACAGGGTTTCAGCCACTTCTGTCCTCCACATGAAAAGTGATGTATCTTTGTAAAAGTGCAGAGAAAGGGGTTCCTAATCACATGTAGGCTTTACTCATATTCATTCGATTTGGAGACTGCAACCTGAGATCCAGAATCAATGCTGTCCTTTGCCCATTCATCTTATATTATCACCCTCCAGGTTATCTTGGAATATTTCCCCCCCCCCTGCATAATAAAACAGGCAATATGACTATGCTATCTGTCCAGACCAGCATACTTGTAGATTCAGAATGAAAGTACGCTGCAGTTATTACATTCCAAAACAATACCTATGGAACATTTTCATTATGACTAAAGAGAGTGTGTTTTGGCTATTTTGCATAATTATTTGCAAAATATTTCTCTCTTTGCTTCAACTGTTTCTTTAAAAAGGTGCCATACATGGTCATGCCATTACTCAGTAAAGCTTCATTCATTTTAAATATCCTTTATCCAACTCCCAACTCCCTCAGGTTCCTCCAGCTCCTAACTACAAGTGAAACAGTGGGTTTAATTGTCTATTGTGACAAAACGATTATATGCAGACTACTTCACAACACATTTAATCAGAGCTAGGTCATCTCCATCACTGTGAAAGGACATTGAGTGGCCAGCAGCTGAAAGAAATAAAAAAAGAATAGCAACGTCTCTTGACAACTGTGAATCTTTAGAATGTAATACTAATCACATTTAGGGAAGGTGACCAGTACATTCCCCTCACAAAGTTAAAAAGATCAGGAGAGACATAATCTAGAACATGTTTCACTGTTTCAATTAGAAGCATGAGATCAGGGAGAAAGAGAGAGTTTGGAAATGGAATTAATTAAAAATGAAAGGTAGCCTTCAGGGGCTGGTGCAACGGCTGTTTGGGTGCCTGATGCTGAATCAGAAAATCTGCAACCTGCCTCAAGAGAATTTTTTGCCTCCACTCTGGAAGAAGGACGTTAACAGCTTGCAAACAGGGATGAGAACAAAAAGTTCCAGGAAGATCCATAGGAACTAAAAAAAAAAAAACAACTATGGGGAAAAGATATAGCCTGAAATGGTGACCATTCCCTTTGTATGTTAACAATATGGGAAGCCAATTAATATAATAGGATTCAGAATCCATATGATTCTTTTTGTCTTGTGGCTGCCGTCTATTAGCTAAGGAGTGGGAGCTGCAAGATTCTCATCAAAATCACTTTAAAAAGTAGGGCAACAAAAGCGTGTAGCCCACCATGGAAAATGTTTGCCACCCATGCAACTATGTCCCATATACACTGAAACTGTCACATCTAATAAGAACATGAAGAGCATAGTACTGTTGTTCAGCATTTGATTAGTCAAAACAGATTTGGTCAACTGAATGCTCAAATATTGTCCACTAACGGCCCAGTATTTCCTTTTAAAGAACATTTTATTTTTTAAGATTACAGCAACAAAATAACACTTGCAATAATCACTTTTGCTAATTAAAAGTAAGGAGTTGTTAACTGTTTTTGTGAAACAATGTTTTTGGGTTTTTTTAATGTTACAGATTTTTAAAATGTTATTGTTCTCCAAGTACAACTCAGCATCATCAGCTCCTTCGTTTCTACTGTAAACAGACTGCAGCCTGGGAAGCAACCTTTGTTTTGGAAATACAGTGGTGCCTCGCTAGACGATTGCCTCGCAGGACGAGGAAATCGCTAGACGATGCCTTTTTGCGAGCGCTACTGCGCTTCGCAAAACGATGTTTCCCTATGGGGAATTTCGCTAGACGATGAGGTTTCCCCATAGGAGTGCGCCGACTAGTGGTCAAAAGCTGTCAGTGCAGCTGTCAGTGCATTCCTATGGGGACCCTCACTCGCTAGACGAGGTTTCCCTATGGGAAATTTCGCAAGACGACTGCGTTTTCCCTTGGAACGCATTGAAGTGATTTCAATGCATTCCAATGGGAAAACGTGCTTCGCTAGATGATGTTTTCGCTAGACAGCGATCCTCGTGGAACGGATTAACATCGTCTAGTGAGGCACCACTGTACTTATAGTTACAGTTGGTGGCCAGCAGAAAAGGCCACGAGAACTGCATGGATAGAGCACAAGCAGTCCCTGCTACTGTTTTTGTTAAGAATTTTTTAAAAGTACCGTATACTGCCAGCTACAGTGACATGCTGGACCTTAAGAAGTATTTGGTTCATTTTAATTATAGGTAGCCAAGTGGAATATCTGGCTGGTCTACTGACAGACTGTCCTGCCAGCTCTACTTTACTCAGCAGCTAACTTACTGAAATATCCTGTCTCTTGCACTTAGGTCATCATAGCCACCTTTGTAGGCAGTGGTATGCTTGCTAAGATCAAGAGTTGCTTAACAATATTGGTAACCGATGGTACTGGTGCCAATCAGGACATTTAATCTGTAACGTAAGATGCCTTTGTTGTTTTCTCTAATGACAGCTGAAGAAGGGGGGAAATCTCTCTTTTTCCTCCTTTTCTTCTCTAACATCTGGCATATTTCTATGGCTGCCTGGCAAACACAAGGACCGCCGGGAAATGCAGCTTTCCAGATGTTACGAGCATCACCAAGTAGTGCTCTGGGGGAAAGAAAAAACCCACATTTCCTAACATTCCTTGCAACAAGCATGCAGTCACCACTGCATACTAAACATGGGGTATGTATTGGGGTAGAAAGCTGAATCTTCTTTTCTCTACTGAGGAATAAAGGGATGGGATAAAATGTGAAGTGGTATCTGTGCAAAGCATTGAGGTAGTGACAAGTTCCCAGTTGCAAAGCTTACCCTATGTTAGATATGTCCTCCAATATAGGTTCAGAAATTTCAGATTATTTCAGATTTTTCATTCTGCTAATACCTTCAACACTGTTTTAATACCATGAAGTTCTTCAGTCATTCTACCCAGCCTCCATACAGCATAGACAAAGAGGGAGTACTGGATTAATTAATCTCTCTGTGTTATGTAATAAGCATCCTGATTTTCCTAGCTGCTAATTGCCGAAACATGCCAGAGGGCAACCACAACAGTCGAGTTCAGCTATATGAAATTTTATACGTTCATGATACCATCTTTCCCACCTTAGCATGTTATCAAGCTGTATTGTGAAATTAAAGAGGTAATCCTCTCACTCACAAGATCCTCTTGGCATGCATTCTCAGAGTTGGTTCTGCTCTTCAAGAATTTAAAGCTGGCTACGGCCCAAGGGGCTGGAGCACCTGGCTGTTAAGCCTGGGGTCAGGAGTTTGATTCCTCACTGTTGGAATCACCTTCATGTCACACATGCCATTAATTATACCTATATTCTTAGTTCATTTTCACACACACAAATGGAGAACCTGTGTAACTTGACTGCTGCAAATGCAGTGTTTGGGGAAAACAGTGAGAAAGGTGAAGAAGGCAGAGGAAAGCAGAGAGAGAGAGAGAGAGAGAGAGAGAGAGAATATCCTGACTCCCTTTGAGTGCTTAGCCAAGGTTCCCCCCCCCTTATTTATAATACTCATATTCCAGTTTACAGAATAAAATTTCTTAGCAGTTGACAGAATACACATTGCAAAATTATAGTCCAAATGCACATATAAATATAATCAATCTGCGGTAGAACAATAAAAAATGAACAGCATCAGTCATTATGTGCTGAGGAAAGCCCATGTAAACAAACAAGCAAACTTAAAGAAAGTGTTCTACAACTGATCACAGTCTTGTGCAAAGAAATTCCTCTGAATATGTATCGACAGTATTATAAAGCATATTCAAGAATGGCTGGATGAAACATTAGCAAGCTCTTAGCTCCAGAAACATGATGAGAGTAAGTTTAGCTGTCTTTTTTGCATTTTAAACTGCTCAATAACTGAATCTGAAAGACAGTAGTACATTGCCTCTTTTTCCCTCCTCACCCCATCCCTAAGTCTAAGAAATGTGTTGTGTGACACACACACACATAAACAGGTATTCTAATGGCTGAGTCATAACAACCCTTTTTTACCTGAAGACAACGTGTTAATTAATTTGATGAATAAACCAAATGTATCAAATTGCCTCTTCCCTGATAACATGCAGGCAATGAATTCAACAAAATCAGGCACCTGGCCTGAGGTGCCAAAACATGGTGGCTTCACCACGTAAACAAGTGTGTAAAAAATAGCTCTGTGAATCAGCTCATGGATTAAGACTGCACAAGGAAACTTTGTCCATTAAAAAGATTACACAAAAAGAAACTTCTCTCCCCAAATCAGCTTTTACGTGACACTGTTTCCTTTAGAGCTTCTTTTCTTCATTTTCTGATTATGCTCAGATATGCAAGTCTGTGATTGTTCCTCATTATATGTACACAGTGCAGCCTTCAGGCACTTCTACAATACAGATGGGGGGGGGAGAGAAAGAGGGGAGGACAAGAGCCTCTTTTTCTTGCCGTTGACCTACATACTGTCACTTAATTGCAAACTTCATTTTCCGTTGTGTACCAGGAGAGGGGACCCAGTATTGACATGTTGTGTTGACTTGTTTAAAAGGGAATTGTTACTGAATGTTCCTGTCACCAACAAGACACTTTTCATAGTAGGATGTACATCTCTGGGGAGTGTTTCCTGTATAAATTATTAAAGCAGCAAGAGAAGGAGGAGAGGTAAATTAATAAATAAAAGGAGCCTGACTTACGAGTGCAGGGCATGGAAGCAGCATCGTTCTCTGATCGGAAAAAGCCTGGGTCGCAGGTGCAAGAGGTTGAGCCTTCCCAGATGGAGAAACT
The DNA here is from genome assembly GCA_037013535.1 of Intellagama lesueurii. Classification (NCBI taxonomy): domain Eukaryota; kingdom Metazoa; phylum Chordata; class Lepidosauria; order Squamata; family Agamidae; genus Intellagama; species Intellagama lesueurii. The sequence continues at coordinate 231,578,301 of JBAJHW010000003.1, forward strand.
GTGAGGTGGGCACTTAGCACAAGCTGCATCAGTCGAGAGGGCCTTGTAGTATCCAATCTTGCAAGCTTAGGTGGGGGAAAACAGGAAGGAGGAGGGTTATTGGTCTACGACTTGATAATAAATTGCTCCCTCATTTATTCAGTATCCAGACATGGGTGCATTTTCAAAAGGCAACAAATGATGTCCACTTAGCGCCAGGGGAGAAATTAACCAGCTGATAAGCACTTGATTGCTAACCCTCCAACCGAGGAAGGCAATGTTCAATTCCACAGAGAACCCCTTAATAAGCAGGCCTGGAAAGCTTACAACAGCACCTATAAGCAGGTCTGTGTTGCAACTTCGTTGGAAAAATCTGCTTCATTTTGTTTTCAGCATGGGCTTGCTACGTAAACCTGCCTTCCTTGCTTCCCACCTGCAGGCACTCACACACTGCTGTAAACAGGGTGCCACTGTTTTAATTCTATGACCACTTCAGAAAGGCAGCTGATGCTATGACACTGCCAATTTTTTGAGTTGGAGCGGAATAGGACCCCGTTGCAATTGGCAGCCAACATCTTACTCAAACACATCCGGGAATGGCAAATCTCCCTTCTTGCCAAGTAAATTAATTTGTCCCCTGCCGCCACCACCCCAGGGCTGGAATGTCCTGGTGGCAGCACTTTTGCACACACTGAAGTCCACATGTGTGGTTGGCAAGCATTCGGTGACATCACCTCCATAAGCAGGATGCTTACACGGACGGCTACTTTTACCTCATTTGGTTTCTTCACTTTCATTTTTATTTTGAATCAACAGTTTTAATCAACACTCTCAACTTTATTCATTAAGAAAATACCTTGAACAGTGGTTCACAAGTGTGATCTCTAAGAAATGTTGACCAGGGCTAAGGAAAGAAAAGTTACTTAATACCAGCACACACGGAAGCTAAAAAAAATCCTCTAGGCAGGTTTATAAAGGACAAAAGGCAAAAAAAGAGGAGGTTCACTACCAATATTTTCCGCATGCATGTCTTGCACCTCTCTCAATGTATCATCCAGTCTGTCTTTAGAGCTCCCTTGCGCTTCGCTTGTACATCTAGAGTGCCCAATGTACATTCACTTCCCATTTTTCTTCCATTCACTTCACATCCTTTTATATAACTTAATTTCTTCTCCCTCGCTCTCTCTCTTCTTCCCTTTCTCCCTTTTATGGTGCACTTATAAGAGCCACAGACGTTTTGCAACGTGTTTGTAAAGGACCATGTCACTTCACCCTTATTAACCAAGACCATTTATGGAATCTCTGTAACAAGTCAAAACTTTACGAAGTGTGGTGCAGCATCCATAAAAATCACTATGAGATCAATCTTGCCCTTGCTTGCTTTCTCTGTCTTCAGACCAGGGAATCTCACAACACATAGCTCTGGTGACTAACATTTATACTTTGAGAGTTTACACGCATCACATAATTAGATATGGTTCAACTTGCAAGGTGCTTTCTCGTTATGCTTCAAATCGCCTTCAGGGTTGATTCAACTCAGAAACTGCAACACTGGGAAGGAAACACAGTGGGTCAAGCTCAGCTTCCCCACATCAAGCACAATTAGTCCCTGAACACCAATACAAACCTACTGGGTAAGGTCTGTCATTCAGCAAGTGGCATCAAAGGCAGCATGGATTAAAAAAACTGTAAACCCCCTCTTAGAAGTTGAGAAGATACAAATTACAGTAGGGGGAAAAAAACTAAAGCTGAAGGTTGACTCAAAGAAATGCAGTAATGCAAAAAGCTTGAATATTTTCCACAAGCACAATTAAAAATACTTTGTTTAGAAAATAAAAGCTGAGATTCTGGAAAGTTTTAATAATTTCGGAACTTAAAGAGAAAATACAACAAACTGTGGATATCTGAAACTGAACTGGATTCAATCTATGTCACATTGACCCAGTTACAGCTGTATGGGCAAAGTCACTGGCTATGCAAGAGCTTTAAGCAAAAATAAAACAAAATGATGCAATTCCAGCTGCCAGCTGATTTTTATCGAGGCTGCATGCACTTTGCAAACTCTCCACGACACACTCACACAGAACAAGCCTGTCCCAGTGAACTCAACTGGACATCACATTAATAATTCTGCAGAATTCCTTCTATATCCCAAATTTAAGATATTCAGGCATATTCGCAATAAATCTTGGACATGTTTGTCAGATGACCCCCAACCATGATTGCACAAGCACCACAGATAGTTTTGTAAGCATCCTCTCCCATGTAAGAGAAAACTCTTGGACAATGTTATATCTATAAAGATATAAGATTAATATGAACGGCTATTTCAGGATTATTGTCTCTACAAGCCAAGGAGCATGGCTGTCTACCAGCCAAGCTGAGAACGGCAAGGAGACACATTGATGAACAGCTTCATGGTTCCTGATATCCAGTGAGTCCACTTTGTGAAATTTGTTCACTATCATGTTTTGGAACTGGATTTAGAGACATCAGAATAGTTAATGGTTCTATTTTTCTATGTGTGGTAATAACAGCATCAACAGATCCAGTCTGAAAGAACAAGTTACTGTTTACTGAATTTATCCCACGTCTTTGTGAGGACAAATTTACAGAGCAACTGTACTATGCTTTAAGGGGAAATACACAATGACATATGTGATGGTCATGGAAATCATGCCACCAGCATCAGGGAATCTGTCTAGTCTGTGCAGCAAAGATCCTTTGCCAACATTATATTTAACAAATATTTTAAATGATAATTATTAAGATGCAATTATGCAATGTACTCAAGAATAATCTCATTGGCTTTGCTGAGTCTTGCTGTATGTGCTCACTGCAGACTGTGTCAAAGCTTGTCTCCCAATTGTTCACAAGCTTTCATATGCATACAATTTAAATCTGAAAAACGCAGCTGGTGTGTGAATCTACACTCTCTTGATTTTACCCGAGGCTAAGATCCTACATTACATGATTAACAGTGCAAAGGCCAGAATCCTGCTTGGCAGAACCACTGGTTCAGCAGACAATTTCTGAGCTAGTGTAAGGAGTCAAGCCACTCCTGCTTGTGTAAATAGAAACCTCACTCATTCCAACTGCACTGTATCCACTTGCACAACAGCATGCTGGAGACAACATGGAACTCTGCTGGTAAAGCATATGCTTCATCGCAGTTCAACACAACCCTGGCCAAGGAGCATGGTCGCCCAAGATTTTAGCAATATGGTAAAGTCACATCATTTCTAGGTAGTCAAGAAGGTACTCTTTCAAGCACTGGTGTTTGTTACAAATGAATCTTTAAGAATGACCACAATGGACTAGGATCAACTCCCAAAGATGTAGCTGTGCTCATAATGCAACAGAACCAGCACAGTCCTGAGGCATCTTAAGGACAAACAAATGTTATTTGGCATGTGCTTTTGTGAAATGCAACACACTTCACTGGGTGCATAAAGATACAGGCTACACTCCACAAAATCCTGGGTCAAATAATACTTAATAGGTCTTTTTGTTTTAGGACAGACTTCTGCATTTTTGGTTTAATTTTTGCTTTGAGGGGGAAATGCTCTTCATTATCTAAATCCTACCATAAGTGAAAGAACAGCCATATTGGATCCAATGTCTAGAATCCCATTTCCCACAGCAGCCTAATAAATGCTTCCTATTGCTGTTCTCCAGAAACTGGCATTAAGAAGGAAGTTGCTTCATTCTAGGAGTAGTATTTAGCCATTATTACTAGATCACTGAAATATTACATTTGCAGTCTACAAGCCCTAGAATCTCTAGTCACTGAGTTAATCTGTGGAGAAACAGGAATTTTCCAATCTCAGATTATGATTTATACGTATGCATGGAATAAAGGCTTGTGAAGGTGAAGAAAACAATATAGTACATTCTGGAGGTCCTGGGGGGGGGGGGGAATCCACACATTGATCTGCTAAAATTTTTGTCAGCAAGGAAGGCTCTGTTCACATAGGAAAGCTTTTCTTTTCAGTCAAGAGTAGCTCTGCTGGAGAAAATGGAAATTGCTACTGTTAAAAAAAAAGGGGGAAAAGAAATGGAAATTGCCACTTTAAAGAAAAAGGCTGTTGGCTATATTATATGCATAGTTTATCGTGCTTGTATATATACTTTTATTGGAATAAATTGTTTTACACTGCATGCTGTTTTCAAGGCAGCCAAAAATATTATAAATAAACAACCAAACAAACCCCATGGGACCACAGACCACAATCTCCACTTTGCAAAAATTATTCTGACATTCTTATATTCAGACAAAAAGGCAATCCATTTTCTGGATTTGAACACTGTGGTTTTTGAGGTCTGTAGCATGACTTTTCCTTACAGGCAGTTTGATTCTCAAATTAAACAGATATGACAGAAAGCAGTGGAGGATGCTGGAAGGGAGAGAACGTGGGGAGGAAATTAAAGGGAGAGTCAGGGGAACTACAGATCTATACTAACTCCCACAAGCATCTTCCCTGCATTCACTTAATGCCTTCTAAGAGACAAAGGATCTGCTGAGGAACAGCACAGGAAATGGGGTTGCTTTCACAAATGACACTAGAAAACGTTTTTGAGCTTCTCCCACACTGTGATGTGCAAATAAATTACAGTGGGATTAAGAAAATGAAATTACACTTTAAGAAAAAAGAACATACACTCTATCCAGTGTAGATTTTCCATCCACATTATGGACTAAGGTAAGCAAAACCACATTGGTGGCATTGTCCGTGAATCACTTCCGAGCTTTCCTTCCGTATTTCAGCACACATGGTAGAAAAGGCTCACTGATCCCAGTTGTTATTCTCTAGTTCTCCCTCTCTCTCTCTACACACACACACACACACACACACACACCTTTTCTTGCAAGCACTACATTCTTTTGCTTTCTCCTACATTAAACCAGGTTCATTAATTTTTCAGAACCAAAGAAAAAGCTCTCTCTGAAGCGCTTTGAGACACACAGCCGATTTACTTCTGCTGTACAAAATCACATAACTGAATCCAGTTTTCTTTATTTAACTGTATACAGATTCAGTACATTCCTATTCTTGGCACATTACTCTATTTGCTAATCCACTACATTTGTTCACAGTTCCTTTACATCTTGATGGAGTTCTATGTCACAGTATAATCTGACTCTCTAAAAGGGTTCCTTTTCTTTTCTTCTTTCTTTTCTTCCTCAATCTCTCTCTTTTCTTCTTTCTTTTTTGGCACAGAAGACTAGCTGACACACCTATTATGACCAACCAAGACCCTTTCAGAAGAAAACAAACTTAAGATATTATACAGTATTTTTAAATGTTAAAGAATTGGTAGAAAAACCAGCAAGCCTACATTGACCTCCATTTCCTGAAAGTCTATATTGCATAGTCAAGACAATCCTTCATTCTTTTTATTCTTGGGAGGATTTTCTGGAGAGGACCGAGCATGAATGCTATTCTTCTGTGGCTTGCAAAAGATGTATTCTGACACGGCTTGCAAAAGATGCCATTGTAAAAAGATTAGGTCACATGAGCAATACAAACTTTTGGATTCAATTCCCTTAGCTTTGCCTTAATTAGTTCTTTCTATTAGAAACAGACAAGAGAGTGAAAATGGGGCCGACGGGGAACTTTTTCTTTTATTCAGATCACACACCGACATGGCAAGGTTATTGTTTAAAATGTATTTATACTCAAGATTACACAATGAAAGCTCTGAATCAGGGAAAACCAAAATTCATACACCTATATGGATTCCCTATATGGACACCCTCCCAGGATATCAGCTTTATGTTGTATATGCATAATCTCAAATAAAATAAAAATATATATTTAACTCCAGGTGATATTATAGCTGGCTAGTAGAACTAAATTCCCACAGATTAGCAGCATTTATCAGTGGAACGAAACAGCCTCCAATCGAAATGCAGTCTTGCCTAAGCCGATGTTGTGTGCATATAGTGAGTCCAAACCTGTGCACAGGAAACACTCACGGATGGGCATTCTAGTCAGATTCACCAGTAGCAGCCAATATCTGTCAATTTATTGGATAGTGTATTTGGATCTATCCTGTAACACATGTATCCCATGTGAAAAGGACATAAACAAATGTTTAGGTCCACTAAGATACACAGTGTACTACACACATTTGTTCTTAAACAGCAACAGAAAATCAGAGCAGCATATGAAATGAAGGAAAAATGAATTCTTTAAGGTAACAGATTCAAGTAACCCGTTTCTCATCAACTGTCTGCAACAAAAAGAGAAATGGCATTATTTTTTAATATGACCAAAAAAGAAAGAAAAAAAAGATAGTGTCTTGGTGAATGCATTTTAGACTGATGATCACTGATTTGAAACATCAAGAGCACCTGCTACCTCAAAAAATAGTTGCAATTTATATTTTAGCATCACTCAGTGAAATGAAAAGATAGAAGTTTCATTTATTTTCCTCCCCTCCTCTTCTTCTCCTCTTCTCCTTTAAATAGATAGTCTCTTTCACAAATTAAAACACCACCACATCTGCCACACCAACAGATAGCTTCTTCTTAGCTCTCTTTTTATTGTTATTACCATCTCTGAACAGATTTCTGCGTGTTAATTATAGAACTCAATTGTTTGGATAGCCTCTCTTGATGAACTCTCTCCACCACAGCATCAGTAATTGTACAGCTGTTTTAGTCCCAAAGGCTCATGAGGACTTTTTTGACAAGCCATCCTGCAATTGGATCTTTTAACCCAAAAGTCAAAGGAAGGAGAGATTCCCTTGTCTCTCTGAGGCAAATATCACGGGCTTCTCGGCAATGGCCTTCCACAACACCTGGAACACAATGCCTTTTTCCAGATATGCGTAATTGTTTTGAGGAGGATTAAATGGGAATATTTTAAATAGAAGGAATTAATGAGTCTCTTGTAAAAATTACAACATTTTCCTAGTCCAATCTAATTACTCACTGCAATTCCTCAAGGGTAATATGGCTCCTTCGAAGCCAGAAGAACAAAACAAGGGAAAAAAAGAACCTTCCTCAAGCCCTTCTTACATTCAAGCTGTAGAATTCAATGTGATGTACCGAATTGCCAAATAAAAACAGCTGCCTTTGATCTTGGCAGTTTAAGGCATTACGTCTCCTATTGAGGGTGACTACATGTACCGTACAAATTAAGTAAGATACCTGTATCCATTACAGCCCAACTCTGATGAGTTAAAAAAAATTCTGTAATGCCAGGAACTGGTTTCATATCTCATGCCCAGTTAGACAGAAGGAGAAAAGCAGAAACAAAAGGTTATCCCTTATTAATTTCTAATTTGCAGAGATTCACAAGGAAGCTTCATACTGCCCGCTTCTCTGACACAAGTAGCAATTATTTTTATGTAAATGGTAGTTCACTGCTCAAGTCACTCTATGAAATTCAGGTACATGAGAACATAAGAAGAGCCATGCAGGATCAGGCTGAAGGTCCATTGAGTCCAGCAAATTACCAATTAATAAGGAACACTTTTTTGCTGTTGTCTTTTCCCTTTTTGTGTAATTGGGCATGTGATATGAAAATAGCTGAAAATACAAAATATTTTTCACTCATAGTGAACAACAAATTGCCTATAAGAAGCCAAAGTCAATAATACCACTTGTTGTAGGCTGGCAATTCCTCCTCCTCTCTTTTAAAAGGCAGCTGCATTTAGAGACATGTCAGCCACACACAAAAAAGGCTGGGGTAAGGGATGAAACTTCCCTCCTCTTTTTTTTTAAAGGGTGAACTAGCAATTGTTGTCACTGTTTTCAGTGGCAGAGTCCCTAGGTGTTCACATTTTTTTCCTTGACATCTCGCAGACTGAAGGAGGGCCAAACGGCATCATTTCTCAAGGTTTTTCTCCCCCAGAATACAGCATCCTAAATTTCCCAGCCAGTAAGGCTTGGCCACTAACTATGCTTGCTGGCTGGGGGATTCTGGAGGATAACCTCTGTAAGATAACTGTTGGAAGCTTTGCCCGAATTGGGGGTGGGGAAGCTTATGTCTCAAGGAACAGTGGATTTCATGATCACAAATCTCAAGACTTATTAATGGAGTCTCTGCATGCAAAGTATGTTCTCTATGGCTTGAAGAAATCCTTCACAGACCAACCTGGATGGGGGATTTGGGAAGTTGTAATTTCAAAACAATAAATTTTCCAAAACAATAAATTTTCCAAGCCCATACATGCTAATCAACTCTAGAAGGACAGTGTTTGTAGACTTGCACATCTCTGTGTGGATGACATGATGTAACTTATTTAGGTCACTGTTTTGGTTTTTAGGGTGTTTCTTCTGGTATTGTCTGGTCGACAGAGAAGTAGCACTTCCATGAATTTATTCTCTCTTCAAAACACACACTGGCAAACAAAACCACCAGTTGGCTTGATAGCTCAGTTAATTAGATATCTGGCTGCAGAGTCAGAGGCTGTGAATTCAGTTCTTCACTGTTCATCCCAAAAGAGCCAGCTTGTGTGGTCGTGGGCAAGCTGCACAGTCCCAAAATGCCTGCAGAAGGGAATGGTAAACCACTTCTGAGTAGTCTCTGCCTAAAAAAACCCTGAAAAGGATCACCATAAGTCAGAACTAACTTGATGGCGCACATACACACAAACACAAACACACTATCAGTGCAGATTGTAACCCTTATGTGTATGTCCCTCCATTCATCCCTAGCTTTCTCCATGGCAGGAACCCTGATGTCAACTGCTAAACCTAAAATGCAACAAGCAAATTTACTATTGACCAGGCAACAGCAGAAGATTCTGAAGAAAAGCATAACTGTATCAGAGTAGACAAATCAAATCCTTTACGCTGTCCACCAATTACAAGGGCTAATATTGTATTCTCCAGTCTCCTGAAATGATTCGTGGGTATGAACTAACACAATGAGAGAAGTCACTAGGCTTGGGTCCAACAACAAACACTGTAAACTCATCAAACCTCATTTTAATCCCATTCAAAGTTCTACCTGATTTATTGTTCTCTGTGTGTCCAGTTTGCTAGGATACCAGCAATAGGATTTATTCTCCCACATCTGAAAAATTTACTTATTTCTCACAAATGATAATTAAAGATTTAGTGAAATATGTTCTGACTGGATTTCTGTGTGCTGTCAGGACATAAGATACAAACAGAGTTTGGATGAAAGGGATAAGCACAAGGGAAGACTATATTTGATGAATGTCAGGATTGGCCAATTACCTTAAGTATTCCTAGGAGGAAAGTCAATCAAAAGCATCTACTAGATTCCTCAATTTTGTGAGGAGGCAGTACTCCCAAGCCAATATTTTAAGACAGTCAAAATGCACAAAAGCAGTAATTGTTGGCAGGATGGAGGGACATCCTCACCCAGCCAGCATCATCACAACTCCCAGAAACCCTAGGCAATACAGCTAGTGGTGAATGCGTCTGGGAACTGCAGTCCAAGAAAACCTGGGTTATACAAGGTTGGGAACCACTACTTTACATAGTTATTATATGCAAAGTTATCATGGACTCCTGGGACCTCTCAAAGACTTACTACCCAATTCTGAAATGTAGCAAAATGTGGCATAGTGTTATAAAGAGACCAGTTATTAGCATATAGTTTAACAGTGAGATATGAAGTGATACAAAGCATCTAGAAAGTTCTAGAGGAATTACCATCCCTCTATTTTTCTCCTGTAGATGTTTAATTAACAGCAGTCAATTTCCTGTTAATTAACTATTAATATGCTATTAACTATTAATAGGAGAGTAACTCATAGGATTGTGAAGCAAACAATTTATTTCTTACAAATACATGCTTCAAGAAACCAAACAGATGAGAGTACACATAGACAAATATAACTGGAAGCAGAAAATCGAAAGGGATTAAATCTCTCCACAAAAAGAAAGGAAAAGAAAAGAAAAGACCAGGAGCTGATTGTATTACAGACCATGGACTGCTAATATCAAAAATTAGCGTAATGCTAAAGATGATTACTAAAATAGCTACAGTGCTAAAAGCTAATTTAAATAACATAAAAGTATCAGACAAGGGTGTATTTTATCTCCCTATCTCTTCAACTTACATGCAGAATGTATTGTGCAGAAAGCTGGATTTCATCCAGAGGAAACAGGAGTGAAAATTGATGGAAGTATCAATAATTTAAGATACACATATGACATTGTATTACTGGCAGAAAATAGCACCAACTTGCAATAACTACAGATGAAGAAGAAACAGCAAAAATATGATTACAGTTGAACATTATGTTCTGGAGAAATATATAAAATTGTCTTCTAATAATAATATATTTTTAAAAGTTTTAAGATTTAATTTTGATACAAGAACAATTGGTAAAGTCATTCATAATTATTTGATTCCCTACCATATACCATATGCCACTGAGGCTGTAGATCTGTTGCAAAAGTATCAGAAACACAACCATTGCACATGGCTTTAAATATTAAACATCAGGATCTAATAATCAGTGAACTAAATAAAGCTCAATTATCACTGTCCATACCATCTGAGAAGGAAAATCTTCAGAAAAGAGGAAGAGCAGATCTTGTAAGGGGCAAATTGCGAGGAATAGGACTGCAAACACTGTAGAACTACAGTGACAGTGTTAAAGTAGAGACAACTACTTTGTACAACCTTAAAAAGGAAAAAGAACCCGAAGCCCACTGTTGTTTCCTAGGAGCAAAATACAAGATAACAAGCCTATCAAAATGCTACGTCTGGTTCCATTACACTGGACCAGCCATCCAGATAAGTTCTAGCTGTCCTAGGCAAATATAGTTTGTAAAATACCTAAAAAGGGTTTGCTATTAATATCATGACCTAGAAGGCATTTCTTACTCACACCCACACTCCAAATGCCCACACAGCAAAGAAAAGCAACTGATGGTGTGTGGGAGAATTGCTTCACAATTTCAGAATGCTGGTGGTTACACTATGTATGCTTGGCACCCACTTCAGGTCCATTGACTCCACAAAATTGATCCAACTTGCACTTGATATATATTTTTTCAATTGAATAACATTTAATACTGGTGTCAGCAGCAAGTGGTGCTGAGCGAACAATAATATCTGAACTAGCTTTCCCATTTCAAACTGCTCAGGCTGCAGCTATGCTTATTATAGGCTTCATCTGACTTGGGAAATTTAATTGCTTTTTCAGAAAGCTGTTAAGATTCAGGAAATGAGTCAGCTAGTAAATTTGAGGGAGCTAGACTCTTTTTTTAAAAAAACTCAACGAGTCGTTTCTCTCTTTATTCAAGCAACTAAGGGCAATCCATAATGGCATTGTTAAATAGGCACTTTTCGTACTTAGATCAGAGATGCTTTCCTCCCAACATAGAAGAGCTTAAGGCTGCTTCACACAGGTACATTTAACTTTGATAAATGCAACACTGAAAAATGACGTGAATGGACTAGTAAAGGCATAGCCTCCATATATTTTACATCACGTTGAATAGAAATGTATATACCTGAGACCCAGGGCCATGTTTTAAAGGTATATTTTGAAAGCAGCTTTGGAAAAGGGTGGCTGAAAATGAAGAAGTGGCAATGGAGGTTATGTTTAAGCCTAAGTAACCCGGAAACATTTCCGAAGGACCATCTGCTAATGGTGTCAGAGGTTAGATGTGTAGCTAGCAGAGAGAGGACATTCCCCTGTGACCCAGTCAACTCTGGAATGCTCTCCCCAGGATAATACACAGGATAGGTTTACCCAGTACCAAGATAGGTCCATGTAGTCAATAACACTGTATTGTTCTCATGTCTCTGCTTAGTGCATTCCTGCTTTTTGCTAGCTTTAGACTTTATATTGTTTATATTCTTTGAAGTACATCCAGAAGGATGACATCACTTCCAATTCAAAGGGCACTGTCCAACCATTCCATAAGGGAAAATGTAGCTTGTAGGGGAAAAAATGACATTGTATGAACCCTATAAAATTCTGCAAATGAGCCTGGGTAATTACAAAACAATCCTTAGAGTTATATCTTGTGCACGGTTTTAAGCCATACAATGCAAGCATCCTTGAAGATGGTTTAACCTGGAGAGGCAGGATGCTAATATTTTACTTGAATGAATGAATGAATGAATGAATGAATGAATGAATGAATAGCTCTTTCCCACAGCTATATTCATCCACTGTAAATTTGTTTCCTTCACTACTTTGCCATATCCACTGGGTTTCAACCATTTTACTTGATACAGCAAAAGCTGTGAGGAGGGCAGTTTGGAGCAGGAAAAAGGTTAAGTAATCCATCATCTTTACTAGATCTTAATTCTCAAGCAACTGCATCCCAAATCTGCTTTCCTAAAAGAAAAACTGTTTGGACTTTTATTTGCAACCTCACATGCTGTCCGTAGTTTGTGTGACTGGGAGGACTTAGCTGGGCTGGGGTGATTGTCTATTTATCCAGCACTAACCAATCATTCCTTACAGCCTTTGAATTAAAAGAAAGTCCTGCCTCCCTGTTGAGTGTTTCTTTTACCACTCTTTCATCTGTTGGAGGCAGTTGTTTGTTTGCTGTTGACCTGTTTGGTTGGCTGCTAAGTATGGGTTCAGTAAAGGAAGCAGCATCCACAAATCTGCAATTTCAAGCAACTGTAAGTAAAGAGTTTTAAAAATTCCTTTTCCTACAAATGTCGCAAGAGTGAGTAACTGAGACTAAGTGACAGTTAATGAGAAAGGGGTGGACTCTGAGTAACCTGTAGCTGTTCTTTGAGTCCCTGTAGTTCTACTGTGTAGAAGGAATTTGACCAGAAATTCAAAACTGCAACAAAAACTCCTTTCAGAAGCATTCATTTATGTCAGTGATTCCCAACCTTGGGTAACCCAGGTGTTCCTGGACTGCAACTCCCAAAAACCCTGGCCAGCACAGCTGGTGGTGAAGGCTTCTGGGTTACCCAACGTTGGGAACCACTGATTTATGTGGAACATGTAGTTCTCTTCTCGAACATCAGGGCAGCCAGTTCACACATTCAGACTGCCACCAAATATACAAAAGTCAAGCAATGAGCATGCAATCTGTGAACCACTACCAGTTTCAGCCTGCATACATTCAGGGTAGGAAGTATAGGCCTCAATACAAAGAAGGTCCAGCAGTAGCCGGTTGGTTTATCTACAGGAGAGAGAAAAATGTTTTAGCATCAGATGCCGTGGGGATTACAAACCAGCCCACTGGGCAAGCCTTTACAATCTCTTTCTCTTAAATCTTACTAATTGTCTGAATCCTCACATAAACAAACCCTAATCCCATTGTCAGGAGGCCTGTTTACTAGCTTCCTTCTCTAACTGGTGATGAGGAAAGGACTGAGAAGAGCTCAGATCTGCATCTGTAAAACACAAATCCAGTCTGCTGAGATTATCTCTCCTCTTTTAAATGTTAACAGCTCAGTAAAAGGGCAATTAAACTCCCAAAATTTGATGAACCACTGTGATAGTGCAAAGTGGCAAGGGCAGGAGAAGGGGTGCGGGTGAAATAAAAGAAAGACAAACATTTCCTCATGCTCCCATTGCCCACAGAACTGCTGGAATGTGATACCTGCCATTTGAGAGCTTGAAAGGGGAGAAAGTATTGGAAAGGAAGAGTGGATCACCAGATATTAGTGCCAGCGAAAAGAAAAGAAAAGCGGTGGTGGTAGGGAATTGAACCTCTTTTCAGCCCTCAATAAATGAACATTCTTCCCCTGATCTGGGACTTAGTGGTTAAAAAGCTATTGGTCACTGACACTGGCACTAGTGCAATGGCATAAATCACAATGGTAAATTACCACCAGTTAACAAATTGTGACTTGTATTCCTTGTCAATGTGCCAGTTACTTGACTTGTAACACAATGAGGAATATTACTGTTATCTTGCAGAACTCTTATGCCACTTTAGCAACTACTTTTAAAGGGATCCTTGTTTCCCCCATCCTCCTTGCCTATGTCCTATCTCTGCCTCCCCAGACAATGGCTAGAATCCTATTACATAAATATGCTGGCATAACTCAACTGGTGTAATTTTCAGTAGCCAGTTAAGAAGTGGGCAAGGCCTACTGGCCTCATGTAGAGTCACACAACTCTTGTGAGAAAAACCACTGTCATTTTCAAGCTGACACTAAATGTTGTTCTGACTGAGTTACTCCGCTGGGTATAACAAACAGGATTCTGGTCAATGTTTTCTTCATCTTCTTCTGCCCTTGTGGTTGCTGTGTTTCTCCAAACCTGCTGCTGCTGCCTTTCTCTCAGAGAAATGCAGAACTCTTAGGACGACTGTAGCATTATTCTCATTGTCTCTCTGTGCCAGTAGGCTTCTAAACCTTGGAGAAAGAGAAAGAGAGAGAGAAAAGGCAAAAGGAGAAAGAGGGGAACAAAAAAGGATGCCTTACTCCAACAGAGGTGCTGCACTATGTTATTTCTAGCTAAGAAGAGCTGCTGTAAAGCTACACACAAGAGAAAGGCATCTGTCACATTTATTGTACATCAGAGATGGGGAGTCTTTGGCCCTCTTGACGTCAGTGGGTAAAACTCCTCCAATCTCCTACTATTTGACATGTAGGCTCCTGTTTCCAGGAGGTAACATTCAAAACCTCGAAGGCCCTTGCTGTACATGGAATCTGACCACGTGATAACAAGAGAGAAAGGTGGAAGCAATAGAGAGAATTACCACACTAGCACTGGGGTTCTGGGTGGGAAGCATTTTTCTGTTTAACTTATCGATCAAGGGCAGCTGAGCTCCAGCCCAACATAAATTATAAGTTCTTGAAAGAATTAACTATGCATGCTTTATTTCTGGTATTCAAGGTTATGGAAGGCCTTACTGAAGCCCATAAAAAAACTACTAACTGGTTCAACTGATTCTACTTATTACTTTGAATAGCAGCAAGTCAAAATTAGAGAAATGACCAAAGAAAATTTATCCCAGTCTTAAACATGTTACTGTTAAGTTTAGGTGGTCCTAACTAATGTGCTTTGGATTAGTCTGAGTGAGCTCCAAATGAGCAGTGTCATAGTTCCCGTGAACATTAATTTGAGACAATTCACAGATACACCTTTGAAAGCTTTATATAATGATTTTCATAAAAATCTATCAATCCCTGTCTAAGCTGTTACATCAATCAGAATACTAGCATACAAATCCTATCCATTAGCAACTCCATACTTAATTACCCATGACATTTCAGAGGGCCATTCATTTGATGAGTTTCAACTGTCATCTTGCCCTTTGATATTTTGGATGCACCAACATTAATACCTCCTTAGAATTACAGACATTTTGCAGAACAGGATACCTTAACACCAATGGCTAAGAAAAGAGTAGGCATGTTTTATTCCTTTCCCTTCCTATGCACAATATATCTATGTCTATATATATATACATTTGTTTCTGCTGAGTTGTAGCATCTTTTATGACGATAACCCTTTGAAAAAGGCCATCCTCCCCATTTGAAGTGATGAGATCAAATCATATTAATATGTTTTTTTCTTAGCCTTCTTCTACTGTCTCTTCTACTTAACAGATACTCAAAAACACAATGAGACTGAATGTAATATCTGTCTTTTAAACAATTCAAATACATGCAAAAGGCAAAGAGGTATATGCATTCCAGTCCTTCACCTCATTTTTAATTTCTGAGCTGAGGTGTGATCTAACAAGAAGGTAAACACTGCAGGCACTAATGTATGCCCATTCTTGTTCGGTATATCATGATGAAACCTTTAAAGGTCTTAAAGGATTGTTTGTTGTTGTTGTTGTTTAGTCGTTAAGTCGTGTCCGACTCTTCGTGACCCCATGGACCAGAGCATCCAGGCCCTCCTGTCTTCCACTGCCTCCTGGAGTTTGGTCAAATTCATGTTGGTAGCTTCGATGACACTGTCCCTTCCCACTACAGCCATCCAAAAATAAGTTTTTGAGGATGTGCTGAGAGTTGCAGTGGGGCAGCTTCCCCCTTTCCAATTCTGCTGATGAAAGCATTTCCCTTCTCCCATGTACCATTTTTAATGGTTTTTTTAAAATGGCAGTACATGATAATTATCCAAGACTGGTATTGTACAAACTCTATTGTTTTGTATATCATAGTGTCTATGGTTATGAAAAGACAAAAAACATTAATTAACTATAGTACACTACAGAAACATCTACAGAGATTTAATTAAAAAACAAACAAACAAACCTGTGCTTCAGATAAGCACTACTGTCTCACCAGCATGTTTCCTGGTTCTGTGGGATCAGAACAGGTCCTAGATGTCTCACAAATTTCATGTTATTCTATTTAATTTTTCAGAAATATCATCAAGGAGATGAATAAGAAATAAGCCAGTATAGCCTTATCAAGAGTATTGGTTTTCACACAGGGAGGTGAGACATGAAGAAATCCAGGGAGGGTGTATAAGACTCTGAAATTTCCATTAAAAAAATAAACAACAGTTTAAACAACTTTCTGTGATTCTTACAAGAATTACGGACTTCTCAAGAAAAAATATCTGTACTTATTTTTAATATAAACTAATTTTAACCACGTTTATGTGGTGTAGATGATGATGATGATCCGCAGCAGCAGTACTAGTAGTAATAGTTAAAAGGAAATTGGCTGACATGAAAGAAGAGGTGGAAAGGCATGAGGCTTTCTTAAAAATTGAAAAGAAATTATGATATCAAATTTGAGTGACTTCCAAATGTTATCTAATGAATTAAAAAACCATGGGAAAAGAGGGGAGTGTGGGGACATCCACTGTTGAGTAGAAAAGGGTAATCATGTAATAAATTCAACCAACCAACCAACCAACCAACCAACCAACCAACCAACCAACCAACCAACCAACCAATAAATAAATAAATAATCAATCAGTGAAGCATTCCAAAAACAGGAGTGCCAAATATGCTTTTTAACTACAAAATCCAAATAAGAAAATGACAAAATACAGAAGTACATAAGAACATAAGAGCCCTCCTGGATCAGGCCAAGGGCCCATCTAGTCCAGCTTCCTGTATCTGACAGTAGCCCCACCAGATGCCTCTGGGAGCACACAAGACAACTTGATACCTCTCTCCTGATACCCCTCCCCTGCATCTGGCATTTGGAGGTACCTTCCTTCTAAGCCTGGAGATTATATATCCCCATCATGGCTTGTAACCTGAGATGGACTTTTCCTCCAAAAATCTCTCCAATCCCCTTTTAAAGGCATCTAGGCTAGATGCCATCACCACATCCTGTGGCAAGGAGTTCCACAGCCTAACAACATGTTGGGTAAAGAAATATTTTATTTTGTCTGTTCTCACTTTCCCAACACTCATTGGAGTGTATGTCCCCTGATTCTGGTATTGCATGAGAGGGAAAAGAGCTTCCCTCTATCCACATTATCCATCCCCTGCATAATTGTATACGTCTCCATCAGGCACCTTTTCTAGACTAAAGAGCCCCAAATGCTGTAGCCTTTCCTCAGAAGGAAGGTGCCCCAGCCCAGTCATCATTTTAGCCGCTCTCTTCTGCCCCTTTTCCAGTTCCACTACATTTTTTTTGAGGTGCGGTGACCAGAACTGTACACAATACTCCAGGTGCGGCCTTATCAGTGTTTTTGTACAATGGCATTATAATGTTGGCTGTTTTATTTTCAATCCCCTTTTTAACGATACCTAACATGGAATTGGCCTTCTTCACTGCCGCCGCACATTAGGTTGACAAACAAAGTAACAAACAAATCCAGCTCATAGCAATGATATAGTTACATCTTCAGTATGTATAATATCCCTTGCAATCTGAAGAGGGGAAAGGTAACAGGAAGATGCCTCATCTCAAGTGAGACAATCAGGTCTTCTAGCTGAGAGGTGAGCAAAGCAGATGTCAATGAGGCCTCCCAGAACACCTTGAAACAACTGCCATGATGGTGGAAAAACTGCTGCAAAATTAGCCAATCTAGAACCTTCCAGGGTAGCTTGACTGGACTGTCAAAATCTATTTCCAGTGGGGATAACAAAAAATTAAAAGCAAAGCATTGGGTTCACATGTAATTAAATGAGAACATGATAACCATCAATAAGGTACATGTTGTCTGCCTTCACAAACTTGCCTGTACAGAAGATTTAAACCAGATGTGGGTCATGTTAAGTGTCCTGAATCCCTGTAGCCCTCTGCACTGCCACACTACCATACATATTTTTCAAAAGTTTTACAGTTGGTTCAAGAGGTCTCCTTGTGCCCTATAGGGAAATTTTTTAAATGTGTGGTGGGGCCTTCAGAAACCCCATCCCCCACCTAATTTCCCTTTTTCTTATTTCTTTGCGTTTTATGTTGCCATTCAAGGATGCTAGGGGTTTAATTTAAATAAACCAATCTGTAAGGGGGAAAAAAAAGGAGGTGGATTCCCAAGATGGGTGCAAACCACCCCCACCACCCCCAACAATGGACACAAGCTATTTCTCAGTGCTTTATCGCTGTTCTGGAAAGAGGTAAACAGGTTTTCAGCCACACCTGTATTTTCACTCTGTCTTCCTGTGTTTGTTTCACTCCCAGCAAACCACCATCAATAGGTACCAGCACTAAGCCAAAATTAGATGTTGTGAATTTAATGGAATGTACTTTGAGATCCTCACCTGAAACCAAGTATTGTGGAGGCAGGTATCTCTAGACTTATGACATAAATTTTGTGCAGTAAGTTGTACTACATATATGTACATTAAATATACTCCATAGTCTCTGCTCTTGTGAGACTGGGAGCATGAAGCTCATATAGACTCAGTCCACCAGCCTTTCATGCTGAAGAATGCATAAAGCAACACATAAGAAGGAACTAAAGGGAAGTGCTGGTAATAGCTGAGCATTTAGGCATTTCACATCCATGCTGCGTATCAAAGTGAACAGGAAATTGGGTGGGAAAGAACAGGTTAAAAGGAAGAACTGAAATATTTCTTACTCAGCTGTTCTCAAGGTTTACAAGCCTTTGTATTTCTCCCTGGCTCTCTTCTTGCCCCATCATTCCCTTTTACCATAAGTCAAAAAGCAAAGGCCTACTAGATGATTGCTTGGCCTTTTCAAGGTTGTCTGATTGAAAGCACATTTATTCAGAAGTTTAAATCCTTAGCATTCAAAGGGTCTTCCCCTGAGGTAAGTGTACTTAAGATGGTAGCCCTTAAATTTATTCTGGTACCTGCAGGACTATGAAGGAGCCCAGTAAATTTGGTCTAGGCATAGATCACAAGTCAGTGAAGCCAAGCAAATTATTTAATTAGAGCATGAATATGCTGAGTTGTGAATTAACGGGACTTGGTCATAAGCAAACAAAAAGAAGGCAAGATTTTATGTGGGGGAAGAATGTCTCTTGTAGCACTGCCAACATGATCTGTTCATTTCTGAATGGAGAGAACTGCTGCAAATAATTCCCCCTCTCCCTACCAAAAAAAAGAAGGCAGTAAAAGAAAAAAAGAAGGGTAGGGACAAAAAAAAAAACGGTAAAAAAATCAATGAAAACAACACATTTTTAGCAGCAGCCTCTTCACATTGCCAATTACTTATTAACCATATTTGTACATTACTTAATAACAAGGTTCTCTGGATCATGTGCAACACTAATAGGAAGGAAGATGTGAAAATATCACTCTAGCATAGAACATAAAGCAATAAAAGAACTTTCAAAAAACTTTAGCTGAGGTTTTACTGAGACAGAATAAAACAAACAAATTAGCCAGCAATGCTCCAACAGTACCAAAATTTTGACAGCACTTAAGGTAGAAGGAACAACTGTTTCAAAATCAGTAAGTTTTTTTAAAAAAGATGTTAAAAGCCTAGAGATTTATATTTGTATTATATTATTATATATACATATGCATATATTTCAACTATGAAGAGTGAGAGCCAGTGTAGTGTAAACGAAAGTGTTGGACTAGGACTCAGGAGACCTGGGTTCAAATCTCTACTTACACATGGAAACTCATTGGGGGATGGCATGGGGAGGTGCTAAGCCACTTCTTGAACATTTCAAGATGTATTTGGGATGTCTTAAATTGGAAGGGACTTCACAGCACGCAACGACAACAAGAACAACATGAAAGAAGCACAATATAAGGTGAATCTTTCTAAGGCAAGCATTAAAAACTTCACTGTAACCACAGAAGATTTTGTTTTCTAGCTACATAATGGTGGCCTAGTTTTGAAAAGCAAACTTCCTGGACTCATGTCTGAATCTGCTTCACCTCATCTACAGGGTTCAATGATACTGAAAGAGTGGCATGCTGTAAGAATCTCAATATCTTACCAGAACTTAGAACCCCCCCCCTTTTTTTTTTACTACAACCACCAGAATTGCTAACCAACAGTCCTAATCCATTTGCTCCTATGCCAAAGTATCAGTCAACAGGCACAGAATTTATTTATTTACAAAACATAACTCATACAAAAAGTAGTAACAGAGTCATTTAGGTTACTGCTTTTATAGAAGAGCTTTCCAAGTATAATTTCTGTTTAAAATGTTCTAATGCTCTGACACTACTTGCCACCCTTATCACCTCTGATTCTGGCCCCGTATCGTAATGATAAGATTAAAGCTATCAGGTGACAGTCCCTGTGTCATTACTTTTATCTACTTTCAATAAAAGGTATTATGGTTTAATTTTACTGCAATGATTAACAGAATGCTCTTGGTGACATCCCAAAGGTGCTTAAAATGGTTTAGTACAGTGAAGCTTTGGTGTATCAGTGACAGAGAAACCTTATACCAGCAAAATAAATAAATTAGCCTTTTGTGTGCAAGAGCACAGCTTGAAGGATTCATTGCTATTTTCCCACCGATGTCAAATTCACATGGAGGAATATTTGCTTCCAGGTAGATCTGCCCCTCCCCTCCCGCCAAAACACCACAGGGAACGTCTAGTTCTCTGTATCTATTTAATACTTCTCCATAAGTTCCTGACCACTCTTTGTGCAAAAGATTTGCACAAGCAAATTTTTCTTACTAGGAGACACTGCCATGTGACAACTCTACCAAACCAGTTCCAGTTATTATGTATGCCATAAGTAATTGCACTTGAATCATCAGTGACAGCCAGGGGACATGACACTGCCAT
Organism: Intellagama lesueurii; assembly: GCA_037013535.1. Classification (NCBI taxonomy): domain Eukaryota; kingdom Metazoa; phylum Chordata; class Lepidosauria; order Squamata; family Agamidae; genus Intellagama; species Intellagama lesueurii. The sequence goes on from JBAJHW010000003.1 coordinate 231,599,299, forward strand.
CAACCTATTGTGATATCTTTGTAGTTACAGGAAAATTCTCCATCAACAGAACCCAGGAGCCAGTTCAGATAATCTGTGTATTTTTTTTATCTCAAGGAGAAGACAGGAGAACTGCTGCAGAAGACAGAATTACTTACACAATGTCTTTCTTTCTTTATTTGTATCAGAGCTTTGCACAAATTAAAATTATGGGTGTATATGAAATATATTATTTATATACTATTTATTTACTTGCTAGTAGCACATATACCCCAGCTTTCTTTCAGCGAAGTCAAGATGGGATGCATGGTATTCCTTTCCCAACTTTATTCTCCCAACAGCCCCATGAGGTAGGTCAGGCCTAGTGGGATTTCAATCAAGGCTTCCTGAGTTATAGCCCAACGCTCTAACTACAGCACCATGCTGGCTCTCATATTATTGCAATTAATGTGCACAGCAGTTAGTGTGTGCAAAACCCTGGAAATGAAAAACCATGTCACCATAAGCACTTAGTAGTTTTTTAAAAGTCCCACTGTCTACAGAGTTGACTACAATGATATTAACATAATTTATTAGCTACATATATATTCCATCTTTCCAATACTGTCTATTCAATGACCCCAAGGGTGATATACTTGCCCCCCCTCCTCTCCAACTTATTGTCACAACAATTCTGTGAGGTAAGCTGGAAGTCAGTAAATAGCCCAAGATCACTAATGAATTTCATGGCCCAACTAGAACCTGAGTCCCAGTGCAACACTGTTGCAAAGCTGTTACAGTTTTGTTTTTTTAATGGGAATACAATAAATTAATAAAGCCAGAATTACATTTATAACAGGTGTGGCCATCCCTCAACTTGCCAGAAGAGGAGCTAGAAAAACCTTAACATTCACAAAGCAATGGGCAATGGGGCTCTCTGAAGAAGAAATGTGTTTAGAGAGGTTTTCCACCCAACACTAGACATCAAAGTTTGATGACAATTGTTCCCATATGTAAGGTGTTGAAACATGAATGCTTTTGAAACGAACAAAAGCATTCATAATTTAACACCATACATACAGCAGATTCTGAGAGTGACAGACCAAAAAAAAAAAGAAGCTTTTCTGAGCTCTGACAATTGCTAAGTAACAAGCAACATTGATACAATGCAGACTACATTCAACCAAGATAAATATTATCAACTTTGAGGTCACTTCAGAAACATGAGGCTAACTGGACACTGTAAGCCAGTATGGTTTAGGGTGGATTAGGACTTATAAGAACTACATCCTAGCCTCCAGTGAGCCATTAAGCCTTGGGTCAGCTAAAATACTTCTGTTTGTTAGTTACACACATGTGTATGCACACATATCACAACATATACTTATTCAAATCCAAAGAACAAAACAATGGGCAAAATCCTTTAATGGCACCCACTGATGTAATGTCTTTGACATAAATCTTAGTGGCACATTGCCACAAGTTAAGAAGCTAGAGTAGGCATTTCTTGTTGCACACTGAGTGACTTGGTACACAACAGCAAATACTTATGCTACTTTCTTAACCTGCAAGAATTTCCCAAGATTTATTCCAGCTGCTCTTTACTGGCAGGCATCATTAGTAGATTGTGCCCATTGACATTTCTCCTTTGTATCTGAATAAATACATCATCATCATCATCATCATCATCATCATCATCATCATCATCATCATTATTATTATTATTATTATTATTATTATTATTATTATTATTATTATTATTATTATTATTATTATTATACCTTGAGTTGTATGACTTGAGAAACAGCTATTTCTGTCTCCTTCAAAGTTCATTTCAGGACTCAGACCACGAGAACGATCTATGTGCCTGCAGTTTTCCCATTCCATATAAACTGGCACACAGTTGCTATCTAATTGCTGTTTCTTTCTCTCCATAAGCTTCTGTGTTATTGCAACCTCTGGTAAATATCAACCCTATTTTTACAATCCCCTGAATATTTTGTGTCCATCCAAGGTCATTTGGAAAGGCAACAATGTACCTTGTTCTCAAAATAAGAAGCAAGGACACCACCACTACGTTTTAAGTGTGGTAAAAAAGAAAAGAGACATGCTGGGAGTTTCACAAGTACTATCTCAAAATAGTATGGACAGAAGGCTTTGCTTTGTTTCTTTTGTGATACAAGAATAAAGACTAAAAATCAGTCTGTTCACCTTTTCATCAACTGCAACCAACACAAGAAAGCCGAATTTTCATCAATTGAGGTTTTACACCAGCAACATATGTAAGGCTGACCAGTCTCGGGTATTTAATTTGTGAATGCTTACTACTCTGTTGGACTGAATAATATGCTGCAATGAAGAATCCAACTGACATTTCAGCATTTCCCTTTCCTTTAACTTCCTCTTCCATTTTTGTAAGTATGCAGTTTATAAACCAGCAGATTTGAACTTCTTGTAGATGTATAGTCTTAGATATAAAAAGCCCTAAGGAAGCCATGTGGTCACTACACAGTACAAATGGAAAAGAATGTGGCACCTTTATCAGACTATTAAAAATCAAATAATTAATGTGAGTTTTGTGGACTAAAATCCCCTTCTTCAGGCATGCACCAGTTATTTTAGAACAGTGCAGAGAATGAATATCCCAAAACGTCATGGCAAAAATCATGTAATTGTATCTACGACAATGGTTCAACTCCAGGACTAAATGAACAATGTAAACACCATGTTGGCTTTCATAGGTTGTGAGTGTAGATATTGGATTTTGTTTCATTATTTTTCTGATCTTTCTACTGAGTGTGATTCCCCCAAACACTTACTAAAAATCAGTTCACAGCCTTTGAGAAAATTATTCTCGAGTTAAACAGATTAAAGATCAGTTTGGGGGTGCTTAAATTTGTGAGCTGTCTTGATGCTTATGAATATTTGTTACAATTGAAGGTTTGATGGCTGTGATGTTAAAAGGAAAAGGAAACATCTGAAATATTCATTTGTCTTTCAAATAAACATGCCCAAAATACTTGTGCACAGTGTATGTGTTGAGTTTTTTTGCTGAGGAAACAGTTAATAAAAGGGCATCAACTGCCTTACCTTTCTCCATATGTTAAAACTCACCATCTCCTGTTAAACAGTAACACTGAACACACACAAACACACCAAGCGGAAATAGTCAAAGTAGTAGTAAGGTGAAGTAATGGCTGCAGTGGATTACAGTAGTTATAGCATATCTGATGTGTCAAGTTTATTTTTTACACATATTTCTCCTCCAGATTTGGTATCCAAACAGCAGTCACTGTTCGTTTGGTATTTCTGGACAGGGCCAGTAAAAAATGTGAACCTGCAGGATCGGCCACTCACTAGGAAAAATAATCAGCAAGAGGTTGAGTGCATTTTCAATGTTTGTGCCTCTGCCTGGCTTTCTAGCCAGGCACAGCATCTCTCAGCTTGTGCCAGTCACAAACAGCAGTGACAGCACAAGAATGTTTGTCAGTATAAAAGGAGGGGAGGGTGTCATTGTGCAAATATTTAATGGCATCATTTTACTGGATGGCTTTGCCTTCCATAGTGCATGATTACCTGTCTTAGAGCTTCAGCAGCGTGTAATGCTTGAGAGTTCTCACTCTGATAACCAGATTCTTGCTCTGAGTGAAATATCCCCCTTTTAGCTCCCAATTGCTTTAGAGACCCATAGAGAGAAGGAGAACAAAGAAGGGCATTCACGAATAAGAGCAGCTTGGTTGCACTTCTTTACAGCACATAAAATAGCCCTCTAAAAACAGATTTGTGACACGGCTGTGATTTAGTGCATTTCAGTTCTGGGTTGGCAAATTGAGATTCTCCCCCCTACGCCCACCCCCACAACACACATGACAGAGTCACTGCTGGAATTCTGATAAGGTAGCAGAGATGGAGAATTCTTTCATTCCCTGTGCAGAATGCACTACAAAAGCCCAAGCACCGACGTACATACACCGACAGCAGATCAGTCACACCGAAATACAGAAACATCTCCAGGCACTAAGGCTTGATTTCTGTTACATTTCCATAGTGCCTTGTGTATTAAAGAGCAAGGAGAATTGTTTTACTCTGTAAGCAAATGTAGATCAAGGCAAAAAAGGGGTTAATTTAGCTGCTGCCTTTGAACTACATGTTCCCTAAGCCAATGATACAGGATATTTGCAATTCAAGCAGCCTAGAATCCAAGGTCAGTGTTTTCTAGTACTGCATACCTGTGAAGGGGATGTAATTTTTAGAGGGCTCATTAAGTAATCTCATGATGTGTGTGGAGGGGTGGGGAGGAACCCAGTAAAAAGAAAAGAAGGGAGAGGGAGAGGGAGGGAGACAGGGCAAGGTGGAGAGATCAAGTGGAGTTATGGCCACTTCCAAAAATTGTTCATTATTTTTAAAAAAATAAAAATGAAAAAAGGTTTCACAGCATATCTGTTCAGATGTGAGCTCAGCCATCGCCAGAGGCACCGGCAGTTGGATATAAGTGACAATTATAAAGGTGTGTCCGGATGCTTAAGCTATGAGAGATGATGAAGTGCTTGTGAAATCTCACCTGCGTGGGCTGGGACAGGAGGCTGGGACAGGAGGCGCTGCCTTGGGAATTTTTTTTTTAAGTTGGATGTTAATGCTAACTACCTAAAAGAAACAGATACACATCATAGCTAAACAGTGCAGTCTAAGCAGGTAATAAATAATAAAGCTTGTGGGGATTGGTATGAATCAGATCTCATTAAAGAAATATGCCAGGATAGGATGGTGAAATCCACTCAAACAAATAAATGATTGACAGAAGAAGCTTCTGTACTATAAAGCTCCCCCTAATTCTGATGTCGAATACTTTGGCTCTCTGTTCTAAGTACAGGACTCTCTCTTTAAGTTCTAAAGCCACTAGTTTGGTTTCTTTTTTTTCTTAGAAAAAAATTAAAAGAAAATGGGAAATATTTTTGATAGATATAAAGAACTTGGCAATGAGCTGACAGAAGCTCTCCATATCATCCCACTGAACTGCTGAAATAGTTAATATTAACATCCAGCAGTCAACAGCTACTGGAAGCAAACAAAAGAGAGATATTGACATCCCATTACCGCACTCTCGGCAAGGTTTTAAAATGTGCCACTTTTCACAGTGGAAGAAAAGCAGCAAAACCAACTTGCTTTCACTGCATCAGTCCATTCTGTCAGCTGTGAAAAGCTGTGTTCCCTCTACCCCACCCCGTCTTCCTAGGCCAGGGCATTTTCCATTAATGCAATCTGATTTGCTGCTGCATCTTTTAAAAAGCGAAGGTGAACATGAGATTGAGGAGAAAGGCTGTCAGTAAGTCTGATAAGGAAGCCTGAATGAAACTCCTCAAGCAGAGCAAGGCTGATGAATGGCTGCCTATGAAAAAACCTTACAACAAATGCTACATGTGCAAAATTGATTCAGTGTGCACAGAAAGGTGGTGTGTATTGTTTTTTTTTAAAGGAAAAACATACACATATTATACGGCATAGAAATCACAAAACCTGCATTTGTCCATAAGAACAATGTCAAAATCTGCACAGTCAGGCAATATATTTCCTAAGATCAACCCAAAATGGCATTATATTTAAAAAATAACAACCAACCAACAAATAAACAGGCGAAATCAAGAGTTACATGATTCTTTGTCTCAACAGTCTAGGTATAAAGTGTAATCTGTTAAAGTCAAAGCTGGTACCATATCAAATCCTTCTGCCATCCATCTCTGCTTGTTGGAATACTTCATCTGATGATGAAATCTTGAAACTTTTGTCCCACAATTTTATGTAATGTGATGGGTCCTGCTAAAAGTATTGCCTGATCATGGATCTGGAGATAAAATGCAGTATTCTGAATATATTTCATTACAAGATTCCAGTTTTCAATGCCAATTTTAGACATAGCTAATTATAACTTCCACACACCAGCCAAAATTTCTGCTTATGCCTATTAAAAAGCAACAACTCTCCTTGTTGTTCAAGGCTCTTCCCAACAATGCTTTTTTTTTTCAACTTACGAATTATTTTAAAAATGTATGCCCTTTAAAGAGACAAAGGCAGAACAACTTATAACTACTCTGCTTCACTATCTCATCAAATTAGTGTAATATTAAGTGATGAGTGACACACAGGAACTACTTTAAAAACTGAAAGATACAGCCAAAGTATAAAAAAGGGATAAACTTCAGTTCTGTCCAGACCATGCATGGATAGATTCCATACTCGTTGCCTATGTATGGAAAAGGATGTTTACACAGCTTCAGAACAGGATCTTCACACCGAGCCCCTGAAATGTGTCCATGCATCACTGAGCCAAACTACATCACAGCTGCTATTAGCTGTGAAATGCCACTCAGATTACTGGACAGTTAATTTGGATTAAGTCTTTGCCTAGGTGGTGGTAGTGGTGGTGGTGGAACTAGGGCCAATGTAAACCTCTCTCCTCTCTTTCTTTGAAAGGACTGGCCATTTTAATCTCTGGAAGAGGATCCTGGACATGTAGATGCATGTGTGCATTTAAATATTTTTTTTGTTGCTATGTGCCATCAAGCCAGAACCCACTTATAGCAACCCTAAAGGGGATTTCAAGTCAAGTGAGATATTTAAGGAGTGGTTTTACTACTTCCACTCCCCTCCCCCAGTGAGTTTCTGTGGCAGAACCAGGTCTCCCAAATTTTAGTCCATCATTCTGTTCACTACACCACATTGGGTACCTCTCACTTAACATGGCAAAATCTGCAGGGCTTGATCTGGACTCAAGTTGTACACTTGTAAATTTTTACCAAAAAGAAAATAAAAGAAAAGCAGATGTTGATCTTAAAGCAAAACTGTATCAAGATTATTTTATAAGATTGTTGATAATTTCATTCTGCTTGGCTGTACAATTCTGATCATACTAGAATCAATTGTATTATGCATCACTTGAGTTTTCAATATCAGCTTTCAGATTTCAAAAGCATATAAAATCTGGACTCATAACGTCTTCAGAGGGTTTGAGCTGATCTGGACAAAGTGGGACACTGTGGCTTAAGAACCTCTATGCCCTAATGAACTCTGAGGAACTTACTTTCTAAGTATACATAGAGAATTGTACACTAAAATGTTTGAGTTTGACAGGACTTAGAATGGTGAGAAAGGACTTACAAAGGTTTAGAAATGAAAAGACACAATATAATAAAACTAAAACAGTTTCATTTAAAATCTGATGTAATTAAATTTAATCTTATTTCAAAAGGGAAGGATCGTTACAGTGGGACTTGGAATTTATCCTCTGAAGGTGGTAAAACCCTTTGTCTCCTAAATTAATTCTGATGCACTTAAAATGTACCCAGATTTTCATTCCAGCATCAGAGAAAAAAAAGGAGTAATGTCAGTTTATTAAGACAAAAATATTATGTCCCAAGAGTGTGTATCGTAGAGATCAATAAGGATCTAGTGCATTAAATATGACAAAATGATTCAAATTGTATCCTGAAGACTTACATTACATTTTTCCTCTTAATGATATGAACATTTTACTATTCCTATAAAAAGTTCAAAAACAAACTAGAAGGTAAAGCAAGCAAACAAACAAAAAAAAAGGTTAAATTTAATTCAATAAATTTTGCTTCCAAATATATATAGCACTTCAGGGCTTCGTTCCTATTCATATCTTTAAAGGGGCTCTGAACCTCTGCAGGTACACACAGAATTTTGGTGTTAAAAATCAATAGATTTGTTGATCTCTAATGTTAACTAAAACATGACTACCCAAGTCAGTCCAACTTTCCTCAACCTATGATGGGAAGAATCTCTGTGCTAAATGCAACAAAATCACTTGATACTGATGGGTATTTATTTATTTATTTAAACTATTTTTACCCTGCCTTTCTCCTTAAAAGGACCCAATTACTGAAGGCTTTAAGTGGCTACCAAGAATGTATGGACTAGCCGGTCTCTTGGAGGCTGAGTCATATAATGACCATATCCCTAGTCAATACATGACTGCGATCAGTCTGAAGATGGACATATATATGCAGGTAGGGCTCCCTCTACAGGGACCGGAATTAATCAGTATTCCTGTTGCTATGGGACATCCATACTTACATAGCCTCCTTTCCAACTGATGCTAAACACACACTGCCAGGAGGTATGGCCAACGTTTAGGCCAACATACCTTCAGGCAGAACAAACCCATTGAAACAATAGGAACCTACTAAATCAGAATCTATATAAATTGCATTGATTCAGGTTGGGATTAATGAATGGATTTAGGCCATGAGCTCTTACAGCAGACATAGGGAACTTGCAGCTCTCCAGCTACTGTTGGATTGTAGCTACCCTCAGCCCTAGCCAGCACAAACAATGGTGAGGGATGCTGGGAGTTGTGGTCCAACAACATCTGAAAGCCACAGGTTAACCACCCCTGATTTAAAAGATGGTGCAAGTATGTGTGTTCATATTTTGGGTATTCACGGGAGCTTTAAAATATGGTATATCCCAATTTTTCACTTTTCCCCAAAAACTATTTTCTTTACCTTCTGAGTGAAAATGTAAGCAAAAGAGGAGAGGAGAGGAGAGGAAAGAAAATGAATTGTATAACTTCATTTAAATTTTGTAGATCTCCTGAGGATAGAAAACAGATTCACCTCTTACATTCCACAGAAATACCAGAGTTGAATTAATAATATTTAATGATGCATGCAATCTGGGATGCTGTATGTGTCTGTGCTACAGATATTTTCTTAATATTCACTGTCACTTGCTTAACCACTATTCATAATGATGAACCCACAAGAACACAGCATATTTAAAATCTGCATTTGTCACCATTTTTATTAAGTTCTATTATAAAAGCTGTCATAGAGAGAAATAAATGAAAATATATAGCCGTCACATTATTAATAATTTTTAATTTTATAAAGTTATGTTTCATTAAACTATATTTTCATCACTGATTCAAGAACAAAGTCTTTGGACTACAAATAGAAGGTATTAGTGAACTTGAGAAACTGCAGAGTGTATTAACTGGAACATACCTCGTAGATCTTTTGAAATGCAAATCACTGATTGATCCTTCACAAACTCAAGCAATGTGTGTTCTTTCAAGGAAGGAGGGTTTCACAGAGTGAAGAAAACAATCCAGAGTGTGTTTGAGAGGTGAATTTCAAATACCTTTCAGTTGTCACAGTGTGGTTTGAATAGCCCTCTTGAAAGATGAAACAAACTGATGGATTGAGATTTAACAATCTATTCTGTGCCCCAAATGCCATGAGCAGTTTGCGATCCGCTTTTAACCTTCTAGGTAGGCACACGTTAGAGAAATTAACTAGATACTTTGTCAATATCAATCATGAGCCCTGTCTGTCTTCCCTTTGGGGAATAAAGCAGCTATTCTTTCCTTGTCATGAAGCTTTCACCCAGCATTAGACTTTGCTCAGTGCTGATACTGAATATTAATTTGCGATGCAGATCATTTTAATATTTTTAAAGAAGTATGCTCTTTTCCTAAATCCCAAAATGACAAATCAAACAACTTGAACATGCTATGGTTTGGATGCAAAGTATTTTGTGGCAGAAAACAATTTGCATTTTTATTAATCCAATTAGTACTCCATGCTACCAGATAATTAAGTCAGTAGAGAGAGGTACAGCCTCTCTTCCCCTCCTTCTGGATGAGTCAAAGGTGGGATGTTAGAGCAGGAGTGATTCTCAAAAATTATCCAGACTAGTCTCTTGAATGCAGGTTAGCTCTTTCATCCATCAACTGTATATTTGGCTACCTAGCGCGCTCTGTGTGTGTGTGTGTGTGTGTGTGTGTGTGCGCGCGCGCACGCGCGCATGCCTTCATGTGTGTGTGATCTTTCTGTTCTCTCTGTGCTACGGGTGGACAGAGTCAAAGCTTGTGATCAGAATGTTGGAAGCTGAAGGAGGACACCAAGTCCAGCAAAGGCGCCTTCGGCTACTATTCGCTAGCTTTAATTTAGGAAAAGTGATGTGGCCTTTTCATGCATACAACTGTGTGTGTGTTCTGCCCATACTACCCTGTGTGACCGACAGAGATCGGTACAGAATATGCAGGTACTAATGGCTTAATTTCTGCAGTGAGTCACTGGAATCTCAAGAGTGGAGAAAAGGTATTTGCCTTGGCTGTTGTCAGCATTACCTTAGCAGTTGATTTGATAAATTTAAAAAACCCACAAATGTCTAAAGGCTTAATGGCCTAAAATCAAAGAAGAGACATTCAGCAGACAGACAGACACGATGCAATGGTGAAGGAGTCTAGTTACATATTATTTTCTGAGATTAAGAGCAGGAGCTGACATAGAACAGAACACAGGACAGCTTTTCAGAACAAGTGAGCTTTTGAGAAGGGATTTTGAGGAAGATAAAGAGAAGAGAGCACATATGTGGTGAAGGAGCATATCACAGGCATGGAATATCAGCTGATGATGTCTCGTCAGGCATATGAGGATGACTGATTTAGGACAACAACAACTTAATTCAGATGTGGGAAACCACAGGTCTGGCAGATGTTTTTAACTCCTAGAAGGCCCAGCCAGCATGACCAGTGGTAAGACTGTGTGGGAGTTTTGATCTGAAACATTGGGAGGGCCAAAGGCTCCCAACACTGGCTGCATTGAATTCAACACTACATGATTTGATGCTCATTAACTTATCTGCTTTGAAAGTGGCAGTCAAACAAATCAATTCACGATAGCACGATCCAATGCTAAAGCAATATTCCATGTTCAGGCGCAATATCCTGCAACACACCAGTTGTTAAGTTGCAGCTGGCAGAGGAATATGATCTTCATCCTCTGGGTTTCCTGGAGGCACTGGATTGGTGACCATGGAATAAGGCAGATGGATTAAAACAAACAAACTGAATTCTAAGAATAAAGACAAGAAGCCACTCAAAGGATACAGAAATTAATCATGAGTGCTTAAAGATAAAGTCTACCCGTACACAATGATTAACACACAAGTGGGCTGTTGGGAGTTTTAGCAAACTCCCATGCTGCCTCTAGTAGGGCTGGCTAGAAAGGGCCTTTCTGGGCTGGGGTGACTGTCAGGTATCCAGCAATAACCAATTATTCTCTCCTAATTGGATTAGTCCAAAGAGATACCCAACTCTCTGCTCAGCCTCCCGCTCCACTTCTTTTAGCCTGTTAGAAGCAATGAGTCTGTTGAGGCCTGTTGCTGCAAGCAGTCATGTTTTTTAGCTTGCTGTTATCTGTTCACTGGAAGTAAATGAAACCTTTCTTTCTTTCTGCTATTGATGTCTCAGAGTGATTTATTGAGTCTGTAAATGCCAATTAATGAAAAAAAAAGGTGGTCTATTCTGGGGGACTTGCTCTGTGAATCCGTGCTCTGTGAATTCCTGTACTTTGTTTGCGTAGCTAGAGGAATATAACCAGAAATTCAAAAATTCTGCAACATGGGCAACCTTTTTATATGCCAATGGGCCAGACTCCCTTGGGGGTAATCTGCCAGGTCCCACATGATAGCAGTGGACAGAGCTTATGATCAGTGTATCTACAGCCAAAAGGAGCCAAACCAACCCTTTTTCTCTCCTTCCCTCCCTCCATCACCTCATTTTCTTACCCTCTCTGCCTCTCTTCATCACTCCCATCCAGGAAATAGGCCTAATTGGACACAGGCATGTCACAATTAGGCTAAGGCATTACATTCAGCTCGAGGGCCACATGTTTAGGATATCTGGTTGTTTTTGAGGGGGATTGCTGCCACCATGTGGTCCTGTTGTGGATGCTGCTCATTGCTGCTTGTCCGTACCATGAAGTGGAAAACACTTGCAATGGCATGGACACCTTCTGCCTATCATTCTGAATCTGAACATGAAAACAAGAAAACAAAATAAAATAAAACAAAACAATTGTGTTCTTGTTGAGAGGAAGAGGCACATCTGCACAACTAGACATGGCACCTGCGTTTGAAGCACAACTGTCCTAATAAATACCTTTCTGCAAGTGTGTCTAGAATACTGGCCTTAGCGAGAAGTCCTCTGTGTGTCTATACCTGAAATCCCGTTGGTGTAAATTTATGCCAGGCAAGGCAGATAATGACATCATCCAGAAACATATATCTTTAATCTAAGTTTTTTTTAAAAAATCTTTCTATCCTCCTTCTTCATATTCCAAGGCTTCCTTGGGAAGCCTTGAGGAGCTTTGGGACAGGGGAGAGGAGTCTTTAATATCAGAAAATCATTCGCAGATGGCCGGCAGCTGTCCTGTTCCAGTGGCAGGAATGTCCACAGTGGTTTTAATGGAATCAAAGAATCATGGAGTTGGAAGGGGTCTCTAAAGACACTGAGTCAAACTCCTGCTCATTGCAGGAATGCAAATCAGAGTATATCTGACAGATGGTTGTCTAATTTTTCTCTTGAATGCCTCCAGTGTCAGAACACTCACCACTTCCCAAGGTAATTGGTTCCGTTGTTGTACTGCTCTAACAGTTAGGATGTTGGTTATCTAATTTTTCTCTTGAATGCCTCCAGCATCAGAACACTCACCACTTCCCAAGGTAATTGGTTCCGTTGTTGTACTGCTCTAACAGTTAGGATGTTGGTTATCTAATTTTTCTCTTGAATGCCTCCAGCATCAGAACACTCACCACTTCCCAAGGTAATTGGTTCCGTTGTTGTACTGCTCTAACAGTTAGGATGTTGGTTATCTAATTTTTCTCTTGAATGCCTCCAGCATCAGAACACTCACCACTTCCCAAGGTAATTGGTTCCATTGTTGTACTGCTCTAACAGTTAGGATGTTTTTCTTGATATTCAACCAAAATCTGGCTTCCTGTAACTTGAGCTCTTTGTTATGTGTCTTGCACTCTTGGAAGATTGAGAACAGATCCTGCTCCCCTCTGTATTTCAAATTTTCTTTTCAGTATTAAATGTTCCTCACCCCCATCCTGAGGCTTCCAAAGGCTTCCCCAGGGCAAAAGAGATCTCTAGGGAGCTTTAGAACCCGAAGGAGGGGATAAAAAGTTTTAAATTTAATTTAATTAAAACTTCTTATAGTGGACTATTTTGTTTTACATGATTAATGTTAACTGCAATGTGATTTTTTTCTTATATAAAAAACTAGAACATTAGAAGCAATTTCTAACCAAGACACAGTTTTTCAAGATAACCTTCTCTATGATGCCAGTGTGATGTGTACTATTATATAATAGATCCCCAGTGCAAACTCTAATAAATCTTCTATCAATTATAAGGACATTACACAACTAATAATAATACCATTAGCAGGATTTGTTTCAAAATAACAGAGACTTTCTAGTTTACACTCCACATAAGAGGCTAACGGGATAGAATTCTCATAACTCAAATGATTAATATTTCCTTGGCACCTCACTCAGCTCAAGCGTTTATGCTGGCAAGGGGAATGAGCGCTGTATGTTGAACTCACACTTTGATCTGGTAAATAAACCCAGAGTGAATTCAGTACCAATTAAAGTGTTTAAATTTATGACATTTACACTACCATAATCAGCTAGTGACAAATGCCAGCTTCCTACAGAATGTGTGCATTTACATGGGCAGCAAGTAAAATAAATAAATAAATAAATTGGCCTTCTACAAATTTATCAAAACATATTTTGGCACATTTTATGTAGTCCTTTATATGTAGTCAATTCCTATGATTGCAGCTTTACTTAACATAAGCAGCCTACTATTACAGGAAACTTTTCATTCTGATGGACTAACTAGCATAGAAATGTTCACGGCTTCGCTTTCTTAGCACGTGGGTGTGCTTTTTCTCTCTGTATGCGTGCATAAGTACAGAAGCATGCCACTATTTCTGAAAATGAATTATTGTGCAAAATGCCATTGCCTTGCAATTATAAGTACGTCAAATGATTCTCCAAAACATTTTAGACTTAGTGCTGCTAAAAGCAACAGTCTTGCTACATTCAAAGTATCTATTTTCCCCCTAACATGGAGTTCCTGGAGCATAATTTAAATTGCTTTTCATTGCTTTAAAAAAAACACAACAGTTCACAAATGAATATGTTACATTTGTAGACAAAAGCAAGAGAGGCACACTGCAAAGGATGAAAAACAAAATAAAAATAAAATCACAATAGTGCATTCAGGCCAGGTAGATTATCTCAGCCACACAGGCTTTTCCTGACTTGCTTGCCCAGAATAAGTGGTAATAGGAGTGCAACATAATAAGAGCCTCGCAGATCAGATAAAATGTTGACCTAATCCAGAATCCTGTTTCCAAGAGTGGCCAGTACAATACCTCTAGAGAGCTTAAAAGAAGGGCACGAAGGTAACTGCTATTTTGTGCCCAGAATTTTACAATCAGAAAGGTAATGCATCTAAACATGGAAGTACCCTTTAGCTTTCAGATCTAATATCACCTGATAGACCTATCCTCAAAGGATCTGTGTAATCCCACAATAAAGATAAGACCACAGAGGCAAGCATCTTCATGGTAAATACACTTGCCTGCTCACACCTTGCACTAAATGCAACTCTGTTAAATCATATCCAGTTCAATGAGCAACTGTTACAGCGTTATCCTGGGGTTCACAAGCATGGGCAACACAGTGGACAGACTTTGGACTTCTGACAATTCCTTGTGTTTTGTTTTTCACTAGTTCCATAGGGTCTACCATCTAGAGTCAGGAGAAACTCAGGACAGAGACATAACTAGTAGAATATACCTGGTCCTCTCATATCCCCACTAAAGCTTTCTTAAATGCATCAGCTGAACTTGGGAGGTTGCTGTTGTCAAACCATTTAAATGTTTAAACCCTAGAAGATCTAGACAAATCCAGCAGAGATCTATCTGTCAAGGATTCTTCCATGGAGCACATGGACAGCTATTTGTGTACTCTTGCCCTCCTTCCAAATAAGATGCTGGAAAGAAATGATACACAATAGTATCAATGTCTATAGACGGTGAAGAGAAGACTATAGGTAAGCTATTATGAGAGTTGTAGTCCTAAACATCTAGAAGCTAAGGATTCTCCCGTCCTGCAGTACATGATTTTCATTTCTCTCCACATCACATCAAAAGGATTGTCCCAACATCTCCTCTGTAAAAATCAAAGCTACAAACACGTTTTTTAATTGAAGACTCTAAGGAGTTCATGATCACATGATTGGAGATAATGCTACTACCGCTGGTAAAAGCACCTTTCCCTTCACAGTTCAAGCCATTTGAAAATTCTTTCAGCGTCTCTCCTCCACAGGAATTCTGCTCAGCTATTGTTACTTTATACATGCAAACTTATTTTTCTTCCTTCTTTAAACCTTTTAGTTTCTTTCTCACCTCTGTTGGAATTCAACATGATTACAATAATATTTAATCCTCTGGGCCACTTGGGATCCAACTTCCAGAAATGAGACTAGCTAGAGAACATTATGGTGGTGGCGCTGCGGGTTAAACCGCAGAAGCCTCTGTGCTGCAAGGTCAGAAGACCAGCAGTCCTAAGATCGAATCCACGCAACAGAGTGAGCTCCTTTCGCTTATCCCAGCTCCTGCCAACCTAGCAGTTTGAAAGCATGTAAAAATGCGAGTAGATAAATAGGTACCACCTCGGTGGGAAGGTAACAGCGTTCCGTGTCTAGTCACGCTGGCCACGTGACCACCGAAACTGTCTTCGGACAAACGCTGGCTCTATGGCTTGGAAACGGGGATGAGCACCGCGCCCTAGAATCGGACACGACTGGACTAAATGTCAAGGGGAACCTTTACCTAGAGAACATTATAGATATCAACTGTTTCTACAGCCCTCCTAAAGCCATTAATGCCTTTCATATCACAGGAAAAAATGCAACTAATGTTTTATTCAGGTTTATAATTAGCTGCTTACCTGGTCACCTGTGGTGCACAAGAATTGTCTCCAAGTAACCAGGCAAGTCTCTGTTCTCCTCTAAGCTTTACAAAGCTAGGAATTCCTCGTAGTAGGATGGGAAAGAGCTGCGGGTGTAGCTTTCAGAACAAAGCCCTTTGTTAAAAGGGGCTCTTTTACACAGGTTGGCCTTTAGTCTTTTGAGCCTCAGAAGTATGATAAACAATCCCAAAGGATTGTTTTTTCATATTTGCCTGAATGCATCCAGGCAAATATGACGTAAGGTATCCAACCACCTTATCATTTCTGCTCCCCATGTCTATTTGAAACAACAACACACACTATCAAATTTAAAAATATTAGAAAAGTGGTGAGTAAGCAGAGGCACAACACAGATACATAAAAGTAGGCATGGTTTGGAAACCAGAGATAGGAAGCAGCTCTTCTTTTTGGATTCAGCTCTTGGGAAATTCAGGACAGTCCTTTTTCAAACAGTCCATCGTGGAAATCACTGCCGTGAGTTGCAGCACTGTTTGAAAACCCAGATAGCTTTCAGGAAAGGTGAAATAAATTTACGGAGACTAAGTCAATCAGTGGCTTCTAGTTAGTAAGCAGAGGCACAACACAGATACATAAAAGTAGGCATGGTTTGGAAACCAGAGATAGGAAGCAGCTCTTCTTTTTGGATTCAGCTCTTGGGAAATTCAGGACAGTCCTTTTTCAAACAGTCCATCGTGGAAATCACTGCCGTGAGTTGCAGCACTGTTTGAAAACCCAGATAGCTTTCAGGAAAGGTGAAATAAATTTACGGAGACTAAGTCAATCAGTGGCTTCTAGTTAGGACAGCTATATATTGTCTTCAGTATTGTGTCTGTGGCTTGAGACCATGAAGCAGACAGTGCTGACATGATCATGTCCTGCTAAAGGGCTTCACATTGGACTAGACCTTTGGACTGATCCTGCACAGCTCTTTCTGTGTTTTTAAATCTCTACCATATCCTAAACTAGTTCCACTGGTAATTCTTAGAAAAGAAACTCCTATAAACTCAGAACAGATTCAAGGAAATTGACTTCCAAATAAAATATAGTAAACATCACTTCCACAGGAACTTAAAAACCCAGAGCTACAATTCCAGTTGGATGGGGCAATGGTCAATTATTTTATTAATAGATGGCTATAATGTGTTGTTAAATTTGGTAGGAATAATAAATTGGCCTAAATTTAGCAGATTTGCCTAGGATAGGATTATTTGATACAATTATTTATTCACTCACTGAAAGAGTTCAGTGAGACGTTTCAAAAAGCAAATTACAGGCTCTATATAAGGGTGTGTGTGTGTTTGTGTGTGTGTGTTTGTGCGCGCGCATATATTTCTCCTCTTCATTTCAAAGACATAAAAACTCCATATATCACAGAAGCAAGGTGCTTTATTTCTTGGTTCCCACTGCTCAGGTAATGATACAATAATTCAAAAATGACTCATGCTCCATGTATGGCTCTAAACTTGTAAACAGGTTTAATATTTCATAGCCATCTACTAGCTCATGTTAGAAGAGGGAAATCTATACACACTTCCCCCCTCTCCAAAGAAATATTGCTCTTTGCATTTGCCTTTTAATTATGATCCAGGCTCCTTGATAGGGAGGAGTTTGTTTAATTAAAAGAGCCACATTCAAATATAAAGGCTGAAATCCTGTTGCATGAGGCTCATTATATCAGCCACAGTGGTTTTTCCTAAATTAACATTTCCAATTCCCCCTGCCCCACGTCCCAAGGCTCCCATGTAATCCATTTCATTGTTGGGAAGCAGTTGGCAGCTGCAAGACAGGAGGAGGATGCCTTTAATTACCGGAATTCACCACCACTTATAAAGCCATCTCTCACAATCTGCTCCTGGCATTATCCATTTCTCAGGGACAACCCCTGTTCTAAAGCCCAGATCTTGCTTGCATTACACTGATGCTGTATCTGCCCTAATAGAACCTCATTCCTCGGGGAAGTGGGTAGAGCTGCATTTAAACTGCTTCCTGACTAGCCTCATATTGCAAGTGGAAGCAACTAAACAAACTACATTTCATCCACCCAGTGGTGCCCAAATATTTTGATGCCACACACATTCCCTTTTGATTTCTGAGAAATTCTCATGCCTCCCCACCTCTTCTTTAATATCAACCAACCCATTTCACCAAAAAAAAGAAAGAAAAAATACAAACATTTCCCTTCCCCCCACATCTCCCAGGAGAAGAACCAGCCTGTGTAGCATTCAATATGTTGCACAGTTCCAGAGCACCCTCAGAAGAAAATAGTGAACCCGTTCTGAGTACTCTATACCTAGAAAACGTTGGAATGGTTTCAACTTGAATGAACTTGACTGCATTTAGTTTTTTTTATGAGGATGATGAGGATGATTGATGGTGATGTGTCTGTATTTCAGAGACAGAGTGAGAGTGATACACACATACACACACACACACAAATATATATATATCATTGTCTGATCTTTCTTACATATACACACTGGAACTTCTTTATGGGAACTAATGATTTCTCATGATGATTAAATGTGGCCATCTGGTTAGTTTCTTCCATGAAAGGTCAGATGTACTCAGATCAGCCTCTGTGTTGTTGCAGAGTCACAGTATCGGGACTTTAAATGTGTTTAAGTATCTCATATTAGAGATGTGAAAAATACAGTTTCTTGTGGTATCACCACCTTGTCATATGCACTGTTTCCTTTTAAGCTCAGTAGTTTTGAGTCCCGGACCTAAATTCAACTGCTGGCCATTTCCTGCTGTTTTGAATTGTGGATACAGAACCATGACATCCCAGATGCAAAAACTGGAGGGTGGTTTTCTTTGTTTTTTAAAGAACTGGATTGTATTTAGGGCCTTATCAACAAGAACAGCAGAATAAGTTGGTGGTATCAGAGATGGCAAAGTGGACTGTATTGCATTAAACTGTGGGCGTGTGGGAAGAACACACCATTTCTGAATGTTCCCTCATGTTAAAATCATCCCTGCAAGTAAAATAAATCTAATATAAGGACAGAAGCTTCAGTGGGTGTTTCTTAACATGCACCTTCTAAAAACCAAATAAACATTGAAAAGACTTCCCTGCATCCATCTGACCACTTCATTTCCCAATAAAATTTCATGTGCTACATGTGTAAATCAGATCTGCAGCACAAGAATATATGGTAAATCTCTTTCTATGATAATCATTCCTCAAATGTTAACTTGTCATTGTTGGCATTTAACAACACTGTTAAATAGTCACCTCTTCATCTAATGTTTCAAGAAAACCTTCATAACATATACCTTCTGATCATGAAAATATGTCCAAAGAGGCATAGGGGTGCTAAAAATTGTATTTGCCACTTGACAAGGTAATGGCTGGAATCCTGTTGCTTTCAGATAATTTTTAGCTGGCAAATAAAAAAACTCTGCTTGGACTCTTGCTGGGGGGCGGGAAGCATGAATGCTGTGGAAACTTTTTATTGTCTGTTAGTAATGGACTGAAAGTTACAAATTTCCAGACACTAAGCAACAGGATTTCAGCCAATACATCTACGGCCAGAAAAGGTTACTTTTTTGGTCTACAACTTGCAGCATGTCCCAGCCTGCATAGTCATTAAGTTATCCAAAAAAATAACTTTCCTCATCTCTAAATACAACCACCCAACTTTGCAATGTGTTTTACATGTGTATCATGCTAAGTTACCATTTAGTAACTAGTCACCAGTATTCATCCTTTGAAACTGATTGCCAAGATAATGCACTTAGTGTCATATTCAAAATGTTACATTCAGAGAAGCATTTAACTGATGATGAGAGTATTATTCATTACTTGGTTCAACAGGATGGGGGAAGGAGCATGAGGACACAGATCTAAATGTTCTTAGTTCTGGGTCCCAAAGGCCCTAACACCACCGCAAAGCCAAACGTTCCATTTCCTCAGGAAAGCCTGCCAAATTGCAAAAATGGAAAAACTGACAGATGACCTCTAGAAAAGGAAGAGATTTCTCATCTAATGGTAGTCACCAAATATCATTGAAAGAATATAATATAGTGGAGTAGGAAACACAAGAGATGTTCCTCAAGATGCTTAATCTTTTTTAACTCCTGAAAAAAAATCATTTTGTGTACATCAAACCTACTTCCTTTTAAAAAAAAATCTAAAAGATAAAAATCAACTCTCTGAGAAGATTCAACTTATTGGAGGGGACAGGAGGGCAGAAAAAAGAAGCACTACTTTCCACTGAACATGAGCCATAAAACTTAATTTTCTAAATGTTTTCTCTGCAACAGTCATTTATCATCTGGTAAATTTCTACCTTCCCAGTCCAAAATCGATTAGCAGTAGACTGCAGATAGTCCCCAAGTGTATGGACATTGAGAATGTCACAGAAAATGTTAAGGGAATTTTCCAGTTATGGGTGAGTATTTACTTTTAAATACAGTTTTCCTTTTTTGGCTGGTTCTTCCAGCTATAGCTTTCATTACCATGCCAGAAACTGAGATCACCCCCTTTTGAATCTTCCCATCACCAACACCTCTCCATTTAATCCTGAACCACCTTTGTCAATCAAGGGTATAGATCAAGGATAAGAATCCACCAAAGTGTCATGATCACAATAGAGGAGCCCTCAAATGAAGGTGAACCTGAGGAACTGGATATGGAGGACCTGTCTGACACCTGAAAATCCTAGACCCTCCGAAAACCAGGAGTCTGAACCTATGAATCTCATGTCTTTAGAGACTCCAAATCCTGAGCCTATGGTTCTGATGGGGGCTCAGGAACTCAGTCTGAGGAGGACGTGGGACAACCACCCAGCCCTCATGAACTAAAAAGGCTGAAGGAACAAGCCCAGTTTGAAGTCTCAAAGTGGCATGCATAGCTGCAGGGAGATCTCATGAGAACTGGTCTCTTCACAAGTGGTATTTTTCTTCCAGGGAGACTCAGGGACCAAACACCATGGCTAGGTTCTTGTCTTGCTGCACTGCAGCTGTGTGCTGAGTGAGGGCTCCAGCAGCACAGCTAGAAAGCAGCCTTCAGTGAGCTCTGCAAACTGCTGGAAGGAACTAACTCATCCATCAGCTTTTATGTCTGAATCTCTTGCTCTGGACTGTTTGAGCATTTGACCCTCTGGACCATTTCTGTGACTGGGTTGCCCTGCCTGAGCATCTGCTTTAGAGAGCTGTACAAGTCCTGTTTCCTTAGTCCAGGACTTTACTAGCCAGCTGCTTCACTTGCCTCACCCAGTGGGGAACAGGACAAAGAGCCATCCCACACCTACTGGTTATTTCAGCAACAGCTTTCAACTTTGCCACCACTGCTGTTACTCCAGAAATGTGATGACAAGGGGAGCAACCCGCCAAGGTTGCAAAACAGCACCTAGACTCCCTGCTATGCCATAAAGCTCTGCCAGTGTCTCCTCATCTTTCAGAAACAATATAAGGCCAAAAGTATGTTTTATTTCTCTCTCTCTCTCTCTCTCTCTCTCTCTCTCTCTCTCTCTGTGGTGTTGTTGTTTTGGCAGTGCAGTTTGGTGCTGGCAACTGTGCTTTTTCTCTGTTTTTCATCCCCTTTGCCATTTGGTGGTAGCAGCTGTGTGTTTTCATCAGGACAGCTTCAGCAGTTGCACCATGGGCTGCAAAAACAGGCAAGAAGGTTGGTATGGAGCCCATATGTTGTCCACCGTCACTTAACAGCGGATCCCTCACAACTACAGAACTCTTCCAGTGCCTAAATTTACCTTATTCAAGAAGAGCACTAAGAGGGTGTAAAAACTTGTAAGAAAAAAGTGCTAAAAAGTCCTGAGCATGCAAGGATTTAGCCTTTGGAACTACACCACAAATCACATAATTTGCCTGTTTTTATGGCGATGACAAAGGCAAAGTTTAATTATATCAGAATGGCCATATGCAAGCATTCACTCAGTAGACAATTTAAATTGGAGATTTCCCAAATTAGAGTCTGAAATGGCACTGTAAAAGGGAACCTTAACTTTACATATCATCCATAAGAGCACAAAAATGGCATATGTGTTTGTGGATAACCCTTAGGTTTGTCATGTGAGAAAGAATGAAACCTTGTTTGAAAAAATGAAAACATCACAGTGACTTACAGATGAAAGAATTTCATAAACGAGCAATTTTGATAAATGTTATGCACATAAATGTCTATATTGTATGTTGTTACACTGCAAATTTGATGGTAGATTCTTAAACAGTAGAGAGAGAAGCCATATTCAGTCATTACTTACCTGGCCAACAGAGTTAGAGAGGAGTACCCTCTCCACTGTCATTATCTCCATGTGGAGAGCAACATGAGAAGATTCCTGCTCATGTGTAGACTCTACATATGAGTGTGAAGAAACGTGGAAAATTTGAGTTCTTGCTCATGTGTAAAGCTTACACACAAGCAGGAGTTTCTCTGCAGAAAGGACTAGGCAAAGGGGAAAGACTAGACACTCCTCTCTAAATGCATTGTTGAGATCTAAGTAATAACTGAATAGGGCTACAATCAAATACTGAAATATTGGATCAATCAGGTAGCTTCATTGGTCTTCATAATTAAACTCTGATTGGCAAGACCATCTGCCCAGTGTTGGTGAGAAAAAATACAGATCTGTTTGATAGCTGAGAGAATTCAGGTTGAGCAGTTAGAAAGGCATGGAGCGGATATAGATGTCTAAGGAAAGGATAGGTGAAACATGGATAATGATAATTATAAGTATTAATTATCATTAATATTTACTGGAAGTCACCAGTAACTTAGAATTCAACTGGAATAAATTGGCTGAGTTAAGAAATCCCTGAGAGACTGCAGAGTCTTTTGCAATCCCGGGGAACATTATTTTTAAAATCAAAAATAACTAGCATAATATCCTGTTTTTGTAAAATAGTATCTCTTTATCTATATTTAATATATATTTAGTATCTCTTTATCTATAAATACTTATAGTTAATGATTTAGACTGTCTCATACCTAAACTTGGAGTTTCAAATTGCTAGGAATTTTTTTAATAACTAGTACCAGCAGGAAATGAGTCCAACCAAGGTGTTTGCGATTCAAGGGACGATGAGTTCCACAGACTCAGTAAGGAATATTGTTTTTGACAATACTTATACACTTATAACAAAGGAAGAGATTAAAAAATGCTACTTCACAGCTATGTTTTGAAATTTCCACTTGAGAGATGACAATGAGAGATGACAATAAGCACCATTCCTAAACCCATTCCAGGCGATGCTACCATGGGAATTTTTCTACTCATTTTAGCAGACATTTTAGCCTACCCTGATGTCTTTTATGCACCAGGCAAAACAGTTATTCTGCTCCCAGACATCTAAGATATTTATGCTATTTACATAATCTGTCTTACAAGTGTAACATGGCTCAATCTACTGTAAACTGCCCTGGCATCATTTTTTTAAATGAAATATAATACGAAAATGTCATAATATGATACATTCAAGAATAGTAAAAATATCTGTGGGGAAGTCTGTTAAAAATACCACTAGACTGGAATTGATATTCCTTATCATTATGGTCAAGAATTGCTATGGATCCTGGGAAGCTAAACGTGTAGACACTGGAGCACACTGGAGTACCAACAGAATACCAAAACCAGTTCACACACGTAGTAAGTCTAGAAAAGCCTCCCATAATGCTCTCCACCATCACACTTAGCCACTTATCTGACATGTTGGGTTCAGGTGCGTTCAGCAGCACAACTGGCTGGTTGTCAACTGCAATTTACACACAGGAGGTTAGCTAGGAGGTTAGGCTAGACAATGGGTAGTGAAGTAACTGGTCAAAGTAATAATAAACTGCTCAGGGATATATATATATATATATATATATCATGTCTAGGAATTGTGAGATATTTCTTTCACGTCCTCATCTGAACTCATATATTACAGTGAGCTAGACATATCTTCACTTCCATGAGAATGCACTTAATAACAGTCCTGCCAAAATAAAGCAAACAGGAATGTATTTCCAAGGACAACGCTTCCAGTTATAACATCAGGTAAAGTACATGAAGATACAATCATTAGTCAGAATAATTTCCTAATTAAAACACCAGCATAGTTGGGGGTGGGGGAAAAGGTCTCTGCCAGCTGAGAAATATATAACTCAATTCATCCTCAAGGCATCTTTTGCAAACACTCCCTAATTCTTAAAACACTTCTGTGGGGTTAACGTCAGTCAGGCTTGACAGATGGGAGTGTAAAAGCAGAAAGTTGAAGTGTACTGCCTACAGCCAAAGAAGCAGCCAAGGTCAGAACTCTTTTAAAAGCTCCAAATAGATCAAACCTCTCTCTGTCATTCGGTGGCATAATTTTGTGCCATATTAATCACAGAGAATGAAGGACATGGAGCACACAGTACACTTAGTTGGGTGAGAATTTTTCTTTCTATGTCTTTGAGAACCACTGAGATCTTCTTCTAAAGGAAGCATATATCTTTAAAACATAAACTATTCTATAAGTTCAGTAAAAGAGTAGAACAGATGCAAATACCTTATCTGATATATCAAATCTGGTCAAAACCTGGACAAGTTAGCAGAATCTAGGGCACTCGGCTGCAGTGGTTCATTTTTATTTTTAATCTCTTTGAGACAAAAGCATACATGGTTAAAAATAATTGGCAAACTCCTGCTGTTCTTGACTAACACCAGACTGCTTTTAGGAGTTCACAGAGCGGTTGTTAATTTATTCAAAAAATACCTGGCCTCCAAGCATTATATAAAATAATTTGTGGGGAGGAGTGTGTTTACATGCTTATTGGATAAGCTCAAAAAAAAAATCTTCTACATACTCATGCTAAATGCTACAAAATTGAGCACTCCAACATCTAAGGATGAGTTCTGTCAACTTATGCCCTTGTATTGATCTCCTAGTTCTCCTTACGCTTACCTTCTAATCCTCTCCATAATTACATGAACTCACCACATTTCCCAAAGCTGTCAATTCTCCTTGAATTTATTTTCAAATGACTCTACCTGAGCTTGGGAAGTGGATCAACCTGCTTTACTTTGACCAAGGTACATCCTTGTCACCCATATTATATACATAAGAGTCTCATCTGCTGTGAGTGACACTCAGAGCGCTATTCAGAATTCTCTTGTCTTGAGGAGATAGGAAGTGAGGCTTGCAGGGGGGAAAAGGTATTGATTGGAGTTCTTTTAACATGCTAATTTGGCTTGTGGTAATTTCAATCAGTGACAGGCTGGGCACTTCAAAAGAAATTGTTTTCCAAGTGGATACCTCCTTTTCAGCTATGGAAAACTCTCAAAAGAGAAAAACAAATAAACTAAGGACAACCAGGTTCACTGAAGTACATGCTGGTGTGTACTTCTAGAATGCCTCTATGTTCGAGCTTTCATTCAGCACTCAGGCTTAAACAGATGTGAGATGGGGCAAATTCCAATTTCTGTGTAAGACATATTTGAATTTGCTACTCTCTGCACACTTAAAATATTGTCAGTTGCACTAGCACTATAGCGGAGGGGGAGGAGACCAAAACCAAAGCAAACTTTTTAAATCCTCACAGGCTGACAGGGGGAAACTAAATTAATGGGCAGGGGATTATATAGTTTGCCCTAGCAAAACTCCTCAAGAACAGTACTTTTTAATAACACCCCCCCCCCCCACAAGAATATATTGTTCTACAGTTTAAAATCACTATGAATAGTTTTCCTTTTAAAAATCCACCAGAGGAATATTTAACCCTGTGGACAGTTTCACTAATTATGTTTTTTTCCCTAGACACCTGTTTTTCTCCCAATAACAATGGAAGTAGGTGTAATTAAAACAGCTGTAATTCATTAGGAGCCTCACTGCAGAAGAACACTGGCACCCTTCTTCGAAGCCTTGATAGCGTGCATAGAAAACCAATTGTTCAAGTCACTCAAATGCTGGTGAGAACAAGAAGCACATACTAAACAAAACCCTGCACCCAACAGCATTATTGTGTGACAACCCCATGATTAAAATATCTTGGGAGGGGGGCAGCAGCTTCTCCTGCCTTTGTTACCAGTGTGAACTGCCCTTGAGTTGTGGCTGAACACAATGGACGTAATGGAGACAAAAGATGAGATTTAATTAACTGTCTTGGGAAGTATTTATGATAAAAAATGTGAGATAACTGCTCCTTACTGAGAATCATAACTTGTATAAGCTAGAAAATTTAAGACTTAGGAGACATTGGGATCTAGACTGTCATTCATCAGGGTTTTTTTTTAAGTAGAACTGGTGCCTAAACTTTTTATCCATATCTTCATTTATCTAAAATAAACCTTGACTTCTTCAAACGTATCGCCTAACATTTCTAACGCTTTCCGCTTCAGGCATAAAGGCATGCATCAAAGGAAAAGGGTGCTGCTTTCATAGCTGTATAACTCAGAAGAAAAGAACAATCAAGTTGGAAAATGTTAATCTTAAAGTAAGCACATCTCTCCTTAAAAAGAGACCAGAGGACAAATCTCTCCAACATAGAGCTGCATGTTAATCAAGCACAAGTCCTGTCCATATTTACCTGCTATCAGTATTGTGGGAGGAAATCAGTATTCTGTTTAACCCCTGACCCACTAGAACTGAAGCAGACAAAGAACCAATCCGGAGCCATGGGAGAGCGTAGCCAAATGGCAACCGGCAGGGTGCCGATTGTTAAAGTGACATTTGGCTCTGGAGCAAGCAGCTTCATTGGGGCAAACTGTTATTCCCTCAAACAAGGCATGAAGAGATAACACCATAAAATATGAACAAAATGGAACTTGTTTCCTTGCCACTAAATTGTTAGCTTTATGGGACTTCATGCTGAACAGTATGAAAAAAAATCCAATTTGCTTTGAAGCGCATTAGTCTGTCTAACATCCTAATTATTGTTTACATTGCCATTTGACTTCTATTAAGAATTGAATAATTACCTAGCACTTCATAGTTTAAAAATACAAGCAAACAGGATTATCTGGATAATTAAGACACTGTGTTGTAGCTTTGTACTACTGCTGTGTAAAAGTACTGCCAGGCCACTGTGAGAAGTTGTCATCTTCTTTAAATGTTACTTTTAAGGACTATATAGCCTACTAAGAAAGACAAAAATAGGTTTTTAAAAATGGGCTGAGTTTTGTAAGTAGTTTAAATGAGGTTCACTATCAATCCAAATCTGAATAAAAGAATGCATCTCTCCTTCCGTTTTCCACAAGCTTCCTTCATCCAATTCATGTATTTCCACTTAATTACATACTAACACTACATCCTGTTCACATGAAAACTGCCTTGCAGCATAAGAACCAATATAAAACTGGAAATACCATTGTAAAGATGAGCAACTAAAATAAACATAATGTGTCATGTGGAAGGTTTAGTCTGTATCTTTCATGTCCAGGTCAAAAACTGTACTACAAAGGCTGACAGCAAATTCACTCACTGCTCCTGACCATTGTCTTTGAGAAAAATATGTCGAAAATCCTAATCCACACCAATGGTCCTAGATGACAGAGGTGACCAAAACTCTCACAGGCTGTATACTCACTTACCTGGGAGAAAGCCCCACTGAACTCACTGGGATTCACTTCTGATCTGAATAGATATGTAAACAATGGGGCTGGCTCTACACTCAGGGATCTATCAGCATTAATGGGGGAAGGGGAAGAGCAGCCATGTCAGTCTGTTGCACTAGAAACAGCATGCAGACTTGTGTCACCTCAGAGTCCCATTTAGAGATGGGAGTATTCATATTTGTATACAAATACGAATATCCCCGCACAGCTGGAGTTAATGAGGGGCTGGCCCCTGGGGCCATACCATCCACTCACATGTCCACCACCACTGGCCCTGCTCATCCTTCCAGTCGCTCCCAAGCACCGTTCTCTTCCCAGTCGTCTAGCCACTCCAGGCAGAGGGAGGGAGGAGAAGTCTCCCTGAAAGGCCGCCGAGTGGCTAGCCAAGTGGCACTCTGGAGCAACTGGAAGGAAGACAGGGGCCGCCGGCGGATGTGTGAGTGGACCCTCATTAACTCCAGCTGTGCGGGGATATTTGTATTCATATACAAATACGAATAGTCCCATTTCTTCAGATATCCCCATTCACCTCATGTAGAGCCTTCTGTTGCAGAAATTTTGAAGGGGGTAGCCACTTGAGGACCTTATGCCAAATGAAGCTTGTTTTATGCTGCCATTTTGCTGCTGTTCTTGCTTGAAGGGAAAATGTTTCCAGCAGAATGGACAAAATCAATGTGGAATGAGGTTTAGCCCTTTTCCCCAATTCTTTCATTCTCTGCTTCATATTGCAGTAATATGATGGAGAAGGTGAACCCCTTAAATTTCTCATATTTTATTACCATGTATCATAAATGCACTGTGACAATGTTGCACATTAAACTAAATAAAATGTGAGCAGTAACTGTATGTGTCTTACTGTGAGTAGGTCACAACTGGTGCCTTATGCAGGCTGTCTGCCATAAACCTGTAACTCCGGGGAAACCTAGGAAAGACCCCTGACAGGTGAGGGAGAAAGACAGATGTCCGCTGAGGAGCCAGCCGATGGGAGGCACCTGCAGAGGATGGAGGAGGAAGCACTGTTGGACATAAAAGAGGAAAAACAAGAGGACTCGGGGTCTTCAAGAGAACTAGAGGGTGATGTGGTAAACTTGGGGGAGAAAAAAACTTGGGGATAGGCCACGGAGGCTTGAGAACCACACTTTTGCAGAAAACTCAAGTTCAAATCCTCGCTCAGCCATGGAAGCACACTAGGGCTGCGGGACTGGTAAAGCCACTCCTTAAATATCTCACTTCCCTTGAAAGTCCTAGTAGGGTCACTATCCCATTTACATGTGATTTGACAGTACATCATATACACATACATTAACAAACGATTATTAGAGAAGAGACAGAAATTCATCCCTTCTTCTCCCCTGCATTCTGAGGACGCCCACTTATGTCTACTTCATCTGCAAAAATGACAAGCATGTATAATCTGGGCCTGAAAGGCACACAGAGGGTCAGATTTTGATCATTTTAGTATCTGAGGTCACTCACACATTATGGTTTTTAACACATTTACAAACACCAATGTAGGAATCGCCATAGAAGGAATCATTTAGCTTTCCTCCAATCTTTGATCTCCCCATGTTGTCAGACTGTTTGATCCTTGACAGGCTTTTGGCAATTGAATAGTTGCTGAGAGAGGGGTTTATAAGAGCTAGGTAATGCACTTTCATTATTGGAATGCTTTCAATTTGATTTCAATTCAAGTGTGACTTTATAATCCATTCAACTGTGTTTTAATATTACTCTTGCTTGTGTTTTTATCTGCACCTTTTGTCGTGAGAGCCACCCTGGCTCCCAGTTTGGACAGAAAGACAACATATAAATCAAATAAATTATCATTGTCCTCCTCATCACCACTACCCCTGAGATCAGAAAACCATCTTTTTCTTTTTTTCTCTGTCATTACTCACTAATTGAAACAACCATTGTGGTCTCCAATACCTAAGAGGTCATCAGTCACCTGCAGATAGGAAACCCTAAGACTAGGGACGTAAATTCTTGTCCTCCGTGTGTAAGGACAAAGAGCCATAAAATTATTTGCTTTACGCCACAAGAAAGTAAGGTACTTTGCTGCACTCTCGAGAAGAGACCAATCATGGGGGTATGGTGTATATCCACACACACATGGACAGTACATGTGCAAATGAAGCAAAACTGCATAAATAATGCTTTAACAAAAACTGTGTCAAATTGTCACAACTCCTGCCAACCTAGCAGTTCGAAAGCATGCAAATGCAAGTAGATAAATAGGTACCACCTCAGTGGGAAGGTAACGGTGTTCCGTGTCTAGTCGCGCTGGCCACGTGACCACGGAAACTGTCTTTGGACAAACGCTGGCTCTATGGCTTGGAAACGGGGATGAGCACCGCGCCCTAGAGTCAGACACGACTGGACTAAATGTCAAGGGGAACCTTTACCTTTACCTTACTGCTTTACTACAGTTTCCAACCTTGGGTAACCCTGGTGTTCTTGGACTGCAATTCCCAGAAGCCGTCACCACCAACTGTCCTGGCCGGGGCTTACCCAAGGTGGAGAACCACTGCATGGAGCTTTAAAATTGGAGATACCAGCAGACTGGTTTGCATCTACCATCAACTAGTGGATCTGTGCTTGCTATATGCTTTGCTTCACAAAGAGAATGAAAACCAGTTTTACACAAGTTATAGAGACTGAGATGTTGAACAAGAGTGGTGTCAAAGAACCATTAAAAAAACCACACACAAATACAGCAAAATAATTGTTTGGCTCTTGCTTGGAAGTGAGGAATCCAACAGAGCTTGAAACATCCAGTTGAGGCAGCCAAAATCAATAACATCAGAGAATTCACCAAGCATTCCTTATGTCCTTACCTGAGATGTAGCCTTGATTAATGCTACCTACCCAAACAAACAAACAAACAACCTTATGGGCTGTCACATAATGGCAAATTATTTGCCCTTCTTCCCCCAGCAACTAAACCGAACGTTTGATAAACTCATTTATGGAATCAGTGACCTACATTGTTTTTGTCAGCACCTATACCTGATTAGCTGAGTGGTAGTTCCTATGATGAATAAATCAGAATAGTTTGACCAAAACCCACAAAATCCTGAGTGTGGGAAACTTGTAGGTGAGAGAAGTAGGCTGTCCAGCTGGAATGTCAAATTCTGAATCAATTGTTGTAACAACAAGATTATAACACATTAAAATGTGTCATATACTTCCACAAGAGGTTGCATGACTTTGGGAGCAGACAGGAAGTGCCTATTTTAACTCTAGCCAGAGATCTTCAAAACATATGGCAGGAGCAGGGAGGACAATTCATCTCCATCCCTTGTTTACATTCTCCACTCAATTCAGGAACATAATTATTGCCCACAAGCATTTATGAAACACATAACATAAATGCATGCCACTTTAGAGAACCACACATAGAAGACAGATGTCCGCCTTAAGGAGGTTCCAAGAAATCGGACTCCACCAAGAGGCAGATTGAGAAAGCTGCCTCAGGCAGCAAATGCTAGAAGATGGTAACAGAATCATGGAAACATAGGAATGCATGCCACAGAGTTTGTCCTGCACCCACTAATCTAACCCACTTCCTTTAGACATACAAGTAGACACTGTCACCACCACTGCAGTAAGATTCTATGCCCCCCCCCCCCCGGTCAACTTCTGTAAATGGAGGAAGAAGGGGCACCATCTTGTTTTCTGACTCAGAGAACATGTTTTCTTCAAGCAGACCTGCTTACAATTTAAAATTGTCAAAGGAAGGTAACAGAAGAAGAGAAAGACTGAGGTGTGTGTAAGCAGGGAAGAATATAACTTCTGTTCAGCTGGAAGTACTTAGCCATATGATCCACAAGGCAATATTTCAGATCACTGGATACAGTTTCTAAGAAGACACAAGTCCCTGTAATCCTGCAGTAGCCACAGCTTTTCCCCAAGCAAAACAGATATTAACCTTTTAGAAGATATTAGCCTATCTTCTGTCCTTTTTGCAAGGACAGAAGATACACAGATGCAAAAAATTGTCCTAGTACTGTTGTGTTTCTTCCAGGAAGGAAAGAAGAACTTCGTAAACTTAAATGTCATGGTTTGACTCTAAATGATATTGCACAATAAAGCATAATCCTTTTTATTTCCTTTCCTAAACCTACCCCAGATATAGCACCTTGCATAACTTTGGACAGCTCAATACCTGATCTCCCTATTAACATATCCATAAAGGGAAACTGTGAGTCCCCCATAATAATAAAAACAATAAGAGGAACAAAAGTTTTAAATTATGCATTATTAGCTTAGCACAGACATTTTAAAGTCTTCTGCTTGTTGATAAACAAACTGCTCTTATTAAAAAAAATGTTGTTAAAGAAAATGATGTGATTTCTTCTATGTTAAGCATGTTGGAGTATGGCAAGCTTTATTGGTGCTTTCAAAAGAAAGTCTTCTTTTGCCTCATTCAGTCTCAGTCACATAATTTTAGAGTGAATTGATGACAACATCTTCCACTTACAACTCTACAATATTTTCCTACTACCCCCTTTATTTATTTTCCCCTTTACTACAAAAAAGGGTTAAGGATAAAAAAAGATGGAATAGTTGAATGGAAGCACAAGAAGCCCTCAACCTTAAAAGCTTCATAGGATGAAACAGCCAAAGCTCAGCAATGTTACCTTTCCTACCTCTTTTACATTTTATTCTCAGATGACATTTGTTATTTCAAGGTTAAGAGGCTACTGGCACTTTCCCATTGGAAGTAGCAATGGTACAGATCTTACATATAAGCAGGAAAACAGGAAAGAAGGTGCTGCATGACAGCATCCAGTGACAGTTTTCACTAGAGATGAAGTTCACAAAATACTTCCTCTAAAATGTTTACCAGGATAATGTAGTCTAATAACTTTTTTCCTAAAAACATGTCTTATTCAAACTGAAAACTACTGAAAATCAAAGAGTACCATGTGGTCCTTACACAATACAATGCAGAAGTAGGCAATACCTTTATTAGACCACTAAAAAATAAAACAATTTTGATTTTAGTTTTCATGGATCAAAGTCCACTTCCTCAGGCATGCACCAGAGTCTTGTTGACAATGCAGAGAAATCCAAAGTAACAAAAGCTCATGACAGATGGTTTGGATGTGTGGTTTTCAAACTACAGCTCAGGTAGCCCTTGATTGGATATCACACCTCAGCGCCTCAAACAAAGAAAGCCGGCATTATGCATATACCTTCCCACACGGCCTTCTTCTGAAGCTATAAGTTTCTATTTGGCTAGGGAACAGGGGAACACACACACACACACACACACACACACACAAACAGGAGTCCTCCATCAGGGAATTGGGGTGAAAAATTAGCTAACTCACTAGTTCGAGCCAACTGAAGCCAAAATAAAGTCTTCTCCTTAAAGATAAACCAAAAACACAGGCCAAGGGAGAGGCGCCTTTTGGTTTTATTTAATCCTAATAGCCCTTCCAATTATACTGGGAAGCAAATGGTGTCATTTCCTCCAAAACTGCTCAGAAACAAACCAGAGCTTCTGCACGTTTCTTTGTTGTTTTAAACCTCTGCTTAATTACGCCACATGGCCTGACACTCTGCAGTTTACTGCTCTGTGAAATTAACTTTGAGTTAAACGCTAATTGCACATCAGAAAGCTTTGTGTGCATATTCACAAGGGGCAAAAATTTCTGCCCTTTCCTGTTACTTTAGGGAAAATAGATCTAGCATGGAATTAGGTCCTGATTTCATACTGCTGATTTATAAGACACAAATGAAAACAGTACTTTCCCCCCTCATCCCCCAACTATACTGCATCATCCACTGTCATTTAAAACAATAAACCTTTCAATCGACTGCATCAAACAAGCTTAATGTTTTGAGTGTCTAGATCAAGATTTTATACCAGGCAAATAAAATGAGGGTGATAACATACCAGTGGAGCTGTTGATTATGTATGCAATGCTACTCAAAAGGCTGTATTCTTGGAAACATATCATACTTTTTAGTAGGTAATTTCATGGCAGTTGATTATTAGGAATACCACCACCACCACAACCACCACCATCAGGAAGTATTGTACAATTTAATTCTCCATCCTCTAATCTCCCTTTCAAAAGACTCAGTAGAACACAGTTTCATGTTACTTTCTGCTAAGTCATCAGGAAAGATGAGAAAGCCCTCACAATGTAGCGAAGGTGTGCTGCACCTTGTGTTACTTTCTTTTTAAAACTTTAAAATGGGAGAAATTTCTCTCTCCTTTACTTTCACTCATTCACTCACACACACATGTACACACACAAAGGATGAAGATTTTTTCCTAAGAGCATTGCAGGAGTAGGCAGGACTTTTCCAAAGGAAAGAGGGTCCCAAGCCTGTGGTTTTTGTTTAATGTGTGATGACAGTCAAATCACAGAAAGGAAGGACTGGACCAGAAAGAAAAACCTTGTGCAAATACCACACTCCCTATCTCTTAAACAAAAGCCTGAAATCAAAATGGGATTAATTTGCATGAAATCCAAGACTTTAAAGATCTGCATAGCAAACAGAAGGAGCTTCTCCTCAGGACTTCCAAAGGAAGTGCTTATCTTCTTTGTCAAAGTGGGAAATGGGTGGGCTACTTTGCATGAAGATGTATACAAAATATGCAAATGAGGAATCTTCTGCATGCAAAAAGGCAAACTGGCCAGACAGCTGACAATCCTCTATTCACAGGGGAAAATGTCTACAGCCTCCAATGGGAGGAAAAATGCGAAGGAAACCAACATGTTTACTTCCCAGGGAGGATGAAGCAAAATCCTGAATATTCATAAAGTGACCATTTAGTCATGGAAGTGTTAATTATTTCCAGCTCATGAAACTGTGGGACCTCACCTGCTCCCACAAACTACATCAAAAGAAGGAGACATAATCAGAAGGAGGCATAATCGGATGAAATGGAGAGGAGATTTTGATCCCGCAAGCCGAAAGTTGTGCAACAAGGAGGGGATGAAAGAAGGAGAGGGAATAGGTTTGAAAAGATATAAGGGATGGCTGAAGTCTGCCTTTATCGCATATCCTCATGGCTACAACAAAGATCCTGGCTCAGTGAACCGTGCCACCAGACACACAGAAATAACACAGTGACTGGAAGGCCGTCTTTCTATGCCAAATCTTACAAGTTAGAATGTTCATTATAGATGCTGCCAACTGTGAAAGTTCCACATACTGGCATCTTTGAAAAAGTTCCTTAAGACGAAAAAACAACAACACTGCAGTATGTTTTAATAGAGAATCTGAATCCAGCTATATGGAGTGAGGTCAAAATCTCTATAACCAATTCCACAATTTATCTATTTTCCAGTAAATGTGGAATTTTACATGCATTTCTATAGTCTGCTACTCAAACACCACTGAACTCAATAGAGCTTACATCTGAATATAGAAGTAATGGATTGCACTGTTATATATGAGGAAGTAAGGAAGAGAGGCTTCCAGCAGAAACCAGCATTTGTCCACAAGTGAAAGGCATGGAACATATAGGCTTTCCTGGATATTTTCAAATTCTAGCCTTCAAAGTTCCATAAGGGATCTTTTACCTTAAACCCACTGGGTACTTGAGGCCATCTGGCAAGTGTCTCTTGCTGGTGTCACACACTCCCAAATTATATCCCATAGTTGTTCAGATCATGGCATTTTCTGCAACGGTATCTACTATGTGGAAAAATATTTTCCACAATATTAGACACGAGCCAACAATTCTTATGGCTGGAGAAGACACATCTATTTATGCAAACGTTCCCAGTGTAGTTTAGCTGACCATGTATTTTTTTAATTTTATTTTTTTAAATTTCAATGCATATATAAATATTGCACATTGGTTTTGTGTACTGGTTTTACATTGCATTTTTATGATTTCTGTGCAACACTTCTGAATTGGTACATGCAAGCAGTTTATATATTTTTGTACTGTTAATAAAATACTGATGGGAAAGAGTTTTGTCATTACAGTAAGAACTACGGCAATACAATTATGGACAAAACTGCAATTTAGAACAGAAAATGCATACAGAAGAAGTGCCCTCAATTTTTAACAATGTAGCCAACAGGAGAAAAGAAGAGATGGGCTATTGTTTGGGAATAATATGTAAGTTCTGCTCTCCTCTTGCAGTTTAAAAAGTTTTTTTTCCCTCTCTCTCTGGCTTTTAATCAATCCGGTAACTGAAACAAAAGGATATGAAAGGTATGAAAGGTAGAAGGGAAATCTGAAAATTCACAACTGATAGATGTTTTCAAATATATATATATTTAAAAAATATGTTATTTTCTGCCAATGATCTTGGGCAAAATTCATTTAATTGTAGAAATCTCTAAGGATACCAATACTTGGGGCTTTCATGTAAATTGTAATAAAATATCTGGATTTTATGATGCAGTGACATACATAAACTTCACTTTCTAGTTGCACTTTATTATTATTGTTGTTGTTGCTGCTGCTGATGCTGTTGCTGTTGTTAACATTTGTACCCCACAGTTCCAGTGAAAAGCAGCATTCAAAGTGGCTTGCAGTATTCATAAAGGAATAAAAACAAGAAAAAACAAAATAACAAAATCATAAAAGCAAGCAACCTGCCCATAAAAACTATTATAATCAACAAAATGCATTAAAATCAGCTGAGTGTGCAGTTAAAAACAACACAGTAGGGCAAATTTAATATCATGTTCCAGCCTTACAGAATGTGTACTTGCACCCTTTTAAAAATCAGTCAGAGTGGAAACTGATCACAATCCGCAAAGGACTGCATTCCATAATCTGGGAGGCACACAGGACAAATAGCATCACAATAGTTAGAAAGCAAAAATTATATTACTTGTTTGATTTAGTATTTTCTTTATTTTTTTCATAAATTACATCTACTTTGTTGGTATTAGTTAGTAGAAATCAAAACCACCCTAACCTAGTGTGTAACAAAATGATTTCAATCTCAGAGATATATTTTGGCAAAAAAGTATCTACCAATGGCCACATTTTGTCTTAATGCTGTGATTTTCTTAGTCTTAAAATATGTCTCAAAATATAAGGCAATTTTATTTTTCATTAATAATCTTTCCCATGCATTTCTTTTTTCTAAAATACAAAATGTCTGACAAACAGGTTTGAAAAACGAATGTGCATTCCATTTACACAATTTTCAGCCAACAGAAGGAATGGTCTCAAAACTTTAAGCACTTATTTTAAGAAAAGGAGTATTTAAGAGAGAGCCATACTGGGAAGTTTTGGAATTCTTGATTTTTACAGCTTGTTTTTTAAAGCTATTTTCTGCTCTCCTGTTCTTTTGTGGGTACTGCAAATCTCAACAGAATCATTTCCCTTCAGTTCAACCACTCAGCAAGTTCAAGCTTCTTTTAACCTCAATCACACAATCTTACTAAAGACTCAAGTTGTTTCACCAAGAGGCAGTAAAGTGAAATAAGAGAGGGAACCTTTTAAAAAACCCAGCAACTTGGTCTTAGAAAATGCACTCAAGATCAAGAAGTTGAATGAACTTGCAGCTGATTTGGGGAACAAGGGAGGCACCAGCTGGTAGACTCAACATTATCTTTTTTTCTTCTTCTTCTTAAACTCCACCAGCACACACAGAGGGAGGACAGAAAGCCAAGAGGAAATGTCACTGTATCCCCAAGGAACTATAGAGTGCAGCACATGAGCACTGTTAGATCTCAGAACAACAGGGATACCCTCTGTCTGTCATCCACCCTGCCCGTTTTTGCCCAACAAACCTTTGTTGAGCTTTTAAGATCTTAATCAATCTTAACTCTGACCTCAAGATCACAAGGGGAAGATGGATGAGGAAGTAAATGACCTCTGACCCTCTGTGCATTTGTTCTGCCACATTCAGCAGGCTGAAAAACAACTGTGGTGGACCGTGTTCACAAACTTTCATCCGTAGGCTGTTGATGTGCTTCACTAAAATTTTCTGGATTTGAGAGGGCTTTTTTCTCTAACAACATTCTTCCAGTTCTACAACCACACACTCCTACCACCATAAGAGATCTTGTAAAGTTACTTTTAAGAGGAACATATATTAATGGAATGCTGAAGTCATCCATAATTTCACTGTGGTAGGATGATACTCTAGGACCCAGAGACAACATTTTCCCACTGCATGGGTTCAGCATGTCATTACATTCTTTCTTCTTAAAAGCAACCTCTGTAATTTAATTTTTTCCCCCTTAGGTTAGGAGCACAACAAATTTTACTAAGCCATAATAATCACCAAACACCAAGCTACACCTCAGCAAAAGTATCCAAATCTCAGATCATCTTCTTCACTGGCACAATAACAAAGAATGTAATTTGGATTCAGAACAATCATTAAGCAACAACTCCTAATAAAGCCTGGCTTTGGGAAAGATTATGTATATCACATAGCAGATATACACATGACGTACACCTTGTACATAGAATTGTGCATGTAACTAGAAGGAAGGTACAACTTCCTTCCAGCTAATGAAATAATTTTGACAGTCTCCAGTCATTTGAATAGTTTCCATTGGGAGTAGCCATGTTAGTCTGCTGCAGTAAAAACAAACATTTTATGGCACTTTAAAAGCTATCAAATTTTATTTGGCACAAGTTGCTGTTGTTGTTCCTACTGCTGCATGTGATGAAGTAGGCTGCAATCTACAAGAGCTTGCCACAAATATTTTTTGGTTTTTGAAATGCAAATAAATAAATAAATAAATAAATAAAAATAATAATAATAATAATAATAATAATAATAATAATAATAATAATAATAATAATAATAATATGCATTGTTCTTTTTAAAAAGATCTATTTTTGTACTGACTCATTTTTCCTTCAAACAACTTCTTAAAAAAACCAACAACCTGGGAACGATTTTGATACAGAAGACACAAAACACAAAAGCATTCTTTGTTTCCTTCATACATGATCTCATCAGGATTTGCCACTAAATTGAGGTGTGAATCATCAGATTTCATCTGTCCAACAAAGCCTGAGAGAGATTTTCCAGGTAGTTTCTCTACATCTCAACTACCTGGCAATGTTTTGTTTTTACTGCCCATGCCGTACTTTTCCCTCCCAAAACGTAACAAGTGGATTTGTCCTCACAACACTCTGTCTGTTATTCAATTAGGTAATAATGTGTGGGTCAATGATTAAGGAGTGTTTTAATTCCACATCAATCAAGGTTAGCCAATACTGTCCCAACTTCCCTTTCTGCAAAATGTAATCTCTTAGCAATGGACAGCACTCCAGTTTTCAACCAACTCATTCCCTATAATCTAAACCATACAAAAATAAATTTCTCTCAAGAATGGTTGATTGCAAATAGGAACAAAATAGCATTAAAATATATATCTTAGATATTGACAGTGTCCTGAAATAATCCATTCAGCATGTCATCTGCCTGTTGGAAAGGATTTATTTGCTCTCAAGATGCAAAGGTTTCCAAGCTCCTACCCACTCCAAGAGACAGAATAATTTACTACAGACATGATGCCCTGTCATTATATTAGTCTTTTCCCCCCAGTTCTCACTCCAACTCTCCATAATTGTGTTGCCAATGAGATATTCTCATCTCACCCTTCCCCCACTGACATGCATGTATCAAGTGAAAATATGATAGCAAAGGAAAATGTTGATGCTCAGAGCTGCCTTCCTGCCAACTCTTTAATTCAATGCATAATAATGAACTTCACATTGCCCACAAATGATTATATAAAATAATTCCAGCTGAATATTCTTTTGGTATGGGAGTCAGCTGCCATTTTATACCTGTTTTGTGGGGAGGGGGCAAAAAGGTTTCTTTTTTGTTGTCTCTCATTAGTTTTATACATATCAGTCATTATACGATTACCCTTGGCA
Organism: Intellagama lesueurii; assembly: GCA_037013535.1. NCBI lineage: Eukaryota > Metazoa > Chordata > Lepidosauria > Squamata > Agamidae > Intellagama > Intellagama lesueurii. The sequence goes on from JBAJHW010000003.1 coordinate 231,638,500, forward strand.
AAGAAAATTAAAATGAATCAAAACGAATCAAGCATTGCTCGACCCAATTCAGTCTCATTGTTTTTAGCAACATATACAAAAAGCCATTCATTTATCTAGGAAAAAAACCCTCTATTAGAGACTGATCTTGAATATGTGACTAAAGGCATAATCATGTCCATAATTAGCAATAGACTATTTATAAAATCATTATAATGTATAACTATAAATAGTAGGGGCTCACAAGGGAGATTTAAATCTCTCCCCTCCTTTCCATTTTCTTTTCTTTAAAATAAGCTGTCTTTTAGAGGAACCCTAATCCCTAATTCCACAGAGGATAGTGAGAGGAGGGGGCAAACAGATGACTTCTTGCATTTCTTAGAATCTCCTAGCAGGCTCTTTTGTAAAGGAAACAATAGAGACTTTCTGAGAAATAAAAATATTTCACAAAAGCGGCCATGTCACGTATTCAAGGATTATTTAGTGCCCAAATTCTCAAACGAGACACTAAAGAGTTAAATCTTCAGTGCTTAAAAGAGTACAGAAGAAAGTCCTGCTTTCTCTCATGAAGGACAGAACATACTGCTGTTGTTGCATGCATTTACTTATTTACTCATTGTTTTATTTTCTTATAATTCTTTCCTGCCTTTGTCTCCAAAAGGGACCCAAGGCAGCTTTGTTACTCCAGATAAAACGTCCTTGCCACAGCACATACAAACACACACTTTTAAACTTTTACTTTTCAGGCAGTAAAAAGAAGCCCTTCTGCTTTAAACACCGATGGCTCAGATACATAACTTACATATTCATTTAAATATGACTAGTGAGATATAAGCCAGCTTTCATCTAGGCTCCGATGGCAAATGTGTTCTGCCTTCCGCTGATTATGGTGGTGCCATTTGTTCTGATGGTATTACACACTCTTTAGCCTTGCCACCTGGAAGTGCTGGACTTCCTCATTAGACCCCTTCATCCCACTGCATTCCACAGGGACCACTAATTACTGGCTTTGTTCCATTTACTCTCATCTCTGATTCAATTATATACACCAGCCCCTAATGAACTGTACAATACAGCAGGCCCCTACCTTGGCATTCTCCATTACGCTCCTCATACCCAGCATTGCACAAGCAGTTGCCAATGGGTACGAGCCATTCACCATCTGCCCCGCAGTACATTTTTGGCACATCCTTCTCTTCTGAATTGTTGACACACGAACCGCGAACTTCCACCAGAGAAGATGTATCAGCCCCAGTGATTGTGTCTGGAAACTGAGCCAAGTTGCGTACTGTCAGCGGACACTTCTTATAGAAAACACGGACTGAAACCAAGGCAATGCAAGCCCCTACATCCTGGAAAGCCAGATAGAATCCTTTCTTGCTCAATGGCCCCACGTCACGGATCTCAGTGTTGAGCTTCATGATCCTGTCACCAATGTCCACTTGTGTGAAGCTCTCATCAGCAGCAATAGTGTCAATCTTGGCAAACTGGCTTTCCCGAATGAAGCGTTCCTTGTCATTGCTTGACTCGTAGTAGTAAAGGTTAAAAGTCTCTTTGCAAGTCCCCATGACACCTGGCAGGCTGTTGCAGTCTCTCAGTGTGAACTTGATTTCAATATAAACCCTCTGAGCACCTTCGCGAGGAATCCAATCAGTTCGTAACCAATTGTTCTGACTCGGCTCCATCACATTGCAGACTTGATACGTGCGGATTGGAGTATTTTTCTCATCCATAATGCTCACTTCCTCCCACTGTGAGAGAACCAAAGGAAGAAATGTGAAATGGAATCATGAAAAAAAGGTACAATCAAACCTCACCAAAGAACTTAATTCCTTATCCTCCAGTTAGCTTCACTTATGTCTACCTATGCCCATGCACCTAATTAATGCAAGCCACACAAGTTGGAAGCAACACATGAACTAAATAAACCTACATACTAAGAGCAAATAAGCCATTAAAAGCTTCCTAGTTTAAAATCTCAGAGGAATGAATTGTTGGTGCATCTTTTCTTTCCAAATGACTCAAAGAAAAAGAAAATCTGCTAACGGTCCACCTTATTACCATTACATTCTGCATGACACGATGTCGACTTATTGGACTCACTAATGGGAATTTTATAAAAGTGACCCAAACAAGCAAGCCCCCCCCCCTGCATATCAATGTTTAAGTAAGACACGCATCTACTGAGAAGTAAATCTAATTATATTCAGTGGGCCCTACTCTCAGGCAAATAATTATATGATTGCAATCTAAGAAACTTTTCATGCATCATTTACACCAATATTTATAAAACCTTCAAAAACAAATTGTATCCAGATCTTCACAATACCAGTTCAGTGTGCCTGGCAATACTCCTGGTTGCTATAACAATAGCTTGTATCCATCATCCTTACTGTTCAAAGTATTTTGCACATACTGTTCAGTGCTGACAGGGTTGAGGCTCAGTGGGTGAGCACATGCTCTGAAAGCAATAGATCCCATGCTCAATTGCTGCCATTTCCAACTAGGGCAGAGAGAGGCCCTTGTCTCAACAACAGGCAAACCACTACTTTGTACTTGCAGACCAACAGTCAACAGCCTTGGGCCAGCCTGTTGCTCCTACCCTCCCTGTTCATAGGCCATGTTGGCTATTGGAACTGTAAATGAACAACATCAGGTGATGCAAAGCTGAACTAATTAAATCAATGACCTGACTTAAAATAAAGCAGCTTCCTATGTTCTTCTCATTTTAATATCCCCCCAAAAACATGTGCCTACATATCCAGATCACAAATGTAGATGTGGGGGGGGGGGGGGGTACATGGCTTAGAACATGGCACCCTTGCCTAAGGCTACCAAAGTAGTCCAGAGGAAGCCAATCAGGGTTACTGCTAACTATCACCAACCAATAAGATCCAGGTGAATTCTACTGAGCTGCCCGTTCCCAGAGGGCTGCTATGGCTGTCCCACCATAAAAGAACTACCAGAATACAACAAAAAGTTGGTCTCAGGTTTAAGTGGCAGGTAATCATACGAGCCAGGACCCAGGTATGCTTAGTTATTACACTTAACATTTCAATGCAACTCTCTACTTTCCATGAACAACTGTGCCTATTTTCATCTCAAGTGGCAGCATGGTGGATATTTTGCTGTCAACAAATATTTATTATGCCCATGACATCAGCTAGGCAAAGGCCCCATTTGTGAAAAAGACACAGGGTAATGGAGAAAGTGCACACAGTATAATGGGGAACCATTTTTAATCCACAGCAATGTTTAACACTTGGTTCTTCAAAGCCAAAGGATTATACATATATTAGATACAGGCACTATGCTTAAATAATCTCAGTGGAATTTAAGTATATTTAAATTTCTCTGGTTTACCCCTGAGAAATTCTGTCTTCAGATGCCAACGGATAAGACCTTTCATAATCTAAAAGAACTGTAGCGGCAGTAATAAAGTAACAGGCTACACCTTAGAAATGTGTGCTGCCCAAATCACACAAACAGAAGGAAAAACACAATCCTACACTCAAACTAAGTCCCAAAATGAAGTCTCAATTAAGAGTGAATTTGATTCTATATTACTATGTAGTGTTCCAACAGGAGTGTGATAAACACATCATAAAAGAAAAGAAGAGTGGAAGTGGTCAGTAAGAGCTTTTGGGGGGGGGGATGTTAAATGAGATTATGTTAATCACATGATACAGAGGAGAAAGCTACTGCTGTGGCCTTTTCTGTCTGTCCATTTGGAAAAAGAAGCCTGGTTCTGCCGAATTAATGTTCAAAGGCAGGGCGGGGAAACCTTTTTCTTCCCTCATTTATGCACAATAATAGCTCTAGCTCTGGGATTCCAGCCTGTTCAAGTAAAACACATGGGATAAAAACTGGAATAAGGTTATAATGTAACCTTCAGGGGCTTCCTAACAAAGAACTATGTCATGCGTACTTTCCTGGGAGTAAGCCTCATTGAACTTAACTGGACACACTTTATGAGCAGAAGACATGGATTTTAATCCATGACAGCTCAGACTGAAATAAATCAGTTAGTCCTAAAAATGCCACAATACTTCTATTTTTGTTTCAACTTTGTTTTTTTTAGTAGACACACTTAGATTGCATTGTATATATACTGGTGAAAGGGGGCATTACATAACTTGAATGAATTATCCTCAAAACCAAGGAAGTTCATAAATAAGGAGGTGCACTTTAGCTTAGACCAATTTAGGACAGCTGAATCTGTGTATAGATCTGTAGCAGTTAACACTCAGAGTCAGCAGAGCTGAGAGAATAATATTTGAGTTATTGCCAAGAGATACTTGAAAATTCAAAAGGGAATTGGGAAGGAAGAAATCAATACTCATTGTGTCAAACCATGTCACCAACAACAGGGAAAACTGAAAAGCCATCTCTCAGTGTAAAATGCTACCACGATGTGAGCAACACAGTTCTTTAATTTACAGCTGCCACAAAATGAGTATTGTGTTACCGTCCTGCCCTTTATGATCTATCACTTTCCCCTGTATTGTCCCGTAGTCTGGGAGGGAGCAGGGAGAGAAGAGGAGAGGGAAATAAGAATTGTCAACGGGATTTCCTTGAGCATGCTTACACAAAAGACGACTCAGGTTATAGGGCTGGCCCTGAAGCCTATTCAAATCTGTGAAAAGAACATGGCTACATTCAGTGGATATGCACTACTCACAGGGTTTAGCTCTCTCTTTCTCCCGTTTGATTCTTCTTCCACAAATGTTGCTCATTTATTTGTTCGTAATTAGATCTTTAATGTAGTATTGGATCCAAACAGTTGAATATACCAAAAACTGCACATGTGTTATCACTATTATCATGCTCTTCCTCATTGTTACCATCAATAATGATAATTGTGTGGTTAAAGACAAAGCACACGTTTTACTAATATTATTTTCTTTCAGTTTCCTGGAGCAACCCCTCTCCTGAATTAATAACCCACAGCAAAACCATGCATGCTTAACATTTTCTTTCAACTGTGAGTTTTAAAAGTTAAATCATTAATTAAATTTATAATGTAATACATTCATTCCTCTAGGGCTATTATAGATTTAGTAATAGGTCTATTCACTGCTAAAGTGGCCTATTTTTATCTCCAATGTCTCATATTAACACAGAAAATACTTCACACTTCAAGAATGGCCTGTTCTGGATCTATAAAAAGGGGGGATTTTTGCAACATGTACTACGCCTACAGACAATATAAAAGGAAGCAGAGTTGATCTTTGAAGGCCACCTCTCTCGGTGTTCTTGAAGAGAGAGAAAAAAGAAGAGAAGTATTCTTTGTCAGACACTTTTTCTTCACAAGTGAAAGCAAGAGAGAAATCATTTCCATCTGATCCTTTAAAAGAAATCTGCAGTCTAGGAAACTATTTTTAAAAAATATATTTCCTAGTAGATTTGAAGGCAGACAATGCTCTTTTGAACATTTCACTGCTAACTTCACAGCCTTGGTGAAACTAGCACTCTATAGGCTTTCTTCATTTCTCCAAATATTTCAGATTCAAAGAACAAATCAATCCACCTCCTCTATGTGTTAATACAGAAATAAGCACAAATAAAAATACATCTCCCACCTATTTATATTAAACTAATTATGTCCTCTGATATATTGGATGGCTGACTGTACTCACAACAAAGATATTTGAATTTTCAGACGGGATGCTTTCTGGGTACACCAAAAGAAAGACTAATTCCATTGACCTTTGCAGGGTATAGGATTAACCAGGATGCCAGACTCTCTGAGATAAAGCTGTACCTTTTCCCACTGTCAAAAGATGAGGGCAATTGCCTGCAATCAGCAGTGACTATGTGCTGTCTGCACCGCCAGAGGCCTGCCAATCATTCCCTCTTTCTTGTATTGGGGGGGGGGGCGGATGGTTCTATGGCCAGCACTGTGTGCGTGCAGGCAGAGCACAACTTGACTGCAGTCAAGTTCAGGCTGAGTAACAATAGAAACAGGACAATACTTCATTTTCCCAAGATAGGGCTAATTCAGAGCTTATGCATAATGCATTACTAAATAAACAGCCTCACATTTTATCCTTTTTCCTCTCTCTCTGTCCTTAATTACAGGAACGAGGAACGTTAACCTATAGAATATCTGATGAACACACTGTAAAACCCGCTTATGCTTATTAAATATCTGGTAATGTTTTAAGACTTCAGTTTGTAATTACTTCGACTTAGTTAGGCATCCATTGTTTGCCTTTAAACACGGTAAGAAGAGCCTCCATTTAATTTTAAAGGGATTTGCAAGCATTTGAATGTAACTGCAAACACCACGTGCACGGATGGTATTCTCCCCACCACCACCACCACCTCCAAATAAATTATTCTTAATATCCTACGTGTGTGGCAGTGAAAATAGGTCTATGTTTTGTTTAATTAATAAAATTCCTGATCCTGTGACATGCTGAGTACTCTTGGTTACCCAAATACATATGATACAAATTACGGTCTACTCAGCAGTTCCTCAGCACCACCACTGTGGACTGGCTGCATGCTATTTATCTACCAATCCTTTGCTAAATTAGAAGCGAAGGTCTGCACAGAGCTGGCTAAGCTACGATCCCATTCTCTCCCACTATTCAAATCTGCAAATGTGTTAAACATTCCCCATTCACCAATGGATTAGATGGAGCTCTTGCTCTGCTTCTGCTTGTAGAATTTGCTGCCACCTCCCAAAAGCAGACATTTTGATAGATGTTTTAAAAAAGGAAACTTGTGAACTAGAATATCAACTTGGACAGCATCTGTTTTTCATTCACTGAGAAGATAAATCTATTAAAAGACTGTTGCTTCACTTCTCTGGGACAGTTTTAGGTATGAAGAAACCCGCCCCTCTGTGTGAGAACCGGATAGCATTTATATTAGCTGTGACAGTACTCCCAATAGTAAAGTGGATTTTTACCAGTTGTAAGTATGGTAACTTCCAGTGTGAAATGGTAAATAACTGTATCATCTATGCATAAACCAGACACTTGGCATTTCAATGTAGTATCCATGTACGGAAATAAATAGTAATGTTTACTTTTAAAGACATTTGAAAATACATTAAGTTTCAATTACCATTAAATGACCATTACACATTTTCTCTTGTATCTCAGTTTTAAAACACACAGCTAGAGGTGCTATCCGAGGCACATCTACCTTGGCAGCAACCCACATTGGTAGATCTTATTCTTACATAAACAAGCACAGGACTGAACTGCAAAACTGAACTCAAAAAAACCCCTCTTACTAGAAAGTAAATCTCATCAAATTATATAGGATTTCTTCTGAAGGAACACATTTAGGATTAGCATGTAAACATGTTTTCTTTGAGCAACTTTCTTATTCAGAAGGTGCCCTTCCCTTCTAATTCTTTCGTGGAGAAGCTAGCTATGGGAAGTATAAGGTTTCGGCAACCAAGTGTAATTCACATCACAGACCATGAAAGAAATCTGACCTTTTCTCCCTAATCCACAACCATCAAGCCATTAGGATTCTCCAGAAATGGCTAATCATTGCCTTTTACTCTTGCAATCAGAGGAAGATTCAGAACTTACCCCTCCTTCCAATGGGCTTGCTATCCACCCAAGCTCACCCTGAACCGATCTGGAATCCAGCAAGGTAACTGTGAAAATAAGTGGGGCAGGAGGAAACATCAACACATAAATATTAAGTTCCACTTAACTCAGGCTAAGTTTTATATAACATTTATCCAACTATGAGAGGATCCTACTCAACATTTAAATGAAATGTTTTTCTTCCACAGCTATGCCAATGTATAATTACAAAACCAAAGAAAAACCTCATTCACATTGTCAAGTTGATCCAGATAAATGCACAATCCTATGCATTTACTGAATTCAGAAATACTTCAGTCTGAAAAAATGACTGATCTGAACCAAAATGAAAAGGATTTCTGTTGTATGCTTAAGTACAAATTACTCACTTAAGTCACGTAAGTTAGCTGCACATGACTTACTTAAATACAGCAGACTTTGATATGAATAGAGGCCAGTAGTTCACCTGGTCACACATCTCATTAACCTTTGCAGCTCACCTATCAAGCAAACTAGTTTCAATATCCTCACATTGCAAATAACGACAGAGTTACGTTGCTAAGATGTGAGCACTAGAGCCTAGGGGACACCTAGTGATTCTTGGTGGCTAAATCCATATTTGAACTCATAATAACTTCTTCACTCACTCTTAACTACAGAATAGATGCTTCAAAGGCAGTTCCAGTTGCTCTGACACTTCTACCCAAATTGAAGAAAGAAATGTAGAGACAAAAGTAGTAGTACTAATCAGCAATTCTTTCATTCAGTCCCCAACAGTGCTGTACTGGCTGCACAATCCTGTTAAATCAGAAGTAAATCCCACTGTGCTCAAAAGGATGTATTTCCAGACCAGGTGTACACAGAGGCAGGCAGTACAAAGCCTTCCTGAGTTCTAGCGGGCTAGCTCACAAAACAGTATGTTTAGGTTTGTGACATTTGAGGAACAAAGTGAAGAAAAGGCCGAAGGGACAGGTGACCATAAAACCATCAAGGCCAGGTTTTAACACTGAGATGCTTTGGTAGCTGAATGACAAGTTAAGGACATTTATTACAAAACAAATGGAATTATTTCCATCTTTTGGGACTTTGCTTCATGAAACAGACATCTTTTAGAAATATGCTGGTGAATTTCAGAAGCAAGTGCTGTATAAAGCTTGGCACATAGTTTCCTCCTAACAGGTGTATCAATGCCACCCCAAGTATCAGGCCCAGCACCTTCTGGATCTTCAATGACATTCACACACACACACTAAAGGAAAGAAAGAAAAACCAAAATTCCACTAGGTCAATTTTAATTTCTTTCTCACCTTTCTAGCTAAGTGTGAGGGACTGAGTGCTTGGAAACAGTTTTGGAGGGGGTGTCAACTGGAAGGGAAACAAAGGGGCAAACGGCTTCTCTAGTGGCCCACTGTCACATTCTCTGTGCTCCTGAAAACGACGAGGAGTGAGAGCGGGTGGTGTTCTAAGAGTGAAAAATGGCTCCCCTGGTGCAGATTTGACTTAAAAGATGCTCAGACGGATTCAGTGAAATCTCAGCAGCTCAGTTTTTCTTCCTGAGGGTGGGTTTGCAAGCCTATGAAACCACAGGTTCAAAATGAATCAAAAATAAGGGGGTTTCAAGTCTAACAAATAAGTGGGATGGAAGAGATTTCCTATGCACTTTGGTGGCTTCAGAAAAGGGAGATTCCAGTCCATGAAGATAATCTGCACTTCTCTTAAAAAAAATGTTTTCCCTCTGCATTTCAGAAGATCAAGAACTACCAAATTTTGATAGGTTTTAAATTTTATTTTTTGTTTTTAAATGAGGACCAATCTTCTTCAACCAGCTCCACTTCTGCGCCAGAGAGGGTAATACCCAAATCCTATACACAGAGACCATGAAAGGGGAGGGGGGGCTCAAGGGCTGCTGATAAAGGGCTTCATGGAAAGCAAAGGTGGGGAGGGCAGTGCGGTGAAGGAGGGAAGCAAAATGGGCTGCAGGAGTAAGCCAGATCTCTCTCAACCAGGGGCAAATCAACCTGCGAAGGACCTCCTTTGCTCTTCATGGTCAAGTTCAGGCCGCTCCCTGGCTCCATTTTGGGTTCCACAGCCAGGTGATCTTCTTCTGATACCACGACCAGGTTGCCCTAACCTCTTCTCCGGGCTAAATCAGGAGCAGCAGGCTCCCTCCCCCTTCAAGAAAACAGTCTTTCTCCGACATGCGCGCCCCCCCCCAGACCTATAGAGGGTTGTAGGGAGACGAGGGGGAGCGGGGGCGCCACCGCGCACTCGTACACACACACACACTCTCTCTCTTTCATGTCAAGTCAAGCTACTTCGGGAGCGTGAAGGGCCACCTCCATGCGTGTTCGTCAAGCAAGGCCGGCCCTTGAGCCACGCGTGTGTGTGTGTGTGTGTGTGTGTGTGTGTGTATGCGCGCGCCCGCGCGCCTCCCGATTATGCAACATCTGGCTTCCAAATATCAAGGCCATCCGTCTTCCTTTCGTTCTGTCACACCGTCTCGGAAAGACGAAGGTCGCGCTCTGGGGCTTTTTTTCCTTTTTTCCTTTTTTGGTGCGCGTTTTCAAAAGAGCCCGGTCCCATCTTCGCCAAGCAGGTGACGAAGGGGGGGGGGGGGGAATGTGGATGCACGTGAGAGATTAAGAAGGACCGTCTCCAACTTTAGGACTCCGGTTGTTGTTTTCCCCCAAAAGAAATAATGTTGGTTCTATTAGGACAAGAAAATGGACCATATCTCCAAGGAGAGAGGGCTCCCTCTGGCCCCACCGGCGAAGTGGGACTTTTTCTTCCGACGCGATCCAGTCCCGCGGCTGCGAGGCGTCTGGCTGGCCGTGGAAATCCAGGTCAAGCTCCCACGCGGTTTTGCGCCGCGGCGCGCGCGCGGGGGAGGGGGCGGCCGAGAGCAAGGCGAGGAGGGCACGTCTGCGGCAAACTCCGCTCCAGCAAGACGAGGCGAAGCGAAGCCGGCCGTGCCCGCTGCCCCGGACCCCCGGGCTCCGCGCGTTACTCGCCATCGAGCGGCTGGCAAACCCGGGGAATGGAGGGGAGCCGCGGGCAGGACACGGGCGAGGAGGGCGAGCAGAGACGGGGAGCTGCTCGGAAAGGGTCCCCCCCCCCGGGCTCCCTCTCGCCCGCCCGCCTAACTTTACCTAGCATCGCCCACCGTCCTGCCTCGGAGGCGGCTGGGTGGAACTTTTCTCGGTCCTGCCCGCCCAAGTTGCCTGCCCGCCGGTAGCTTCTGGGCCCCGCGGGAGCGCCTCCCGCGAAGCAGCGCGAGCCCCCCTCCGAAAAGGACAGAAGGGGGAAAGGCAAGGACAGCACGCCCCCCCCCCCCCGCCCCGAAGAGAACCCATCCCGCACCAAGTGGGCAAGAGAAGGCAGGGCGAGCCTCGAATCGGCCCGGGATCGATCACCCTCCCTCCCTCGTCGCCCCCCCCCTTTCTCCACTCACCTTCATTGGCGGGATAGATCCGGGAGCCGGTGACCCCCTCGCAGATCCCAAAGAGAAGCGAAAAGACGGCGAAAGAGACAATCCCAGCCATGGTTTTTTGGTGCCAGCGCAGCTCTAGCCTCCTCTATCCCAGTGGAATAAATGCTTACATTGAGAGTGCAGCAGGCTGTAGACATTGCCAAGGGGGCGGGGAGCGGCCGTGACGTCCCGCCGTCCATCAACTGCCCTCCGCCACTCGCAGGGGGCCTTTGCCGGCAGGCCCCGCCCCCTCCCGCCCCCGATGTTCCCCCAAGCACCGCCCCCTCGCGGCTCGCTCTAGACCTCCTCCTCCTCAAACCCATCACCTCGGCCCCTCAGTCTTCCCAGAACGGGTCAAATATCTAATAATTATTTTTTAAAAAACAGCTGGGAGGAAGTGGAAGGCGAGGGACGGGCTCGGTCGTTTTCTCTTCCTTCGTCCCCGAAAGGTGACCTCGTCGTCTTCCGCGGGACAAGCGTTCGCCTGCGAGGTTGCCACTTGTGGGCCGCTTCTTTTTAATTAATTATCGCCCATCCACACCTCAGAGGCGAGATTCCGCCTTAAGACGCCGAATTTCCTGGGCTTTGAAAATGCGCGAACGAGCCCTCGAATCGAATGCCCCGGGAAGGAAGCAATTAGCGAGGGTGTCTTCGAGAGGAGGAAATTAGCGAGAGACCCCCCCCCCCCCCCCCCCGAGAAAGAAAGAGAGAGAGAACCGGCGCTCTTTATTTGGGATTTCTTTATCTCTTTATTTGAGTCAGAGATCTGGCGTAGGACGAAGAGGACGGGATCCTGTCGGGAGCGTCGCCTGCTCGATGTGTGACGAGAACAGAGTCACTCCGGATTGAAGTCGCTGACCGTTTTCCATTAAAAAGAAAATATGTTCCGTCTTATACGGGGGGGGGGGGAGGGAGGGGGGCCTTACAACCAGCCTTGTCGCCCACGGGGTTTGGGAAAGAGGCGGCATCGGCGCCCTTGGCGTTTGGAAACCGCAGCTCGTCGTCCCGTGTCTCTGAACCATTCGGGATTGACGCTCGTGGAGACGCAGGCATCAAATGGAGAAGACGGGCGGTTTCCACACACACACACACCCCCGTGAGGTCTGTCTGCTGGTCAGGCCGGCAGTTATTAAAAGTCCTAAAAATCGACACATCGATCAAAGTATGGGGGAGCAGCTCGGCGATACACCCGAGAAATTGGGAGTTTGGAAGGCACACGACTGGGATGATGGCGCCCCTTTGTCTCTGGGAACAGTTCTAGGCATATAAATGGTAAACACAAGCACACGCGTGCACACGCACACAGAGACACACTTGTTTTAAACTACACTGGATGATTATCTTCTCGCTTTGCTGGCTAAATCCAAAAATCTGGGTAGAGAGGATTCCTCCAAGAGATCACCAAATCCTGCCGGGGAGCCGCGGCCGTCTGATACGCCGGAGGTCAAGGGAACAATCCTGCCGTCAGCCCGACCCACTCGGGCTCTTTCGCACTTTTAAAACCTATAATCGGAGCACAAACGGGCGCCTCCGTCCCGGGCTGTCTCCTCTCCAGGCTCCCGGGAGCCGATCGCCGGCAAAAAAAAGTCCGCTAAGCCGGAAAGGAGGCGGACAAGCCACCCGACTGCTTGCGAATCGCCTCTCCTTCGGCTTGCTTCGCTTCGAAGCCACCGGAGGAGAGCCGGTTTCTCTTCCGCGCCTCCCTCCTGCTCCGCGCCTGAAAGCAGGGCAGGCGAAGGCGAAAGGGACTCCCGCAGGAGCATCATCTCCGCGCCCGCTTTCATTCACGCCGCAGGCACCGAGCGAGCGCGCCCTGCCAAGGTGAACCAACAGCGCCACCTCGCGGCGTGCCGCTGAGCGCAGGGGACGCTGACAAAGACGTCAATGTGACAAGGCGCCGCTCTTCCAAGGTGTTTGCGCCCAAGTCTTTTCTTACCCATCACCCGCCCGCCGTCGCTCTTTTGCCGGTCACCTGGATTCGAAAGGCTGCATGCATCAAACCCTTTCACAAGCGCATTCACGTATATGGGTTTGTTTGCTTTTTTGGGTCTTCCGTGCCCCTAGGGATTAAGACAAGGCGTGCCCCGAGAGGTTAGGAACCAACCGGTTTCCCGTCACAAGCTCTTGCTAGCGTACCGTGGCCTACTTTGCTAATTACTTCATGGCTGCAATCCTGTACACTCCCAAGCTGTCGTGGGTGTCGTCAGCCCAAGTGGCTTTTGTCTTTATCCGTTCCCAGAACACAGAATGGGGGGAGGCGAGCTTATAAGGAAGTAAAATGGAATGTCCTCACAGTGTGCTTTATTTAATACCACTAAGCAACTTTCTTGTGGAAGCACAATCATTTCCTTCCTTCCTTCCTTCCTTTCTGGAGGGATTGCTCCCAGGGAAGCAGAGGCATGAAAATGTCCTTTGTAGCCCCTGAGATCCTGTGGGTTTGCCATGCCCTATGAAGCCTAGCTAATGGTAGGAGATAACAGGACATACAGTCCATGTAACCATGTCCAAGTTGCAAGTTGCCTGCCTGATTACAGACACTGGCCAAAATCCAGTCACTTGGTGCAGTAGAATAGGCCCATGAAATCAGTGGAACTTGTGGAGGAGTTGATAAATCCTGATTGATCCAATGGGCCAACTCTAATGTGACCTACTACATGAAGCAACAGGATTTTGGCCAATAAGAGCTCCGTGGTTTGACTTGCAGTAAGGCCCTTCATAAATTTGTCTTGCTCATGTTCTGGAAATTCGATGACAGACCAGTGTCCGCTGTGACAATGCTGCTTTGTGCATCTGTGATCAGTACACTATATTAGCCCTATGTGCACATTTGCTTGTTTGCTGGTTGGGATAGAAGTGTGGTGGGAACATAGGCACACGACTAGCCCTGCTCTCTCTGTATAGCTCCTATAATTGTGAACCGGTCTTACTAGGGTTTTCCAATCATGTGGGCTCTGTAGCAAAGCCCTCTGGATGCTTTTGTGTTCAATGCATGACAGTGCAGAGTGCTTCTGGATGCATATGGCTGTTGGTGCAGACCTAGTCCACTAAGCCCTAATGTCAACACACACAAAGCCACTTTTCTTTTTCTTCTGGGAGAGAGATTGCATACAACACAGTGAATCCAACAGTGACAGAACTTCAACTGGTTACTTTTTGGAGTAAAAGAATCATTTAGTGAACATGTGCCATGCTGGCTGGGGGGGGGGGGGCATGAGCACTGTAGTCAAGATAATAGCTTTTTCCAAGTTTGGATGAAATGAACACTTAGCAAGTGGAGAGTTTAAAAGTTAATAGGAGGAAAAGCTGTTGCTGATCTTCCCCCCCCCCATGCCCTCCAACTCAATCGTCCCCCCAGGTGATTTCCCCTGGGCCATCCTACCCCTGGAAGGTGGCCACACTGCCCCCTTTGAAACTGCCAACCCTGCCAGAATCATCAATGGCAGTGAAAAAAAGGAGGACAGCAGAAGGGGCTTGCCCAGAAGGTCCATAGGGTGGGGAACTTCTGGAGAGGGTGAGGAGCAGGGAGGAAAATCAGGATCTGATGGATCCAGAAGGGAGGAGAGAGATCTTGAGGTTATAAAAAGGGAAGGGATAAAGTGGTAAAGGAGAGGACTGATGCAGCTGGTCAAGAAAGAGAGGGAGAGGGAGGGAGAATAGGAAAAAGGGGAAAACAGGCTGGACACACTGGAGTGACCTCAGTTGAATTCGCCCAAGGAAGTTCTATGAGCATTGAGCTTTATTTTTTACATGCAACACTATTGCTTGAAGGAGGTGCATGCAGTTGCATAAACACTTATTTACAGAATTGGGTTTTTTAAAAAGTCTATCAGCAAGAAATGTGTGGGGGGAAATCATCATCTCAAGGGCGGGTTTAATTAATGGATTGCATCGTTTAGTTATGATTTTATGTTTAAAGGTAATACTGGGTTTGATCATGAATAATCCTCAGCATACTTAGTTGTTGATCACTTGCATAACAATTACTTTTCTCTACACTGAGATGTGGGCTGGAGTGTTAGATTGCTAACATGGGGAACACTTTGTAACTGAAGCAAGATCCAATTAATTTTGATGATTCGGATGATTTGCATGCTAGCGAATAAGGATTTTTGCATTGTCACTTTGACACTACTGACCTAGTAACAATCTAACAAAACTTAATTTCACTTTTTTCCTTTCTCTTCATTATTGCCTTTAAAGTACACAGATTGTATGATTTTTAAATATCACAAAACCAGAACAAAAACACTGTGTTAATTATTTTAAATCACATAAATTGTGGATTTAATTTTAAAAGATCATAAGATTAGAACAAACACATTAATTTGGGGATACTGATGGAGTGATGAAGAGTTCCCCCCCCCCTTGTTGCTCTTGGCATGTACTGTAAGTTATTCTCTAGATGTTCTTTGAAAGCATCCTTGAGAAAGCTTAATTTTATTCCTCAGCTCCAGAAGGCCTTTCTCCTACCTCCTTTCAGAACGCACATGATTGCACCAAATAGTAGGTATTTTCCAAACAGCTCTAAAGCTCCTTACTAGCTTTTTCCTCCAACTCAAAATTGCTCAGATGAAAAACAAATGTAAAACAAAGGAGCGAGATTGCTTCTGAAGGACACCAGGCTCAATCAATGGATATCTCTGGTCCTCATTTTTATGGCAAATATGCAAATGAAATTGTTATTTTCTCAGCTGTCTAGAGATTCACCCACAGCATGAAGGAAGCTCTAGTCTAGTACAACCTGGCTTTCCTTTTTTAAAGGGAAACTACCCCAATTACTAAGCATGCATTTGCAAACTCTCCACCTTTTAAGTGTACACATCTCAGTTACACAATGAAATGTGAGTTTCTGTGCCCCTTCTTTTCTTTTTCTTCCTTTCTTTTCCTTCCTTCCTTCCTTCCTTCCTTCCTTCCTTCCTTCCTTCCTTCCTTCCTTCCTTCCTTCCTTCCTTCCTTCCTTCCTTCCTTCCTTCCTTCCTTCCTTCCTTCCTTCCTTCCTTCCTTCCTTCCTTCCTTCCTTCCTCTTACAGCAGACAAATAATCCATAAAGCTGAGTGGCTGTAAAAAGTTTCGTATAAGGGCACATACAGCAGCTTCTTTGAATATGACTGGCTGTGGAATGAAAAAAAAATTAACTATGTAGCTTAACCTTCAAGGATTGATCATGCTTTTCCACATGTACATCTCATACTTTACGAAAAAAGAGTCAGAGAAGACTCAAAAAGTCACAGTTGTCTCAGCCCAAGATGAAATGTGCTAAACAAAATATCTGGCTCTTCTAAGAAAAAAAATGGGGCAGGGGGAAATCCATCTGCCGATGTTCTTTGCATGCAACTGAGGAGAGGAAAGGGTATGGTCTATGCACCTATGAGCATATCCAGTGAATACATCTCTGCTTCCTGTTTTCTGAAGTAGAAATATAATCCTCTATTGCAATCCTGTACATGTCTACTCAGAGGTAAGCTATATAGAGTTTCATGGTATTTGTGAATAGGACTGCAGGCTCAGTCCCTGACTGGTAGGCTGAGGATGTCTTGCAATTTATATTAAAGGCTGGCCAAAATCCTATCGAGTTTTGATGCACGTGTAACACAGTTGGCACAAACCTCTGTGGCAACTTGCCGGTAGTTTAAAAAGTGAGTGTAGACGTTTGCTGTTGTGTGCCAATTCAGGGCACACAACAACAAATGCCTATGCCAACTGCTTAACCTGTGGCAATTTGCTGCTCAGATTTATGCCAACTGTGTTACACTGGTGGCTGTAACTATTTGGATTTTGGCCAAGGTTTTTATTGATTTTTTAAAACTAAAAGATGAATTGATTTGGCTCAGCAGGAAGACGTTTATATGTGTATTGCATTTGTGCAGCAATGTTGCACCCAGAAGAGAAAAAGGGAGTGAAGGGAAGGCTTGTGAATGGAAGGATGTTCTCTGGAACAAAGCAAGAGAGTAGAGCACCACTATTGCTGGAAGTCACTTAATAGGCTACAAGCTGGAGTTGGCAGAACCAAACTGAACCTAAGAAACTGGGGTTTTGCCCTCACACAGCCCTTTGTGGATGCATAGAAGAACGGGTAACTTCACACCTATGTCAGTGTACTCTGTGCCCCTGAACATGTACCATGGAAGACTTCATATTAGCTGCCCCAAATACTCTTGATGTTGCCCATTGTTGGGCAAAGATTATTTGATATATTCATTAATTGTACTGTGATGCTTCTAACAAAGAAGAAAGAACCAGCATCACGAGTCTTCTTGTTCTGCAAGCCTTGGCAGCAGTGACAAATTCCCCACATGTCATGTATGCTGTAGTTAATGGTGCATGGGGAACAAGGCTAAATGCCTAACACATCAGTAGAGGAAGAGCTCCCCAAAATGGTAACAGGCTGCTTGTTTATTGTAACATGAGCTTGCCTCAATCTGCACATTAGGTCACTTTTCTTCTATAATTGGTCATTGGAAGATAAGGACATATTATTTCTCAGATATATTGCCTTGCAAGATTGTCATACCTTGAAGAAAAACAGTGTAAACATTGTAACATTTGTTTTAATGTGTGATCTGACTGTAGTGGAAATGACAGCACTGATCCTGGCTCTACACTGCTCTGTTACCTGGTTAACTGCATTTTACCAAGATTCCCTTATACCCATTCCATAATCAGACAATCCAGACAGAGTTCTGACAGTTACATATTGCAAGTAAGGTGATTAATAATGGTAATGGTGTCCCGTCAAGTCAATTCTCACATATGGCAATCCTTTCCAGGGCTTTCTAGTCAGTGAATGCTCAGAAGTGGTTTACCATTCCATTTTTCTGGAGGCATCTTGGGACTGTACAGCTTGCCCAAGGCTACACAGGCTGGTTCTTCTGGTTCACAGAATGGGGAATTGGTATCTCAGCCTCTGGCTCTATAACCAGATACCTAACTCATTGTGATTAGGGCACTTGAGAAGGCTATGTAGAATACAAATGATAAGGTTTATGATGACTGCATTGTAGGATATTGTTGTTGATAACATCCATATAGGATTTCCAGGTCTCAGGGTTGTGGCTGATTTTTGCTTCTTGAGCTCTCCAGGCTTGGGGACAAATCTCAGGGTGAGCAGGGCTGGATGATAAAGTGTAATTTGCTTGTGCAAAATGGCTTTAATGGCTTGGCATCCATCTTCTCCCCATTCTCAGTAGGTGCCAGGGCTATCTAGCCCACCATGAAGGTGTCTGTATGTGTGTGGCACACAAAACATTTGTTTAGGAGGTAGTGCAGGAGAACAACATTGTCTTGTTTTGTCATGCATGCAGACTTATAAATTTAAGAGGAGAAAATGCACATTCACCTTGATACGTGACTCCTAGGGGAAACACAGCAATCATTGCAGCTCCGAAGTGCCCAGTGCTGCCTACTCAGCTGCCAAAGCTTTCCTTTTCTCCTGGCTTGGGTCAGACAGAGTTTGTCCCAGTGCCCTCATATTCAGTCCACAACCCAATCCAAAAAGAATTCTACCTGCTCTGAAAAATGTGGAACAACTAGTGATCCACACCATGCCCAATGATTCTCTACACCAACACAAAACAGTGGTTTAATAGTTGGGCTTAACCAAGTCATGGTGTCAGGAGCAGGGTGTTACAGGAGCCTATCAAAACACAAAACCATTCACACAAGCAGCAGCTGTAAGTATTATTTAGTTTTTCAGTAAGAAGCAGAGATAGGTTGTTGATTTGATTTCTATAACGTCTCATTATTGATAATGTGTGGTTGTGGCATGTTCCAAAAGCTTTTTAAAAAAGAGGAAAAACATCTTAATTATATGGCATAATTTGTTGGACTCTGTTTCCGTGGTGCATTAAAACTGGAATCTGAACTGTGCTTTGCCTTTGCTTGATCTGAACTTGTTCCTCCCCACCCCATGGAACACCCACCAGCACTCAATTAAAGATAACGCCGTAATGATAGTTAGGGTACCTGAATATTTTTGTTGGAGAAGATAAGTGGCAGTTTAGATAATGGCTCATGCAAATAAAAAGCAACTGCTAAATTCGGCATTTCCTTCAGTTAAGTATCTATAAGATCTGTTGGACTAATTTCAGTGTGTGTGTATTTGCATGTGATGTGGCTTATTTATATAAAAATATCATAATCCCTGGTTAAAAGAGCTCTGGTGTTTCTGTTTTATAATTTTATTACTCAATATACCCAGCTGTGTCTAGGTTAAAAACTTACGAGTGTCACCCTCATATTAGCGCCTTCTCTTTTCCCGCTCACCCCCTACTCCACCCATTCTTTCCTTGCCATTGGTCATTCTCCCTCACTATGTCTGTACTTATTTAGCCTGTACTCATTTTGCCTGAGTTAAAACTGTTGTTCTCCTCACCCCCATATGCCTCGTCTTCCCTCCTCTCCACCATATCCTTTCTCTCTGGTCTTTTTCTTCTTCTAACTCTGATGGAAGTCCCTACCCACCTTCTCAATCTCTGCTGCCGTGTTCTCATTCTCCAAATCCAGTCAGCTACATTTACAAGTCAGACACATTATTTTACACACATTATTCAATGGGTCATGAAGCAGTTGATCCGTGTCCATGTGCAGCCACTGACACCATTTTCCCCACTCAGGTTAGGTTTCATGGGATCCTTTGCTTGTTATGGAGGCACACACAACGTGCAGTCTACAATACTTTGTGCAGCCTCATGGTCCCTTCTTCACCACTAATGGCACCTGTGCTCTGCTTCATGCCATGCCACGCCTGAAAAAATGGGAACAATCATGGGAACTTCACTCAAGTTTAGGGTTGCTATAAGGATTACAGAGGTAATGCCGAAGAGAGCGAGAGTGAGAGCAAACCCTGGGCAGGTGACCACTGGCCTTATTGGCTGTGTATTCTGGGATTGTAGAAATACAAATTAACTTTCTTGCCTTTGGAGATATTTTTAAAATGCTAGGTATGGTAATGATGGTAATAGTAGTAGTGAGAGAATTAAATGATGCCATTCCAGAATATATTTCTTCTGACAAAGGAAACGGATTCTGTTTTTTGTCTGAAACTGTAATGTTGTTCACAACTGTGACTTTAGCCCTTGGCTGAAAACTGAATGGAGCAGATCTGATTTTTGAAAAACAATTTACCAGAGGAGTGACAGCAGGCTTTACTTCATTCTATGAAGGCTAGAGACGTGAGTGTATCTGCACTACACAGCTACATTTGGTTCATCCCACTTCAAACATCATAACTACCTTCTGAAGAATCCTGGAACGTGTGGTTTGGTACTTAGCTTTCTCTTCCAGAGAGCTCCATTTTCCTGAACTATAGTTACTCTGGGTGGCTGTCAAGACTAGAAAATTAAACTGATTGAATAGTCTTTTCTTCTCAGGGCACCCTGAAACCTTCTAAATACTTCCCCAAACTACAGACTATGGCATTCCTTAGGAGGGAGACATGAAAAAGAGTTCAAAACTGATATTATCACGTGATGCAGATACACCTCTTAATCTTTTTTTGTAATGAGAATTCAGCCAACTAAACAGGCTTCAGTGAGCATTGGTAGAATGTACCAACTGAACAATATGGCAAACCAAAACAAAGGGGAAATTTTCTGTTTTTCACTGGTTTTTCTTTCTCTTCCAACTTCACTGCTCATTCAGTCTCTTCCTTTCCACATTTTCCTACATATCAGACTACTGGAATTCTCATTCTCTCTCTTCTGATAAACAGATGCATTAATTTAGATATACACATATATAAAGAGTCAGGAACAAGAATGATTCACCAAGCAGGTACCTTATGCAAAAGAGGAAACTTTGTTGCTCCAGCAAATCAGAAGTGAAAGTTTAAGTAGGCTGATTCTGGTCCTGCCATATATCAGCTGCAAACATTTAAAGTAAAGATCAAGGCTTCTTTTTCTTGAAGAAACCCCTACTTCTGAACATTCTTTGTGCTCTTATGAAGGCCAGTGTCTCCTGCCTGTGACTCAACCAGTGGTACCTCCAAGCTGCATGCCAATTTTAGTTAATTACAATCAACTGTTCTGTTTTTGAAATGAAATAACTCTCAGAGGCACCTTCTCAGGGCCTCTTTGGTGTGCCATACTTCTAGTATCGGTTTCGTGGGCTTGAATGTACAGAGGGACATGTGTACTGACAGACTTTTATTCTAATAGCTGAGGATATCGTCCAGCAAACCCATGTTGGAAATTTTTCGTGAAAGATTATAAAAGCCTGGAGAGATAAGGAATAGATCACACCATGTTTACTAGACAATATCAACTCTTAAACTTTCATAAGGGAAAGAATGTGGAGAAAAAGAATAGTAAACTGTATATGTTATTTCTGTTAGGGAACTATGAATGAAATCCCACAGTGAGTACAAAGTAGATCAAGATTTGCTTGTAGATCTCGAGGTGATTTGCAGTAGATCTTGCTTCCCACTTATTTAACAAAAAGCAAGAACAAGAAGATTTTTTTGGTCCATTTAAATTCCACTACTGAAATACATCAGTAGGGACGTGGTGGCGCTGCAGGTTAAACCGCAGAAGCCTCTGTGCTGCAAGGTCAGAAGACCAGCAGTCGTAAGATCGAATCCACGCGACGGAGTGAGCTCCCATCGCTTGTCCCAGCTCCTGCCAACCTAGCAGTTCGAAAGCATGTAAAAATGCGAGTAGATAAATAGGTACCACCTCGGTGGGAAAGTAACGGCATTCTGCGTCTAGTCACGCTGGCCACGTGACCATGGAAACTGTCTTCAGACAAACGCTGGCTCTATGGCTTGGAAACGGGGATGAACACCGCGCCCTAGAGTCGGACACAACTGGACTAAATGTCAAGGGGAACCTTTACCTTTACCTTACTGAAATACAGAAAACGTAGGGCACGTAGGAGTAGACTTCTTTGTGAGAAGTCTATTTGCTCATTTCAGCGTGTCTACTGAAAACAATTTTCTTGGTACAGAATGTACCCAGCAACGTATTCTTTCACTGTAAGAGTGCACCTGCATTGTAGAGTTATAGCACTTTGAGACCACTTTAAGTGCCATAGCTCCATGCTTTAGAATCCTAGGAATTGTAGTTTGCCAAAGTACATAGAATGTACAGCTAAGCATGCTTAATTCCCCTAAACAACAGCACTAGTGCACATGTTTCCTTGGTAGGTCTTGGAATTCTATTAAATAGAGGATCCAAAGTAGACCCAGCAACCCTGAATTCTATCCATCCCTGGTTTGGAGTAAAAGCAAACACTTTTAGTGCAAAATAAGTTATCCTATAATGGACTCCTTCTCTGCTCCTTGTCCACCCCTCTCCCATGTTAGAGCTCCAACATCTGAGTACTATGTTAGCACTCCAACCATCTGAGCTGTATGGCAGGCATATATCTCCCCACCTGAAGCTTCCTATTTCTCCTCAGGTGGGGACATATATGCCTGCCATACAGCTGGCATGAATAAGGTTCCTTTCTGTGCTTGAAATGGAAGGGAAATCACATTGAAAATAATCCTTGGTATCCACCCAGCTGGCCTGAGCCTAGTAGGGCTTTATCTTAATGGCTCTGACATAGGAGCTCTCAGAGATAACTCATAGGCTTACCACATCTGTGTGGATCCTTCTGTAGCCAAAATGGCACTAATTATGCTTGAGGAAAACTAGGCATCTGTTGTATAAGAATATTAGCTTTTTATGCTAGCCAAGTGTGTAAAGTTGGGGTTGCACTTAGAGTTATCAAATAGCAAACTGATGAGGGACTGGAAAAATAGTCCAGTGACAACTGACGTGTCTGCAGGGCCAACAAAATGCTGCTTGACAGTTGAGGAAGATTTCTCACCCACCTGTTTGGATAAGAGAGTGAGGGGGATTGGTTATGGAAAAGAGCTTGGGAGGTTGACCGGGAACCTGCAAGAAACACTCCCAACAGTTTATTGCAGGTTCGTCCTGAAACTGCAAATATTGCAGAAGTTTTGAGGAGGCTGGGAGTAGCAGATTTATTCTATAGTGGTTGCACTAAAATCAACAAAAAGTCTTGTGGCACCTTAAAGATCAACATGTTTTTGTAGACTGCAGCCCACTTCTTCAGGTGCCCTCCATGGCAGTGGAGGTGTGCTTTGTTCTCCTGCTGGACCCATTTATATATTTACTCTCCCCCTTTTTTTTGTTATTACTTTTGAAAAGGAGAATATGCTCTGTTTTCAACCAATTTGGTTCTCTCATGGCGCTATTTATTGGAAATGATTCAGTTCTTACAAGAATGAATCACATTTGAAACATTAGCAAGTTTGCTCTACTCAAATGGCCAAATAGGTTTCATAATTTAACACCCCCATTCAAATCACTTGAAACCTTTTCTCCCACACTTTGAACTTCTATCATAATTATCTGCACCACCATGCTAAAAGTTTGGTCTGACCTTTCTCTAAATACAACAGTCAGCCTAAACCATATAATGTGGAAAATTGGCTTCTATGCCTAAAAATAAAAATTCATAAAAGTAGCCTGTTTTGAAGCTTTCTGGAATAATTTTCTCACAAATAAGCAACAAGGCTAGCTCAGTGACTTAGGTATCTGGCTGCAGAACCAGAGGTTGGGAGTTTGATTCCCTACCAGGCCTCCTTGACAGGGTCTGGACTTGTTGATCCGTAGGGTCTCTTCCAGCTCTGCAGTTCTAAGGTTTTTATTGTTGTTGTTGTTAGAAATCACATTGCCTTGAAAAACAGAAAATGTTGGTGGCTTGGACATTTTGGTGGGTTCTTGAACCAATAAAATTGTGTCCATTACTAAATGATTAATGGCGTGATTCAAGCAAAAGTGAACCTTGCTATTGGTTTCAATGAGGACGATTCAGATCCATGGTCTCATTGATCATTGAAATCGGTAAAATGCAGTGCTGCTTCATTATGGCTGGATCCTATTCCCTGACAGTGGCCCTCCACAGTGCTAAGTTATGTCTTTCAGTTCAACTCTACGTGTGTGCTCAGAATTAAGCCCATTGAATTCAATGGGACCGCTTAGTTTTAGGTATGTATGTGCAGAATTATAGATAAATTAGTTTTAAGCAGGGTCACAATTCATGATCCTTTAAGGCAATCCAACTGAGATTAGTAGGGCTGAGCCAAATCCAAATACTGAAAGTTCCTTTTTGACATCCAGGTTAATTTTGGTTCTTATTTTACAGGAAAAGCTTAGGTGTAAGGTTGGATATTATGCACTTCAAGAGCATTCCATTTCTTCTGATCCATTTTTATTTATCTTTTAAATCCTTTGTTTTTTCAACATGTCTACCTATACATGTTTGTCCATCTTTCCCCAAGCTTTTTTGCTGTCAATCTAACAACAGTCTTCAGTAAGAGCCATTGTGTGTTCTTGGGCCTCCAGAGGCCTTGTGCTACATTTAGATGAGGGGAGAAGAAGGAAACGTAAGATTTTTTTTTCTTTAGTATTCAGCTCCACAGACTTGAATGGGAGGAGGGGAGGGATGCTTTTGGTTTTTTTTCAGACACTGCTTTCCCACAAAAAAAAAAAAAAAAAAAAAAGCAAGTCCTCTTTCTCAACTCCCACACATACCTCTGGCCCTAAACAGCTTTTTGGAATAGGGTGTAAAACATCACCCTTGAATGCCTTGCCTTCATACTAAGCCTCTCACCAAGAAACAAGGCACAACAATGCTCTTTGATCAATCAAAATGGCACAGAATGACTGGAGTTTACAATATAATCCAAGGGGCCCAAATCCGCTAGGCTTTCAGTTGCAGATTCTAAGAGGATTTTAACTGATCAATAAATTACTGAAAGCTAAACACTTACCAGCAACTGGAAAACATCTTTTCTTTTCTTTTCTGGTCTGTCTGCTTTTCTTTCTTTCTTTTTCCTTTTTCTTGACTGTAATGAAATGTCTTATTCTTGAGAGTGTTTGTGTCAGGAATTGCACTGGTGTAACAGCACTATCCACAGAATGTATGCTTGAAGGTAGCGAGGAAACTTTGTGGCATCAGGAGCAAAACTGATCACTAGAAATGTCATGGAAAACAATAGCTTGAAAGAGAGTTATAAGTTCAGTTTGAATATTTAAATATAAGATTGTCTTCCTGAAAGCAGAGCTCAAGTTGTGTATTTTTAAACAATGACATTTTTTTTCCATGCTGGAACTGAAAGTAGTCAAAATAGGGTTCCCAAGCAATTGCTTATCCAGGTGTTTTCCAGATCAAGATGTGTTTCACACCACTCAACTGTTACATTAAATACCTATAGACCACTGTTGTGTGCTTCAGTGTGTCTAGGAGAAGAACTGACCCTCTGGGATCCACTGCAGGTCATTTCCTCCACCATCATCTCACTTTGTGTACTTCACTGGAGAGTATTATTTCCCAGTTTGCCACCAAACTTTAGTAGACGTTTTTGGTGTGGCCAATGTGCTACAAAAAGAAGCCTGCTTTGGACCATGCCTTGAAAGCTAGGCAGAAGGTACAGTTTGGTGCAAGAGACATCACAACTACTTTAATACATTATGATCAGGTTGGTGCAACGCCTGAAGGACATACAGAGCAAATGTGAACAGGGTAACTCAGAAAAGTCCCAGTTTGTTCACTAAAGCTTACCTCCAGTGACGTATGTGTTTACAGCTGAAACCTAAGGCTGCAATCCAGACTAGCCAAGATGGCTGAGGGTTAGCTGAGCTAATACTAGATGAGCTGGAGTAAAACCCAGCATAACCTAGAGGTGTTGGAAGTTAATTAAGACTATCTAACCTTGCCTAAGTTTATACTGTCATAGTCAGTTTTTTTCCGGTTGCAACACAAAGAACTACACCTACAATGTAGGAAACAACTTAGGGGAGAAGACAGCTAAGCAGAACAAGGCTTTTTGAACTCTGCAATCAAATGAAAACATCATCTGAATGTAATGCATATGTTGCAAGCAACTCCAGTTTTGAGAAGAAGGATGGTATGCAACTATTTTAATTTCAGAACGAACACATAAATGCTAACAACCAGTGGTGGATACACATGATATTCATAGAAGCACTTGCTACATCTTAGAAAGAAAAGTATGTCACTCAAAAATATCTCTGAAGACAGCAAGCTTCCCCCCCGCGATAGGCTTGATTTGTCATAGTTTTTAAAATCTGCAAGCTGAACATGGCTAAAAGTAGAGCACTGTGTCAAAGAAGGAAATGTGTTTGTTGGTTTTTGTATTTTTATTCTGGTCTTTGGCTGACAAAGGTCCCAGATCAGCTTACATAAAATCAGTAGCATCCATAAAAAGTAATTAGTGAAAGAAGTGGGACCTGCAGCAAATGTTGGAATGTGAAGTACTCCCTATTCCTGTTGCTAGCCCCTTTGTTCCATTCCTGTCCCTGAGCCCCACCTCACAATTTTCCTGGGAACAGATAGTAAGTCTTCTCTGAGCACTGAACAAATCCAGGGGGGAGGACTAAGTAAAAGCCTTCCTTCCTTCTTTCCTATCTGTAGGGTTACCCCAGTCTCTTTATACTTCACTATTGTGAATGGATGGAGCCACAGCCATTGAAATGGAATGACATGGCAAGTGTGTAGTGTAGACATATACTCTTATTCATGGTTAAAGTAAGCCACTGAAATTAATGGGACCAAAGTGAGTTATGGGAATCTTTACTTCTATCAGTTTTACTGGGCCTGCTGTAAAAGAGCCTAAATCTAGATGCAAGATATAATCCTAAAACAAAATAAAAACATTGAGATAATTTCTTCATGTCATCATTCTGAATTCCGTTTTTGTGCAAACTTTCTATGAAAAGGCCTTTGGATTTAAGGCCAAATGAAATTAAGAACAATGAGCAATTCAACTCTTTGCTCTTGTTAAAATGAAACATTCATCTTTTGTCAGAAAGAATCAATGGAATTTATAGTCTGATCCGTGCCATATGATCCAAGAGATGTTACAAATAGGTTAATGTAGCCAATGGGCGGGGTCTATATGTTTGTATGTTTTCAAGCAATGGAGGCCTTCTTTTCGGTTCCTTGGAATGAAATATTGGATCTTATTAATGCAGTGAATCCTAATCTAGTGATAAATGCAAAAAAAAAAAAAAAAAGACACAGAGGAAAGTCTCAGCAGTAGAGATGGGCACTTAACATGCGTTGGCACAGTTCTGTGGATTGGGCCCACAGCTGTTACATGGTCACCCCGGATTCTGTACTCTGCCTCCTCCCATGGATGCCCCATCACAAGCAGTGCTTCCTTGCCCTGCCTCCTCTTCTGAGTGGGTGCCTGCAGGAGCAGGCGGGGTGCAGAATCTGGGGTGCCCATGCAACAACACCGGTGGGCCCAGTCCTCCAAGCCACACTGAAACACAGTAAATGCCCATCTCTGCTCTGCAGTAATGCTGAGCAACTGGATCACTGTCTTCTCAAGAGTAAACACTGTTTGGTACAAACACTTGTCATAAATTCTTCTAAATTTAAAATTTAGACTAGCATCAGAGTTATAATGTAATATTGATTGTTTTAATCTTAAAGTATATTTAACTGTTTTTAAAATGTGATGTTTATATAGTCTTTTTAAATTTCCTATTTTATCTGTTGTGAGCCACCGTAGATCCCCTATGGGGAGAAAGGCAACGTATAAAGAATTTAAATAAATAGTAAAAGAAAACAAAAACATAAAATAAAATACATTTTTGTCTCTGAAGCAACAACCCAATCCCCATGTGGTACAATAACCTGCTTTAAAAAAAAAAAAAAAAAAAAAGCTATTCCACAATAATTTGTGCTGCAATATGCAGGTCTGTTGTTCAAAAGAAAAAGGCAAAGCAATCCACAGAATAAAATGTTTAGGCCTGCTTAACCATGATTTGTGAATCCCACCTGTTACCTGAAAGCAAATCCCTTTCATAGCAATAGGCCTTGGAACAAGTTTGAATTTGCATTAACTTTGCCAGAGCTCTACAGCTTTTGATCCACACCACCTGAAGCACACCGACTGTCACCTGATGCATTTTTATTTGCAGTGGTGACAGTGATATAATTTTCACCATTGACAAATGTGATATTTTACAGAGCAACGTATCAAAACTGTGGGACCCTGCCCTCAAAGAGCTTACCACCCCTGAAAAAATGACAGAGAGCCTTGTCACACCTTAAAAAGACTAGCAAATTTAGCTAATAATAGCTGAAATCTGGCTGTGCAGTTTCATGTGTGTAGTGGGAATGGCATCAGTAGAAAAAGAACATTTCCACTGACTGAAGGTTTTCTTAGGTTATTCCAGGGTGCGTCCTATGAACAAAACGATGACATCAGGTGCTCCCCAAACTCACCAAAGGAAGCCTCTAATCAGTGGAGATTTGCCACCACTGATGATGTCATTCCCATTGTACACACAAAGCTGCACAACAGGATTTCAGCCAGCGTCACTATAACCTACAAACACTTAACACCACCCACAATATATCTGTTCATTGTTAAGGTACTACAACTTTTTCTTGTTTTCTTAAAACAGCTGCCCCTTTAAGATGAGCTCTGAAAAGCCATCCCGCTCACCTCTTTCCAAAGCACATTATTGCATTTTGAACATGTGGATCGGTGCATGGCAGGTAACCAGAACTTGGAAATAGTACCTTTCTTTTGGACTACAACTCCCAGAAGTCCCAGATTCTGGAACTCTTTTTGTTCAAAGGAAGTACCTTTCCAGGCTTATAATCCATTTGCGGTAGGATGAAATTCTAGGTAGAAGACCTGCCCTTGCATGGAACAACTGCTGCTCAGAGAACTGTGTACCGGCTGATGCCATTCTTGGCTGGTTTACAGTAAGTGGCCTTGATCCAGAATTATCAGCCTGCATACACAAACAGGTTTCCACATAAATTTTTATTGCAGCCTGAGGACAAAGTCAGTTATGGAAATTCCCACAACCTTTGCAGTTAATGTATGCATTTCATGCATTTGATCAGAATGGAATACCCTTCTTTTGTCCTTCCACCAACCTCCTATCATCCACTGGTGATAATTTCCACCAGGGATGACCCAAGATGTTCTGCTTCCTAGGGTGGTGCAACCAAAGATATTCTTCCGCTCTCCTATGGCGATAGTATTTTTTTTTTCATTTATCTGTTGTGAGCCACCTTAGATCTCCTAACAGGCAAGTTATTTTGGTACAGGAAGCAAAAATCTCTCAAAGAGCAATTCCTATATATAGTAATTAAATAAAAATTAAATAGCCAACAAATCTCCTGCCCCCCCCCCTGCCTTTTTTTGACAATGTGTTTCCTCCTCACTCTGACTAATCATAGGGTCAGACCTAATTTCCACCACCTCTGGGAAAATATGTAGAGTACAGAGGTAGACCAGATCCTTCTGCTGCACTAGAAGTTCCTGGATCTGTGCAATGGCCTTTAGGCTTGATTTATATCTTTCTGGACCAAGATCATTTAAAAAAAAATCATTTCATATCTCAGTGTTTGACATATCTGATGTCTTGTTCAGCTTGAACAGTAGTCAGCATCTGTGCTTTTCAATATTTTATTCCAGTGTTTGCTTTTCAAAGTATTCAAGCAGAAAACAGTAAAGCTGCCAAAACATTCCCACACCATCTCCTACTCATGATAGTATCTGTGAAGAAAAAACTTTTCAGTGAATTCCCTTCTTGGCAAACTCACTTAAAAAACAGAATGACAGATGTGTTAGCTGGGGTGCTTTAATTTGTGTTTATCCTATGTGTTTGGAGACAGACTTTCACTTGGAGTTGATTTACGCAATGATAGCACAAATCAAACCACACCCCATCTAAGGCTCCCAACAGAATCCTGAAGATTCCTGTCACTATGAAGGCAGCATAAATCATAATTAAGGCCCTTTCTTATTATTCTGATTAAGCCATTCTATCCGACAGAGACTATCCCATTATTAAGACGGTAACCTTTTGCAACCATAGGGAGGGAAAGTAAATATGTCATCATTCAGAACGTTATTTTTTTTAAAGAATACATTTCCACATTTACATACTGCATAAGGATTTTAGTATAATCAAAAAGGTTTCTGTGAAAGATCCCAGAAAAGCTTTCAATATGAGTGAGAAAGGTTTGCATTATGCAAAAGAGGGAGAGCGAGGTTGTAGATGAGATTGTGGAGGAAATCTATAGCCTTCTCTCACAGGTGCACACAGGCATTTGAAGATTGATGAAGACATGATGTGAAAAGGTAGAAAGCATTTCTTTCTAAAAGACATTGAGGGAGGAGGTGGAAAAGAAATCCACATTAAATGGTTTACAAACTCATCCAGTTCTTGATCTGCGTCGCATTAATGAAAGCCCCTGTATCTTTCAGTTTTTGAGGAAGCAGCATGAATAAGGTTCTTTTTTATGTTTTTCTTTTTCAAATTCTAGGTACGTAAATACGCACAACTCAGAAGATGGATATTTGGCAAACATACACAAGCAGACTTCAATCAGTGGAGGAAACAGAGAAAGAGTTTTTAAGAAGTGAATGCTTCTACATTTACATACTGCATGAGGATTTCAGTTTAATGAGCTGTACTCCAAGAACCTGAGGGCAAGACACCCAGCTTATCTAGGAGTATGGATAGTTGCTTTTATCAATCGGTATGTAAATGTGACATAGCCTCTGATGTTTAGGGACATTTTTGGAGAGTGGAAGTATGTCAGAACCATATTTGATCTTTGGTGTAATATTTCTGCAAAGTTCCATTCAGTGGCAGAAGAAAATTGTATATGGAAAAAGGGAAAAAATAGTATCACTAATTTATGTGGTATCTACAATTAAGAACTCTAGAAATAAAGTTTGGGATTCTCTCTCTCTCTCTTTCTTTAAAGTCCCTGTGTGGAGGGAAAGAGTGAGGAGAAACCATCTGTAAGAGAAATGTTTAAATCTATCCTGTGTCCAGAATCCAGACCAAGGCTCAGTTGTGAGTAAAACAGAAAGGAAAGCTCAGGTGGATGCAATATATATTGCCATGGCATGGATTGATAATCTGAGGAGTGATTTTTTTTCATTTATTTTTGTTTATTTTAAAGAAGGCAATACTTCTAAAACTGATACCTTTGAGTCATGTTTAACAGTGTCCTGGGGTCGGATTTAGGGGAAGGTAATACAACAATTGATTATTTTGGCCCCTAGATGTGTGGACGGCTATCACAAGCTTTTTGCTCAACTATCCGCTAAACAGCTGAAGGAAACAGAAGAAATATATGGCATGAATAAATGCATATTAATTTTTCCTTGCATACAAATTCATTGCATTATATGGCAGGGATAAATCATGTAATGGACTACAAGTGCTTTTTTTTTTTCCTCTTCAAAAAGAGAACACACAGTGATGGAGAGGTTTCATCAAGGACATTCATTGCCTGGAGCATCTTTTGGTCTAGCACTGGCCCTGTATGTTCTCTGGCATCTTATAAACAAACATACAGGAGAATGAGTGGTGCTAGATGGACGCTACAAAGATGTAGAAGGGTGCTCAGATCCAGTGTGAGGAATGTATTGAATTAGTTCTTGTCAGGATCTGACGTTCTTGTTCTTAGGAGGGTCCCCTTCACTATGCTTTGAGTATGGTTATAGACTGTGAAATCATCTCTAACTTAAGCTCTCACTTGCTCACAGCTGGGTCATGATAAGCTCAGCATATGTCAGTGGAACAGCTTTGTAACCAACACACCATTTGCCCTGCACAGCAGATGGGGTTCTTACCTTGTGGCATTATTCTGCTAGCATAATTGATTTTGCAGTTGTGGACACCAAGATGTACAATATGCGTAAGGAAGAAAGCCAATGCAGTTCCAGTTGCAAATTCAGTTGAAAACTGGATGTACAAGTGGTAGTGTAACTAGGGGCCACAAGAACAAATATGTTACTGCTTGTAAAAGTGGAACAATATCTGTTTAACCCCAGTGGCACATAATTTCCTCTGCTAACATTACATTCACTTCTAGCTGATGGATTAAAATCCTTTTTTATTAACCTATATGTTTCTCCTGTCTTTAATTTTAAGTTTGTCCTTTTAGAAGATGAGTTTTATATGTTTGGAAACTATGATAAAATTTGTTTCCATATTCAAAGTCCATTTTTTAAAAAATCATTCTTTTCAGTCATCTGCCTGTTCCTTTCCATCTTAATGATATTTACACAAAGACACATATTGGCATATTTGGACCCTGTTTGGAGACACAGCTATGGGGACAATTGTGTTATATGCCTGAAAATATCTGCATAGCTGTCATACGTAAGATGGAGCAGATTTGTTTGCTCTGATAATTCAGTGGACAGGAATATAGCTAAATGTTTGGTAATTGCACAGAAGCAGATTTCAGATGCACCTTATGAGAAACCTCCTAACACTTGCTTGTCTATAGAGCAGATTGCCTTGTGAGGTGATCCGTTCTCCTTCCCTGGAGAGGCTGGATGGCCATCTGTCATGGATGCTCTATTTGCTGCATTGAGCAGTAAATTGGACTTTACAACTCTCTGACACCAGACGTGTTTTGGCTTTCTTCATCTGGGCAAATTAGCAGCTTTAATTATATCTCACCCTTGCAAGATACCTTCATAGGAATGTTTGGTCTGGTGTTATATTAGTAAACATCAGGATTCAGGAGCAAATGCTAACCAAGAGAAATGGTGTTGGAAAGTATATGAACCTGTTAGACCCATTAGGTTGGGAAGTCAATGTTTGATGGTATGAAACTTAGGAGAACAATCTTATGGGGCTTCCTTTTGGGTAAGTTTGCATAGGGCTGCAGCCTTAGGCATTCTACATATTAGCATCAGCTCTTGTGTAGTCAATTTTTGATACTTTGACAAGCTGAGGAATAATGTAGAAGTGGCAATTTACATATAGTTATTTTATTGTTAAGATTGGAAGGCCTGTCATTCAAAGTGTCTATAGATAACTGCTATGTTGAAGCATTGTTCTGGCTCAGAATAATCTTCCATTACATGAATGCCACAGCTGTTCTCAAATCTCTTTCTCTGTGAACAGTTACTGTTGCCTTGGTGTAGGATGGGCTTATGATGGCCCAATTCTCCCCCATGAGCATAAAAAAAAATAGCACTACATACTCAATTTAAGAACAATCTAAAATAGTCTTTTTCAACTTCATTCCTTCCAGAAAGCTACAGATGTAGCTACACTGTTGTTCTTCATTGGGATGATGGAAGTAATCATCCCACACATCTGGAAGGCTCTGAGATTGGGGAAAGATTACTCTAGGACTATTTTTTTTAAAGTAAGAATATATTCCTTATTTCAGTAATTTAATTTAAAGAAATTTTCTGTAGAAAATTCTAGCATTGTAATCCTGTTAGTAAGTCCTTACTGGAATTTGCTTCAGTCTAGACATGTACAAGATTGTGCTGTAGATTAATTTGGATTCTGTTTTTTTTTCTCTTTTAATTAAGATGTTGTTGTAGAACTGCCAGGTTTATCAACTGCACATAAAGCTTGTGTTGACCTTTTAAAAAAAAATAATAAATCAAGTTTCTTAATACAGAAACAATTTTATGGGTGACAAAGGGGAGACTTGTATGTTTCTAAAGCAGAGTAAACCATATGCATGATATTTACTTGATTCTTTCAGATAATTGTGTGATTTTCTGATTAGTTTCCCTGAAGATTATTTATCATTAAAATGTCTGTTCAGAAAATTTGATTTAGAATGGGGAAGCAGAACATACATTTGAGAATTAAACAGTTTAGGCTTAAAAGAAGGTCAACCGTTGAACCAGTTGACCATCGAAAGGGTCTTTGGGATGTTTTGTTTCCTTGGTCAGTTGGTATCACCCCAAGGCCATTAGGCTAGTGAAATAGCGGTAACCTAATTATGAGATAGAACAACATCTGGCAAATTCGGCGCCCGGCTCAAAAATCTATTGTCTGCCAATGTCAAAAGATGAATGCACCATGTGTGTACGTTAGGGTGCGCAATCATAAAGCCCGCATTAGTGAGAAGCTATCACAGTGGTATTCTTGGGTAACTTCATCCAATGAAATTAATGGCGCACAAGAAAAACAGTGGCAGAAGGTACAAAAGTGCTGATGCCAGTGAGACTGACACGCTGCGGGTGATGTCTGACACCAAGGCCGTGGGCTGTTGTACGCTGTGATTTATGTCAGCAGTGTGATGGATGACTTTCAGATCCTTTCCATTCTATCATATCTCTGAGAAAGTCCTTCTTCCTCAAACACCTTTTTGTTCTCCAGCTATAGGCTGCAGATGGCATCAACCCACACATTGCTATTGTTTGGCGCCCACAGTGGACGCCACCATTCTTTGAGATGTTGAGATGCTAGCATCCAATTAAGGCTTGGAAATCTGGCTTTGAGCAGTTTAACCCCTGCCACTATGTGCCTTTCACAATAACCATAAGTTCTACTTAAAATTATTCAGCAAATCCTAAAAACAACCCAAGAAAGAGAGAATGAGAGGGAGAGAGTAAGTGAGATCATTGTGTACAGCTCAGTTGTGGCAATAAAATAACGGTATGTGGATGCTCATTTACATCCCAGACCAAAGACATAGACTAAAAGTTTCAACATTTCCAGTAGAATTTTACTGCAGTGACTTCAGCAACAAAACGTCTAACACCTTTTTTATGCAGCCACAAAATCTGGCCCTACACTTTCTGTCTGTAAGCCAAGATACTTCTGCTGGGAATCTTGCAAAAGACAGATACATTATGGAAACCGAGCTCTTAACATCAAGACTCAGCTTGCCATTGTCATAATTCATATTTATTAAATTAAAGGTTAAACCTGAGCATCTTGCCAGCCTTACTAGCATGTTTTGTCACTCTGATTTATGCACTTAAAGAAAAACAATTCCCTAATTTTGGGGGAAGAAGCAGCAAAATTACTCAGAATGCTTTCTTCTTATGCATTTTAGGTTTCATTTCTGTTGAGATCTTTCTACTAATCCTTCTATACAGAGAACATAATGTGATACTACTCCTTTCTGTAATATGGCTTGAAACCAAGGGCCTAATCAATAATTAGTCCCAACTGGAATCAGGGTGGAGCCTAACTGAATTTATTAAACCCGATTGATTCAACTTTTAATCTATTTGGGAATAACAGCGGGATTTAGCCCCAAAAGTCAAAGAAGTTGGTAGGAGCATCACACTATGCAAGATTTCAGGATGTTCACAAAATCATGTGTTCAGGCTTTTTTTTCTTCTTCAAATGACAGCTTTATGGGGGATGATCATATTGTATGCAAGGTAGATGGGGAAACTGCTTTTTTATTAAACAGAGAGTGTGATCAGATGGCACTTGTTCTGTTGTTTTGTCCATTGCAGGGATGGACTGGTTCAGTCCTTTTTCTGGTGATCACACAACATCATGACTGGAGCAAACCAGCCCATTCCAAAGTGTTCCTACCCACACTTTTCTGGGTCCTTGTCAGGGGATACCGCTTTTTCTGGTGTGGATAGGTTCAATCATCAATCCAAAGGGAGACCACAGCAAAGAAATCAGGAGAAGACAGAGACTTGGAAGGGCAGCAATGAAGGAACTAAAAAAAAGATCATCAGGTTTAGGATGTATCACTGGAGACCAAGATAATCTACACTCTTGTATTTCTGTTCATCCAGTACAGATGTGAAAGCTGGACAGTAAAGAAAGCTGACAGGGAAAAAATGGATTTGTTTGAAATATGGTGCTGAAGAAGAGCCTTACAGATACTCTGGACCATCAGAAAGATGAACAACTGGGTCCTAGAGCAAATCAAGTGTGAACTATCTCTGAAGGCAAAAATGAGGAAACTAAAGCTTTCCTACTTTGGGCATATCATGAGGAGGTAGGGTTTTCTAGAATAGGTTCATAGGTAACTTGACAGCATGTAACAACAGGATCACTCTATTTTAGTTCTTTTCCAGTGTGTGCAGTCACACTGTTGAAAACAGCAAACCAACATGAGCTTGTGGCTGTCAATTTCCCTTCTTCTTTCAATTTCCCATATTATTAAGTAGCTTAAGAAGGGAGCTTAGCTATTTCATGATGTTGGGAAATAAAACACTTCCTCTGCTTGATGGAGGAAGCAAAGTTCTTTTAAAACTGTATTAGAACATTGCATCACTTAGAAAAAATGAACAAAAAATCGAAAACTTCGTCCCAGAAGTGGGAGGAGAATGGAGGAGGCAACAAGGGGGATTTTTGTGTGTGGTTGTTGTTTTCAACAGGCAAACAGACCAAATCGGGTTGCTTGAGGTGAGTATGCTATCTGGATGCAAGAACTGCACTAAATGGCATACCAGGCTTCTACCTAATCATACAAAACTCAGTTTAGCCCACACCAGCTAATTCCAAATGAGCTCATGTAGACAGGCCCTAACACTTTTTTGTGTGGCTCTGTTTCAATCTGGTGGAGCCATTTCATAACATTATCCTGTACAACACTTTATCTATAAGGAGTACACAGACATAGGCCTAGATTCAATGAATGCATGAATATAGGCTAGATAAGTGAAGAATTAGAGTCGCCTGGTGTAGGACCATTGGCTGAAGTCTCATGGAACTGCCTTACTTGCCCAGGCATTCCAAACACCAGAAAATGAGAAAAACTGTTTCTTGTGAGTGAGATGTCTTTAAGGCACGGGCATCCACCTCTGCCTATTGCCAGCTGGTGCCATGGCTCACTGGACCATTGTGATAGTGTTTGAATGTTGTTTGGGCTTCTTCTGTCCTAAGCCTTGCTGGTCTATCCCTGTGGTCATTGCAAAAAAACAAAAAACGTCCCCATGATATCATAGAATCACAGAGTTGGAAGAGACCACAGGGGCTATTGAGTCCAACCCCATGCCATGCAGGAACTCCATCAAAGCACTCCCGACAGATGGCCATCCAGCCTCTGCTTAAAAACCTGCAAAGAAGGAGACTCCACCACACTGCGAGGCAGCATATTCCACTGCTGACCAGCTCTGACTGTCAGGAAGTTCTTCCTGAGATTCAGGTGGAATCTCTTTTCCTGTAATTTGAAACCATTGCTCCTTGTCCTAGTGTCTGGAGCCGTGGAAAACAAACCTGTCCCTTCCTCGACATGACATCCCTTCAGATATTTAAACATGGCTATCATGTCCCCTCTTAACCTTCTTTTTGTAAGGCTAAACATTCCCAGCTCCTCATAGGACATGGCTTTCAGACCTTTGACCATTTTGGTCACCCTCCTCTGGACACGTTCCAGGTTGTCAACATCCTTCTTGAATTGAGGTGCCCAGAACTGGACACAATACTTCAGGTGAGGTCTGACCAAAGCAGAATAGAGTGGTACTATCACTTCCCTTGATCACGAGGCTCTTCCCTGTGACATCACAAGGACTACCCCTCCCCCTCTCAGGTTTTAGCCCTCAAATATCAGAGAATGCTGCCAACCTGGCAACCCTAGGTTTTGTGTTGTAAAGTTTGCAAGATTGCTTTCCATTACCAGAGACTAGAGATGGGGACGAATATAAAAACGGATCAGTTTTTCTGACGAATATAGCCAATTCATCATATATTCGTCGATCCGTATTTGTAAAATTTTAAATCAGGACGAATATGGCTTGATGAATATTTCCTCGGTTTTATTCGTCGATCCGTTCATATTCGTCTATATTTGTTACCCCTTTTGGGGGCCTCTCTGAGCTTGCTGGTGCCAATTCGAAGCTCTGGCCAATCAGGACAGAGATCCTGGATTGGCATGTCTGGCAGCCAATAGCGCTGCTGAAAGGTGTATCTACTTTTACAGACGCTTCATATAAGCTTTTCCCGTCCGGCCGTTCCCCACTTCTGTTCATGCTCTCCGGAGTGAGAACAGTTGCTGCTCGCTGGCTTGCTGGTGCTCTTGTGGTTTCACTTTTGCAGCAGCAAAGCAAAGACTTATATTTTTCTTTATCATCATTCATCAATCATCATCAACTTTACTGGGAATTTGGGGAGGGATTTCAGGTAGCTTAGGCTACTTCTTCGGAAGGACTTAATTTCATTTCAAATTCAAATAAATCAAACGTTTTTGTTTCCTGGAGGCTTGTATGTATGTATGTGTGTATCGTCGGGGGGGGAGGGAACTGTCGTTGTGTGACTGTGGAATCTCTTTTCCTTTATATTCAGTTTTCAAAAGTTCATTTTAGAGAGGCTTGTGTCTCTCAGGGAATTTGGTGGGTGGCTGGATCTATCATTCCTTTTTCTTCCAAAACCTATTTGGGCGTGTGTGTGTGTGTGTCTAAGTGGGAGGATTATTCAGTTTTCAAAAGTTCATTTTAGAGAGGCTTGTGTCTCTCAGGGAATTTGGTGGATGGCTGGATCCATCATTCCTTTTTCTTCCAAAACCTATTTGGGCGTGTGTGCGTGTGTGTCTAGGTGAGAGGATTATTCAGTTTTCAAAAGTTCATTTTAGGGAGGCTTGTGTCTCTCAGGGAATTTGGTGGGTGGCTGGATCCATCATTCCTTTTTCTTCCAAAACTTATTTGTGTGTGTGTGTGTGTGTGTGTGTGTGTGTGTGTGTGTGTGTGTGTGTGTGTCTCTGACTGAGACTTAGCTGGCAGGGCTTTTCTTTTTGGACTTTTTTGGCTTCTCTGCCACAGTGGGTCAGGGGGGGAAATTTTCCTAATTACATTATACTGAGGGGGGGGGGGCTTTGTTTAGGCAGGCAGGTCACATTTTAATAAAAGAAATACACCACCATCATTCTAAAAATAAAATTTATACACACTCTCTGACCCTCTGTTAGTTTCCTTCCTCAATCTCCATTGCTTTATTTGTTTAGTTGGTTTGTTAGGCAGGCAGTAGAAAATGAAGGGATTTCTTCAGGGGCAATCCAAGGGGAAGAAGGCTGTGAAGCTACGCAGGCTAGGTAGCAGCACCGTCATCACGACCACCACATGCACAACCACGTCTACGATAACCAGTGCCACTGTCCCTCCTCCAGTGGCCTTGCAGGCAGGCATGGAACCAAAGCTTACAGAGGTGCAAAAGAACTGCCGCTCCTCTTCCTAGAGGAATCTGAGGAGTTACTGGTTTCTGAAGATCCCCAGTCCGATTTGGAACCAGTAACGGCAGGGCAGGCTTCACAGCCCCCCCACCCCTCTCCCCAGAGTCATCTGTTCCCTCCTCCCAGACCAGCAGCACCCCTGGGACACAGAGTTCTTCCCAGGCCAGCAGTCAGGCAGTGGGTCCTCGTTTGGGCAAGCATGTCAGAGGGGCCATGTGGGATCATTTCATGGCGCTCAGTGATGACCCACGGCTGGCATGCTGCAATACCTGCCTTGGGGTGGTCCGGAGGGGGTCAGACCCCAGGCATCTGTCCTCCACCGCCCTCCGCCAACATCTGGAGAGGCATCACCCAAGGCTCCTGTCCAGGGAAGGCACTTCGTCCACGCCGTCTGGGAGAGGGAAAAGAGCAGCTCCAAGGGAGGCAGGAGGAGGCGCCTCCTTTCAAAAGGGCAGCCACAGGGGTTTCTGGGGCCGGGAGCATGAGGCAGGCCACGCTCCACGAAGTGGCACCCGTTGGGTCCGCCATGACCCTCAGCTGGTGGTCACTTGTCTTGTCGCCGAGACGATCGCCCTGCTTGGACTTCCACTGTCCATCGTGGAATCCCAAGCCTTCTGCCGGTTGCTGCATTTTTTTGCCCCCTGGTATGACCTCCCCTCACGGAGAACTCTCAGTTCTAGAGTGCTGCCCTCGCTCTATGACTCTGTGAGGGAGGTGGTCCGTGACCATTTTTCACGGCTACAGGGGCACAAGGTGCACTTCACAGCGGACCTGTGGAGCGGAGGTCAGCACGGCTACCTCTCACTCACAGCCCACTGGTGGCAGCCAGAGGACTTGAGTAGTGGCAGGGCATCGGTGACAGGGCCACAGGGGGAGGCCCTTGCCCTGCCCCCAGGCTACAGGTCCGTTCTGCTGCAGGTGCGGCACATGGAAGCTCAGGCGACAGGGAGGAACATCACCAATGAGTTCCTGTCCGCGCTGCAGGAGTGGGCACCAGAGGGTGAGATGACCCGTAGCCACATGGTCACAGATGCTGGGTGGAACACGTTGGCGACATTGAACACGGCGGCCTTTGAGGGCATCGTATACATGGCGCACAAATTACACCTTGAAGTGTGTGATGCCCTCGGCCTGGGCAGCCACGTCAAGCCCGAGTGGGATGCAGGCACCCAGGAGACATGGGCACTCCTGGAGCAATGCCGCCAACTGGTGGGCCACTTCTCCCACAGCCTGAAAGCTGCCTGCCGGCTGCGTGAGAGGCAGGAGGAGTTGGGTCAGGAGACCCACGTTCTCCTGACAGACCTGCCCACCAGGTGGAACTCCACCTATACCATGGTGTCCTGCCTGGTGGAGCAGAAGGCCATTTTGGAGGACATCATGTCCTCCATGCCCATTCTGCCCGGGGGGAGAGAGGTGGGCATCAGTGCTACGGATTGGCTGGCCCTCTCCAAGATGGTGGAGGTGCTCAAGCCCTTCCTGGAAACCACGGACATGTTGTGTGGTTATACGGCAAGCCTGGGGCAGGTCATCCCCCTGATTCATGCCCTCGATCGGTCCCTGGAGACTGCTGTGGCACCAGGATCCTCCCTCCTTCCACAGACCAGGGCTTTGGTGAAGAGGTTGCAGGCAGGCGTGCAGAAGCGACTCCATCCTGTCTACAGTGACAGAGCTTACTGCATGGCCTGCCTGTGTGATCCTTGAATCAAGGGGGGCTTGGCAGCACGCACCTCAGACCTCGAGGAG
Source organism: Intellagama lesueurii (assembly GCA_037013535.1). Classification (NCBI taxonomy): domain Eukaryota; kingdom Metazoa; phylum Chordata; class Lepidosauria; order Squamata; family Agamidae; genus Intellagama; species Intellagama lesueurii. The sequence continues at coordinate 231,679,174 of JBAJHW010000003.1, forward strand.
TGGAGAACGGAGCTCTCCACTGAGGTCCGCAGGGCGTTGGGGGCACAATGCTTGCGTGGGGCAACGGGAATGTCAGGCCATGAGGGGCAGGGTGGTTTGCCTGAACCACAGGGAAGGACTTCACCTGGTGAAGGCTCCATTCACCACCAACATTACTGGAGCTCTGTGGTGACCTTGGCACTTGCCTCAGAGGAAAGACAGCCGGCTGAGGAGGATTCGGCAGAGATAATGGTACGGGAATATCTGGCTGAGCGCCCTCAGCCCCACCAGTCAGATCCCCTCCATTACTGGGCTAGGAAACTAGTCATATGGCCGGAGTTGTCCAATGTGGCCATGGACCTCCTTTCCATCCATCCCCCCCCAGCGTCCAGAGTGAGCGCGTGTTTTCCCATCTCGGAGACATACTCCGACCACGCCACTCGAGTTTGGATCCCGTTACTGTGGAGAGACTGTCATTCATCAACATGAACCTTCCCTTGTTGGGCTTCCCCTCACTGAACCCAAAGAGGTAGGGTTCCAATGACAGCCTCTCCCTTAACACACCGCCTGCCTGCCTGCGCCCACCTGCCCACCCTCCAGTCCTCCTGGAAAAAAAAAAGACCTGCCTACTTGTCTGCCACCCTGTAAACCTGCCCCTCAGTCAGAACTCCAGCTGCCGATTCCAGTCGCCTCCTTTGGCCAAGTTCCAACCAAGTTGTACCTGCCTGTCTGCCTGCCTGCCTGCTGGATCAAGTCAGACCAGCAGGCTGAGAACTGTTGAACTCCTTCCTGCCTGCCTGCCTGCCTGCCTGCCTGCCTGCTGGATCAAGTCAGACCAGCAGGCCGAGAACTGTTGAACTCCTGCCTGCCTGCCTGCCTGCCTGCCTGCCTGCCTGCCTGCTAGATCAAGTCAGACCAGCAGGCCGAGAACTGTTGAACGCCTGCCTGCCTGCCTGCCTGCTGGATCAAGTCAGACCAGCAGGCCGAGAACTGTTGAACTCCTGCCTGCCTGCCTGCCTGCTGGATCAAGTAAGACCAGCAGGCTGAGAACTGTTGAACTCCTGCCTGCCTGCCTGCCTGCTGGATCAAGTCAGACCAGCAGGCCGAGAACTGTTGAACTCCTGCCTGCCTGCCTGCCTGCTGGATCAAGTAAGACCAGCAGGCCGAGAACTGTTGAACTCCTGCCTGCCTGCCTGCCTGCTGGATCAAGTAAGACCAGCAGGCCGAGAACTGTTGAACTCCTGCCTGCCTGCTGGGTTACATAGTCCTGGCGGGCTGTTCGTTCCACCTTCTGCCTCCCTGACTGCCTGCTGGGTTATGTAGCCCCAGTGGGCTACGTTTGTTCCACCTTCTGCCTCCCTGACTGCCTGCTGGGTTACGTAGTCCCAGCGGACTGTTTGTTCCACCTTCTGCCTCCCTGACTGACTGCTGGGTTATGTAGTCCCAGCGGGCTGTTTGTTCCACCTTCTGCCTCCCTGACTGGGAGGAGAGAACTCCTGCCTGACACGGGTTAAACCAGATCAGCTCTGCAATCTGAAGCCAGGCAATATGGTGATGGGGTGACGCACAGACAGCCTTTCGTTGGGGCAGACCCAGGCCAGCCCTCTTGGCATCCAAGCCTAAACCCTCTCTTGGCACACCCAGAGCCTGTCCCGGCACCCCCAAACGTGACAAGAGGGCCAGACAACCCTCTTGGTGCACCCAGAGCCTGTCCCGGCACCCCCCAACGTGACAAGAGGGCCAGACAACCCTCTTGGCACACCCAGAGCCTCTCCCGGCACTCCCGGACGTGACTAGAGCACCAGCCAACCCTCTCTTGGCACATGCAAAGCCTGTCCCCATCCCCAAACGTGGCAAGAGGGCCAGCCAGGCCTCTTGGCAGTTGGCATACCCAAAGCCGGTCCTGGCATCCCAAACGTGCCAAGAGGGCCAGCCTGTCTCAGCCCCCCAAAACCTCCAAGGGCTATCTTTATCATATCCGGGCGGTCTCAGCAGCCAAGTTGCAAAAAAAACAAACCCAGCTTTCTAGTTCTAAACGAGCATCTTTGTTTGTTTGAAGCTTGTCAGCAAGTCTAGTTAGACGTTGGTGGTGAGTGACAGGTGAGTTTCCTAGGCCTGTCTCAGACCCACCCAAAGCCTGTCCGGGTGTCGCCCCATTGCCCCATCGCACGGCTTCAGATTGCAGAGCATCTGTTTCCGACAGCCCCGCGGCCCCGCGGATTAACCGCCGTTAGTAGCACCTTGGACCCTTTTCTCCTGTTGGTGCTACTGATTCCCCGAAAGCCGGGCTCTGCCCCCCAAGCCTGTCCAGGCATCCCCCGTACCAAGATGGACAACAACAACAGCAGCAACAACAACAGCACCTATAACAAGCCCAGTGGCTCAGCAACACTGCAGTTTAACCCGCAGCACCACTGTCTACTTTGCTGCCAACTTCCTCAGTGCCCGATGGGTCCAAAAGTCTACCTTGCTGGCTACATGAAAACTTTCCGAGTCCTGTAGCTCCTTCCACTTCCAAAAGGCCTGTGTGCTGATTCTAACTTCCTCAGGCTTGATTCTCAAATGCTGCTTGCTGACTTCAGCATCCTACCCTCCTCGGGTGTCCCCGTGCCAAGAGGGCCAGGTTCAGCTCCACCCAAACCTGACCAATGTGCTCCCTCCTCCTGAGATGTGCTGTGTGTGACATGTCCCTCCCTATCTCCAGGATCAGTATCCGCTGATTCATTTATTCTGAAAAATCTCGGAAATGCATATTTATATGCATTTCATGATTCCACCCTCCTTGGGCTTCATTCCAATTATTCATGCCTGTTCATTCTGGCCTCCTAGCCTTCTCTACTGCCCCAGAAGGCTGGCAGAAGCTGGGTGAAAAGCAAAGGGACATAGCTCAACCCGTTGCACGGATTCAAACTGCAGTGCTGACCTTCTGATGGACAAGCCCAGTGGCTCAGCGGTTTAACCCGCAGTGCCACAGTCTATGTTGTTGCTATGTGCAACCTGTGAGGGCGCCCCCCCCACCTCACCGGGCATCAATTCCAGCCTCCTTGGGCCATGTTGGCCCCAAATCCTGCATCCCTCCCAGCTGCCTTGGGCTTGCCTGCTGCTGATTCTGTGCCAAGAATCAGGCCAAGGGCCTTCCAAATCTTGACTGCTGGGTTGCGTGAATTTGCCTCATTGGGCGAAGTTCTTTCCGGCCTGCCTGCCTGCTTATTCAAAGGGCTACATTAGTGCTCCAAAGTCCACTCGGGCTTCATTCCTAATTCCTGGCTGTTCATTCCAGCTTCCTACTGCCTCAGGTAGGCAGAACCTGGAACAAACTATGGGAGCTCAGCTCACCCCATTGCATGGATTTGATCTTCCACTCGAGAAGCCCAGTGGCCCCGTGGATTAACCACCATTACATTAGTAGCACCACCCTATTCATCTGTTGTTCCTGTTGTTGTGCAACCTCAGTTGCCTCCTGGGGGCAAACTTAACTATGCAGGCAAATGTGATGTTCCCAAAGAAGGCAAGAGTCTGCTTTCAAGCCTGTCTGGGCATCCAAGTGCCAACCAGGCCTGTCACAAGCCCCCCCAAGCCTGTCCGGGCGTCCCCTGTGCCAAAGAGGGCCTGTCTCAGGCCCACCCAAAACTGGCAGACTGTTCATTCCAGCTTCCTAGCTATTCTACAGCCTCAGTAGGTAGGCAGAACTTGGAACAAATTACGGGAGCTCAGCTCACCAGCGGCCCCGTGGATTAACTGCCGTTACGTTAGTAGCACCTTGGACCCTATTCATCTGCTGTTGATGCTGCTGCTGTTGCTCTTGCAACCTTAGTTGCCTCCTGGCCTGGGGGCAAACCACTTAGCAGGCTGATGTTCCTTAAGAATAAGACAAGAGTCTGCTTCTACTGCCTCAGTAGGTAGGCAGAACTTGGAACAAACTACAGGAGCTCAGCTCACCAGCGGCCCCGTGGATTAACCACCATTACGTTAGTAGCACCTTGGACCCTATTCATCTGCTGTTGTTGCTGCAGTTGTGCAACCTCAGTTGCCTCCTGGGGGCAAACTGAACTACCTTTCGGCTGAAGAAGACAGGAGTCTTCTTTCCTTTTGCTTCCTTCCTTTTGCCTCTGCCTCTTTCTTTTCCTCTGCCCACCCCAAGCCTGTCCGGGCATCCCCGTGCCAAGAGGGCTGGGCTGTGCCCCACCCAATGCCTGTCCGGCTGTCCCATGCCAACACGGTGCTCCAAAGTCCACTCGGGCTACTGCCTGAGTAGGTTAGCAGAATCTGGGACAAGCCACAGGAGCTCATGGATTCAAACTGCTGTGCTGACCTTCCGATCAACAAGCCTAGTGACTCAGCAGCAGTTTAACTCAGTAGGTAGGCAGAAGCAGGAACAAGGGACAAGAGCTCAGATCACCCCATTGCATGGATTCGAACTGCTGATCTTCCGCTCAAGAAGCCCAGCGGCCACCCTGATTAACCGCTGTTAGTAGCACCTTGCAGTTAGACCCTATTCTTCGGCTGTTGCTGCTGCTTTGACAACCCCAGTTGCCTCCTGGGGACAAATTTAAATAACTTTGCAGGCAAATGTGATGTTGCAGATGAAGAAGACCAGAGTCTCCTGCGGCTGCCTTTTGCCTCAGTGCTCCGATGGGGCCAAAAAGCCTGCTTTCCGGCTGCAAACTTCCTCAGTGCCTGATGGGGCAAAAAGTCAATGACGTTGCTGGCCATTTGAACAATTTCCTAATCCTGCAGCTCCTTCCACTTGGGCTACATTCCAAAAGGCCTGTCTGCTCTGCCCCACCCAAAGCCTGTCTGGGCGTTGCCCCATTGCCCCATTGCCCGGCTTCAGATGGCAGAGCTCGTCTGGTTTTCAACCCGTGCCAAGGGGGCCGGCCGGTCTAACCCCCCCCCCAAAAAAACCTCCGAGGGCTATCTTTATCATATCCGGGCAGTCTCAGCAGCCAAATTGCAAGCAATCCCCAGCTTTCTAGTTCTAAACGAGCATCTCTGTCGCCCCATCGCCCGGCTTCAGATTGCAGAGCTGATCTGTTTCCGACAGCCCCGCAGCCCTGTGGATTAACCGCTGTTAGTAGCACTGACCTTGTTCATCTGATGGTGCTGCTGGTGCTGTTGGAAGTTGCAAGCAACCTCAGTTACCTCCTGGGGGCAAAAACCTTTCCCTTGCAGGCAAATCTTATGTTGCTGAAGAAGACCAGAGTCTGCTCTGCTGCCTTTTGCCTCAGTGCCCCGATGGGGCAAGACACAGTACTTTGCTGCTGCCAACTACCTCAGTGCCCGATGTGGCCAAAAAAGCCTGCTTTCCTGCTGCCTTTTCCCTCAGTGCCCGATGGGGCCAAAAGAGCCTGTTTTCCTCCTGCCAACTTCCTCAGTGCCCGATGGAGCCAAAAAGCCTGCTGTGCTGACAAATACCTCCTTGTCTCCAGTCCTCCTGTGGGCAAACTCTACTTCACTGGCAAGTGTAATGTTGTGTTGAGCTGAAGACAAACTCGATGTCTCATGCATGCCTCTGCCAAAGGGACCTCTCATTCTGCTGGGGCTAAATATAACTCCCTCAATGCCATGGGCTTCTGTGCCATGTGGTAAACTCTCCTGGGGGAACCCAATTTGTGGGTGAATAACTCGGAGTTCCGATATCCAGTCTTCACCAAATTTGACAGGCATGTTGGGGAAAGACATAGGAAGCTCTGTTGTGATTCTGGAGTCTCTAAGTACCTGGGGGGAGCTTTCCTGGGGCGGTCCTCTTTGTGACTATATAACTCGGGGGTCTGTGATCCAATGTTCACCAAACTTTCAGGAGTTGTAGAAATGTGTCTGAGGACGTGTCTCTAGGTCGTCGGGGGCCAGTGTTATAGCCATTTAAAGTGCAGATGAATCGACAGATCAATTCATCAATTCGTTGAAGAATATTCGTATATTCGTATTTGTTGATTCGTTAACCTTGACAAATAACGGATCAAAACAAATCACCATTTTTTTTATTCATCCCCATCTCTACTAGAGACCTTAACAAACTGAATTACTGCACCACTGTTTTAACTTCGATTTTCCTTTAGATATAAAGATGCATGTAGGTCAGAGTGTGTCATATTTTGTTGCCTGTAAAAGGCAAACCTGGCATTTAATGCTAGCAAACCTGGGCTTTCTGCCAGAACCTATGCCCTGGCAAGGAGTATTCTATCAATCAAAAGCTATAGTAGTGTAATATCTTTATTAGGTCAATCAAAGGGGCACAAAAAGTGTGCCAGCCTCAGGACTTTAAGATATTTTCCTCAGGCAATCTGGAAGAAAAACAGATTGGCAAATTGCAGTAGGGGAGGAGGAGGGAAAAACTGGTTTGATCTTGAAATCAAGGTGTCTGTATGTACAATGGCTTGCAAAGGAATGAAGAGGAGGCAGAGAACTTTGATCCTCCATCTTTGAAAATATAGGCCTAAATCCAGTTATTAGCTTCAATTAAGGGAGGCCCATTGAATCAAGGGAACTTACACCAGTGTTGACATAATAAGTTCCATTAATTTAATATCTCTATTGTAACTGGAACTAATAGTTCAACTGAGGCCACAAAATGCCACAGTAAACCAAGAACTCTCTACATTTTCCTAGGCAAATATATGCTTTCCTTTTTTTTTTTTTTTTTTTTGGTCTCCAGGTTTCATTAAGTCAGGCAACAATCAGACGGTGAGAAAAGTGAACATCTTATCACACTGGGAAGGGTTGCTTTGCCAAGAGTGATCTCTTTTAAAGTGACCCTTCCATCCATCAGGAAATTGCTCTAACATGGCTCCAAAAGTAGTAGCCATGCTGCTGGACCAAAAATATCCAGCTTGGGCATGGATCAGGTTGGGCTAGAGTGCTATTCCCCCATACATTGTGTGAAAACCGGCAAACAGCTAACACCATGCTGCAAGTGGGCCAAAATGGAATTGGGCCTGATGAAATGCTGTCCTGTCCTCACTTTTGTTTTACCACTGTTGTAACTTAAGCATGTCTCCGATTATATATATGTGTGTGTGTGTGTTAGTTTTTAAGTTTCTCTAATACTCTTTTGATGTTTCCACAGCAACAGACCAGCACAACAATTCTGTGGGATCACAGAGTGGTTGCAGTTTATATAACTTTCTTTCCATCCATAAAAACAGAATTGCATTTCAAAGTGGTGTATATCTTGTAAGATTTAAACAGTGCTTCATTCTAATTTCCATTCCTGCTCATTTCTCCTTCCCTCCCTCCCTCTCTCATTCTCTCTCTGTCTCTTTGTTTTCCTTTTTTCTCTTTTTGTTTAATTTTCTATGTAGAATTACTCAGGATGTGAGCTGTGTATCAATGGCCCAGAGACTAGTCCTCTCTGTTGAGTGATGATTAGAAAGCTTGGTAAGTTTTTCCCCAAACAACAGAATAATTCTTGCTGGAATATTTATGTAAGTAGGTCAAAAGAAAATGAAAGCTGTTCTTGGGCAGCTTTCAAATATATATGAGTTGGGTCCCCCTACCCCTGATGGGATGTTGAACAAGATTAGAAATATAAACATCCTATTGCAAGACTCTATTTTATTTTACTTCCAACTGCATGGAACTGTTGGGAGGTATTTAAGAATCTGAGCTGGAACTAGATGTGACAGTAAAGATGGGGTCCTTGCCTGTTGAAAATGTTGCAACATTTCCTCTCCTCTCCTTCCCTCCATATTAGCAGGGAGTGGGTCAAGGCAGCTCTTGCTGGTCACAGCTCTCTCATACTGATGCATGTGCTGACCACACACATTGCCTGCCTCATGTTTAATAAAAGTGTGAAGGGCCCCTACATTCACACAACATAGGGGACCTTCTAATTTCTGCTGAGCACATGGGCAGCAACTGTGGCAAAGCTTATGGGCATCCAATCCTGCTTCCTCCAACATATAAATGATGGCAGTAGTGGGAATCGAGTTTGTGCATTCTTCTGATATCTCCGTATCTTGGGCACTTGCTGGCATAGAAAAAATGTTCTACAATAAATAATTCTCCTAAAATCCCAATTATCTTTGTTTGTGTGTTTTGTTTTTAGTATTCTGCCTGATCACAGAACAGTTCTGGGTGAAGAGTGCACCACTTATCCATAGTAATTATGGACGCATCTTTGATCTTGAAGATGATTTGTTGTGTATCGTTTGTTCCATTTGTGACTTTGATCTTGTTTGTTTAAAAAATAACAACTGACATTTCATTTGAATGACACTGAGTCTTCACCAGGTAGAAGGGGAAACACCCAGGCCATATAAGCTATATAGGTCTGCCGTGAGTGGAGGGTATTTGGGTGGACTCCAAGAGACTAAAGGGTCTTCTTGTTGTCTGTGGATGCAATGATACATCATATACTGATGTCAACAAACTGGTTAGACAGTGTAAGAGAATATACATTTGGAAGGGTACGTTGGACGGTGAAGGTGGTAGACCCAGGGAAACAAAAATTATTAGAAGTATTAGAGTGACAATATATTTTACTGGAAGTCGAGATGCATGGGATTTGCCAGTGCACATTAAGGGGGGGAAAAACCCTGTCTCCATGACAACATCAAAATGGTGAGGGAGAGCTGTACAAATCAAGGTAGAATTTCAGCTGTATGATTAGAAAAAGGTGTCTGTAATTTAGATTGGCTATCCTGTTCTGTAATATTTCCCCTAAATTTCTTATATAAATAACTCGAAGAAACCCTTTGAAACCAAGTGAGGAGTTAGAAACAATGGCCTAGGACCAGTTTGCTTGTTCTAACTAGAATAGGCTGATTGAATCAATAGGATTTACCATTCAGAAGTTAATTCAATGGATTTAGTCTAATTAAAACTGACAATTGATATTTAGGCCAGTGATTATATCACCAAGGCACAGTCTTTCCCACATAACCAAGGACCAAGGTCTCTGTTCTGAAGATCATGCTGGACTTTTAATAGTCCAAGGAGATGCTGGCTTTTGTCCCTAACCATGTTACTGAAAGAACAAACCCTGCTTGTATCGTTCAGTTCAAGCAATGGGAATAAGCATTCCAAATGCAACTTATAATTAATTTTGAGGTACAGAGTCACTGAAATATAAAGCAAGGACATAAATGATTTGCTGTATTAGTCCTTGAGAAGTTTGAAACCAGTCTATGGAGAAGGCAAGTTTATGTGAGGCTGGGGATCATTGTCATAAGGTAGCCAATGTTTTATTACACTCTCATAAAACAGTAATACTCAAATGGAAAGTATCATTAATAGACTTTGGGAACCTTGGGAGCAATTTGCCAAATTGCTGCCAATGGATGTTGATACAACATTGGAAGGAGGGGCTTAATACAAATTCAGAAAATTACTGCCATAAAGGATATCAAAGGAATAACAAAACTGTTTTGTAATTACACATGAAAATCTATGCGTGTTTAAACACAATGGAGTTATAGGTCCCCAGGCTGATTGCTCGCCACATTAGATTAGAATGTAGCTCCTAGGGAAGGTATGAATTACATTCAAGTTTGCCACCCACTTCTCCAAGATCAGAAAAAGCAATGCTAACATGATACAAAAGGTTTTCTGGTTTGCTGCAGTAAGGGAATTTCTTACCAAAGGAAATTTCTCATGCTGCCAATGAGACAATAGTATTATAGTATTTGCACTCACCCTGAGAAACTGACCACTAAGGATATAACAAATACTCACATATGTTCTCACACTGCAAAAAAAGGATGTCAGAAAAATTACAGAATTGGAGAACCCCTGCCAAAGCAAGAGATCCGTGGCTAAAATATCTTGGACAGGTGGCCCTCTTTCTTCTCCAAAAAATTTAAATGAAGGAGTCCACCACCCTTCAAGCTAGTCCATTCCACAAGAAGTTCTTCCTCATGTGTATGTGAACTCTTCTTTCTCATATTTTGAATCCTTTACTACCCTCTGGACCTAAAAAACAAGTTTATTCAATCTGTCACATGACAGCTTTTCAAATATTTGAAGATGACTATTATATCACCTGTGGATACCCAGTGTGGTGTAGTGAATAGAATGATGGACTAGGGCTCTGAGACCAGAGTCTGAATCTCCACTCAGCCATGGAAACTCACTGGGGGAGTGGAACTGGTAAAACCACTCCTTAAATATCTCACTTACCTTGGAAGCCCTATTAGGGTTGCTATAAGTCAGTTCTGACTTGACTGCACATAACAACAACAACAACAACAAATCATCTGTCAGTCTTCTCTTCTCCAGACTAAATGTTCCCAGTTCTCTCAGCTGTTCCTCAGAAGGTTTCGATCGCAGACTTACTACCATCCTGGTTACTCCCTACTTCACATATTCCAGATTGCAAAAGTCCTTCACAAACTGTGGTACTCAGAACTGAGAACCAAATTCCAGGTGAGGCCTGACCGAAACAGAATAGAGTTACTTCCATAGATCTGAATACTATACTTCTACTGACACAGCTGAATCTTGCATTTTTTTTTATTTATTTTTTTTGCTGCCACATCACACTGTTGATTCATGTTAAGCTTGTGGTCTCCTAAGGCTCCTAGATCCTTTTGAGAAGTACTAGCACCAAGCCAGCTGTCACCCATATTATGAACAGACCAATATAATGCAACATAATGCATTATGGTGTAATATAATGTGGTGCATTTCATTGGAGTTAAATTGCTTATTTCTTTGTAAGCGTGACTGAGAAAAGATAGCATGGGAGGATTTGTGCTATTGTGTCTTTAGAGGAAACATAAATAGCCCTACAAAAGACAGTACCTTAAAGATATCCTTCTGTTCACTCCTCCACACACACAATTCCATTTGCTCCAGTAGTATTTTCAAATGCTTTCTGGTGTGGTAATTAATTCAGAGAAGTTTCCTTTGTTATTGTGCAGCAAGTGCTGCAGAGCCCCACTCTCTTGTTTTTTTTTTATAGCATGCACTAAATATTGCTAAAGTTATAAGCAGCACTAGTGTAGAGGCCCTTCCAGATTTACAAGCACATTTGGCAGAGTACATGTTCAGTGGGTAATTTATGTAACTCCTGTTACAGTTATGGAGATTATACACAGTCAGAGCACAGTCATATTTTAGTCAGCAGACAATAAAGCCAACATACTAAATATATGAAAACTGAAAATTCCATAGGAATGTCTTTTTTTAATCAGATAAGAATTTAGAAAAACTATATGATTATTCTGTTTTTATTTATTGCATTAAAGCAATTTTAACACAGTTTTTTGACCTCAACGACAGCCCCCAAAGCAATTTAGAACAAAATGAAACAGAATACCATCAACTACAAAAATATTAAAACAAAAGCCTTAAAAATCCAAAGGAGCAAATTTAAATCCTTTGGTCATATATTAAAGACCATTAGGTCAAATACAAAAAAGACTGTTAAAAAAAAGTGGAATAGAAAAATTTCACTGGCCTTCTAAACACATAGGGATGGGATTGGTCTAATTTCCTTTGAAACCGAATTCGATATCTGAGGTTATCACCATAGAACAGGCCTCATCCTGCATTCTTACCAGCAAAGCCCCTGGTAAATTGTATGAAAGATGTCTGACGATGATTTCAGTCTAAGAATAGGTTTACATGGTTTATCCCAATCCTAAACCATTTAGGGCTTTTTAGGCAAGCATCAACACATTGAGCTAGACCCAGGTATGAACTAGAAGACTGGTGAAGTGATCAACCAGTCTTTGGACTGAAAGGCACACACTACAGAGCAACATGGTTGCCACATGGTGCACCAGATATGCTTCCATAATATTTTTCAAAAACAGCGCAACATGTTGCAGTAATCTACTCAGGAGCTGACTAAAGCATGTATCATTGTGGCTAGCTACTTATAGATAAGATGGCCACATAAATCACCAAAATGGCAAACAAAATATGACACTGATTTTCATAAAATTGCATGTATTAATTTACGTGTACAGATGCAAAATTAGAAATAATTCTGATTTAAACAGAATAATTGCATCTGTTTCACTCAAGAAGAGAAGACTGTGACCTGGTGGCTTGTGCATCTGTCAGGTCAAAATATTGAATGCTAAGACAGCTTTCCAGTTATTTACTATGGATGGGCAAACTGGAAATCCCTGATCTCCCTGCCTATGGTTCTTCATCTTAAAATCAAATCTGGATTGGGCAGTCCTTCAATTGGACATGCTTTTGAAAAGAGGATTCTCCTCTCAAGGTCCTTCAAATGGTGGAATATCCTCCCCAAAAGAAGACATGTGACCACACATCTTATAGAGAGGTAAAGTCTTATTCTCTCCTGAAGAATGACTAACCTGAGGTTCTTAAATGAACCATTTTTAGTGGTTTCTTTTAAGTTGCAGAGATTTCAACCAACATAGTGCATATCTTTCATAAATAGCATTTGTCTCTCAGGGTTGTTTCAAGGGGAAATTGCAAGTGCTCTTCTAGAGCTGTGAGAAAGACAGCCTTGGTTAGAGCTACTACACTCAAAATGGGCTACCCTATACTTCCAGTGAGACTTAGCCATAGTAGTAAGGTTGATGTAGCATTTCAGCTTAAACCGATTAGCTTGTATGTATATTTTTCCACCTCCTGCTCCTCTTTTCTCAATCTGGGATGGATATAGATAAATATTAATATGAGGAGCAGGGAGGACAAGACATTCTCTGGGCAGCTCATATTTTTTATATCTCAAACATTTGGCTTGAAGCTAAAGCTCTTTCTCATTCTCTCTTTTCTGGTTTCTTTTCTGAAGAGATGGAATCTCCTGAAAACCTAATGACAAACATTCAGAGCATTCTTTAGGATCATTCACTGAAAGAAAGAGCTGATATATCACTGCTGCAGAGTGTGGGATTATCAAATCTAAGATAAGTCCATCATGACAAATTTTTGCATAAGAGTTCCATATTTTTTAGGACAGTTATTTTAATTCTAGGTTGAATGTGGTATGAAAGCTATAATTTCCTTCTTTCTTTTTTAAAAATATACTTTTTATGTTCTTATATTCATGTCAACCAATAGTTCGACATGGGTACTACATTTCTTTAAGTGGACATTAATCTTCTGAGGTTGGAAAAGTACCCAGTATTTCAAGATGCACTGTTAAAACTGTAAAATTCATGAATATTAAAATCTGTCAGTTGATGATCTAGGAAGAGCAACTGGGGAAGTATAATTCATTATCTATATTTCACAAGTTTTATGGCAAAGACCAGTCTTATTGTTTTAGCCTTTAAAAGAATTAGGACTGTACCTGTCTCCCTTTGCCACTCTACTTTTACAGATTTGAGAAACAGAGTACAATGATTAAAGATGCCTTCTTACTTTGAATGCTTTGGCGAGCAGGACTTGTATAAAAACGACAGCATTTAAGACACACGTTATCTTATTCCGCATGCCTGCTGAAGTGATTAAAATGTTCAAGGCATAGCCGAGAGTCCCTCAGCTCCTTGACAGCTGTCATAGTCATTGAGCACAAGTATAACAGGCTGAGAAAGCTTTATTGGGATACCGTTCTGTTGTGCCACAAAAGCAAGCCCTCCATTTTGCACCAGCATCTGTTACCATATTTAGAGTCTTTCTTTCTTCTGCTTCTTCAACAAAGATGAAATTCTGGTGCCATGTGCATTTCCCTCTTCTTTATTAACTTCTTTGGGTGGCTTTCTCACCGCCATGATCAGAAGGTTTTGTTTACAGAAATCTTCAGGGAAAATTCAGTTTTGCAAAGCGGAATTGTCCTTTCAAGTCTGGCTGTGTGGTGACAATAGAGGCCACAGGTTTTGAATAGGAAGTAGCATGGCTTCAGCACTTTGAATACAGATGCACACCATAAATACAGGAAGCTGGACATTTTGCATTTTTTTACTAATGCTAGGAAAATCAGTATTCCCTATGGCCAGAGGATCTCTCTACAAATAGGTCAGCAGACCCTAAAATAAATCCATCTGCCTTTCATTTCTCTATATTACTGTATTTAAACATGTGCAAATGTGAAATCTCTTGGCAATTTCACATTTCGTGGAAATTTAGTGGATTAAAATCCTTCTAACTAAAAGTTCAGGGACCTACACAACAGAATTAGCTTAAAGTCTCCCTCAGTAGACCACTGCTTATTGTTAGTTCTCATCAACTTGTACTTACTGTCCCAGTAATTCACTGAGAGACACTGGTAAAAGGAAAGAATAAAAAGGGTTTCAGTTTACTTGCAGTTCTTCTCTTCATAGATCCAAACAAACAGCATTCTGTAGAAAAGTATTAACTGGTTACATGAACAGAGCTTAACTGATTAATTAGCTTCCTAATCTACATATTGCCTACATGGCTCACACTAACTGTCTTCAGACTGTCTGACTAAAAAGAGTAGGAAAAGAATCGTAGGTATAGAGCTGTGGCTCTTTTCAGACTTTGAGGCAAAGAGAGAAGAATTGGTCATTGCTGGATTGCTTGACAGCAAACTTGGTCCAGAAAGTTCCCTCCCAGCTCTTAAAGGTATTATACAAAGGTTGCAGTATTTCCAACAAAATTCCCCTCTAACTAAACTAAATCAAAACAACAAAACCAAAAATAAATGATAATTTGTCCAGAGATTGGTACTGATATATTACAATCATTTCAGTTATCAATTAATTTGAACATTTTTCTAATGTAATTGGGCAATTTAATTAGGATTTATCTTAACTTGGAGTTTTTACACCAATGTTTTTCCAGTAATAAGTTAGTTAGGCATGGGAGAGTGCAGAGAAAGCCCAGAGATAGGATCATCACTGGACTGTTGAATGGAAACCCTGTTTTTCCTCCCACTCTAAAATCTGCATGGCCCGGCCTAGTGAAGAGTCTTAAAATAAGTCAAAGAAAGGGTTAGGGTAAGGAGATTAATTTCTTTGTTTATCTTTTTTTTAAAAAATTATCCCACTCATATAGTGGCTAGGCCACTACTCTGAGCAGCTTACAATGAGATGAGAAGGAAAACAAGAGAAGAAATGTGGTGGGATAAGAGAATGGTGTGATAAGGTTTTCAAGTATTCTGGCAACTATTTCCTTCTCTCCAAAGCTCAAAACAGGAAGAAAGGGGATGGGAGAAATAAAATCATGGGTGAGATAGATTTTTTGCCTTCATTCTGGTAAAGCTTTAAGTGTAGCAATGCAAATTTGAATATCAACATAAATGCCCTCTTTTCAACACAAATGTAATTCAATTAGATTTTTTTCCCGCTTACGTACTAACAATTATCTTAATATGTGACAATTTTTCAGTAAATTTCCAGTCTCTGAATAAGTTGTTTTAAAAAATGAAATCTAGCAAGCAAATCAGCTACCCAATGGGTTTTATTCCTCCCATTTTCCACAGGACTGCCCGTCACCCTTGCCTAGGTTTCAAAAGACAATTTGGCTTTCCAAGAAGGTGAATGGTGGCTGTGTTTTCCTCGTCCCTCTCTTTCTCAACCTGGTGAAGTGGCGTCTGGATAAAAGGTGGAGGCAGCCAAAGAATGACGCAATGTTTGTCCTGCTTCCATTCTCTTGCTTTTCCTCAGCCAGGTGGAGCCTGGTTTCTGATTTTATTCATGGATAGGACTTAATACATTTTAGATCCTGTGATAAGTAATAAATTATAGTGTTGGCTCCAAATTACTTTTATTCTTCTACCATGTCTCATCTCCTAACCAGTTCCTCTGTTTTGTGCCATTTCTGTATGTCTAAGATCTCTAGCTTCTTTTTTCTAAATAAAACCTATTTAATCTTCCACTAATTTACAAAGTGCAGTTCCCTCAATATATACACCATTTCTCTTGGAAGATAGAGACAGACCAGAGCTAGCCATTCACTCACCTCACATTTATTCAAGAGGTACCACTATCAAACACACCATCGTTTCTACATTTGACTTTGTGGTACTTCTGCAGTGTGGTGTAGTGAACAGAGTGAGGGACTAGGACTTTGGGGACCAGAGTTCAATTCCTCACTCAGCCATGGAAACTCACTGGGGGAGTGGAACTGGTTAAACCACTCCTTCAATATCTCACTTACCTTGAAAGCCGTATTAGGGTCACTGTAAGTCAGTTCCGACTTAACAGCATGTAACTAACTAACTAAATTTCTTCAAAAGGGAAATTTGCACAGTCCTTACAGAATGCCAGTCTCTCTGAGTGAAGGAACTCAGGAAGCAAGTAGACTTTAATTGATAGATCAGTCCATATCTCAGGAAAAATTAGTTATACAAACATATATAAGAATAAACAATACAATACAGCAAATTACATAGAGACAGATATTTTGATTCCAGATAAACTCCAGCTTCTGTCCAAGAGAATCTCTTTCATTCAGAGCTTTTAAGAACAGAAACAAACTAAAATTCATTCTAGAGCCAAAATGTTTGCTCTTTGTGTAATAAAGCCTGAAGCAAGATATAGAGATGTGCATTAAAAAGTATTATATCACTTTAATGCTGCTCTCAGATAGATATTTACAAGCTCTGTGTATATAGTCTGTTAAAAAATGCTCGCCTCCTAACTGAGGGCTGACACCTAATGCCCTGACTTTCTTCCTATACAGTGTAACTTTCTGTATTTAGGAAGAAAGCTTTTAAGGCCTAAACCAGGCCCTTGGGGACACAAATTATCTCTGCAGGGCAAATTGTCTCTAAAGCTTCTGGGGGACAACATTTGCAAATTTGGGATCCTGAGGTTTTTGTTGGTGGGGGTTGTGAGGCAGGCATGTTAGAGGGCCTTCCGAGGTCTAGAGGAAGGCAAAAATGGACCTCAGAAATTGCCCATTCCTATTATACTTACTCACAAACAAAGAGATAAAAGAAAATATTTTCTGCACGTTCTCAGAGCACAGATTGCCAATGACATTCTGGAGATTGGCTGGCCACTTTTGGAGTAGAGAAGTGAAACACTTTGAATTTGTCCTTTCTCCTTGAGGAGGGTTTTTTAAATATATATATATCGTGTTTTACCATCTATCTATCATCTATCTATCTATCTATCTATCTATCTATCTATCTATCTATCTATCTATCTATCTATCTATCTATCTATCTATCTATCTACACACACACACACACACCTATATAGACATATATAGAGAGACATATGTGTGTGTGTGGTAAAAGGGTTTTTCTGGATTTTTTCTTTTAATATTTTTAATATTTTCAGACCGTGGATAAGTGAATCAGTGGATACTGATCCTGTGGATAAAGGGGTCCTACTGTACCTCATCCTTGAATGTGGTGCCAGCTGGTGAAAATCATAGTGAAGGAAGGGTTTGATTGCTGTCCCACGTTGTCACTCCACCATCTCTTCACTCTTTCTGTAGGAGCCAATTCTGAAGTTGAAGTAGCTGACTACTTCTGGAACAGAGGGGTCATATGTTTCATGTTTGCCTTCACTCACCCTGGTAAGTCTTCCACTTTCCACATGCTGCTTTTGTTACTGCTGCCATTTATCTCATCATGGTTTCCATCTCCAAAGGGATGTGGGGGGTGAAATATACCTTTTACATACTGGAAACTATTTCAAGAAGTTGGCTATTGAGATCAAAGTTCACCTTATTTCTTTAGAATAAAAGAAGAAGAACCTGCATAAATTCTGGTGTAGGAAAACACAACTACCATATACTGCTGCCTGTAAATAAATCTGGCTAAAAGATATGCTTTCAGACTGAAAAAGAAGGGAAGTAATTAGACTAGAAGCAACCGTGAACAAACATGTTAGCAGAATCAATAACTGGAACTGATCAGCTATTTCTTTAATTGTGCCAGCTGGACTGTAGCGATGTGCTCAGCAGAGCATAATTACCCATTTCAGGCATACAACAGAGGTGCCCCTCTACCACCTCCCCTCTCAGTTCTCTTTCCCTAAATCTCTCCCCACCCCCAATTTACATTAGCAGTTTAATATGTTCTTAAAGAAAAAGAAGCTAGTTGAGAGAAATGAGTTGTGAAATGGGCCATTCTCACATGTGAAAAGATATTATAGGAATAATTAGAAGGACGTTGAATGATTAAGCCAAGTGTGATCTAATAAGAAAGTGAGCCATCAAAGAAAGATGCCTAATTTTTCTCCATTCAATGGACATTTTTGGTGTGTGTGTGTGTGTGGCATACAAAGCTGCACTGTGAAAAATAGGACCATTCTTTTTCATATTCCATTGTGCTAATTTGTAAAGTTGTGATGGATCCAGCTGCAGTTCTTTAAATAGCCACATCCAGCCGTGTACAGTTGCTTTTCTATTATTAAAAGAAAGTCTGGGCAGGAACAAAATAAAAGCAGTATGTAAGATGCTGACTAATTATAAAAGAAAAAAAGGCCATATTCTTCATTGATGGATGCTGGTTTTTCTTTTGTGACATCAAATCAAAGTCTTTACAATGCAAGTCTCTTGCAGACCGTTTATGTAGCAAATCCAAAGCAGTATAATACTGATATCCGAGAACAGAGTTTTAGATGAATTAATGGGGGGGAAAACAGTCATCAGGTTAGTGTCTATTAATTGAGCCTGTTTATTCCTGTATTCCAAAAAGAGAATCAAAAAGAACTTTGGTTTAAAGGGGGAAAATATGCCTGAAGCTATAGTCCTCAAATTAAGGAAGTTCAGAAACACGGACGCACTGTTCTTGCATCTTGATTTCTGCTTCAAATGAACCCAAAGGTGGGCTCCACTCTTTGATTCCCAAAAGACAATAAACCCATACTTAGAAGAACTAAGCCCATTGAATACAATGAGACTTCCCCTAAGCATTGATCAGTTCGACTGGACTCATAAAGGTTGTGTAGGTAAAAACAGAACTGCACTGAAAAGGCAGAGGCCTTTTGAAGATGTAGAAACCACCGAAAAGGTGTGTTTCATTTTATTTCTGTGATATATTATAGAAACAAGAGTAGTTAGTGGGATTCTGCCATAGTTTTTATTTGAGAAGGAAGTTCGAGTAGGTACAATGTATTGATCTTGGGCCTGGACATCCTTACTTTGGGGGATATAGCTTTAATAATAACTTCTTTGGTTTCAACCAAGGGGCTTTCTGTCTCTCTTTTTGGAATTTCCAAAAAGAGAGACAGAAGACAGTTGTTTAAAACATAGGAGGATATAGTTGTCAATAGTGGGAGAAAACTCTGTCTTTACTGAGCAACTTAATGTGGAAGCAATTTGTTTTAAGCTGAACTGTAAATAAACAAAACAAACAGAACAACTATCAGACTCACCAATGTCTCTGAAGTGGGATCACTAAAGAAACTACACACACTCACAGAGAGGGGATTGCCATTTGAGCCAGTCTACTAAGCAGGTGGTGTCTACGTACTGTGAGGTACTACTCCCAAATCTGTCCCCCAGAAGCAGCTCAAAGTTTTCCTTTGGAAACATATTCTAGAATTAGACATTTTTCACCAGAGGCTCGTCCTACCCAGGAGGAAGGTTAGAAAACTGTCATTTTCACCTCATAATTGCCAGTCAGAACTGTCCACCTGGGTCAAAGATGCAAGCAGAGTCTTGAAGCTTTCAGAGGGCAGGAGGATCAAGAAGTAGAACTGCAGCATGAATTAATAACATCCGTTATTAACAAGGCTGTCAAAGAGGTGAAGAAGCACAAAAAGTATCCACAATTATTTTCTGTGAGAGAAATAACAGGGAAATCTTTCAACGATCTTTAAGTATTGTTGTTGCCACCATAGAATGCTAATTGTAAATAGAGAGCCAGAATGCTACAACCAGTGTGATGTAGTGGTTAGAGTTTTAGAGAAGAACTTGGGAGACCCTGATCCAGCTCTCCAATGAGTCATGAAATCCACTGGGTGACTATGACCCACTTACTCTCCCTCATCCTGGCCTGTCTCACAAAGTTGTTGTGCAAACAAATTGAGGAAGGAAATAGCCAAGCATGGTACATTTAGTTCATTGGGGAAAAATATGGTATAACTATGACACTAATAAGATTCATAATTAATATATGAATGATAGTATATAAATCATATTTATAAAACTGTATAACATAATGGCTGAAACCCTTTTGTGCAGAAATATGTGTGTAATGTGAACCTATGGAAGTGGTTGAAAATGAATATGTCTATGGTCTGTAGATATATCATACAGCAGTTGCAATCGGAACCACACAATTGATTGTGCAATCATGAACTGTGCAGTTATGAGCTGCACAATCAATTGCACAACTATGTCATGATTCATGCAATTATGGCATGAACCACTTGACCGATTGTGCAATAATGGCTGCTTGGGTGTAACACCGGCATACTTCCACAAGTATAACTTTACCTTATACCAACTTGAACAGGGTTTCAGCCAATACGTACAAGGAATTATTAATAAACAAATTCATTCATTCTTTCATTCAAATTTTACCTCACCCATTTAGTGGCTAGGCTACTACTCTGGTTGGATGACAATATCATGATATAAACATAAAATAAAAGTCAATAATAATCTAAATTAAAACAAAAAAAATCAACCCCCCAATCTATACTAACTATAAATAAAAATGACTGATACAAAAGATGATGGCAGAACAGAGAAAATTATACAAAACATAGTGGGATGTCAGTTATCAGAATGACAAGATTAATCCAGGATAAGACTGTGGAAGTCATGTGTGAACTGCCATGTCTTCACTGGTTTTCTGAAGCCAAGAAGGGAAAGGGCCTGTTGTACCTCTACTGGGAGGGAGTTCCACAATGATGTGACTACCACAGAGGAGGCCTGGTTTTGAGTTGTTGATTTCCGGGCCTCCCTTGGGGTAGCCACCCATAATATCCCAGATTGTGAGGTGTGAGTGGGACAAAAGGTCATTCTGAGGGAGCAGCGCTCAGACAAGCACAAGGTCCAAAACCGTTTAGGGCTTTGAGTGTCAACATGAAAACAAAGTGGCAGTCAGTGCAAATGCTCCAGGATAGGTGAGATATGATCATATTTTAATGTTCCTGACACCAGCCTGGCTGCTGCGTTCTGCACTTGCTGCAGCTTCCAAACCACCTTCAAGAGCAGCCCTGTGTAGAGAGCATTGCTGTGTAGGGATGAGGATCCCTACACAGTAAAATGGCACTAGCTTCACAGGTTGATGTATCAGTGTGTGCGAAGGAGCCCCAGGTTTGCAGAATTTTTTTTAAAGAACCTGTTTGCATAGGAAGTGACTTCAAATGGACCAGTGAGAACTAAATATTCTGAGCTCCCATGGAATGCTGTTTGATTTTTAGGAAACAATAGAAGAAAGAATATAGCTTGAAACCTTAAGAGGAGCACTCCACTCTGTGACATGTTGGATCCCACATAAAATATTTTATTTTGTCCTTTGAAGGTTGATGCATACGTGGAAATAAATTACTGGAAAACACATCATTGTTCAAATGTCTCATAATTTGATGGCACACATATTTTTAAAATTAGTTTTATTTAAAGTGGTGCTGGTTATGCAAGCTCTGTCTGAGTTGTCTAGGGAACAGCATGAACTTATATAAACTCACCCTATAGTTTGGTGGTCTAGGTTTCTGTGGAGCCAGAAGTTGGGAGTTTGATTCTCCACTGGTCCTCCTGTGAGTGGAGTAAACCTGTGTGGCCTTGGTCAAACTACATAGTCCCTGAAGTGTCCCCAGAAGAAGGGAATGGTAAGCCACTTCTGAGTACTGTTTACCTAGAAAATCCTGAAAAGAGTTGCTATAAATCAGAATTAACTTGACGGCACATGATTCAATAAGTGGACAATGTGGCCCTCCAGATCTGGTTACAATTCAGCAGTCCTAACAAGCATAGGGACGTGGTGGCGCTGCGGGTTAAACCGCAGAAGCCTCTGTGCTGCAAGGTCAGCAGACCAGCCGTCGTAAGATCGAATCCACGCAACGGAGTGA
Organism: Intellagama lesueurii; assembly: GCA_037013535.1. Lineage (NCBI taxonomy): Eukaryota > Metazoa > Chordata > Lepidosauria > Squamata > Agamidae > Intellagama > Intellagama lesueurii. Next base: position 231,700,965 of record JBAJHW010000003.1, read on the forward strand.
GCTCCCATCGCTTGTCCCAGCTCCTGCCAACCTAGCAGTTCGAAAACATGTAAAAATGTGAGTAGATAAATAGGTACCACCTCAGTGGGAAGGTAACAGCGTTCCGTGTCTAGTCGCGCTGGCCACGTGACCACGGAAACTGTCTTCGGACAAATGCTGGCTCTACGGCTTGGAAACGGGGATGAGCACCGCACCCTAGAGTCGGATACGACTGGACTAAATGTCAAGGGGAACCTTTACCTTTACCTAACAAGCATAGCCAATGGTAAGCAAAGATAGGAGTTGTTGTCCAAAAGGATGATCTGGGAGGAGGAGGACTTCACATAGTCCAGAAAAGAGATTTCTCCCTATATGTGAATACTACTGGTCTATTTTATGGGTGTATTTAGTCCTGTGACTCATAGCTATAGTAATTTTGAGTCACACGACACAAGCTTGTCTATATTACTCTGGAACCAGATCTGATGAGTTTGATAACATGCACTGCTGTGTGAAATACTTAAAGGGATTTTGTTTGGTGGAGTAAGAGAACATGGATCCTGTTATTGATGAGGGCTGAAAAGGCTTTCTGAGCAGCACAAATGTATTAATTTTGAATATTTTCAATACAGAGGCAAGGAATAACCATCAAGCTACATGGAAGACATTTGTGAGTGACCACATTGCAAACCTCTTCTTCACTTCACATAAAGCAAGTGTTTAATCAAAGGCTGAAGTTGTTACATAAGAAAGTCATCATGTATGGAGAAACTTGGTGTTTACATGCCCTTGTTGTTGCCTCCATAAGTTCCACTGATTCAAATGGGCCTCTTTTAGTTGTGAATTACTATGCTCTGCAACAGGATTTCAACCAATGTGTTCTAGATTAAGACATGCCACAGCCTTGTAGAGAGATTTGTCGTGATACTTCGGTACATTTCCTGGCAACCCCAGCCTAAAAATGCACAAAATTAGCAAACATTAAACATCATAGAATGCTGGCACCCTCTTCTGGTAGCATGGAAATTACCCAGGGAAATTGAATTCCAGTTGGTCCATATTCACGTATACCTTGTTTCAAAGGTGTTGTTTCATTTCCAAAAAAAGTTACCTTTGGGGACTTTCTGACACTACAACTTCCAGAATCCCTCAGTCACCATGGTCACTGTTTATTGTATATGCCATTTTTCCTTCAAGAAGACAGCATATATTGGCCCCCTCATACTTATCCTCACACAAACCCTGTTTTGCAGTAGGTTAATAATAATAATCATGTGCCCTCAAGTCAATTCTGAGTTATGGTTACCCTTTTCATGGTTTTCCAGGTAGAGAATACTCAGAAATAGTTTACCATTCAATTCAATATTGTGACAAGCCTGAGCTTGTCAAGAAAGCTTTGTAGCTGAGTGGGGACTTGAACCGGCATCTCCTAAGTCCTTGTCCAACATTCTAAGCACTACACATGTGTTGGTTCTTTAGTGTCTAGCCCTCCAAATACATAATTAGTGGGCTCCCAAAAGCTTATTCACCTTTACATTGTAAGGCAGAACTTTTTCAATAATTAAAAAACAACAGAAAGAAAGATTTAGATAAAGATGCCATGAAAAAAGTTACACATTTCTTTGAGCAGACATTTTCTTCCTATACCACAATCAGAGAGTTAAGTAGAGCAGTCAATGTGTAGTAATCAACTTAATGATTCTCTAATAGTTGAATTAGGAGAGTGACTCTTAATCATGCAATATGATGCCAGTAGGCCAAGTGCTGAAATCCAAGCCTAAATAAATGCACTTTGATTACACTTTATGTTTCTCAGTGCATGAAAAAAGTATAACATATACAGCATTATAATAAAATTATAGTTATTTAGATATTGTATGCCAGTTCTCATTGAAAGGTGGAAAGATACTATGTATGCACTTATAAATATGGTATACATGGTGGCACAATTTGTTAAAAGCAACAGAAGCTAGAAATCGTTTCTGAATTTCTGAACAACGGGTCTAGTTCTGCATCATCATCCTGAATTTTAGGAATCCATGCAGGGGTCATATGTTCTAAGAAGGACTTAAGAATATCACTCTTTTTGGACTACAACTCCCAGAATTCCCCAGCTAATATGACCATACATTGTTTCCACAATCTGGTTCTTAGGTACCCTTATACTAGAATTAAATTGTTTGATAGGTCAGTGCTTCACCTATTTTTGTCATAGTTTTAATATAGTTCTTATAGATATATATTGATTGTAAGTAAACAGAAACAGGCACTAAGTAAAGTGATAGTGGGCATTTGCAGTGGGCTGAAGAAGCATCTTGGCCATGGAGAAAGAAAATGGTAGGTAGACTTTCCTTCATTCTGGCTGCTCAGAAGTGTGCAGACGTACTCTTTAGTCATGGTTATCACCACCAAATTGGCACCACCAAATAGTAAGCAAAATGGTGTCCAGTCTGGTGCTTTTCTGCTCCAATTTTTACAGACATACCACGGTTTTGAGTGGTATGCCTGTATACTTTCCTCCACCCAGATTTTTTGCCCATACCTTCCCCATTTCCCCAGTTCACCATGCCCTCTTGGACTTCCTTTGACTGCCATCAGGTCTTCAGTTCCCCCCACCCCTTGTGCCTTCATGCATACCTGGAGAGGACTGGTTCCTTTCTTTTAACTTGTATTTAAAATCACACATCCAAAGATGCACATTTTTAAAAAAATCTTTAAAAAAGAGGGGTGGGACCAGGGCCTGATCATGTGATGTCCTGCCCAGCCCCTGGCATGCCCACAATGACAGTGTACACATCCACTCACGCCACCGTATATTGAATCAAAACAGGAAAAATTGCTTCAGCTTGGCTGTGTTTCATATAAGGTGGTCATTAACCTGTAGCAAATACATTTCCCCTGGTTCATTGCAAAAGTGAAGTTACAGCCTAAGTTTAAGGTTAATTAAATTTAAAAGTAATTGATCCAAGGTCATCCAAATAAGTTATTTATCACAATAGTTATACTTTAGAAGTAAATATACTTTTAGTTACTTTTAAAGTAACTAGAGTACTCATCTCTGGCTTGCATTTAAGCAATCTCCTTCTGTCTACCTAACAGCATACAAACTACTCAGTGCTAGCTTCCATTTTTCTTTTTGTGAAGAACTTTTCTTGGAGCAGAGAATTCAAATGTGTCACAAGAACGACATTCTCCCACCTGCAGTCTGAAGTGGCATTCTACGCCTCAGAAGTCATCACGTCTAATTCTTTGTAGAGTAGGCCATCATGCCAGCTTTTCATATATTGTCATGCTGCTGTGAAATTAAAATAATTTTCTTCATCCACCCTAAAGATGCTTCAGGGCCATGTGTACCACTCTGCAGCATGCCGGTCACAGTTCACTATTCATAACAGAGCAGCATGGAATCATTCAGCTCAGGCTTTGCTGTGACTGAGGTTAGGCTTTCTTTTTGCGCTTTTGTATTAACACAAAACCCCCTTTCAGGAGCAATGTTCAAGGTTGCTTTGGTATGTAACTTATGTTGCCATTAACCGGAGACACACTGTTAAATCCCTTTGTTATACCTTGCACTGTTCACTAGCAGCTTAGCAGGATCACAGCTGTCATTGCCCTTTCTGCTGTTAGTAACTATAAATATTCCATTCACACTAGATCTGTTGAATAAGAAACATACAGAACGAATCACAAAGATCTACATTCTTACACAGGGACGTAATCCCTCAAGGGACTCACAATCCAAGCAGCCAATTAATTCACCAGGATATTAGAGGTTCAGTAATCAGATGCAACAGTGAAATCAATATTCAGATCCAGGACATACTGTAGTGATGGATGGGGAAAGCAAGTGTGATGTGATGGCTGGAGTGACAGAGCAGGATTCAAATCTCTTCTAGCAATGAATACAAAATGACTTTGTGCATATGTCATAAGGATTTTTGTTAGAGAAGGGATATAAGCAACTGAGGAGAAATACCGAGAAAGAGAAAACTTACAGTTCAATCCTTTATATTGATCTACTAGGGCTAGTTGGGGGCATCTGTCTCTCCCCCCCCCGCCGAGGTCTATTGGTTCAAAAGAGTAATAGAGACCATCCTTCTACCCCCAGCACAGAACCAAATCAGATAGTGCAGAAGTCTACTGATGTGACATAAAGATTTTTTTTTCTGTATAGTTACAAGTTAAATGCTAAGAAATTGTACCTATCCTTGCAAGCAAAGAGAAAGGGAGCAAAACCAGAATTAATTAGCTTTGGATTTTGGCTTCTCTTTCACTAGTCATTGTGCTATACCAGTTCCAGCAGGTACCATTGCTCATGCAATGGTGTCTGCTCAGACACTAGAATGGGGCTTACACCAAATAAAGGTTTTGTAAAATTGCAGCCTTAAAATGTCAAAATTCACCCCCTGCTCAGAGATATTAACAAAAAAGAGAGAGGGAGAGGGATGGAGGGAGAGAAAGTGTGTGTGTGTGTGTGTGTGTGTGTGTGTGAGAGAGAGAGAGAGAGAGAGAGAGAGAGAGAGAGAGAGTCTGAATTCCATTTAGGTTCTGCAGTATCTTATATTTGGTTCCCAAAACTGGAGGCTTAAAGAACTGATCACTTCACTATCTTTAAAAAACAGCAGCAATACCAAAATGCTAACATTTTGGTAAATGCTTTCCAATGAATGCACCAAACCTAAGAACAGCTTTGCCCTTTATCAAAACAAAGGATATCACTTCTGTTGCCTGCTACAGTACACTGTGATGATCCTGATGTTCATATCGGCAGTGCTGAACCAAAATAGCCCAGAGTTTCTGAAAATGTTTCAATTGAGCAAAATACTGCCCCCCACTCATCTTGATTGGGCTTTTTTGGTTTTGATTAGAAATCGGCACAAATCAGAAAAAATGGCAATTTGTTTTGATTCGCGATTCATCAAGGTCAATGAATCATGAATAAGGAATTTATGAATTTTTTTCTGACAAATCAATGATTTGTTGATTCATTTTTACTTTAAAACCCTATAAATGCCCTTCCAGGCATCTAGAGTCACCAAAATTGCAGATAGGTTTCCTCTGCCTCTCCTCTACAATCCCTGTAGGTTTAGGGAAGTTTGAGTTTTGGACATCCAAGTTATACACCCACAAGGAGGGACCCACAGGAAAGTTTTCCCCAGGCAGCTAGAGACACTAAAACCACAGGGAAGCTCCCCTAGCATTCATCGACAATCCCTGCAAGTTTGGTGAAGATTGGGTTTCGGATGTCTGAGTTATACAGCCCCAAAGGAAGTGCCCTTTATCAGCTGGCTTGAGAAAACCCAATCTTCACCAAACTTGCAGGGTTTGTAGGGGAGGGTCAGGGGACATTTCTCTGTAATTTTGGTGTCTCTAGGTTCCTGGGAAGTCATTTTATAGCCCAATGAATTTATGAATAAAAATCACTAAAATTCATTGATTTGTATTTGTCAGGCGAAATTGATTTGGACAAATACAAATCAATGAATTAGCAATTTTTGATGAATTTTGCAATTTGTTTTTAATTTGTGCTCATCTCTAGTTTTGATCTCTTCTTCTGTTGTTGTTCAAACTCCAATGCAAAAAGGCGAAGTGGGGAAACTATTTACAAAATGCTGGGTAACAAGGCAGACAAGGTGCATATGTACTTTGATGGGACAATCAGGATGTAGTCCAGGAGTACTTACACTATAATTAACAGGAGGACATATTTTGGGTCATGAAGTGACCCTCTGAACCACAATCTGCCACATATGAAAGGACAGTTAGTTACGGTTAGTTATTTATAGAGTTATTTTGTTCTTACTGCCCATGAGAGAAAATGGTACCTATGGAATCTTCTGTTTCATATTCTAAAAATAACTTGGTGGGCTTTAAGTACTAAACAGCTTGCTTTGGTGGAGACAGGGTGGTGGTGACAGGTTTTCTTTGCCTCAAGCAGGAAAATATCATGGGGCCATTCTGCCATAAGATGCACCCAAAACCCTGTTGTTTTCGTTGCTGCTCCCCTTTGCAAATCTATTGATAGTGAAGTGTCACCTATATTACACAGTCTTATTTTCTAAAGTATTTTTTTCTAACCATGTAATATTTTACCTGGTGTCAGTCAATGCACAGAGCCAAAAACTAATTATGTTCAACAGCTGTATGACTGACCTGAATAAATGTCTTCCCACCATGATTTACATAGGCATGAAAAAAAGAGAGAGAATGATGTCAACATACATCAGGGATCATAATAAATAGAGAAAAGAATTCAGAACAGGTTGTGCTGCTGCTACCTTTTGCATCTGTACGTCAGCTCAACATCTACCTTAGAAATAAATTGAAAAAATCATGATGTAAATGGCATTGCACTAGCAATATTCTCATGCCTACATCCTCACTGTACTCTCTCTCTCTCTCTCTCTCTCTCTCTCTCTCTGTGTGTGTGTGTATGTTTGTAGCTGTGGTCATGCTGCTTTCTCAGAAAATACTTTCATAAATTATAATGGATTAATACCTATACATTTTGAGTATAAATTGTCTGAATTCAAGATGTAAGGAGATGGGATGTTGGAGTTCTCAGTGGTACAGGCAACATAATATATATACATTGGGGGAAAACTAGTAGTAAGTCACAGGTAGAGTCAGCCCATTGAATCAGTGGAATTTACAGAAGAGCTGACTCACAAAATCCCCATTGATTTGTGAGTTAGAGTGTGATTTGTCTTGCTATTTTACGAGTTGTAACCCGCCCAGAGTAGTGCTGTGACACGAATGGGAGTGGGATACAAATTGAATGAATGAATGAATGAATGAATGAATGAATGAATGAATGAATCAATCAATCAATCAATCAATCAATCAATCAATCAATCAATCAATCAATCAATCAATCAATCAATCAATTAATTAATATGATCAGTTGTGCATTTAGCCTGCTGTTTGGTCCACTGTGGAGATGAGTTGGTTCATTCTTTTTTCTGGTGATTACATAATGCAATTGCTGGAGTGAACCAGTACATCCCCAGAGCATTTCTACTACCATCTGTCTAGGTCCTTGTCAAAAGCTTCTACTTTTTTTTGTAGCGATTGCTCCATTCTAATTTGTTTCCAGTGTGTGCAATTGCTGGAAATAAAACAAAGTGAGCTTGGGGCTCAATCTTTTTGTAGCCATGGCAATAAACACAATATGAAAGATATACGTATAGGCTGAATCAGGATTGTATAAGTTGTATAATGTACCTTATGAGGTGGCGTGTGAAGAATCTTTTCCAATCTGTGGCCCTCTTCAAATGTGCTAGGTTCTCTCCCCAGTGGGGGGCACATGGCTCCCGTTGAGAATGACTGTTTAGGATTCCTTCTGTTTTCATTTTCGCACATTGTGAAGTGACTTAAGAAGAGAGGCACTTCAGGATATTGGTGAATTTACCGCTTCCTCTGATCGATGGAGGGGAAGAAAATGTTTTCTAAAATAGACTATAAGAGTACCACAGATATGCTTGATCACTTATTAAAACGTTTAAAAATTGAAAGCTTCCTCCTGGTCATGAATTCAGTTGTAGGCAGGTTCTCGATCTGATCTTTAAGATAAGTCAAAGAAAAGGGGAAAATGTCCCTTGTTGCACTTTCCTGGCTCCTCCCACAAGTGGAAGGAAGCTTTCAATTGTTTAAATTTGTTTTTCAGGAATTGTTTAATTTGCCAGTATCCTGAGGCAGCTCTCTTCTTAAGCTACTTCATGATATGGAAAGTTGACAGTGGAAGAAGTCAGACCCAATAGTCACTTGAGCCGTGTATGCTATTTGGATCCACCAAATTGCATACTAAACCTCTCTGTGACCTCTAATAACCCTATTTAGTCCACTCCCAGCCCCCTCCAATGAGCCCATGTAGACAAGTCCTTACTACTGGATTTCAATCAATAAATCTATAATACTGTCCACAGTGCTAAACTTATTGCTTTCTCTTAGCACATTGGAATTGCAATGGGGGTCAGAAAATGACTTGCAACTTAACACAACTTGTTCTTGTTTTTTCTAATCTTGATGACTGAGAGTTAAGCCAGACTCAAACAGTCGACAGGATAAAAGAATAACTGAGTACACCCTGTTGGAAGAGTAATCATATTAGAGAAGTAGTCTATTAGAGAAGGTAGGCCTTGAGGTTAGTTTTGTTCATGCCAAGACTGTACATATCTGCATATGTCTAAATAGAAAACATGGATACTGTGACATGTGAAAAATTGGTTTTCATGCTACTGGTCCTGAACTGCTTTGTGAGGTTGCAGCTGAATGAGATAAAGCCTAGGATGAAGGATAAGATTGCTATACAACAGCATCTGGAGACCCACACATGGTCTCCTAAAATCAGTACGTGAAGTCTCAGCTCAATCTGAGATTCTTGGTGTTAAGCCAACATCAACATTTCCCTGTTTTGGAATTCACAAGTAGCCATGGTTTATAGAATCTGTAGTTGATGAGGTATCAAAGTTTGCATGTGAGTGGATATAGGAAACATGGGCAGAATGTTCAGGCTTAATGTTAGTTTCTAATTCAATATACAATATTATTTCTTTCTACTAGGAGTCTTATATCTGAGCAAGCCTTGAGCTTTTAATCATAACATTCTAATGTTTGGAATCTTCCTATGATACTGTTGTCTCCACTCCATTTTCCCTGGTTGGTACAGCAGCTTTTGGGTGATCTTCTTTAGGTTCTGATACTAGACTTCCCAGCTTTTGGCTATATTTTTCTAGATCTTGCCAGATGCCCTCTTTTGTATTCTCTTGGCTTGCCTTGTTTTGGGTCTTTTGCACCTACTTATACAGAGGATGTGGTTTATATTTCAATTAGTGACTGTTGTGCCAAATTATATCCCTGAAGAAACATTTTCAAACAATTCTTTGCACCATAAATACCTCAACTGCAGATGCTTAAATGACAATATCTTTAAGGATAGTCTTTTTAAATTCCCTCTCACACAGGGGGTTGGTCCCTGTCAACAGAAAAAGAGAGCAAAACCTAACTCCCCTCTAGTAAATCCAAATCATTTGAAGGTTATTTATCTTGTATTAAAAAGTTCTCAGTGTAATTTGATTTGAGTGCATGTGCCACTTAAAATCAGAATTTCTTGGCAGCTGGGATTGCTTTATTTACTTAACATTGCTTTGATACTGTTTACACTGAGTATAATGGTACCAATTAGTGTCATAACTTTATTACCTATTTAATGACTAACTCAATAAAAATGTTTCCTCTTTGTAATGATCATTTAAGGTAGATTTTAGATATCAATAACTGGCGAGTGTTTCAATTAAAATAACCTTGCTCCTAAGGAAAAAGAAAAGTGATTACAATAGTTAAATGGCAACTGGAGAAGATGGCTTAGAAGATTCCTGTGCCTCTCTGTGTTCTAGCTATTTTATTTCATATTGATCACCTAGCCTGGAGTTTGCAGTGAGCAACCTTCACTATGGTGTCACACTGTAACTCTCATCAGCTAGGAGCTGAAGTCCAACAATGTCTGGTGGGGCATACTTTGCCCATTTCTGTTCTAATTAGAAAGGTGAGAGGTTGCTGCACAAATCTATACTATACACAGGAATATAAGGTAGCAAAAAAGAAAATGTGGCTTCACAAAAACCTCAGAGAGGACCTGAAAACAAAAAGGACACATATAGGAAGTGGAAGAAAGGCCAGGCTACAAAGGAAGAGGACAGACAAGTAACAAAGCATTGCAGGGATGGTGTTAGGAAGGCAAAAGCTGAGAATAAGATGAGGTTAGCAAAAAATATGAAAAGCAACAATGTACATGCATAGCAAAAGGCAGAGAAAAGAAACAGTGGCTAATCTACAAATGTGGATGGGAAAATGATAACAGATGACAAGGAAAAGGCAGAAGTGCTAAATTCCTACTTTAGCTCAGCCTTTTCCCAACAATCTATGACCCTCCAGGCAAATGTGAAGTACAAAGGGAGGAATAAAGGATAAAGGAAATGCAACACAATATTTGCTGTTCCTCAGTTTTAGTGAGGGACAAATAATGTACTACCTTTTCTTAAATGTATGCACTAACACCCACATTCACATAGAGAAGGGTACATCTAAATGTTAGGAGTAGCAGAGCACATACCAAAGATTCCAGACATCTCCAGACAGTATTGGCAAAGAAGATTGCCTGAAAACCTTCTGAGTCTGATGTCAGTCAATGAAGATGAGTTAAGTGAATTAATGGTCTGACTTGGTGTAAGGCAGCTTCCTAATCATACAAAGGCAATGCTGTAGTGCCCTCTCTGTTTCAATGACAGTAAGAGCATGTAGAGAGACAGTGTCCTGTCTCCAGCTCTCAAAGTCACCTTGGCCTGAAGCAGGTGAAACTCTTATGGTTGAAGTCATTTGTTTTATGTATGGAAGCTGTGTGACTATGACTGTGACTGTATGTTTGTGTGCACAATTTTTTGAATGTGTAGCCTGGTTTTCCTCAAAGCCAAGGAAACTTGCTGCCAAGTTATAATAGAATGACACATTATAATGGGTCCGAATTCTGTGAGAAAGGTGAAATATAATTAAACAAAATGAAATGAGAAATAAAAATAAATTGGAGCAGTCAAATTGTGAGTCACAAGTCCACGCATGCCCTCAACTTTTTTTCAATGCCCCCAGGAGCTCCCATGCTCCCCGGGGGGAACAAGTGTTTCTTGAAAAATTGACATCTCAGTTTGAGGCCAGAACCAGAAACAAACCACTAAATCTAAAGAGGAGCCTCAGTTTACTGAAGTTTTTTTTTCTGACTGTGTTAATTTAAGGAGGAAACCTCCAATTACCTCTTTTTTTCATCAAGTTGTATTCCAAGCACAGTTTTATTTTTATTTTTTTGTAATGACTACAGTAGGGCCTAATGCACCACATTTCCAAACATCTCCCTATCTTACCCTCTCTCTTTTTTCATCCCCTCTGTGCTTATCCAGCAGATCATTGTAAATCATTGCAATGCCAAGGAAGCAAGGGAGAAAGAAAATAAGATTTACAGCCAGAAAACAATTATTTTGATTCAAAAATATTTCCTCTGTCCGGCACTTGCAAGAACCTCTTTTAAAAATGCAATGTGAGAGCAGAACTGGCTGAAACTGGGCAGAAATCTGACTGATTCAGGGCAGTAATCCGAACTTGGAAAGATTACTTCTTGGACTATATTTCGCAGAATTATTCAACCGCCATGATTCTAGCTCGATGTTTAAAATCAAATCATGGTGACTGGAGGGTTCTGGGAGCTATAGTCAAAAATGTAACTTTTCAAGTGCTGGCAATTATTATCTTGCCACTGCAGTCTTCTACATTTCAAGGAAGGCGTGATGGGGGGGAGGCATGGCCAGTTCTTGCAGTCCAATTGTTTTGTGTGCTGATTGAGCAACTGAGTTTAAGAAAGAAGAATGGCTGTTAAATATAGCACAATATAATATTAATGCATTTTGCCTCTTTTCCTGATAGTCTCCCTGCGCCCATTTTGGGAGTGGGTAAGTTATTTGTTTTTCAAAGTATGCCACACCATCAGAGCTTGGAAAACATCATTTTGGCTGAGAGTTTGTGGATGTTGTAGTTCAAAATGCAACTTTTCTAGGCTCTTATTGTAATTGAAAAAAATACTGACGTGTCCTCCACTTTCACAGTCTAAGAGAGAAATGAAAATTAGGAGACATTTTCAGCTTAGCTATAGTTAAAGTTCTGCTTATTTGCCAGCATCATATTTAAATCAACCCTTCATGTATGAAGTTCTCTGTCAGCCTTCAGTTGTCTTGTTGCTTCCTTCCTCTCATAATTGAATGATACAGTTTTAAAACTCAGGCAAGAATTGTTCAATTAAAATGAAAGCAGAGAAGTAATCAAATGCCATTTGTAACCTATGCCTGTTTAGACTGTTGAAATATGCTAATCGGATTTGGATGGGTATTTGGTTTTTAAAGCCTGACAGCTCATAATTTTGTAGCCCTGATGTTTGTAATGCAGCAAATAAATATACTTTATGCTAACCCCAATATTCTGAATGTGTTAAATATTAGTTTCTGAATCAATAAGCTGCTGCTATGGGAAAATAATTAGAATTTCTTTATGGGTGAAATGCATGGAATCTCTATGGACAGTTGGTGCTAACTTTAAAAAAAAATTCTGTTGGGCATTTAATCAGAGCACAGCACTGATATCAACTCTAATCAGATTTAAAATGGCACCTAAGTAAAAAGTGGAGAGAGAGGGAGACTTTGTACTTGCTATACAGATATGGACATTGGTTCCCAAAAGGCGTGACAACTTCACTTTAGTAATTGTCAGCTTGCACAAGGAAAACCTGTTTTGAGATTTGTTTTCTAGCACTGCATTACACGGTGTTTCCAAACAGAACAAATTAAATTAGTCTGCATCTAAATTAGACTTCTTCCAGTGGCAAGATTACTTTACATCAACAGAAATACTAAAATGAGTTAGCACTGTTTACCAGATAAGACAGCAGGGCCTGCGGGAGAGAACAAAGAAAAACATTCATATATGCATCTCTATTGCTTATGTCTGGTCAGCCTTTTAAATATGTTCACACTATACATCTACCTGCATGGTTTTTGATTTTAAAAAAAAACTTCAAAAGAATGACTTCTGAATTAGAGGAAGGTTCATCTAGTTCATTATCTTCCTCACAGCAGTAAGGTAAAGGTTCCCCTTGACATTTAGTCCAGTCGTGTCCGACTCTAGGACGCGGTGCTCATCCCTGTTTCCAAGCCATAGAGCCAGTGTTTGTCTGAAGACAGTTTCCGTGGTCACGTGGCCAGCACGACTAGACACGGAACGCCGTTACCTTCCCACCAAGGTGGTACCTATTTATCTACTCGCATTTACATGCTTTCGAACTGCTAGGTTGGCAGGAGCTGGGACAAGCGACGGGAGCTCACTCCGTCGCGTGGATTCAATCTTACGACTGCTGGTCCTCTGACCTTGCAGCACAGAGGCTTCTGCGGTTTAACCCGCAGCGCCACCACGTCCCTCTCTCCTCACAGCAGTAGACACCTCTTAATGCCTTCTGGAGACCCAAAAACCAATGCAGTAAAACGATGGCTATTTCTAGTTGCTCGTTCTCACAATACTTGTTTATTTGTTTAAAAATAGATCTTTCTTTAAATATGGATTTCTCTTTAACATTTCTGGGCAGCCTTTCAGTATTTAAGTCTTTCCAAGGTGGCTCACAATATCAAACAGTAAAATTCAAGATTGATCACCTGTGAAAACCATGTAAAGTAAAAAAAAAACATTTAAAAACCAGCCAAAATAATAAATATGTAATTTGCAATGCCATTAAAATACACATTCTTATTTATTTTATATGGTTTTAACTTTTTTTACATACAGCACAGTATAATACAACACAAAGACATGGCAACAGCAAATACAGGAGGAAATTCCATATAGTAGGTGTCACCACTGAAAAGGCCCCCCTCTCTAATGCCCTTCAGCGTTACCAATGTCAGAGAACAGCATTTTTTGGACTATCATGGCTAAGAGTTCTTAGTAGAACTTTCTTCCAGGGATGTGTTTAGTCTTCAACAAATGATCTTTGCTATTGGCTGTCTTCATATCTTACAGTAAAGAATGTAATAGGTTAGCAGCTTTGGAGGTTCCTAGGTTGCAGCAACAGATGTACAAAGTGTTGGTTAAAGACAGGAATGGTACCACTTTTTTACCCCACCCCTAACCCCATCCTGTGTCCATTTTTGGGTGCCCCAATTTACGAAGGATATTAGCAAGATAGAACATGACTGGAAGAAGATGAGAAAGATATTAAAAGATATGAAAACAAAGCCCTAGGAGAAATACCTGAAGAAAATGGGTATATTTAACCTGAAGAGGAAAAAACTGAGAAATGACATGGTAGCCATCTTTAATGTTTGATAACTTGTAATGGAGAAGACAGAGCAGGCTTGTATCCTGCTGCAGCAGAAGACGGAGCCCAAATATATGGATTTTAATTAAAAGACAGGAAATGTTGACTAAACTTTAGGAAGAATCACTTAACATAAGAATTATTCCATAGTGTAATGGATTGTGCCAGAAAGATCTGGAATCTCCTGTTCTAGAGGTTTTTAAAGGAGGTTTGATGGAAATTAGGCAATGTTGTTTTACTTGTGAATGGCCTGCATTGGTGGGCATTGGAGCAGAGACCCTTGGGGTAGTTTCCAGTCCTACAATTCTATCCTTCTGTCAGGCTATTTGTCCTTCTAATCTAGAACTCTGAATGGCAGTGGTTCTTCTGGGTTTCAATCAAAGGTCCTTCGCATCACCTGTTGCCTTAAACCATCAAGTGAAGGTACCAGACTGAATTTGGCACCTTATTTTAGTAAAGCACATACTATACCACTGACTATAGTTCTGATTCTTTCAGGTAATTATTTATACACAAAATGTCACTCTAATAACACAGCACTGTGTTTTATATTATTACAGTGCACAAATGGCATACATTCTCTGCTCTATGCACATGCAAAGAAATTGAGGGACAATTTCATTAAATTCTTCCAGGAGGCGGAGAAATTAAGAGTTTCTCAGAGCTGGAATTCAGTGCTATCAGCACATTTTGTTTCTTCAGAAGGATTTCACGTTTTTGTGCTGCCACTGCAGTTGGAAAAAGCAGAAGCAAGGGTTGACACTGCAGCTTGGTCCCTATTTTGCAATCTCTGTAGTGCCCTGTATCTACTATTGTTGAAAGACTGGTTGAAAGAATTTGTTTATGGTGAAACAATGATGGTGGGAAAAATATGTTCTCCTTTTAAAGAAATGGTTCCATCACCCATTGATCTGGATTATTTTAATATATCTGTGTGACATTACTGGAGACTGAAACCACTCCCTTCCACTTCCCTTCCACTTCAGGGTTATTTCTTGGGAACTTTTTTTTTTTTTAAAGAGAGGAGTGGATGTGACAGCCAGGTTTGTTCTGGGATATATCAGTCTTTAGAAGGCGGATGAGTCACCTGCTGGTGAAGCTGTGTTAAAGGCTTTGAAAGGCAACATCAGAGAAGAGAAAGGCAAGTGGTGGAGACAGGGCAGAAAATGGGAAGGGCATGAAAGAAGAGGACAAGGAAAGATAGAAGGAGAAAGATGGTGTGGAAATTGAAATCAGGAGAATCCAGATTACATTGAAGGAAAAAACTGACTAACATCTATGGAAACTTTGAGCGATGATTCTGGATCTATAGGCCATGGTTCCAGCGCACACGAATCTGAGCCCACACAGTCTGTGTGGATGAGAACATCATTGGTGTGCAGTAACTGGGGTCCAGTCCCTTCTTCCTCTTCCTCAATATCTACATTTGTCTTTGCAGGTATTTAAAATTTCTTTTTATCATTGTAGATATACTATCTAAATGCTTAATAACATTGCAGGCTGTTGACCAGGAGTACAAACTATTAAACTAAATGAGACTTCTCCGTAGGAGTATACAGGACTGACTGTTAAAACACAAATAAATCCTGATTCCTTAAATTTTGTTACCAGTACATATGTAGTGAAACCAATGGGTATAATTTATGTGACAGTATATTAAAAAAAAATAGCAGGTCATATAACAGTAAATGAACCAGTACATTTTCATCATCTTTTGAAATTAGCAATTTATCTTCAAGACCATGCAGCAAATCAGGAAGACACCAGAAGATACATTTTATCTCTTTTTACTGTCAAACTGAATCTCATCCAACTCCAAATTACCAGGAATTCAAGTTAGTCCCCCTCCTACCCCAGAGATGGAAATATAAGGGGCTGAGTAGCTGATATTAACCCGAATGACTTTAATCCTATGATGACTTGTCTTAAATGAAAATGTATGGCTGTGCCACCACTAAACAGTAAAATGCATGCCCTAGCATAATTCCACTGGCTGAAAGTGTTACCAGCAAGCTGAGAATATTCATAGCATATGGTTTATCTTTATTTATCCTTTTACCATTCTGTATAAAGCATGGCCATTTCTTAAGCATCTTTAGAAGTCTCTGCCATCTTCCCCCCCCCCCCCCTTAAGTGTAGTCATTTCATTTCATTACCTTTTATAACTACAGACAGCTTTCCACTGTGCACTGCTGTTAAAACTTGGTTCAGTTTTAAAGCGTAAGTCAAATCAGCATGGATATTTCACACTGAAATGCCAGGTTTATGGCGACCAAATGGAAAATCCTCACTCAGAAAGAGTTTTAGCCTTGTTAATTGCTTACAGCCTTGGAAAATGTTGAATCCCTGCCTACCTGAAGCATTGGTGAGGTTGCCAGATCTCAGTGCACTGTCTGGAGTCTCAGGGAATTGCACGGCATGCCTGGGTTTCTAAACAGGGAGACAAATCTCAGAGTGAGCATCACTGAAGGAGGAGACAGTGTGATTTTATTACGTTGGGTGGCTTTTATGCTTTCATTTTCATCTCTCCTCTCCTCTTCTTAATTGGCCCAAGAGGTCACTTGCTCAGCACAGCGACATTTATATGTGTGTTGCACACGTACTTATTTAGAAAATTGTTCAGGATATTTGCATTGTTTCTCACATGCATGTATGTGTACACTAGAGATGGGGACGAATATAAAAACGGATTGGCTTTTTCGACGAAAATAGCCGATTTGTTAAATATTCATCCCTTCATATTCGTGGGTTCCAGAGACCCCCACGAATACAAAGGGATGAATATTTCCGGCCGGTAGGCAGAATGGTGCTTTTTGGTTTTTTTAAAATAGGAAGGGGGTGTCGGTGGGGGTGGGGGAGGGCTAAGGTAGGGAAAGGAAGGGGGTGGTGGAGTAGGCTGTGGGTTTGGGTGGCTGTGGGGGGGGAGAGCTGCCTTTCTGTCACCGATCAGCTGATCAGCAGCCGGTAGGCAGAATGGTGTTTTGTTGTTTTTTTAATAGGAAGGGGGTGGAGCGGGGTGGCAGGGGTGTTTTTTTTTAATAACCCCCCACGAATCAATGAATATATTTGTTATAGGCTGGGGGGTGGAGGGGGGCGGCAGGGATGGTTTTTAAAAAATAACCCCCCATGAATCGACAAATATATTCGTTATTCATCGCTTCCTGGGGGCAACTTCATGCTTCCTGAGTTGTCAACTTTTGACGACTCACGAAGCAGGATGACTCGCCAAAATGGTGAGTCGTTCCCATCTCTAGTGTACACCTACATATACATACAATTTTGCAATTGTTGCACAAGGACCTGCCTCCCCATCTAGAACACCGAATGAGTTCCACTCCTAGTTTCCATCTTTAGCCCTGACTTCTCAGGAAATGGGGTGGTGCTGGCCTACCTGTAATATATGCTTTTTGTCCCTCCCTTTACCACCTCCTATTTGTTTTAACGGACTAGCAATGAATGAATGTTTTGAAATTAGCACAAATTGAATAATGATGTGATCCATTTGCTTGTGTCTGTGGACTCTCCTTGGGAGGCACGGTTAAGCAGATTGTCATGATGAACCTTTGCACTTCATCATCTACATAACAGGTGGGAGGGGAATGCCAGCTGCCCCTACCAGGTCACTAGGCATGGCAAAAGAAAAGGAATCTAGGATCACATAGTACAGTAGGGTGTGTATGGGGGGAGGGGGGAACACTGAGCTAAACTCAGTCATTAGTTCCATGGGTCTACTCTAGTTGGGACTCACAACAGGATTTTAGCCCACTGTAAAGGCAGCAAAAGTGAATGTTAATCAAGCTGAAGAGGAATTTACTCAACACAGACTATTTTAAATAATAGAGAGAGGAGCGTCCATTAGAATTGCTGGTTGTTCATTTTATCTTTCTTCACACTACATCTAGCCAAGAAGAAATATTACTACATAATTAAAAGAAGGAACCCATCTAGCAAAAGTTTTGTTTTGCTAATAATAAACAACCCAAACACCTACTGATGATGGAGGACAGAACATTGCTTTATGTACTTCAGTTCTTTAGGAAAGTACATCATGCTGGGCACAGAGCTATAATTTGAACAGCAGAAGAATAAAGGGCATGTGTGTGGGGGAAACTTCTGCTTAAAGGCTGTAGCTGCATTCTGCTTCAGAGACGTGCATACACTCCTGGCAGGATGTGGCAGTTGCCAGCAGGCGGGGTAGCCCCCTATTCTGCCATTTCGCTTAGAGGTAGAGCATAAGATCAAAGGGTTATTTTAGCCAATCCTAGTTATGATTAGGTAACTAGTATCCTATCTGTTTCTCTCATAACATACTATGTAATCATGCTAAGTAAATAAAAGAGCTCTCAGGGCGTTGTCAGTAGGCTCCGCTGGCTCGGACTTTCGCTGTCAACTCCTTTGTTCTCTCTCTAAGGCAATTAGCCTTCCTTTGTTCCGTGATCACCCACATGTGTGTTGCGTTATTTTTTTAAAAAAAGAATGTTTCAACAATAGACAGTTTCTTTGCGTGCTTCCCATTTAATTAATAAGTCAGATTCTATAAATGGAGAAGTAGAAAGGTGTTAACTCTGAAATTCTACCTGCTGCTACCACAACTAGCGAGGAAAGGGCTAAAGACTTTGATTTTGTCCCAGATAAAAAAGACACAGAGAACAGCTTTATACTTTTCATCCTTCCTTTATCTACCAAAAAATAAAAAAAAGGTTCATAGTCTTTGTGAACATGAGCATTGCTAACTGCAGGGCTGTTCAAAGACACTTACCAGCATTCTGGGATTGATTTGTGATGGCATGAATAGCTTTTCACTACAGACAGAAGTTTCATACCACCAATGTGACACTATTAATGGGGTAAAGCGAAATGACATAGCTGGTACTACAAATGTATATGGTGTCTTTTCTGTTGTAGAGCTTAGGAATTAAAAAAAAATGTTGGTGCGAGAAAGCATTTTTCCATTATTGGCCCTCAGGAAAACTGTCTAATCTGAAAACGTTCACCAGGGCCTGTCAGTCAATTGTTTATGATCTGCTGTGTGCTGATGACTTCATCCTGATATTAAATTCACAGGAGAACATTAAATAATTACAGAAGGGCCTTCAAAGTCAACAAAGTGGTACATGATGGCAATCAGCCTGACAAAGATAAAAGCTACATATCAGACAAAGCAGAGAAACCAGATGCTCAACTAAAAACTGCTATTGGTGAGACACAGATCACTGAGCTAAGTTGTGTATTCTTTTAAGGTCCCAATTAAAATGGGCAAAATCATGTTCGCACAATTCCTTCAATGTTAACTGGATTTGGATGCCAGAAATAATTAATTTAAATTAATTTAAAGATTTCTATCCTTCTGTTTCAGCCTCTGTGGCTCACTATGGTTTGTTTTCCCCCTGGAAAACCCTTTGAGAGCCCCAGAAATGGGTGAGGGCAGCTTCCAAGAGTAAAAAAAACAACAACAAAAAACACCACCCAATTGCCACCAGCACTCCTGATCTTGACAACTGTGACGTGGCAGTGATTTTTGGCTATTCAAAGCTATCCCCCCACCCCTGCTCATTCCAAGGCTCTCAAAGGCAAAAGGAAACCCTAGAGAGCCCCAGAAACTGAAATGGGGGGGGGGGGGGGACAGGAAGAATAAAATTAATTTAAATTAATTATTTCCAGTGCCCTAGTGGTTTACAATGAAGGAACTCAGCGAACAGAATGTTGCCCAATGTGTAATTTATATATCCTACTATAAGTTTTCTAAATAAAACAGCAGAAGAGTGGGGAAAGGGCAGTCAACCCATTTCCTGTCAACAGTTTGCTCAGAATGCTTCCCTGTGGAATGCAAGAATCCATATATTTTTTCTTAGCTAGTGTGGGATTGGGGTTTGATCAGTAGCCTGGAGGAAAAGGTTAAGGAACTCCCACTCTCTCCCACTCTGACTCATCATCAGATTCTGACCCCTGTGGTATTTTGCTTTCTACCTGTCTGGGGGGAAAAATCCATGCATCTACAGGGAGTGTGGGTTCGAAACAAAAACAAAAAACCCTTTAAATAAGTCATAGACACTCTTGATGTGTACATGGATGCTATGAGCCATGGCTGTCCTATGAACATAGACCATATGAAAAAAGGACTATTCAGACATGAGATACGTAAATTGAATAACTCCTCCCCCTGAGGTCACACATGCCACATAATTTGTCCCTACATACTGTGTCTGTGTATACAGCACAAAAGGTGATGGGGGCGAGGCTTCATGTAGAGCAGGCGTGGGCAAATCTATGCTTCCCTGATCCCACTGGGCAGCAGACCTGGAAATGATGGAAAACAACCCTTGCAAGTATAATGTAAAAAGATTCCACACAAATCAGAGTCCTAACTACAAGTCTCTCTGTGTACAGTTGTATATCAGAAGCTCCCTTCTTTTGC
Source organism: Intellagama lesueurii (assembly GCA_037013535.1). Classification (NCBI taxonomy): domain Eukaryota; kingdom Metazoa; phylum Chordata; class Lepidosauria; order Squamata; family Agamidae; genus Intellagama; species Intellagama lesueurii. Next base: position 231,721,259 of record JBAJHW010000003.1, read on the forward strand.
AGATGTTGACACTGTGTGTGCGTAGACCTGGAAGATGATCCATATGTGTAGTTTTGGAAGGCAGCAAGTACAGGAGGCTGCATTTTAAAGGCCAGTCTGCTCCCAGGCGCAGGGTGGGAGAGCCATCCAACAACCCATTCACCAGTCAAGCAGGAAGCAGGCAGAAGCATAGTCAGAAGTGAAATCCGGGTTGCAGGGAATTTCAAGGGATCGAGGCAAACAAAACCAGCAGTGGACATGGGGTCAGTTGTCAGCATTGAAGCTGAGCGAGAGAACAGAGTTTGTAGCTCAGAGTACGCTCCTCCCAGACTCCAGTGGTATTCAATTAGTTGTCAGGTGCTTGTTCAGCCTTGAAAATGCTGTTTCTATTTCTGCTCCAAATGCCAAAGCTACCAATGTTCCTTAGAGCAAATAGCCAGCATGTCTTCCAGACTCCATTTGTCCTCTGAGTCCTCCCAGGCAGGACTGGCCTCAGCCCTCCTTTCCGGAGTGTTTGACAGGGTGCTGCCAGCTTGGATTGGTGGATTTCTTTCTGTTCAGGCTGCCGGCTGCTGAAACAGATAGTCCTCCTTTTCCAAGGACTCAGTCAGGTCAGGTGAGACACAACAATATGACCTGTATGCTTAAGTATTTCAGCCATGTCCAAATAGAGCTTAAGAGTAAGGATAGCTATAATATTACAGCAGGTTCTTCATGAATCTTCTGTGAGCTCAGTGTCAGCACTGAAATAACATATTTGCATACAAGCAAGTTGACTACTGACACATTCAAGCAGTAACAGATTCAATACAGGTGAACACTATTTAACGTTTGGAAACTGGCTACCTGATCAGTGGGCTTCTGAGAGCTATAGTACATAAATGAAACTTTTCAAAGCTCTGCCACAACTAGCATCAGATGGAGCATTGCTGAATTTGATGTCTTTTACAAAGCTGTATTGGAGGGTGGTGGCAGCAAAGGTCAGTTTTTGACAAGCTCCTTCAAGCCAGTTCTTTATATAGCCAGTTTCTGCTGCTAGCCAAGCCCTAAAACCAGCTAGTCCCAACAAAAGTAGACCAACTGAATCAATGGGAAATAGCTCGTAAGCCAACATTTGTGTAAGTTCCATTCATTCAATAGGTCTTACTAGTTCAGACTAGCATTGGATTTAGGCCCAAGTCATTGCAGTTTAGCAATGTCCAGAGTGATTCCCAGTGAATCCAATGTTATGCTTCTCTCTCTCCTAAGATTTCAGTCCTTAACACAACTGTAAAATGGGTGAAACTGAAACAAATTTTATGAAAATCAGTGGAGTATCTTAAATTACTTGAATATCATAGATAAAATATAGGGCTGTGTGAAAGTCCCCAACCCACCTTATACCCAAATAAAGGGCATACAGATTGGGGTTAATCTGCCCTGTACTATTTAGGAGACATTATGACTGGTTCCATAACATTCCCACATCCATAACATTATCTGTGTGCTTCAAGATCTGTTTTAAAAAATTAAATTAAATTTTAAAATAATTCCTTGAATGGTAGGAATGCAAATAGCTATGATGGAGGAGGGGAAGGGGCCTACTCAATGCCATAATCATGTAGCTTATCCAATTATTGAGGGTGTATTCCTTCCCCCCACAATTAAAAAAATATTGAGTAAATTTCAATAAATTCCATGGTTCCCAGTGGGGAGGGAGGGAGGGAAGGATGGAAGGAAGGAAACTGGTGGGAGCTTTTCCTGCACGCTGGAGGTTGAGCAATAGCCAATAGCACTAAACTTCACACACACCCCACCTCAGGTCATAGCCCTTTGTTTCCTTATTTTCATGTTTTCTCCCTAATCAAAGCTGTAGAAATATTTCTGAATGTTGTGATGCAAATCAAAACAGATGGGCTAAAAAATCGCTCAAAGCCAATAGGTTGCTATTTGTAAGACAAATATTTTTGACTGGATCAAAATAGATGGTGTTTGCCCACCCCTAGCCTGAACACCCGTTGAATGGAAGGCAGGGTGGTGTGAGGTGCAAAATACAGTGCTTAGGCTCAAGTCTAATTCCTGCTCATGTGTTTACATATGCAAGAACAAGATAAGCATCAAATCTCATTCAAGGGGAAAAACTGGGCCTCTAAAATGTGAAAGAATGTTTACATCAAAAACAATGGAGAAAATGTTTTGACAGAACAGGAGATTATTGCTGGTAATTGTATTGGAGAGTGGAGGTCTTGGAAATTTATTACATTCTCCTGCAACAAGAATGCTTTAAGCAGTTAAGGTAACAAAGATGCTGGCTACATATTTGTTTGCAAAAAAAAAGTGTGAGAAAGAGAGAGAGAGAGAGAGAGAGAGAGAGAGAGAGAGAGAAATAAGCTACTCAATCCTCCTGCCAATAAAAGTAGAAGTCAAGTCCATTTCTTCTGTTAATTTATTTTGCAGTCTCTATCAGCCAATGTTGGCTGGGAACCATCTCTCTTGCAGACTCTCAAGGCAGCTTACTTTCCATTTTTCTACCTTAGCCTTTTAGATGATTACTCAGCAGTGAAAGAGATACCAGCACATTATCATTCATTGCATCTTACAATGTTATGCTTCTTTACAAAAACACTTCTTTATAACTAATATGCTACAAAAGGCAAGTCTCCTGTCTAGAATTGATCAAATGCTACTGAAGAGATGCTAGAGATATTAGTCATACAAGAAGTCAGGATCTGGATATGCCCTCATAAAATTAGCTATAATATTCTTAATACCATTTACAAATGCATTTATTCATGTTGATGAAATCACAGAGGAGAGAACAGGGCACGGTGCACTTGTCCAACTCAAAATGTATCCCTGCAGGTTCCACCTTCCTGATCTTGACGTGTCCAGTTAAATATGTGGCCTCACTAAATGTGAGCTCATTTTCAAATGTAGCCCGGTTAGTCTGTTCCAGCATGACTCACTATGTGCCATATAGACACTTCCAACCAGAGAGACAGTGGTACACTTGTAAAGATAAAAGCTGCTCCTGGCTAAGCCAAGAGAATGCACAAAAGGGAGAACAGTCACCTCAGACAGCAGTTCAGAATGTTGTGAAAGGATAACAATTTGATACCATGTATTTTTAGAGGGAGAGAAAGGTTTATGGGATTTTCTGTCTTATGTACCAAAGAGCTGTCTTGGTTTGCGATGCTATCTATGCATCGAAACTTGGGCACAGGAAGGGTTCCATTTGCTGCTTTATCACAGGCAATAGAACTTCTTGAACTGAACCGGCCAGCCAGCTATCCTTCAGACACGTAGGGCTACAATTATAGCCATCTGCAGCTATCATATTCATGGGGCATGGCTGCTGAAGGGAATGTGAGTTTGAGTTCAACCCATTTGAAGGTTAACACTCTTGGGAAGATAGAGAACAAGAAAGACTGAATGAATGGAGACAGGAAGGAAAGGAAGTAAAACTGATGCATTGCTGGAACTGTGTTTGGAAGAGGGAGTTTAATAATTTAAGAATGGAAAGGCTACAAGTAGTTTATTAAAAACTTTTGGATTCACGGGCAGGCCCTAGTGTAGTAAAGCATGAATAAACAGCAATATGTTATATTAAGATCTTCCCTTCATTTTCCAGTGCTTCACCAACAGTGTCAAATAAATATTGCTGACTGCTTTACTAATCTTTCTGCTTTCCTCTACAGCAAAAAGAAGCAGAGTGTGTACCCTGAAAACCCTCTGGATTGAAGTCATGGGATTAGGCCATTAGGGTTCAGCCCCCAACTGAAATAATTATGTTCACTGTGAATGAAGCACCCATGAAAGCCAAGGTACCATGGGAAAACTCTGTGTTATTGGCCTGTCTTTTAAGGGGCTCTAGTGAGGGAGCCAGGAATGGTAGGTTTTGAAATTCTGCAGCTGGCATTCCCTGTAAGTTTTGCTTCCAGGTCTTATTTTTCAGTTAACATGTTTAGAAATTTTGAACATCAACTTTAGGTTCAGATTTCTGTTTCCAGTTTCTAAACCTATTCTTTTTTCCAGTTCCTTTTAAACTCAACATAGTAGTGGGTTAGTACTTGCAAGGTGGCCATATTTCAACGCAAGCTTGGAAAGCTTAATTTTTTTTTTTCAAAGCAGCAGCACCAACAATGCAACTGAAAGAATTTGGGCACCATAAAGGCTATCAGATTTAGCACAGTGGATTATAATCCATGAAGCTCACACTGAAGTAAATCTGTCTTTGAGGCACCATAACGCTCTTATTTTTATTATACATGTTGAAGCAGACTAACACAACTACTTTATTGGAAATTACTCTCTCCCTTTCTGAAAACAATAGTCCAAAGAAGTAACATTACTATGCTACAGTTCTATGTGGTAGTTTATTTGTTGTTGTTTAGTCGTTAAGTCATGTCTTACTCTTCGTGACCCCATGGACCAGAGCACGCCAGGCCCTCCTGTCTTCCACTGCCTCCCGGAGTTTGGTCAAATTCATGTTGGTAGCTTCGATGACACTGTCCAACCATCTTGTCCTCTGTCATCCCTTTCTCCTCTTGCCTTCACACTTTCCCAACATCAGGGTCTTTTCTAGGAAGTCTTCTCTTCTCATGAGATGGCCAAAGTATTGGAGCCTCAGCTTCAGGATCTGTCCTTCCAGTGAGTACTCAGGGTTGATTTCCTTCAAAATGGATAGGTTTGTTCTCCTTGCAGTCCAGGGGACTCTCAAGAGTCTCCTCCAGCACCACAATTCAAAAGCATCAATTCTTCGGCGGTCAGCCTTCTTTATGTAATCTATAGTCTATTAGTAATCTATAAATGGTAGTCTATTAGTAATCTATAAATTGGACTGATCCTGATTGATAGCCAAATAGACTGTCCTCTAGTTTTCAATGTGGAAGCCTTTTCTATTCTTCAAGCTATCTGGTCCAACAATTACCAGAAATCACTGCCACGGAATAACTTCACTGACAGCTGTGATGTTCAGTAATTAAGAGTTCCTCTTCCCATCCGGAATCCCCCATGGGTTCTTGATGTTGGAAGGGATTACACAGAAGCTGTGGATGTCTCAGGACAACAGTAGGAAATGTTTAATTTCTGAAAAATTATCCTGGCTGATGATGCCTTCAATCATATGTGGTGTAACTTATGCAAACAGGATTTCAGCCAAGCATTGCCATAGTGGTACTTTTGCTCCAGATCTTGGTAGCGTAAATTGAAATGTTTGCATAATGTCCAATTTTGCAAAATATGTACAGTAAGTAGTTGAGCATCACTGTATTTTTCCATCAATGTCTTTCAGCCTTGACATCATTTGCAAAGTAACCATTGATCTGAGAGAGCTTGTATAGTATAATGGTTGACATGTTGGACTTAAAACAGAGAAACATATGTTCAAGCCTTTGCTGAGTCATAAAGTTTACTTGGTGTTCCTGGTCCATAAGGTAAATTATTTGAAAATTCACCTTATGAGGTTGTTTTCAGGATAAAATGGGGACAACCGTGCCATTCAAAGCAGCCATGTACACTGATGTTGCATATAAATGAAGAAATGATGGCCTTCCCCCCCCCACAGGGATTTCTGATGATATTCTCCTTATATGATTGTGAAATTTTTGCCATTAGTTTATATCCGTGGCAAACAAACAAACAAATCCATAGATCCGCAAGAATGCTAAAGGAAGCCCCCATGGCCACACACTGTTATCTGTTTTCTACAAAATGTAGTGAAACATTTTGTAGAAAACATAACTAATTTTGTAGAAACATAACTAATGCCAAATCCTTGTCTTGGGCAACTAAAATGACACAAAAATCCACTGCAAACTTTCAGGGTAAAAAATGCCTTTGTGTGGCATAATATTTCATAAAAAATGGAGAAGAGATCTCACTGTTAGTGCAGCAAAATTTATATGCTGTCTTAAAGGGAAAGAAGTTGCAGATGCTATAGCAGTGCTTATCTGCTGTTGAAAAATGAAATTGTGGGATTCCTATGGAATCCTGGGATTTGTAGTTTGGTGAGGTATTTAGAATGCTCTGGGAGAGAGTTCTAATATCTATCCTTGAACAACAGCACAGAATTCTATGAACAGCACCAAACTACAGATCCCAGGATTCTTTACGATGAAGTATTGATAGCTAAAGTGGAATCAAACTATTACAACAGTGTAATGTTGATAATATTCATTGGCTACAATCCTACTGCACACAAGGTATGCAAACAAGGTAACTTTTAGTTGTGAATTGCCATAGGTTAAGAAATCTTTTCAGGTGTTATCTGTTGGATGCTTCCAAAAGTTATGACATTTGCCTAATTGCACAGCAGGATTTCAGCCAATGCCTCCAGCTTTGACAGCTGCACAGCTGCATGAAAGCTATGGTGTATTGAGTCCAGGACTATACAAACCCATGGGAAGCTGGGTATTTTCATTAGTAGTTACTATAAAGCAGGCTAGGTTTTCTATGCATATTCTTTATTTATTGCAATGCTTCTTGTACCTTTCCATAAGGATCACTTCACTTTGGTCCACAACAAGCAATGTAAACACCTTGTGTTGAATGCGACAGTCCTTCAGTGGGAGTCAACAATGTCTTATCTATCCTTCAGTTTTGATCAAAAGTCTCCAGAGGGTGACTGATAAGTAAAGCTGAGAGCTGCTGTTAGATATAGTAAGCACACTTGAGACAGAAGTAATTTTTTCCCCTTCTTCTACTGTCTTTGCTTAAGATTACATTTAGTTTACTGTGAGCTGAAGGAGAAACGGAGCTGAGCTTCAGCATTTGTCTGCCTATATAACATAAAGAAGGTGAAATGTGGCTTAACATCAATACTGCAGAAGCAGGAGGGAAGCAGCGGTTTACATGGGGGGGGGAAATGGAGTGAAAGGCAAAAAGGTTCATTTGGGATACATGTTCAAATCTCTACTTTGCTAGAAATCTGCTCAGTGGTCATATCATCATCATCCTGTCTTAACTCCATGTAGGCCTAATGATGTGCAAACATTACAGAAAAATAAAGAATGATTCTGCCAGGGTTGGGCTTTGAGACCAAGAAGATAAGGACAGCTTCAGCAGGGCCTAACTATAAATCAGAGCTTATCCAAAACCAGATTTATGGTTTTGGAAGGAGTCAGAAATGCAGCAAGGGGCTTATGTCATGTTCCGCCCCCACATGTTTCCTACAGGTCACAGGAAATGGGGTAAAGGAGGACAATGAGAGAGTATTCAAACAAGGTATCTGTTTTGCCTCTGCAGTGTGAACAAAAGAGTATAAAATATAGTACCACATGGAAGTGTTCCTTTTTGCACTTTTTGCACAAACTACTCAGGATCTCCCAGCTTTTTTTAGCCACTTTCTAAATTCTGACATATGAAGCATTGAAGTGGAGGGGAGAACAGGGGAGTCATAACATTAACCTGTTGAATGAGGGGCATGGTAAAGCACATTAACATTGTTCTTTAGTATCTCTTTTGAAGGAAACTAAGACCAACACACGCTTCCTTGTTAAGAATTGACAAATCTTCGGAAGTTGATATGGGCGCAGGTGACCTTGATATAGCAATGTCACATACTGAAAATGATTACACACCCTGCCTCAGAGAAAGATGTATTCTTGTTACTTTTGTTCGTGTATGTTCATGTGTCCTAGAAGCAACATTGTGTTGGAGCTTGGAAGTAACTGATAAACATCATCTTTCAACCGCTTGAATGGGAAAATTAAAACAATTGAGAAAAACTTCAAAGCTATGAATATTTTAGTCAGTATATAATTGCATTTGCAGCCCAGCCCCATGCCCATTTACTCAGAAGTACGTCCCACTGAAAGAAGAACATGTGTCTGAAGAAGCAGATATGTGATAGGGCTGTAGTTATCAGTATTTGGTTTATGAAGACCAAATCACCCACATTTAAGGGAAAAGACAGTTCCCATACTTTTGGCATTTCGAGTCAAATAACTGATGCAATAAAAATGGTCTCCTTATCGCTTCTCGGCCTTTTGGCTAAGATCAAGTGTGTGTGTTGTGTGGTCTCCTTACATCTTCCAGTGTTACAGTGCTCCCTCCTACCATTTCCACCACATATCTGGAAATTCCTGGAGAAAACAAATTTAAATAGTTCAGATGAAATGAGGTTTCTTTGTGAGCCACAATAAGTTCTGGTTTTTTTTTCCTCCTGGGCTGTATATTGATCATTCCACACAACATTT